>BPTQ01000007.1:67002865-67399279 GCA_019973895.1 Chrysanthemum seticuspe | reverse complement strand
AAATGCTAACCGCATCCCCATTAGTGCTTATCCTGAGGGATTTTTGGTGCACATGGGAATCAGCCGTAATTATTTTGGCCCCGAAGATGAGATCCCTATCTTCTTAGACGCCAATGGCCAGGGTGGGTACTTATTCCTCCGTACTTCTGTGTGTAAATAATGTAAGAACAATCGTCCGTATATGTCGCGCAGTATATAACCTGTTTGTATATGTGTCTTGTCTTGCGCAGAGATGGATCTATTCACCGTCGTACAGCTAGCGAAGCCCGTAGCGGTAAGGACAGGAGTAAGACTCTTGAGGGATGATGAGGAGCCTATTTTAGCGGCTACCGCAGGGCGTACTATGGAGCTGAATGCGGGGGAGACAGGTACCAGTTCCTCAGTTGCAGTGGAAGCCACACCACTACAAAGCCAGCCGAATCCCAGAGTACCAACTTCTGTGGCGCAGCCACCGCCCGTAGCTGTGGCCCACCCTATGGAAGAAGAGGAAGAAGAAGAATCTGTGCTTAGTCGCAAAAGGATCCGAAGGGATGATGGTGCGGGGCCTTCAAGGAAAAAACGCCCCGTGGTGCAGACTGTGGATTTGTCCTCCACTGATGAAGCGTCGTCGCACCCTTCTGCTGAGGACGCTGAGCCACAGTAAGTACAGCCGTCCATGTATAATTTTCTTTTGTTGGTGAATGTGCTAGTTGTGAATCTAACATTGCGCTGGTGATTATTCGCAGGATGGAGCAGGTGATAGAGTCACCCCCTAAGGCGAGTCCGATACAGTCAGCGCATTCTGAGCCGCAGAGCCAGGATAATGAAGACCAATCTGATGCGGATGCGCCCATTGAGCATTTGGTTGAAGAATTGGTGCAGGTCTTCGCACAACAGGCTACACTAATTGTGAAGCTGAAAGACCGAGTATCTGGTGGGATTGACCAAAGTTCACAAAAGGACCAAACAATAGCTTTGTTGGAGGCGCAACTGGCAAGCACCCGAGCGCAACTGGATAGCGCCCATGCAGAGGCTAGGGATCTGAGCGCATACGCTCAAAAACAGGCCGAGGACAAGATGGCACTAATGTGCCAAATAAATCAAGATCGTGCTGAGGCTGCCAGGTACAAGTCTGCGTGCCGCTGGGCCCTTAAACATTTGGAGCAGGGTAAGGAAAATTTGTTCGCGCAGTTGGGGGAGCTTGGGGCTACTGTGAGCTGGTCATTGGAAGTGCAGGAGGCAAAACTGCGTAAGCTTAGCCTCGAGTATGACGAGGAGTTGTATCCTCAGCTCATGTCCATGATAGCGGAGCGCAGGTGGCTCATAGGCCACGGTCTCCGCCTAGCTGCTCTTAGTACCCTGGAATCGCCAGAGGTCGTCAATGCTTTTGGGGAGGTTGTGCAGTGCGCTCTGGAGCGTGGTAAGTCAGAAGCAATTGAAAAGCTTCATGAGACAGAACTGCTGAAGGCGCCTATTGAGAAGGTACCAAATTATGATGCTGAGTCATATGATCACTTGGTCGCTGCCATGCAGAGAATGAAGGACTTAGAGCTCCCAATGATTTCGGAGCTTGAGCGCGATCAAGATTATCCGATAAATGTAATTATGGCGGGGTTGACCTTGGCGCGTCATCGTACCGAGGGTGCCGAGACACAACCGGACTTTTATTTGAAGCCCCATGAGTCACAGCTCCAAGTACCTGTCTTTGCGCGTCCTAGGGATAGTCAGAATCCATTTGCTTTGGAGAAAGAGGTACCTTTAAAGGAAGTCTTGGAAGCGCATGCGACCCGTCTTGCTAAGAAAGAAGGTATTGCAGGTAAGGCCATTTTGTGTGGGGTTGGTGCGGCTCATTTGCCCAGGTCTGATGGGGTGCCAGTAAGTGTGGCCACTGTATCGCGTCAGGATGCAGATGTGTTGAAGGGTGTTAGCGGAACCAAAGAAGCAACGAGTCACGTTGGCACTTCTTCACTTAAGCGTTGTAGTAGCTGGTAGCTGACATGTTTACTATCTTTTGTAATAACTCGTAGTTATGAATAAAAGTTGCTGTTTTGCTGTGGGTATTATTGAAACTTGTAATGTATACATAGCTGTTTGGTTTTGCGTAAAAGATACCTTCGTTGCCGAAGAAACAAACGTGTACGCCATTGCTAATATAGGTAATCCATAATCATGTATGAAAGCCATAGTATACTTGAGAAATAATTCGAAGTATTTTATCACAATCGTGTGTGTCATGATAAACAGCGTACTGTAAATATCACATTAAGGAATCAAGTGTCTCGGTTCCTAAGTTGTTAAACGTGCACGTGTGCGTTGCTGCGCAACCATCGTGGGATGCGCACATATCTTATTCCAACGTCTTGAGAACAAGGTGTTTAACAAGGATGCGTGATCCAGTATTGATGGGTTTGCAACCCTCTTACTCAATGAGTTAGTTAGTAGGTTAACTTATCCTATTACCATCGTGGGTGTATTCGTAGTGCATGCACGCCATCGTGGGCAAAAAAAAATAAGAAATTGTTAAGACATACAGTATATGGAGATAACAACTTAAAATGTGTCGCGGAGTTAGCTAGAAACCACGACGTTTTATTGATACTTGCAAGTTATTTGAGAAATAACAAAGAAAACAGTAAATATGAAAAATAAAAATGAATACAAGAATGTTTATTGAGCACTGAAAGTGCAGAGCGTCTGTGCGCTGTGCCGTAGCTATTCTTACAGGTAGCACCTCTTGAGGTTGCCGATGTTCCATGTGCGCGGTAGGTCACGACCATCCAAGCCTCGTAGCCTGTACGCGCCTGTGCCTATTGCTTCAGTAACCTCATAAGGTCCTTCCCACTTTGGTCCGAGCTTACCTGTATCTTCTGCGTGGCTCGCCTCATTGGCACGGTATACAAAGTCGCCTAGTCTAAATGAAACACTGCGCACCTTGGCATCATAGTATCCTTTCATTTTTGACTTCGACTTTGCCTCCCGTATGGCTGCGCGTTCGCGTCTTTCTTCCAGCAGATCCAAGTCGACCCGCCTTTCATCATTGTTTGTTGTTACATTGATCTCCGCAGTGCGGATAGTTGGCATGCCGATCTCAGTTGGTATAACGGCTTCTGTCCCGTAGACTAGAGAGAAGGGGGTGTCCCCCGTGCTGGTTATATTGAGGTGCGGTGCGCCCATAAGACATGCGAAAGCTCTTCGACCCACCTTCCTTTGTGCCTGTCCAGGCGCGCTTTGATTCCTTCGCCCAGGCTTCGATTTGCGCGCTCTACTAAGCCATTGGTTTGCGGGTGTGTAACCGACGCGAAGTGTTGGGCGATGTTTAACTTATCGCACCAATCTTTGAAGGGGTTGTCGCAGAATTGTTTCCCGTTATCCGAGATGATTTCACCAGGTAATCCGAAGCGACATACAATGTTGTCCCAGACAAAGCGTTTCACCTGGTTGCCGGTGATTGTCGCCACTGCTTTTGCCTCTATCCACTTGGTGAAGTAGTCTATAGCCACTATGAGAAACTTGAGACCGCCTGCTGCTATTGGAAAAGGACCTGCAATATCAATGCCCCATTTGTAGAATGGCCAAGGCGCCGTGATTGGCGTTAGCTCGTGCTGTGGCTGGCGCGGGACGGGTCTATGAACTTGGCAATCATTGCATTTCCTTATTAGGTCCCGCGCATCTCGATGCATGGTTGGCCAGTAGTATCCTGATCGCATGGCACGTGCTACAACGGACCGTGGTCCTGCATGCATGCTGCATGAACCTTCATGGATTTCTCGCAGCACGTAATTTGCTTGTAGGGGGCCGACGCAACGGAGCCATGGTTGGAGGAAAGAACGTCGGTACAGTATGTTGTCGCGCAATTCGAATCTCTGCGCTGTGCGCCGTATTCTGCGAGCTTCTGTCTGTTCTTGGGGTAATGTTCCTTTGCTTAAGAATTCCGTAATCGGTGTCATCCATGTAAGACCATCCTCCTCTATGACTGCGGAGACTTCCATCTCCGATATTGATTTGCTTTTCAGTGTTTCCACCAGCACTTGCTTTGATAAGTGTGCGAAGCTTGTCGAGGCGATCTTGCTCAGTGCGTCTGCCTTGCGATTTTCTCCTCTAGGGACTTGCTTGATAGTAAATCTGTCAAAGCCTTTGATCAGTGTCTTAGTCTTCTCAAGATACTGAATCATATTCTCTTCTTTGGCCACGTATTCACCCAACACGTGGTTGGCCACTAGCCGGGAGTCCACATTTGCTTCCAAGTTACGTACACCCATTCGAGCTGCAATGCGTAGTCCAACGATTAGGGCTTCATATTCTGCCTCATTGTTTGTCGCGGTAAATTCAAAACGCAGTGCGTAAGTGAATTCCATTCCCTCTGGGTTTGTGAGAATAAGGCCAGCTCCTGACCCGTCCACGCATGAGGACCCGTCTGTAAACAAAATCCATGGATCTTGTAGTTCCTTCTCGCTCGGTGTAGGTACTTCGTCAGTATCTGGCTTCTCGATGATGAAGTCTGCCAGAACCTGTCCCTTTATTGCGGTACGTGGTCTGTAAGAGATGTTATGCTCGCCTAGCAACACACTCCACTTCTAGAGTCGTCCTGACGCATTGGGTTTGGAGATGATCTGCTTGATGGCTTGATCTGTGATTACCGCTATCGGGTGCGCTTGGAAGTACCGGCGCAGTCGCTTGGCGGCAAACACTAGTGCCAAGACCAACTTTTCCATGGCACTGTAGTTCATCTCCGTCTTCTTGAGCGCTTTGCTGACAAAATAGATAGGGGTTTGCACCGAGTCCCTATCTGTTAGTAGCACTGCGCTGACTGCCCCATGAGTTGCTGATAAATACATGATCAGCTCTTCCCCTGGTCGGGGTGCCACGAGTGTTGGGAGCGTTGCTAGATGCTGTTTGAGTGTAGTGAAGGCTTCTTCCGCCTCCGTCGTCCACCGAAAGTCACCCTTTTTATACACTTCTTGAGTGTTTTGAAAAGAGGCAATGACTTTTCTGCTGATTTAGACAGGAACCTGTTGAGGCCGGCCAGTTTTCCGTTGAGGGATTGGACTTCCTTCAGCGTGCGTGGTGAGGGAAGTTCTATTACCGCCTTTGTCTTTTCTGGACAAGGTTTTATGCCGTCAGGTTCTATCAGGTATCCTAAGAACATGCCTTCAGTAGCGCCGAAGGTGCATTTCTTAGGATTTAGCTTCATGTTGATCTCTCGTAGAGTCTTGAATGTTTCTTCTATGTCGCGCACAAGTTCAACTTCAGTATGGCTTTTTATGACCAGGTCATCCACATAGACTTCCAGGTTACGGCCCACCTGTTTTTCAAAGGCATTGTCTACTAACCGCTGATAGGTGGCACCCGCATTCTTCAAGCCAAATGGCATTTTTGTATAACAGTAAACGCCTTGGCTTGTGTGGAAAGCTGTCTTTTCCTCGTCTTCCTTAGCCATCTGTATCTGGTGATATCCCTTGTACGCGTCAAGAAAACACTTTAACGGGTATCCACACAAGGACTCTATTTTCCAGTCTATCTCTGGTAATGGATAGCAGTCCTGCGGGCATGCTTTGTTAAGGTCGGTGAAGTCTACACACATTCGCCAGCTACCGTCGCTTTTTTTGACCATTACTGGATTAGAAAGCCAGTCGTGGTAGTAGACTTCACGCATAATTCCCGCATTTACCAATTTCTGTACCTCTGCCAGAATTGCCTGCGCCCTCTCTGGGGCTTGGCCACGCTTTTTCTGGCGTATCGGTTAGTACCCTTGTCGGATTCTAAGTTTATGCTCTGTGATCGAGCGTGGTACTCCAGTCATGTGTTTTGGCTCCCACGCGAAAATATCCACGTTCTTTTGTAGGAGCGCGCACACAGCTGTTTTGCCGTTGTCCGACAATGACCCTCCAATGGTTATTTCCTGTTCTGGGTATTCTGGGTGAATTGCGACCTTCAAGTTGGGGACTTTGGCCGCGCACTGTTTCGGGATCGGTTCCGTTTCGCATGTAACCGTGTTACATTCTCTGTTTGGTACCGTGGCATTGTAAAGAGTAACAATGCCCCCTTCTACTGGGAATTTAAGCATCCCGTGCGCTGTTGATGGCACCGCGCGCATGGCTGATATCCCTGGTCTCCCAATAATGCCATTGTATGGCGAGGGGGATTTGATCACCATGAAATCCATCCAGGTTGTCGTAGAGTGCTCTGCGTTGCCGACGCTGACTAGTAATCGCAGTTGCCCCATGGGCCATATCTTTTCACCCGTGAAACCAGTGAGTGCTGTGTTGACCGGGTTTAACTGACTGCGTATTTCAGGTCGTAGTCTTTTAAAGCAATGCTCATACATGATATTTGCCGATGCCCCACCATCAATGTACATGCGGTGTATGTCGTGACCACCCGCACTAATTTCAATGGTGAGGGGCTCTGCTGCGTTGTCCGCAGTTAGAGTAGGGAAAGAGATTTCGCTTCTTCGGGAAAACTCCTGGCTGACCTTTTGTCTAGTGGTTCGTTGCCACGTCTGTATCATGTAGATTGTGTCGGCCTTATCTTTGGGTGTCTCCTTCTTGCTTCCATTCTTTTGTTTATCTCTTCCCTCTTTAATGTTTTTAACTAAGTGGTCCAGTCTGCCCTCCTTGACCATCTTGTCGATGAGTTGGCGCAGTTGGACACACTCGTTAGTGGTGTGATCCTTTTGCGCGTGGTAGTCACAGTATCCATTCCCAGTGTGCCGATCTTCTGGTGTACGCATCTGCGGTGGTCTTGGGAAATTCGCACCTTCCGCTGCGAGTATTTCCTTTGGTGTTTTGATCAGGGGAGTATACCTGTCATTATCTCTGCCGCTCCTCTGGCTGCGATAGCTCCTATTACGGTTACTACCTCGGTCGTTCGATTGCCTCCCAGGTTGTTCCTGTGGCCGGTAGCTCGAGTGGTTCTTTTTGCTATCCGCCGCGGCGGCTTCTCCTTGGACAAAAGACCGAGTGCGCTTCATGAGTTCATCAAAGGTCTCCGGGATCTTGTCGTTCAACCGCTTGATGAGTTCTGGATTATTAATCCCATTCATGAAGCCCAAAATCTTCAGTACTTCAGGACATGCTTTAACTTGCATGCATTCATCTTTAAAACGTTCCATGAATGCGCTCGTAGATTCTCCTTGGTGCTGCTTTACCCTGGCGAGTTCAACAGGATTTTTAGCGCACTTTTTTCGTTGAGTAAAATTTAGGCGGAACGCCTTTCTCAACTCTTCAAAACCATTTATGCTCCTTCTTGGGAGTTTGTTGAACCAGTTACGCGCACTTCCCACTAGTGTGGAATTAAACATGTGGCACCACACTGGTTGTGGCCAGTTCTCAATGGTCGCGGCTGATTCAAATATTTTTAGGTGATCGTCTGGATCACCTGTTCCATCATAGGTCTTGACATTCGTAGGCATGCGCCTTTTCTTGTTCTCAGAGAAATCACTGATGCGTCTGGTGAACGCATCCACTTTCTGACGGCGCCACGGGAGAGACATGTCTTCCTCTTGGCTATCGCGTCTGCTTCTAGACTTCCAATGTCCTGTATCACTATCCTCGTTGTCCGAGGAGTTATCAGAAGATGAATTTTCCTTCTTACGGCGTTTGCGCCGGCCATTCTCAGAGTCTGACTTGTAGTCCGGATCTGAAGGGCTCTCACTTGGGGAATACTTTCGCCCCAGTCTGTCATGTACTTTACGGCTACCCAGTCTGGCATAGACACTGGTACGCCGTTCTTCTCTATCACTATCACTCAAGTGTTGTGAGTGAGATGTTTCATCACCCTCGATTCTCCTCCCGATTCTGTTGAATACTGGGGGTTTATGACCGCTTCCTCTGCGCTTTTCTTTCTGGTGGCGCAGTGGAGAAGTATCATATTCCGAATCGAAATTGAGTCGGGCTTTCAAGTTCCGACCCGATCTATTCTTCTCTTCCTCTTGCATGAGGGCAGTTAATGTTTCGTAGTTTTGGGATACGAAAACTTCAGGTGTTAATTCCGGCGCTACCCCCTCGAGAGTGAGTGCGTTTGTTTCTGCCGCTATACCCTTATCCCGGCTTGGTGCCTCCGGTACCTTTGTCAGGTCAGTTTCTAGCACCGATTGGAAGGGAGTAGTAAAGACGGTGCGCAGTGGGTCTACTCCACTCGTGGTGGTTGTAGTGGCTTGGGTTGTTCCCGAGTGCGGTTCCACCAGAGGGAAGATCAAGTCTTGACCTGATCCCTTATTTTTAGCAGCGCTGGTTGTCCCAGAGGTCTGCTTAGGGGTTAGTCCACTCTGCGACTTCTTCCCCATGAGGTCTGACTGCGATCGCTGATTACCGTGCTTTGTCATTCTAGTGTCGGTTCTTAGTGTAGGGTCCCACGGATGGCGCCACTTGTTGATACAAAAGTTGGACGTTCCTGGTTTGGAGCTCCGGTTCTCGTACCAATTGAGAATTGCTGCTTGAGACCTGCGCACTAAGAGACAAGAAACACCGTTAGGCTTACCGTGGGATTGTTTCCCACGATTATCCTCCGGCGTGAGAGTAAGTAATCGGTTTAGGGTTTAAGGAGTTTTAGGGTTATGAGATCGTACCTTAAACAAGGGATATAATTCCCTTTATATACGCACGGAATCCTTGTTGGTTCCGTGTTCCCCAACCTTCGGCGTATCCCGCCTCAGTCGGTTGGGAATGATTATCTTCTTATTTTAGAAGATATCGGATATCTATTCCGTAAATAGATATGGGCTTGGGCTTTCGTGAGCCCAAACGCGTATTGATATTGGCCCAGTTCGTACCGGGCTTGCAAGTGGTGGACTGTAGTCGGGTTCATGACCCGACTCCAGACTATACGTCATCACCTAGACTCGATGATAATAGAGGAAACCGGAGCCTTTGCTTCAATAACTCCATTTGTGGTCAAGACAAAGCAATTTGATAGTGGTTTGAAAGGAAGTCGAATCACTGAGTTCTGTTGCACAAACAAGACTAAAATCTGTAGCTCGATTATCGAATAACATACAAAGTATATTCATTGCTGTACATGCTTTAATTTTAAACTTTCCGGATTTTTGAATTCACTACCTTTCTACCATTGCTTTTGTTACAACTGATTTGAGCCAACGTGACAATGCTATCAAGAACGGTGTGTAGGCGAAATAACAAGTGAGAGTCCAAGTTACTAATCCCTGGATTAACAAAAAAAATAAATAAAAAATAACCGGCTCGTCAGATAGAACCATAGGTGGTTAATTATTTATGTTTCTTAAGTTATACCTGGCCCATAATCTCAATGTTCGCCTGGGGATAATACCATAGGTGAAATAGTCTGAAAACAACGACTCTATCAATGTTAGCAAAAAAACACTACAGATTTTGTAAATGAGTTAAATACTCCATTTCTTTTTCGGCCTATAAGTCATTTTCCTTGTTACAGAATTGTTAAAGAAGATATTGCTTACTTCATTACAGGAATCTCGGCAAGTGGGCAGGCAAGACCAACCACGCAGGCCAACGCAAACCCGAGTTTAGTCCTGTCTAGGGTTAGCCACATCAACTCGGCACAAGCAAACAATATGTAAGTTTCCACGGTGTCATCAACTCCAGCTTTGTATAATTCAGCACTCAAACTCAAAAACACCACCAACGCTCTAGGTGCAGGATGGACAGTCACAGCAAGTCAGCAACATAGACATATAACAAAACAAGCAAGAAAGATAGATAGATAGATAGATAGATACTGACATAAGGGACGCAAGAACTTTGTTGAATCCATTCTCAGTAGGTGTGGGTAAGAATTTGTGATCCAGATAAAGTTGCAGCAAACCAACAGTGGCGTAAAACAACCCAAGCAATGGGGGAACCTGATCATGTCAAGTAGGTGTGACAAGCTTAAAACTTCAAAGAAAGAAAGAAACAAGAGATATAATAAGTCATACACACCCAGATGTTAGTGTGAAGAGGGCCGATATCTATGGAGCCAGTTTGATAGACGACAAGATTCACTCTCGAGTGGATGCCGTCGAGAAGGGGACCCATAAGGAAACCACACCCAAAGAGGCTGAGAGAAACAGATGGCCATATTGTTTTTTGGGTCTGTTTTGTTTGACTGCAACGTGGTTGGCAGGTAAATTGTCGTTGGCTATGGCGTACGGGCGTGGGAATGGGTTTGAATCGGGTGGGTAATCCAGGAACAGCATTCATGGCCAGCATCTTAGATCTTTGTTTTTGTCAATTAGGCATGGTTTCTGAAGCTTTCTTGGCCATACAATGCAAATCCTAACACTTGGACCACAATCAGTAATGTTGTGTATATCTGTTTCATACACATCTCCACTTTTTTTTAGTATAAATATTCAACTTCCAACCAATACGTTACTAAGAGCACACACGGTGTTCAACGTTATAGGGATAGCTGGTGCCCTATAACGCTAGCCCTACGGCTCCACTCCACACCCCACGCCAAGTTATAAGGCATAGCACCAAAATTAACAGCCGTGTTATACATCAATTTTTTGTTTTGTGTTTTGGTGTTGTATTTGTGTTTTATTGGTTAAGCGTGGTGGGTCAGAGGGTGTCCTATAACTTGAGTGATGAAAGAAGGGTGTTTTCGGGTTAAGTTATATTATAAGGAAAAAGTGCTGAGGTAACAACACTTTTTGGCTTTTTGCTATAACAAGCCTTATTACTCCCTCACACCTTGTGCTCTCAAGAAATGAGCATGAATCAATGGACATGGTATTTTAAAATAAAGTCAAGTAATATGCGGGTGCACAACCTTTAATTTCACTTCATCAATGGTTAAAATTAGCAGCAGTTAGAAGTTAGAAACCCTTTTGGAGAAAACATCAAGCAGCAATAGTTCTTGCAGATTGGCGGGTTCCAACAGCAAACACAAAAAAATACATCCTTTTTACAGTAAGCCAAAACAAATAACGATTATCGTAGCCTCAATACGAATTAGATTAATTTAGGATCTAACACAATAAAACTTGCATCGAATCATAAAACCCCACAGAAAGATGTCTTAAAATCACTGGAGATTATATGACACAACATTCTTGTATTTACATAAATTATCTCATGTTTGGCATTTGACAACTTCAGGCGAGCAAAAACTACCGATGCCACATGGAATCTCTTACAGAATGTTAAGATTGCAGATTCCACGCTTCCTTGTATAACAGTATAAACCAGATATTCTGCTTTTCTCCACACGTCATTTGGGACCTTTTCCCATGAGGATGAACAGAAAGACAGTCAATACTGGTTACCTTTTCTTGATGGCCAATAAGAAGTAAAATCAATCCCAGCACTAGCGTTTATATCTGCATAAGAAGATGGTGATAAGTTTATTAAATATAAACACTATATGCAAATTCCATGAAGATACAAGATACTTCAATTGAGCAAAGTAAAAGTCCAAAAGAGATGTCTTTCTTTCCAATCAAGAGGGTCCGATTAACTATCTGTAGTTTTGAACTTGTTTCTAAAGGCTACACAAAAAAATACAGCTACTTATCCAGGTGTGCATTGTATTTTTACCTGCCATATTAACTATCTGTAGCCTTCAGCTTCCGAGGTCTCTTATTAGAATGAGCTGGTGAAGACGGTGCTTCTCTTCCGGGTCCCTTTAAACAAAAGATATGCCATTATAAATGTGGAATTGTTGAGCAGGAATAAGAAATAAATAGGTAAAACTGATATGGAGATGTATGCAGAGTCAGCAAGAGAATCGAGAGTATACTGCATACCTTGCGTTTCTGGTCCCTTTTAACAACTCTTTCTGCTGATATTGCTGGAAAGTAAATGTAGATTAAAATGACACCCAAAAAAAGTAAATGTACAAAATCCGAGCAAAGTACTTACCTCCATAGCTTACTGAGTCAGGAACGAATGTTCGGTCCTGATCCATGCCACGCTGTAAAAGCTGTCAGATAAGATCAAAATAAACCATATCAAAACATATGATATAGCCAGAACATTAACTGCAAAGAGGAAAATACAACTAAAAAGATTCCAAATTCTTTACAGGTTTAGTAACCTTTGGTCCGTCTGGTAAATCGGTATATGAACTTTCACGATAAGACGAGCCTTCCTCCTTATTTTGCAACTGAAAACAATAACAGGAGAAACTAACTATTAAGTCGAGAAGATAATGAGCATAGACTAATTAAACAGATGAACATAACGCAAAACAATACCAGTTTCTGAAGATTTAAGAGAGTCAGTATCTCTTTTCGCAATTCCAGATGCTCTGCACAAACAGCCTTAGTAGGGACTTTAGGTTTCAAATTCACCTGTACAAATGATATGTTTAGTTTACTGTAAACATAGCCAATCCTCAAAGAGTATTAATATGGTAATGATATATTAGCCATTATGAGATGGTAAGAAACCTTAAGCTCTTGTAAGAATTGTTCAACACGCTTAATAGTTCGCAATCCTGCTGATGAGCTTGCAGCTTGCACCATTTGATCCAAGGCGTAAGTTCTTAAGTATACCCGAAGCTGCAAACAAAGAAAATCAGTAAAAAATACAGAAGCAACTTCACATAGAGGACGTATGCGAAGGATTAAAAAACACCAAAGGCTTGTTATACCGTGCGAAGAGAAGCTGCAGCAGCAGCAGCATTCTCTGCCATTGACGTCAAAGGTGCAATGCCTGAAGTAACCTGTATATTAGAAGGCGATGCGATATCAACAGGAGCACTAGTTTTTTCCATGCGTTCTGGACTAGCATTCTGTGTGGCAGCCAACTCTGCATCTTGAGCAGCCTGAAGAACAGAAGGTGAGACAGCTAACGAGTGTTATATATACATATATAAATGCACCAGAATATTTGCATATGATGTTAGAAAACATGATTCAACAAGTTCATTTAGTCCTTGTAACAACCGGTTCAATATATGCTACAAAGCAGTTCGTTAAAACTACCATGCAAAAACACAATGATAGAAAAGAGAACACGGTATGTGAAAAATGCACAAAATATAATTATCATCACATCAAAGTCATATACAAACAATGAATCAGATAAGATTGAAAACTTGCCTTCGCAGCCATACGAGACTCCATTATCTTCTTAGCTTCAGAAAGAATCTGTGAGCAAAGAATTTACCGAACCAAAAACCATTATTAATTTAATCTTCAAAAGAAAAAAAAAAAAAAACCCAGATTATTTGAACTAGGAAAATGCATACCTCGGCATCTTTACGCTCTTGGTGCTTTGTCTGTGAGAGGACCATGGACAAAGCACGCTTACGATCAATCTCATGAGAGATGTTGTATGGTTCCTACATCATACATAAATGTAAACATGATTTAAAACTTGGCCTAAAAGCTACATAGCAAAACTCTAATATGCTACACAAAATTTAAATATAGAAAAACAATGCTGCATATGTACGAGAGTTCATACCTTCACAAGAGGGTGGCCAGAAACATCAGCAGGAGATGGAGCCCTTGCAATCAATATTGTACGAGACACTGCAGAATTAATGGACACAACAACGGCAACAAACAAAGGTTAAGTTAAAAGAATTACCCATTTGTGGCTTCTAAAAATGAAACTGATATCAGAATATCAGATATTATAAGACAACAATGAGTTAATTACCACTATAGTAACGGTGCTTCAGTTCTTCCACTGTTCGGGATGTAGGAAATCTATCAGCAATTACAACAAACCGGAGATCGAAGCGTTCACACAAATCAAAGAGTTGATCCGTCTCTTCTTTGGTCCATGTCTGGCAAAAACAATCGGATTACCAGGGTTAAAGATTGACCAAATATGATTTGTCTGTTAGTCTTAACTTAACTTACGAGAATTTTTAGGGTTCTTATCAAACTTTTTTAGAAAAGGAAAGAAAAATATCTCAAAAACTAGACTAAAAAAGATTGACGGCATAATTTGGTAATTGGTACTCACCGAATCCGTCAGATGCTTCTCATACTCTTCATCTGTGTACTTAATCACATCAACAGACTGCAGGATTTCATTTCAAAGTCAACATCACAGCTAATGAGAAAGCTAAGAAGGGAAAATTTTCAAAGCTAACAATGTATGGTGAGGAGCCATCATGTAAATATATATCTTATTATCTTAATTCTGAAGTCCATGCAACGTACTTCTATTACAGTGTCTCCATAATTTCAATTACCTCTAACAAGTAACTGATATGTACCAGATAGTAACAACCAGAAATCAGTTAAGAAATGTAGTTGTTATGAAAGCAAACAGGGAATCACATAAGAAGAAATGAATCCGTATTTGTATTCAAATGATTCACTAGGATTGTAATGGAATTGAGAGAGAGAGATATTACAAATCTTTTCATGAATGAATTACAAGTGAAATGGAAATGAGTATTTATACAAAGAAAAAGAAGAAGTAACAGATTTTCCCGCCAAAAGTTATAACTAACTTTTGGCCTTCAGTAGAATCCACAGTTGGGAGGAAGGAGAAATGGCTTTCAGTGGAATCCATCACTAGAATCCAAATTGGCTTATATCAAATTCCTTCCCCTTAACATTTGACTTTCCACAGTCAAATAGCACCTTCAGTTGCTTCCTCTTGATCAAACCCAGGATACTTCTTCAATACTTCAGTATAAAGTTCCCAAGTTGCATCTTCCTCACTGCCATTTGACCACTGTACCAACACATAAACAGCAGCTCTAATACCAACCTTCCCCAATCTCCTGTCAAGGATTTTCACTGGAAACACTGATAGGAGTCCTTCATTATCACACATAGGAAGAGTTCCAGGCTTATCAACCATCCCTTTGCAAAGCTTAAGTTGGGACACATGGAATACTGGATGAATTTGAGTACCACTTGGAAGCTGCAATTTATAAGCCACATTGCCAATTTTCTCTATAATCTTGAAAGGACCATAGTACTTAGCTGAGAGTTTGTTACAGGGACTTTGTCTAGCTGTCACTTGCCTATATGGCTGCAGTTTCAAATAGACCCAAACACCTTCTTCAAAATTCCTATCAGTTCTGTGTTTATCTGCCAAACTTTTCATCCTGTCTTGTGCTCTCTTCAGATGAAATTTAAGCATGTTAACCACCTGTTCTCTTGCTTGCATTGTTCTATCCACAGTCTCAACTGTACTTTCACCAGGCAAATAAGGCATGTGGATGGGTGGTGTTTGACCATATAACACTTCAAATGGAGTAGTCTGGATAGCAGTGTGGAAATTTGTGTTATACCAAAACTCTGCCATTGAAAGCCACTGTGTCCACTCTTTTGGTTTTTCACCAGACATACATCTGAGGTAACACTCGAGACACCTATTCACCACTTCAGTTTGTCCATCTGATTGTGGGTGGTAAGCTGTTGACATTTGTAGTTTAACTTTCAAAGCTTTGAACAATGATTGCCAAAAAGCACTGAGGAACACTTTGTCTCTGTCACTTACAATGGTATTTGGCAAACCATGTAACTTGTAGATGTTATCTAAGAACACTTGTGCTACTTGTGCAGCTGTAAAAGGGTGCTGAAGGGAAACAAAATGAGCATACTTACTGAGCCTGTCCACCACCACCAATATAACAGTCTTCCCATGAGACTTTGGCAGTCCTTCCACAAAGTCCATTGATATATCACTCCATACTCTAACTGGTATGGGCAAAGGCTGCAAAAGTCCTGGATAGGCACTGAGATCAGGCTTTTGCCTCTGACACACATCACATTCCCTGATCCATTGCTTAACCACTTTTCTCATTCCCTTCCAATAACAAATAGAACTCATCTTCTGCACAGTCACTTGAACACCAGAATGCCCACCCACTGAGTCATTGTGAACTTGTGAGAAGATTTTCTTTCTCAGTACATCATTACTTCCCACCACCAATCTACCTTTCCTTCTTAACTGGCCATTAGTCCAAGTGTACTTTGATGACTGAAAATTAGGATCTTCAAACTGCTTTATTAATTTGGCCAACTTCTCATCAGTCACCCAACTTTCTTCAATTTCTTTGAGAAGTTCAGTAGTCACATTAGTAGCTATCATTGCCAATAATTGACCCTGCATTTCTTTCCTAGACAAAGCATCAGCTACCACATTTTCACTACCCTTCTTATAGACAATTTCATAATCATACCCAAGCAATTTAGGCAACCATTTAACTTGGAAAGGAGTAGTAAGCCTTTGATCCAACAAGTATTTGAGGCTGAAGTGGTCAGTCTTTATCTTAAAATGTCTACCCATTAAGTAACCTTTCCACTTCTCCAATGCCATAATAACAGCTAAAAATTCTTTTTCATAAGTGGACAAAGCTTGATGTCTGAGAGATAAAGCCTTACTCAGGTATGCCAATGGATGACCATCTTGCAACAACACAGCACCAATACCAGTTCCACATGCATCAGTTTCCACAGTGAATTCTTTCTCAAAATTTGGCAACCCCAACACTGGTGCTTGTATCATGGCTAACTTCAACTGCTCAAAAGCTTCTTGAGCTATGTCAGACCATTCAAAAGAGTTCTTCTTCAATAAGGCAGTTAATGGCTTGCTGATTATTCCATACCCCTTAATGAACCTCCTATAATAGCCTGTGAGTCCCAAAAATCCTCTCAGTTGCTTCACATTCTTGGGTGTAGGCCAATCTTTCATAGCCTCAATCTTAGAAGAATCTGTTGCAACCCCTTTATCAGTGATGATATGACCCAAATACTCCACCTGAGACACTGCAAAAGTACACTTGCTTCGTTTTGCAAACAAGGTGTGAGCCTGCATAGTTTGCAAAATCATTTGAAGGTGTACAATGTGTTCTTCAATTGACTTGCTATAAACCAAGATGTCATCAAAGAAAACCAATGTGAACTTCCTCAAATAGGGTTTAAAGATCTCATTCATTAGTGACTGAAATGTGGAAGGAG
Organism: Chrysanthemum seticuspe; assembly: GCA_019973895.1. Taxonomy (NCBI): domain Eukaryota; kingdom Viridiplantae; phylum Streptophyta; class Magnoliopsida; order Asterales; family Asteraceae; genus Chrysanthemum; species Chrysanthemum seticuspe. The sequence goes on along the minus strand of BPTQ01000007.1, from coordinate 67,382,439 downwards.
CATTTGTGAGTCCAAAAGGCATCACTAAAAACTCATAGTGGCCATCATGAGTTCTGAATGCAGTCTTATGAATGTCTTCCTCCTTCATTCTGATTTGGTGATACCCAGACCTTAGATCAAGCTTTGAAAACACCACTGACCCATGTAATTCATCTATCAACTCTTCTATCATAGGAATGGGAAATTTGTCTTTGACAGTGTTCTTATTCAATTGTCTATAGTCAACACACATTCTCCAACTGTCATCCTTCTTTTTAACCATGACTATAGGAGAGGAAAAAGAACTCTGACTAGATCTGATAACACCAGCATCCAATAACTCTTGAACCATTTGTTCAATGGCATCCTTTTGGCTTGGAGGATGCTGTTAACTGGAGGAGTGTTTGGCATAAGAGGAATATGATGATCATGTGATCTTTTTGGTGGTAAACCAGTAGGAACTTCAAACACACCTTTAAAGTCACCCAAAATTTCCTCAATCTTCTGTGACTCAATCATACTTGTCCCTATCATACTACAAAATGATACAGGACAGACACACAAAGTCATAGAATTCAACATAGCACTATTCTGTTTTCTAGGTTGCATCCACTGAAGTGTAGCCTGTTGAGAACCCCTTAGCAGTACTTTCTTATTGCCCACATAGAACCTCATGGTTAATTTTTCAAAATTGCACACCATTTCTCCCAAAGTAGACAACCACTGTATTCCCAACACTACTTCACAACCTCCCAAAGGTAATACCATAGCATCAATCATGTAAGTGTCTTCTCCCATGGTCAGAGACAAACCACAACACATCAAGGTACTGGTCATAGCTTGACCATTAGCCACAGACACTTGCAAAGGACACATAGTTTTAGTCTTACAACCCAACTTTTTAACAGTCTGCAAATCAATGAAGTTATGTGTACTTCCACAATCCACAAGCACATGCACCCCTTGTTTTCCTACCATACCCTTAACCCTCATTGTCTGATAATTGTATACACCAGTAAGTGCATTCAATGAGATTTGAGCCACCATTTCATTATTATGATCAATTTCAAAAGTGTGATCATAATTCCCCAAATGACCCATTTCATCATTAGCCAATTCTTCTTCCACAGACTCAATTTCCTCATCCAACACCACTTCTAATGAATGCAATTGACCACTACATTTGTGTCCAGGCACATATTTTTGGTCACAGTAAAAACAAAGATTCTTAGCCCTCTTATCCTCCAATTCTTTTTGAGTCAATCTCTTAAAGGGTCTATTCTCACCATATGGTGTTCTTGTGGGTGCAGGCAAAGCCATAGGTCTATTAACTGGTTTTGGTAAAATGCCTCCCTCTTTACTAACATAACCAGTATTAACAGATCTCACATTAGGTTGATAGGAGTTATACCTTGGTTTTGTAGCAATGAGTGTAGCTTCTTGCATTTTTGCCATTGTAAACACATCAACCAGGGTATGAAGCTTAAACATTCTCACAGGCATGCTAATTTCATCCTTCAACCCTCCAATGAACAAACTTATTGCAAGAGACTCAGTTAATTCCAACCTATTCAGCAACTCTTCAAACTTATCTTGATAGGCTTGAACTGTGCTAGTTTGTTTCAAATTCTTGAGTTCAACCATGGCATCTTCAAACACATTTCCAAATCTTTTCAAAGCCTCTCCTTCATACAACTCCCATGGACATCCAACACCATACTTCTTGACAAACTGTTGATGCCAAACTAAAGCCTTGTCATACACATGCATGGATGCCAATTCAACCTTCATCTCTTCTTCAATGTTATCAATCCTAAAGAATTGTCTACATCTGAATAGCCATCCCTTGACATCATCTCCAGTGAATCTTGGAAAATCAATTTTAGACATTCTTCCATACTGTGTTACCAGTTGACCACCATTTCTGCCATTATTACCAGGACCACCAAGATTTTCTCTCCTTTGGCTAGTACCTTCACCATGATCAACCTTGTTTTGCAAAGCAGTTACAGTATTCTGTAGTGATGTTATTGCAAGCATCATCTGATCCAATTTACTTTCTAAAGACTGATTCCCCACTGATTTTGTATGTGGGTTCTCACCATTACCATTTGATCTTGTTTGCACCATTCTTGAGATGATATTATCACAACTCATCAACTATGGGTGATAACTATCAATTAACCTGTTCTTGATTACTCAAACCAATTGCTTCTGATCAGCTTGTTCAAGATTAGAGAATTTAACCACTAATGGGCTAATCTTGTGACCGTACAATTGTCTGACACTAATCGGATTGTGAAAAGAACAGGTGAAGTTAGTGGTGCCTAACTTCGCCGGAAAATAACCGTTTCTTGCTGGAATTGAAACGGAGAAGATAACCGGAAAATCAAGAATGTCAGTGTAACACTCTTGAAAGAATATGGTGCCAGAAAAGGGCTCTGAATACCACTTGATATGTACCAGACTACCAGATAGTAACAACCAAAAATCAGTTAAGAAATGTAGTTGTTATGAAAGCAAACAGGGAATCACATAAGAAGAAATGAATCCGTATTTGTATTCAAATGATTCACTAGGATTGTAATGGAATTGAGAGAGAGAGATATTACAAATCTTTTCATGAATGAATTACAAGTGAAATGGAAATGAGTATTTATACAAAGAAAAAGAAGAAGTAACAGATTTTCCCGCCAAAAGTTATAACTAACTTTTGGCCTTCAGTAGAATCCACAGTTGGGAGGAAGGAGAAATGGCTTTCAGTGGAATCCATCAGTAGAATCCAAATTGGCTTATATCAGTAACAACAATATTATTGACAATAAAGAGGATTAAAAAAAAACCCGATGAATACAAAGAATAGTTATTACAAGCAAAGTGCTGAACTCAAGGACTAAGAACTAGTAGCATCTTTTTTATACCGTAACTATTATAAAAAGAGATAAATAAACTTATGAAAAAACATGTACCTTGTTGTACTTTGCAAAGGAATAGTCTCCTGTTGGTGGAGTTCCATTTACAACTCTGACCTATACAAGTTTAAACAAACAAGATACTTATAATTATATCCAAATAATGATCTTGATTGTATATCAAGAAAAAGAAGAATAACATACCCAATGGTAAAGCTCTAAGTTATCTTTCCGAGCAGAATTTGTGAAACTAAGCCATTCCCATGTTATCTGAATGGAAAATCCCAAAATTATAAGCAATAAAATGAATGTGAACTCATACGTAAGCATTGTGATATTTACTACAAAAGTGAAGCACGTGATAAGCAAAAAGAAAGGACACCATCAAAACCATGGTATCTTAAGGAAATGGCCAATAACTATTAAATGGGATGTCTACTGCAAATATAAACACTCTACTTTAGCACACCCAAACAAAATTGTACATTAACCTCTTTGAGGTGGTTGGTTATGATTAATGCACAACTTGTTGTTTCTTAAACATTGCCCTTACTGCTATGTTCATCAAATCCCAGAAAATAAATGTGCACTGCGTACTCATATATTTAAGGTCAAAACTAAAAAAGGCACACTCAAACTTAAATAGCCAAGATAAAGGCCTTACAAGACATATTGAAGATAGAACGTAAGGGAGACATTCAAAGGTAAACTTAACATGAGAAAACAATATCAAAGAATGAGTTAAATAGTCAAAATTCGTCACCTGAGATCAATAGGAACACTAGGTCGGTAATAATGAAACCAACAACAATGCAAAGAATGTATATAGCCAAAATGCAGCCTTTGCAAGTCGTCATTCTATTTAACACAATACGTTACTTACGATACACATTGGCGCTATAATTGCAAGGTAATTTAATAACCCAAATACACCAATCAAGCGGCGTAGAACTCAGCCTAGGCGGGCAATTACGCAGGTGAGGTGCCGAGTCAATTTGGAGCTAGTTGGCCAAACTCAGTCAATACTCGGCCAAATTAGTCGGATTTAAAGTATTATGCATATATGTTTATATTTGAAGTTGAAAGTCGTTAAAGTGTGAAGTATTTAGACTTTGAAATATTAAGTTTACGTGATACATATAATTTGGAAACTATATATAAAAAAATCCAATCCAAGTACTCCACACCTAGGCCAGTTACTTAATCGCTAGCGAGTAATCAATAAGTAACTAATGTACTAGTCCATCATCTCAGCTCAACGTCAGCTAAATAAAGGCTCACTTATCAGCAAAATGTCAACATATATAAAAATTTATTTATACTGCGTAAAACTAACCTTGTCATTATTAGTAGGTTGAGGACGTTTTTTAGGATGAAGAGTATTAACATCAACAGCAGGCATAAGTGGAGCCACACCACCAGTAAGTGCATAAACCTACATTCAACAATAACACCTTTTAATTAGACTTTATAAAAAAAATTATATAAAAAAGTAGACAGATATAAAACAAACCTCACGCGAAATGCCATCGGGTTTTCGTTGAGACTCTTTCGGTGGCTTTGATTTCTTTTCCACTGGTATCGATGATGAATTTGCTTTTGGAATCCCTAATATGTCCTTTGCATCCATTTGTTCAAATTAGGGTTTGTGATTCACTTCAATTGATTGTTTAAACTTTAAAGAGATGAAATTGTGATAGTTGAATTCAAAGATTAGGGCTTGTAAGTAGTAACTGATTTTTAACTGAATTTGGATTTTCTGATCAACACCAGTTATCGGAGTTACTGTCGATTTTAAAAAAAAAAATATGTTTATGTAATTGAGTTTGGGCTTTTGGGGTCATAAACGATCCATATTTCGGCCCGTACTTTTCTGTTTGGCCCAATTCGTGTTTTGGTTCGGTGGAGGGTGCGGTTATGGTTTTTCTTCAGTCACATCAGTTTTAAATCATCAATTTTTTTTTTTTTTTTTTTTTTCAACTTTCCTTCGACCAATGCAACACGTTTATCATCTGTTAATGTTTTTTATTTTTATTATTTAAAAACACCCCTAATACACACATACACACTCACAACAATTAATTAAATACAATATCTCCCCAAAATAAACTTTCTCTCTCCTCGGGAGTCAAGTCCCGTAAAAAGAGAGAGAGAAAAAAAAAAAAAAAAAACTAAACTTTGCCGCATGGTGAGGTGCATTCATTTCTTATTTCTAGCTGACATGGCAATATTCCTTCATTGTTCTCGTATGGCACACCCCTGCACTCTTATGCTCTAACCTCGTTTGGTGAAAAAGAAAAATAAATATTGAACTTTTTATACTAGCAAATTCGTGCATTTGAGGTTGTGCTTTCAGTCGATCATAATAATTTCACTTTCACTGAAAGTTAAACTTACATATTTTTGTTTGGTATATAAATATCTCACGCATACAGCTAAGCGTAAAGCCTTTTGATGATTATAAAACAATATATTTTGATGCGATTTATTATTTTGAATGCATCCAACCTCCTCGAAGTCTCGTGTTCAACCTATATATGAACACATCAAGAGTACCGAGTAATCTTTCTTCGATGTTGTTGTTCTTATATGAGCTACAACTTTGGGACCAACTTTCGAGTGCCTGTTATCCCAAAGCAAATGTCATCAAGGAAAAAAAAAAGTTTTTAGCTGGTCATGGGTTTAATTTCAACTCTCATTGATTTGAAGAAAATAACTTAACATTGCCTTAATATGTGATCTTTGGTGATTCCCCCCACCCTTGTATGGTGTTGCTGTGGTCTGTCACAACTATTAGGGTGTATGCTTTCTTTTGGCTTAACTTGTTGCCTCGTGTATTTTGTTTGGCAAGTCGGCTTCGATTTTGCCCTTTATGTTCGATGTAACTTGTTGTGTTCAAATTACCTCCATTTGTGAGGTGTGAAATGAAATGTAATCTTTGTTCAAAAAAAAATGTGATCTTTGAGAAAATGGTCATATGAAGTCTTAAAATAGAGTAAAATCATCGAAATTTTGTTGAACACTACAAGTCTACAACCCCCGTTAAGACCATCCACAATGCTCCATGTTAGATCGTTTAATACAAAAATAACAAGAGCTGGCATCATTTTATTGGTGTAAAAAGTTCACCGACATTTATAAGTTTATTACTGTGGGCCATGTTCAAGTATTTTATTGTTTTAATAATAGTGGTAGCATTATATGGAGTTTCTGATTATTATTTGTATGATATATCTACCTATTATATAAGTGAAACCCCTCAAACGACTATTCAACTCTAAAAGAATGACACATAAGCATCTAAAAAACGACACATAGGCATTGAATAGTTTTACACTCTTGATCTTTTCAAAGTTATCATATCATCTCTCTTGCATTATTCATTCAATTCAATTATTCAAACAACTATTTTCACCTACTTCTTTCTTTTTCTCTCTACAAATCCGGCCAAGGAAAATTTTCCGGTGGACAGAAGACGCTTATGTTTGACGTTAATCACGTTTCTAGCACCCAGGGCTGGTCCTGGGACTGGGCGAGCTGGGCGACCGCCCAGGGAATCAAACAAATCGAGGGCATCATATTTATGGTGTTATGAATCGATTAAATTTTATGCAGATGGTGTTGCGGTGAAGAAACGATGTCTGATAGAATATGTGCGGATATTATACAGGTGAAACAAAATATCATCTGCATAAAATGAAGGTAAAAGCGCACAAATATGGAGGTTAAACTTTCCAGGTGAGAATGGTATTCTGACGAAGAAGATGAACTTAAAATGAATCTTATTCGTCTAATAGTAGAGAGAGAAATACTTTTTGTTTCTTTCATGAAAGTGTCACATGGCCACATTGGTGTATTCATTTAGCAATTTATTAGGATTTTTTTTTTCAAAATTTTTAGGGTTTTTTTACTTCAAACTTATAAAGCTTATATTAGTATTTTAGTGAAAATAGAGAAAGACAAATAAGTTATACATATGCAATTCAATTCAATTAGTATTCATAATATATTTCAAATGAGAATATGTTAGCTATAATTTTTTATAGCCAATTAGCTACAATTTTATGCTACAAATGTGGGTTTTTGATTTTTTTTTTTGGTCTCTGATTCTTTTCTGTGAGTTCCTGATTCATTAATTATATTTTTTGTGAATGATTGTAGCTACTAAATTGTAACCAAGCTATCACCATTTTGAATACTTGATGGCTTTAAGTATGTTATTACAATTAAAAGTAGTTTGTAGATTATACATTTATCAAATTTTCAAAATGTCTGTTGGTTGAACAATGAAGAGATCGATTTTAATTCTGTCGAATTTTCAGAGTTAACACATATGTTATGTTGCATAAACACATTATAGTTAGAAGGTCCTAAATATATAAGATAGATAGTGCGTTTTAGGTGGCCAATAGTTAGTTGGGGCATCTTGCGATTGCCTCGCCCCGGGTATCAGAAATGTCAGGACCGGCCCTGCTGGCACCTTAACTTGTCACATTTTTTCTCTGACGACATTTCATGAAATTTGTATGTTATTCTTAGGTCTATTTTTACTTTGAGATTTTTTTGGTTTATGTTTTTGTTGATTTTGGTTTCCATTTGGTTTGTATCTCGTCAGTTATGGTAAGGTGCTGATGGGATTAGAAGAAACAAGCCAATAAAGCAAAGGTAAATCTAATCATTTTATAACTTTTCTTAACAATACTAGGAAAAAAAGAGAGTAATATAAGTAATATTATCCTAGCTACTTGATTTTTCCTGTATGTCTAGATTGCAAGTTCACTCAACAAGTAAGGGTATGATGTGATGTGTGGTATACGTGGGTTTTGTTGGAAAATTTAGTGCACTTGTGGGATGGTTCACACCTTGTAATGGGTTAGGAGGTACGGAGTGTACACCCATAAGGTCCATGAACACCCTGACTCTAATAGTGGTATGTGTTGGTAGTGCTTGGTGAAAGTATTGTTGTGGTTAACACTGATTATCAGTGTTTCCACTGAAGCAGTACTTCAGCAGGATCAGTGTTTCCACTGAAGTGGTGTTTCCACTGAAGTGGTATCTCACTGAAGTTGTGTTTACACTGAAGCAGTGGCGTTTCCACTAAAGCAGTGTAACCTCTGAAAGCACTATGAAAGTACTGATATAAGTACTGATAAATGACAGTTACAACTGCATCATTATGACCACGTTTAATTGGTCATGTAACCACTAACGGCTATAATGGGGATAATTATGAGGCTATTAATGGGCCGATTAATACTCATAATTCCATTGGAACGGTCAAGAGTAACCTCCTATAAATAGGAGATCTGAACATGCATGAAAAACACACAGAAAACACTAAACACTTATAAGCGCAAGGGTTAAAGAATTGTGCCTAATTCTATAACTGCATTTGGTCTTATCCCAAGTAGATATTCGTGATACCCAGGCATTAGGGTCGAATAATTTACTTTGGAAAGTGATCACACGATTCAAAGTGATATCCGGTAACCACCTGGTGGTATCTGTTACTGTTGACCATTGTTTGTTTCTGCTGAAACAGTTGATCGTTTCTGCTGAAGTTGATTATCTACACCCTGATTTGGGACGAATAACCACCAACAGGTTTTTAGTAAACTTTGTAAATGTTAACTTTCGGTTTTTATTTGCCAAAAAAAAAAAATCAGTCTTAATTTTGTGATTATGATTTTTTATGTCAACTTATAATGATTTCTTATTTCATTCAAAAGCTTGAACATTTTTTTTGGACACTTCTTAATTAGTTTAATCACAAAAATCTTCGATATTTACCTTGTGTATATATATTTTTGACTACTTACCTGCTTTACTTGATACAAGTATTACGAAAGTGTGAGTGAAGTGATGTGTAGCAAATTGTAGAGGTGATATAGATATTTCAACTTATCAACATATGGTTAATTTTAGTTATTAATGGAGTTTTGTAATGGAATATTGTATTGATAAACTGGATTTTATCAAATTAGTTTTATACTTTTGTAGAATTTCTTTTCATATTTGTACAAGGTCAAAGAACCATAATTTCTTCGGTGCAATTTACTGATCTATTATTTGCATTATGATGTTCAGAATTTAAACATAAACTCTTTGAATGTAGATACATTAGACTGGATTTGTTGATGTTATAAAGTACTATCAACCAAATATCAAGAAACTTATATGGAGTATATATAAATATATTAGACATAACTACATAAGGCATAACAAGAAATCCGAAGTCTAGAACTGCACCTATGTCGTGTGCATCAAAGGAGCTGTAGGAAATGTGTGTTCACAAAATTACCAAATCCTCACATGCCTTTATCTTTCAAAAATATTTAATTAGTATAAAAAAACTTTAAGCTACGACTACGAGTGTGAGAAAAATAATGTAATAGATATGAGAGTGGGTCAAGAAAATAGAAGGTCAAGCAATGAGTAAGGGGATGCAAGACTTTTAAGTCATCAACAACGACAAATTGCATTGTCAGTTAAGAGCAATGGAGCTAAGATACATCAAGATCTTGCTTACCTTGTCTGAATATAACCCTTCGAGGGTACATCATATAAATTTTAAAAATTATCTGACTATAGTAAATGGATGTTGAAAAGATGGTAATAGTAGACCTAGATAGTAGATGAATTAGAAAAGATGGTAGTTGACTGACAAGGTGAGGGGTTGAAAATTTTTCATTCAACTCAATATAGGAAGATGCATGAAGCTGATTAATCATATGTTTTGATTAACTTCTTGTTACATGGGATAACTTGTATGTGTATAGAAATTAACAAAATTGCTTGCCACGAACACATGATGCATCTTGGGCCATGTTTTTGCACGGCCTAAAAATTACCTAGTTATATATTATAAAAGTGATAGGAAGAGGTAACAGTCTATTCAATCTTACATGAATCACTACATTGTGAAAAATTTTATAAAAAAAGAGATGATGATTTGGCAGTGACGTGGTCATCTATTAAACTCAAAATGATTGAATGCATTGAGGATGCCCTAAATATAGTCCACATAAGGGTTATGGTACACAAAAGTCACTTAAGTTTCCAAAAAATTTGTCCTAAGTTACTATAGTTTCATTTTGGTCATCCAGGTTACCAATGTTATAGTGACCGGTTCTTTAGGTTACCACGGTGTATACTACTTATTATTGCCGGTTAGAATCCTACGTGGAAGACATTTTAATATTTTAGAATTAAAAATTCCAACTGGGTTATTATAATCGAACGGGTCAATCCCCATATCACTTTTTATATTTCGAAACCCTAAAACACACACTCACACACAATGATCTCAATCCCCATTTCTTGATCTTCGCGTTTGTTTAAATTAACTTCATTTGAGGGCTGTCTATCCCATAACAAGGTAAATTTCAATCCCTGGTTATTCATTTTTACATGTTCTTTAAGTTTGATTAAGCTTTAAAAAATTAGGGTTCGTCTAACAAATTAGGGTTTTTTGAAATTAACATTTTTTAATGAATTGTTGTTGTTTCAGATGGCATGTTCCTCATCATCTTCAAGTTTTCTAATAAAATTTCATCGTGGAGGTGTTTTTGTAAGGGATCCGTTTTCTTATGACTATGAAATGTTGTCTGAAATACCAAATGTGAACCTGCTTGAATTGGGGTTTGTTGGTTTAGTTAAATTGTTAGTAAGTGAATGCTCTAGTGACATCCAACAGATTTTTTATGCTGTGCCTGGTTTAGACTTAGAGTTAGGTTTGAAAAACTTAAAAAATGATAGTGACTTAGCTCAATGTGTTGAATTAGGTGCACAACATGATAATGTGGTAGATATATATGTATCTCACTCTGCATTTGATTTACATGATGCCACTTCCCCTAGTCAACAACAACGTGCAAAAAATGTTCAAAACGATGATAGTAATAGTGACTTAGAGGGTGATTATAATGTATTTGAGTATGATAGCTCTGATGAGAGTGACACTGCATCAGTGGATCATTTATCTGAAGGTGAAGAGGAAGTTTATGATGCTAGGACTAACAAATCAGACCCTGCACCTAAAGCAAAAAGTAAAAAAATGTTTGATGCTAACTTTCTGAGTAGGTTATACAGTGGGTTACCTAGGGATGCATATGCTGAGGAAGATGAGGTAGCTGCTAGTGGTGATAGTCAAGAGGATAACGATAAGTTAGGTGATCACTGGCCAGTACATGATCCTACTATCAAATGGAAGTTAGTTAGACCTCAGTTAGGAGAAAAGTATGAGTCACCAGATCAACTTAAAAGAGCATTGACTTACTATGCTTTAGCCAATGGTTATAAGTTATATTACCAAGTCAATAACCCTAGGAGACTTCTGGCAAAATGTTGTAGAGATAGTAAGGATAGGAAGTGTCCATTCAGATTGTGGGCATCTTGGATGCAAAATGAGAAGACTTTTCAAATAAAAACATTGAATGATGAGCATGCATGTTCTAGGACTTATGAATATGGGACATTAATCACTAGTAATTGGATTGCTAGAAACTATGCAAAAAAGATAATGGTCAATCCTTGTATGAAAGTAAAGGACTTAATTGAAATGATTCTAAAGAAATATAAATGCAAGGTCACTGTCAGTCAAGCTAGAAGGGGAAAGCAGAAAGCTTTAAGCCAGTATGAGACTTGTTTAGAGGATCATTATGGAATGTTATGATCATATGCTAGGGAGATATTAGATTCTAATCCAGGTTCTACTTGTTTGATGAGTGTTGATGCAATGCCTGATGGTAAGAACTATTTCAGTAGGTTTTATGTATGCTTTAAGGGGTTAAAGGATGGTTGGTTGGAAGGATGTAGGAGGGTCATAGGTATTGATGGTTGCTTTCTGAAAACCATATGCAAAGGGGAACTGTTGTCAGCCGTAGGACGAGATGGGAATAATCAAATTTATCCAATTGCATGGGTTGTGGTTAGTGTTGAGAATAAGGATAATTGGACCTGGTTCATGCAATGTTTGTTGAATGATTTGGGAATAGTTGCTGGTGAAGGATTAACTATCATCTCTGATCAACATAAGGTACTATCATCTTACTTTTATTTCTGTAGTCTTTGATTAATATCTTGTGTAGTAACTATATTTGTCAACTTGTATGTCTTGAAGGGTATTGTTGAAGCTGCAAAAGAAGTTATGCCTTTGGCTGAGCATCGGCAGTGTGCACGACACATCTACGCTAACTTTAGAAAGAAATACACTGGGGTGCAATATAGGAATCTCTTTTGGAAAGCAGCAAAGGCAACATATCCCACAAAATTTGAGAAGATCATGAGAGAAATACAAAGCATCAACAAGGATGCCCACAAGCACTTGATGGACAGGCATCCTGAAACTTGGAGTAGAGCCTTTTTCAAGACTGATAAGGATTGTGATGCTGTAGAGAATGGGATATCTGAGTGTTTCAATGCACTTATAGTAGATTCAAGAAGGAAACCAATCATCAACATGCTTGAAGACATCAGGGTTTTATGTATGGAAAGATTGCAAAAGATGAGGGAGAAGCATGAAAAGTGGACTGATGATATATGTCCTAACATCAGGAAAAAGCTTGAAGTGTTGAAGGATCTACATAGGTAAATCCTTACTTATATACATTATCTTTCTTTGTGATACTTATAATAATGATTATCTGTCTTTAAATACAAGTAATGATTATATGTCTTTAAATACTTGTAGATCTTGGAAAGTCATAGCCAGTGGTGAGACTAGATTTGAAGTTAGAAATGGGTATGAAGGGTTTAAGGTTGATGTTAGATTAAGGACTTGTAGTTGTAGGGGTTGGCAATTATCAGGTATTCCTTGCGAGCATGGTATATCTGCCCTCTACTTCTTACACTTAGAACCTGAGCAGTATGTGTCAAGATGGTACAGGAAAGATGTGTTTGTGTCAGCATATAGACATTACATTGAGGGGATGAATGGTATGGATCAATGGCCATCTACTGATTATCAAAAGCCATTGCCTCCTATTAAAAGAAGGATGCCTGGAAGACCACCACACAAGAGAAAAAGAGATCCAACAGAAGATGATGGGAAAAATAGGACTAGGATTAGCAGGAAGGGACAACTCAACCACTGCAAGCTATGTAACCAAAATGGCCACAATCAAAGATCTTGTCCAACAAAGCCTATTACATATGGTGAAGGGTCTGCAAGTGGTGGGAAAGGTTCTGGCAGGGGTGGTAAAGTGTCTGAAAGGGGTGGTAAAGTGTCTGCAAGGGGTGGTAAAGTGTCTGCAAGGGGTGGTAAAGGTTCTGGTAGGGGTGGGAAAGGTTCTGGTAGTGGTGGGAAAGTGTCTGCAAGTGAGTTGGCTACACCCTCTAGTCTGTCTACACAAGACTTGCCTACACCCCCTAGTGAGACTACACAAGACTTGCCTACACCCCCTAGTGAGACTAGACAAGAGTTGCGTACACCACCTAGAGGTGGTAAAGTGGCTTCTAGAGGTGGGAAAGTGGCTTCTAGAGGTGGGAAAGTGCCCTCTAAAGGTGGTAAAGTGCCTTCTGTGAGTTCAACCCCTTCAACTCCACCTCCTGGTTTTGAGATGGTTGCACCGGATGCTGATGTGAGGATGAAAGAAGGTGGTGTTAGGATGAGAGGTGGTGGTGTAAGGATGAGAGGAGGTGGTGTCAAGTATAGGGGAAAAGATCCATATTATGAGAGTATTAGCAGCCCTAGCAAACTTAGGACCATCAACGGCAAGGTTGTTAGAAGTAGAGGAAGAGGTGATGGATCAAGAGCAAGAAAGTATCTTGGTGGAATTGCCCCTAAAGGATTTGGTGTGTCTTGGGATCCAGTTGATGGAGAGACTATGTTAGGGGTAAGTAAACATCTCAAACATTAAACTAATCACACTTCAATCATTATACTAATGTAACTTTATGTTTCTTTCTTAGCAGGACAACATGGGTCTTCCTAAATATGCATGGCCACCAGGAATTACACCAGAAGATTGCATTAAGCATGCCCAGTCTCAGCCTGAGATTCCTTTAAGCCAGTCACAACCACTTCCCTCCCAAGAACCACCAGTTCATTCTCCAAAACAAACAGGATTATCTGATGAAGAACCAGTTACACCACCACATGCTAGAAGGTCTGAAAGGATCAAGCAACTTCTTTTCAACAAGCCACCAACACCTGGACCTGGATTGGATCCAGATGATGCTATTGATGTTGAATAGGTTTTAGGATGGATGTATATTGGCATGCCACTTGTTAGGCACTTTTGTTCATATGCCAATTAAGTAATTTGGTCAAACTTTGTTATGTAAGTATTGTAGGATGCTTGGTAAGTAATGTAGGATGCTGGGTAAAACTGACATAGCATGATGCTTGATTACTTGGTATAAATGACTAAGAATGGCTTGCCAAATGTTAGGCAATTTTGTACATCTGCCATCTTACAGTTATTTTGTGTAATCCAGTTTATGGTATGTAGTTGATGTTGTTTATGCTATCCATATTATGTTATTCACTTTATCGTATCCATCTAACCACTTTATGCTATCCATGTTATGTTATCCACTTAATGGTATCCATTTTATGTTATTAAGCTGCAAAAGTTTTTCTTTACATATCATGAGTACTCAAACCAAGATTACATCAAATCTAAAATACAAGAGTAAACCAACATTTCATTGCATTACATACAACAAACCTTACACAAACCAAAAGACCATCATACTCTACTTACCAAACTAACAAAAGAACCATCATATACTGTCATACAACAAACATAAAACCATATCTTACCAAACTACCATCACAAACCAAAACAACCTAAATCCTAACCTGCCATACTAGATAAACAAACCTAAAGAAAACTAATGACTAAAATGCTAACAATCAACACAATCAACACCCGATTGTAGAAGGTAGATCGAGAAAGTTGATTGTTTACTTGAAGAAGCTCTTGTCGATAATTAACCACACTCGCATTCAGCTCAACCATCCTTGTTTGATACCAACGGTTTGGTAATGGGGGATCAACCCATCTAAAAAAGTTACAATTTGTTGTTGGATCCAAAAAGTTTGGGCAACCAAGAACTCTTCTTGCGGGGTTATTTTGTGTCCACGATGTTCGCAGCCTTGCAACTTCGCCACAGCCACAAAGCACATTCATTATGGAAGAAATGGTTTGTGGTAGAAAGGGTTTGTGGAAGAAAGGGTTTGTGAAACCCTAATTTTGATTTGGGGGAAAATATGTATACTAACCGGTTTATAAAAATTATTTTGGGAAGTGGAAATCCAATGTGTAATCTATGTGGAAAGTATGTCGGCCCATGTGGCATAGGTAACTGGCTGGTATCCGGTTGCCACTCCACTCAATAACCTTAGCATAACACTTTTAAACGTATACACACCTAATTAACAAACCCGATAACATTGGTAACCTGGATGACCAAAATGAAACTATAGTAACTTAGGACAAATTTTTTGGAAACTTAAGTGACTTTTGTGTACCATAACCCTCCACATAATAGAGACCGATAAAATAGCCAGGTAGATTTATTTCCAATAATAATAATAATAATAATAATAATAATAATAATAATAATAATAATAATAATAATAATAATAATAAGAGTGATTTAAATGCATCCTCACATACACACCAATATTTACATATTTCCTCAAATACAAGTTTTTAATGCATGATGTACAAGCCTATTAAATCAAAGTTTGGGGAAATATGTAAATAATAGTGTGTATGTGGGGATGTATGTAAATGCCCATAATAAATAAATAAAAAATAAATAATAACAAACTAGGTAGATGATTACCTTTAGGGGATGTACTATTTTCACCCTCCCTATTAGGGAGAGTTTGTACTTTTTATTCCCTTTGTCCCCTATTTATTTCAGTACGACACAGTTTTCTGTCAGTTTCTGTTCCGTTTTTCTGACAGTTTTAAGCGTTTGACTTATTAAACTTTATATTTCCTGTTCCGCATTTTCAGGTTTATAGTTTTTTTATATAAACAAAATTATAAAAATAAAAAAGAATAAAAATAAAAATGCAAAAAATAGGAGGGGTTAGGAATATAAGAATTAGAGAATGTGGGAATATCTTGTCCCTTCTTAAAAAACTACTTATGTATACTTAATACTTGTCTGAGTTGTCCCACTCTTTTAAGGTTAGTATAGAGATATTTTTGTCAACCATGGTACATCTCACACGTTATATGCATTTGTTTATATTGGATGATGGAATTAGAAATCATACATAAAGAAGGAGGTTACTTGGAATGATGATCCATATATATATGGTTGTCCAACGCCACTTGACTAGAGACAGATTAATTATGAAGTTGGCCAGCTATATTTGTTTGCACAATAAATTTCCCAACCTCCAAAATGGCTTTCAAAGCTGCAAATTAATTTCAACTTAAATTAGTATAGAGTATAGACTATTGACAGCTCTCTATATATATCCATACTTGCCATCTTTTCAGATTGCTTGCACTTATCCTGTGTTCTCAACTTCTCATGGCTTCATTGGTGTTGCTATTGACAGCTCTTGTGAGCCGACACCATCATGTTTCCGTCCCTCCAATCCAAGATGTCTGCCGCAGCAAAGCCGGAAGAACCAAGTTTTCATGTCACAATGTCTCTCCTACTCAACCAGACCAACACTTCCTGTTGAAGAATATTGATCATGATTGTATCTGGCCTTCACACTAAAAGTCCGCTCGTATGTCACTGATAGTGATGGAGGCCTATTTCGAGCATTATAAGGCTCATTGTCATAAAATAGCAGCAAGCTAGTATCAATGTTCCACATTTGAAATTGTACAAGTTGTCGTGTCAATTTAGTCGTTAAACTTAATGCTCATGGCATTAAACTTGTACAGCTCATCAAAACGACGAAATGATGTACTAACTCCTTTTGTAACATTAATAAAAACGCCTACTTGTCGATCATTTTCTACAATACTTGCATCCTTATACATGTTATCCTAGTATAAAACATGTTCCTGCAACCAGATCCTGAAGTGGTGCCCATCCACATGTTTCCTTGTCATTTCCTTAATGCATCTATATTATATAAAAAAGACCAACTTGATAATATAATTCCCTTAATGATGGTCATTCACATGTTCATCTTAGTAGATATAAATTCTATTACATGTTGACACACCTTTTAAATATAAGACGCGGTATATCTAATCAAAAGTGAATTAGTAGAGACTATTGGAAATGAAGGCGGTAAATGTACTATTCGGGTTTCTATGGGTTTGGATAATGCTTGTTGGTATCTCTGCAACCAGGCGGGCCCAACCTATGCTTATTAACTTTGGTGACTCAAATTCCGATACTGGAGGTGTGCTGGCTGGTGCAGGACTTCCCATTGGCCTACCACATGGCATTACATTCTTTCACAGAGGCACGGGTCGTTTTGGCGACGGAAGACTCATCATTGACTTTTTCTGTAAGTCAACTCTCTCTTCCTTCATTTTTGCTAATTGTCGTAATTTTTAACCAGCTAAATTTTGTAAATAATGATTGTTGGAACAGGTGAACATTTGAATTTGAGTTATTTGAGTCCATATCTGGAATCACTAGCACCAAATTTCACAAGTGGAGTAAACTTTGCAGTAGCTGGAGCCATGACTTTACCACAATTTGTTCCATTTCAGCTTGATGTTCAAGTTCGCCAATTCGTTCATTTCAAGAATCGCTCACTTGAACTCCTTTCAATTGGTATGTTCATAACGTCTTTAGCTTTGTGTTCTTACTAAAGTTGGCAATTTTGATCCTTCTATGAGCTATCAATTCAGGTTATGTTTTGGTCCAACTAGTCAGCCAAAAAAGATATTTAAAAAGAAAACGGGTCAGAGGTCCCCAAAACTGTATTTCTAATGCAAATATCATCCTAACTCATTCTGTTACTAGGATCAGATTATTTTGAATCAATATAAATTTAGTAATCATATTTGACACAGAATTTATGTATTAAAGAAGTACACTTTTGGGTCAACTGAAGCTGACCCGTTTCCATAATTATCCGTTTTGATGTGCTACAAAACCTGTTCCAAGCCTCATTTTCCCCTTTAATTAGTTTGTATTCTGCAATTTTTATTTTTTTTCCGTCTGTGTTTTATGGACGACAAAGCCTTGTCTAAAATTTTGATATACAGGTTCTTCAGGGAACTTTATCAGTGAAAAGGGATTTCGTAACGCGCTTTACATGATAGATATTGGACAAAATGATCTTCTAGTAGCACTATATGCAGCAAATCTTACTTATGCACCAGTTGCAGCCAAAATTCCGTCTTTTATAGCAGAAATTAAACTAGCTATTCAAGTAAGCATCTCTTGGTTTCATTTCAGCTTTTCTTTACTGCTATAAAATTCCTTATGGAAACGCTCATATTCTTTTTTCTTTTTGTAGAATTTATATCAATACGGTGGGAGAAAGTTTTGGATACACAGCACGGGCCCACTAGGTTGTGCTGCTAAAGAGCTTGCCTTACACCCACACAATGCAACTGACCTTGACAAAGTCGGATGCTTTCGTGTCCACAATGACTTAGCCAAACTTTTCAACAAAGGGTTACGTAAGATGTGCAAAGAGTTGAGATTAGTACTAAAAGATGCAGCTATCGTATATGTTGATATCTACACCTTCAAATACAATCTTTTCGCCAACCCCTCAAAATATGGTAACAACATGTTCAAATTCAGCTAACTTTTAATGATAATGACAAAACTACTCCGTAATAGTTTGTTTGTGTTTGCAGGATTTGTGAAACCGTTTAAGGCGTGTTGTGGGTCTGGAGGTGATCCAAATAACTATAATGTGAAAGCAACTTGTGGACAACCGGGGTATAGCATATGTAATAATGTGACATCGGCTATTGTATGGGATGGTGTTCACTATACAGAAGCTGCAAATAAAGCAGTTGCTGATATGATCCTCTCAACGCCATCACTGAAACTAGATCGTTTTTGGTCGCACTGATTATTACAATCACGCCATCATGTACTTGTGCTGACATATATACAAGCAGAATTAAATTGTTGAAACACTAGAATAAGTACTGAAACTGAAATAATGCAAGCATTGTGTACTGAAATTGAAATAATGCAGATTTAACTATAATCTTCTTCATATAACTTTTGATATTTTGAACTTAAATCATGTGTGAATATGGCGTAGGGTCAACCTATGTCATAAGTCGTTCACCAGCTCATAGATCTATATATTTTAGCACATATTATGTAATAGACTACTTAAAAATTTGTTTATTCATAAAAAAATTGTTTATTCATTGGGGGCCTTATAAATTAATAATTCTCTAAAGTCTCCAAAGATAACATTTTGTATATCAGTGTAAAATTGTAAACTTCAAGCTTGGTAATCCAGTAGTGAAAATGACTATATCATCTAAAAAATGGACCTGTTATGATCACTGATAATGTACTTTCATTGGTAGTTTAGTTCGTGAGTACCACTATGTCACGAGAAAGTGCGACGTGTAAGAAAAGCACGAAGAATCTTTGCTAAGAATGACCTTGTTACATTTGTATTGTGTTACAGTTTTTGGCTGGTAATAAAAAGATGCCAAAAAGGCATAAACAATAGACAATTAGACCTTAAGATGTGACCATTTTCTTATTAGTAATACAACTTGGTTTATAAATTTCATAAACTAGGCATCATTCACAGTATTCTTATGATTTTTTAAAGACTAATAACAGATGTTCCTGCAACTTGATATTAAAATTCAATCATCCACATGTTTCTCGTATTAGTTGTTGTATATTCGCTTTTTTCACGTTCAAGCATCCTATAAATTAAGACCAAGATTAAGGTTTCAGTAGACTGAATTTAGTGAACAAGTATGAAAAGTCTAAATGTATTATGGGGCCTTGTATGTTTTTGTATGCTTTTTGGCATCTCAATGTCGAGTCCCAAAAGCAGACCTTTGATTATTAACTTCGGTGATGCAAATTCCGACACTGGAAATGTTCTGGCTGGTGTCGGACTTCCCATTGGCCTGCCGCATGGCATTACATTCTTTCACAAAGGCACGGGTCGTTTTGGCAATGGTCGACTCATACTTGACTTTATCTGTAAGTCAATTTCTCTTCTTTCATTTCTTGTTCTATATCCTAAGTATCTCACATAAGTTTCATGGATAAATTTTCAAAAATGTTAAATTTGTTCACAACTGATTTTTGGAACAGGTGAACATCTGAAGTTGGGCTATCTAAGCCCATATCTAGAAGCACTGGCTCCAGATTTCACAAGTGGTGTAAACTTTGCAGTCGCAGGAGGCATGATTTTACCACAGTTTGTTCCTTTTCATCTTAATATTCAAGTTCGCCAATTCGTCCATTTCAAGAATCGCTCACTTGACCTCCTCTCACACGGTATGTTTATTTCTTGTTTTTTAGATCCATCAATCCATCATTATCTTGTGCTTGTATCTGTTTGTTATGAAGAAAAAAAAATGAACTTTTACAATAAACAGGTACTCCAGGGAACTATATCAATGAAGATGGATTTCGTAACGCCCTTTATATGATAGATATGGGACAAAATGATATCCTTGAAGCACTATATGCCTCAAATCTTACTTATGCACCAGTTGCAGCCCAAGTTCCATCTTTTGTAGCAGAAACTAAACTGAATATTCAAGTAAGCATCATATATCGACTTGATGTCATTTTGTGTTTTTTTTTTTTTTTTTACATGTATCAGCCTAGTGAACCTACATGCTTAACTTTTATACTTGAATTGTAGAACTTATACCAGTATGGGGCGAGAAAGTTTTGGATATTTGGCACCGGGCCGCAAGGTTGTGTTCCCAAAGAGCTTGCGTTACACAAGCATACTAATAGCGACCTTGACAAAATTGGATGCTATCGCGTTCACAATGATCTATCCAAACTTTTTAACAAAGGCTTACGCAGCATGTGCAACAAGTTGAAATCAGTGCTAAAAGATGCAACCATCGTGTTTGTGGATGTGTACCCCATCAAATATGATCTCTTCGCCAACCCCTCAAAATATGGTAAACAAATATTCAAATTCACTAAAACTTTACGAGTAGTAATTAATGAGACTAATGGTCTGCTTGTTTTGACAGGATTTGTACTACCTTTTAAGGCGTGTTGTGGGTATGGAGGGTTACCGAATAATTACAATACGACAGCCACATGTGGGCAACCAGGATACAATATGTGCAGTAATGTAACATCGGCGATAGTATGGGATGGTGTTCACTACACAGAAGCTTCAAACAGGATCGTCGCTTCCAAAATCCTCTCCATGCCATCAATAAAAGCTACCATCATGTGATAGTAGTTTAACATCCCAAAAATAAATTGTTGAAATTTGAATAAGATGGATGGATATTAATTTCGACTTCGATAAAAACAATAACTTGAAGTTAAGTTAAGTTAGTTTTTTACTTAATCGAAATCAAATTTCCTCTTTTAAATTTATTTACTTATTGAACTAGATTCAGTGTGGATTCACCTCACTCTAGTCAATACCATTTCATGCTTTAACTTGTTTGATTGTTCAAAATAATGACATAAGTGAAGCGTCTCTTTTATTCTTTTTTCTTTCTGCTTTATACTAATTCAATGGTCGGTTTAGCTATTCAAACATACTAGTCAAATTATAATTATTTAGAGACAAAGTATTCAAACCAACACTAAGTAGATGATCTTGACCATTTGGACAATGTCTATAAGATTCCAACTAAGATATATAAGGCTGGTTCCAGTAAGGGGATTCAATCCCCTTCATTTTCACTGCAACGTCAGTTTTCTCTTTCCAGCGACCTTCAGGCGATTGGGTGCCCCAGTAACGTGACCTACACTCTAAAAAATATACCCCACAAAAATACCTTTTATATTAATAAACACACACACAAAACCAAAGTTTAGTCGATCGCAGTAGCGACCCTCATCCACAAATAAGGGGGGTTTATTTTGTGCCACAGTAAGGTGATTGGTGGTGATCGATCGGCTATAGTCGATCGTGTATCTCTTTTGGAACCAGCCTAATATGTCAAAGCTTCATTTGTTATATTACAAGACACGTTAAAAAGAAGTAAACAACCACAAAATTCTTTGAACAAGCCCATGGTGCGGCTTTGCCATTCCTAATTTTGACTGTGATATGTGGTATCGTCTGCATCAATGATTTCCGATGGTCTATGCGCCTTACACACGTACACCGGATGAGACTAAGTAAATGCACATTGTTAGCTAGTCATGCTTTTATCAGATTCAAGAGTTACAATTTCTGAGTATGAATCAATCTAAAATCACAAAAAAAACACAACTTTTGTGAACTGTCGTAATGCTGTAAACCAGTTCTACAAAAGTTGTAAAGCAGTTCCTTTTTTTAGACTTCTCATGAATACTTATTGATGATCTATACGTATATAATGTATGTCTACATGTGCGTGTAGAGACGGAGAGAGTTGTTGCACTTAATATAAGGTTTTACATTTACGTATTCCATTTCACAAGGGTAATCGTATTCATATGGGATAACAATTAGGCTGTTCTGGTTTTACTTCTAGGCAATACACACACTACTACAAGGAACAAATGAACAAACAGAATTTCCTTCTCTTCTTAAATTCACAAGCCAAGGAATGTGCAATTCTTTCTAGCATGCTCTGGGACCAACTTCGTAATCATCTCCGTGGGTACCCCTTTAAGCTCTATAAAAAGAACACCAGAAATACAATTTCATTTTTAGTATAGATAGCATAGACTTAACAAAATGCATACAGCCAATTTCCATTTCATTACCATGAGCCTTGAAATTGAAAAGTGGTGGAAGGAATCGCCCGTTTGGCAGCCTTGTTGCTGGATCACGTAGTTCATCAAAGAATGGATGAACCATTGCCTCCAACTGTACACAAATCCATATTTAGTATGCAATTATATTAAAAAACAGTTTTACAAAAGTGCTACTTTTTATACTCACAGCGGTGCTTCGAAGATTTGGGGAGTATTGTAGGAGCCTTGAAACAAGATCAGTTGCCTCTGGAGGCATGCGCTTGTGGAATATCTGAAAACAAGAAGTATTCCTTTAGGTTGCGGAAATCCACATGTAATTATGAAAGTCTTGATCAGATCCTGATTATTACCTTATGCCACGGGTGAGCTTTAATTTGGGGAAACTTGTATTCTGTGTAGTTGGGATTCATGCACTTGATCTCTTCCCTTGTTGGGGTACCCAAAACCTATAAAAAACCAAGTAGCCACATTATAACTACATTCAAGCTCATAGAAGTAAAAGAAAAAACGCCTTCCTTTAGAATCTATGGCGATAACTTCTGATAAAAAGGCACAACCAAATTAGCAACATTTTGAGTTGAAAATCATAAGTACCTTTATGATCTCTACTAGCTGGTCAACTCCACTCTCACCAGGGAAAAGAGGCTGAAATAATATTAGAAAAATTAATCAGATCCTATAAACACACGGTTTAAATCCAATATATTCAAACAAAATAAGAGTTGAAAAAAGTAAACTTGTAGGGATAGTTAAGAATAATCGAATAATAAGAAAAGATGTAAAAGCGTTTTACCTGTCCAAGTAGCAATTCTGCCAAAACACATCCACCAGACCAGATATCTATCGCTGTGGTGTACTCAGTTGCCCCAAATATCAGTTCAGGTGCCCGGTAATACCTTGAACAAATGTAAGAAATGTTTGGTTCTCCTTTTACCTATCAATTCGAAGAGAGCAAAAGTAAGATAATGCAACACAATATCAACATATGAGACAAGAAACGACTAAATAGGGATTGGCACTGACCAAAACTTTCGCACTTCCAAAGTCGCATAGCTTAACCTGATGGGTATGCGGGTTTACCTGTTCAATAGAAACATATACACTTCAATTATCTACCTATGTAATACAAAAGACAAAAAATATATATACACAACTTGTCTGACAGTCATTTACATAAGCTTGACCAAACTGATATTATCATACTACATAAAAATGCACCTAACATGTAGAGAAGCCTACCAGTAAATTTTGAGGCTTGATATCCCTGTGACACACTCCAATACTATTATGAATGTACGCAAGTGCTCTAAAAATCTGCGGAATACCCAAAGCAAGTGATTCAGATATACAATAAACCAATATAGTAATATATTATCCAATTTTAAATTAATATTAGTAAAACAATCTTACCTGGTAACTGTATAGTTTGACATAGATCATAGGCATCCTTTGATTCATCTTGTTGTAGTGTTTAATGACTCTATGAACAGTCTCAGGAACATACTCTAATACAAGATTAAGATAAAGTTCGTCCTTCTCCGTTGTTGAAAAGAAACAATGCTTCAAGGCAACAACGTTTGGGTGGTCCAATACACGCATCGTTTGTAGCTCTCGGTTCTTGTACCTCTTGTCCTGTAGAACCTTTTTGATAGCCACGGCTTCACCGGTTTCTAAACACTTGGCTTGGAACACAACTCCGAATGATCCATGCCCAACAACGCGTTCAGCCATGTAACTAATCGTCTGAAACAATTAATAAGCAATCGTATCACTTACAATTCACATCTACTAAATACTACGGAGTAATATAGCTGTCCAAACGAACAGAAAAGTTACCTGTTTTGGTTGGCCATTTTTACCACCAATGGTTGTCACAATTATATGTCCCGTTTCTGTCCCATTTCCATCTACTATTGCGGGCTCCATTTCCTAAAAGTAAGAAACAATAAGTTAGACTAAAATCAACATAATCACGAAAAAGAAAATAGAATCTATATGCCGATGTCGTTGACTAACCCTGTCATCCCTGATTCTCATGTCGTTCATTTCCTCAGGTAACCTTTCAGCAGCATGTGTAGTTCCACTAGGTTCTCTTACTCCAGACGGAGGTACAACACTTACAGAAGTCATCAATGTGGTCGCCAATATAACGCCAAATTTTTCTTAACCTTTACGTTCTTATCTGCAAAGAAAAATAGCTCAAAAACTTATCTTCATGAAACTAAATGTAAATCTAAAACAAAGAAAGAATATCATTCAAGAGTATCCGTTACATTGCAAGCAACGGTATTTGGCATTATGTTTCAAAATTGACTATCTAATGCGTTAAGTAGTAACTAATCAGTTTCTAATATTTGCATAAAATCAAACTAATTCTGATAACCTAACTAACTAATCAGGGTCAAAAAAGTTACTTTTGGTCAAACAATCCTAAAACCAATGATAACCAGCCCACGCGCTACGCCAACACGACAATACGTGAAAGACAATGTTCAGACTAACTCAACGGCCTGCTAACATGACTATTTATTATTAGCAATTTTGGTCAAACAAAACCAATTCTGATTACCAAATTATTTACAAATAATCTAAAATAACAACTAACTCAAACAAATCATCTCATCAAAGTTCAATAATTCAAACCTAATTAACACATCAACTAAAACAACTTTTATAAAAAAGCAAAATAGAAACAGATCTCACATACAAAATAAGTCAAAACAAATTAACTCCTTAAACAAGTCAAACCAAACACATAACAAATATATAAAGATCTATATATAACAATAATCACAACAACCTTTAACAACAACAGATGTACTTAAACTAAACTCAAGTACATATTACATAAGTCATAAGCTTAAAAAAAATTTACCAAATATTCTTGTGGAGACAGTTTTACTATGTGTGTGTTTGTGGATTATGATTATGAATAATTTTATGGTGTATGAAAAATAGATAATACTAGTAGTAATGATTCATAGCATATGCATAGTAGTAGATGAATTTCTCTCTCATCTGTCACTTTTGACCATTCAAAGTTTGTAGTAGGCTCTTTGATTAATGGGGAGTGAGTAATTATTATAGTATTGGTCAAAAATGATGGTCCACATGCATTCAACACTTTTAATGCTCTCCACTTGAGTTGTTCAACACTTCAACTTCAACTTTCACATGTCAGACTCGTTACTTTTTTATTTTTTTGTTTTTTTTCTTTTGTTGAAAAAGAAAAGGTCTAAGTAAATGAATTCTTAATTGGGTTATTATGTGTTGGGTGTTCATCGGTTCGGTTATCGGGTTGTTTGGTTTTTCTGGTTCGGTTTGTTCGGTTAATTTTTTTCTGAGTATAACCGATAACCGATAACCGAACCGAACTCAAATTGATTAAACCGAACCGAAAACTGAACCGAATAACTCGAATTTCATAAATTTAATTATTTATTCATTTATTTATATATATTTTTAGCAAAAAAAAAATCAAGCTTAAAAAATGTGATATATATAGTAGTATAAAAGAGTTTTAATATTTTTTTATAAATAATATATAAAAAAAATATATAAATTATTTGAATTCGGTTTTCGGTTTGGATTGCTAAAACCATAACCGAACCGAAAACTGAATATTTAATTCGGTTCGGTTTTGAAAAATTCGGTTCGGTTACGAGTTCGATTTGATTATTTTCGGTTCGGTTCGGTTTCGGTTTTCGCCATGAACACCCCTAGTTATGTGACATGAGAGGTAGAGTTACAATAGATTTTTTATTTCCTCCTTTTAGTTTATTGTATACGAATGGTTTTTTATCAATTTTTGTTTTGTATTTTTTGTCAGTTTTAAGGTTTTGATTTAATAAAATTTATATTTTTTGTTCCGTATTTTTAGATTTATAGTTTTTCTATATAGACAAAGTTATAAAAATAAAAAAATCAAAAAAATAAAATAAAAAAGGAAGTGCCACTTGTAATTTTAGAGGTATGGATAACTCGTCCTTTCTTAATTACAATGATGTGAATAAGTTTAGGGTTGTTTGGATTGTTAACAACATGGTTGATAAGATCTCGATCTTGATCTTATTATCTTACGATTTTATGATAATGTAAAGCAAAAATGATCCAGATTTTACATATGATCTTTGCAAGCTTAAGATCTTATAGGATCCTGATCTTAACAAAAAAAACGCACATGTTATCCATATGCTATGGATATTGGACTTCCCCAAACCTAAGGATCTTAACCAAAAACGCACATGTTAACCACATTTATTCGCATCCAAAAAATTATTTGATTCGTTTACAATAATATATGTGAATAATAGAAATAGAAATAGGCCTTGAACGTAATATTTCAAAGGGGAAATGATCGTTGCTGCCAGCAGCAGATTACTTACCTGCTGCAAGCTCATTTTCCCACCGTTCACCGAGTTTCCCCACTGAGGGGATTGAGCCGAGCCACTATTGGAGTTGCTGGTATGGAGCGGGAATGAAGAAAAGGAGTTTGGGAACATACCGACCATTGAAGAAAATGAAGAAATTACTGTAACGAATTGGCAAAACATAGAAAAAAAAGGCTAAAAAGGCACTTGCATCAAGTAAGTAAGTTGCTGCTAGAGCAGTGATCGTTTCCCTATTTCAAAAACAACTTTAAACTCTAGAAAAATATGGAACTTAATATCTATATTACATATAAAAAAACATATTTGCTTAAACTCAAAAATTTTAAAAATGAGTATTATTGTTAGAATAAAATAACTCTACTTATAAAAGTCAATGCAATATTCAAATCTTTAAAAATTTAATTACAATTTAAAGCATTAACTTTTTTCACTCTCACGTACTCTACACCTATATATATGCATAACAAAAAGTTGCACACACACATTCATGCTGCTATATACGGTCGCCGTTGTATGCGGGTAATCGTCTGATTTACATAAATACATGCAAATGTTTTATAGATACTGTAATTATTTGAAGGGGGAATTGCATATATATCCCTCCAAAACTTAATAATTGCGTATATATCCAACTCAAACTCATAATTGCATATATATCCTCACAAAACTATCTAGATGTCAAATATATCCAAATAATTAATTTTTATACTATTAAAACTAGAAAAATTATAATTGAATATACATTGACAATAATACTCTTATTCTTCTTTCTCTTCTTATTTACATAATACATATATAAAAACACACAAAACTACTGACATAATTATTCAATTAACAACATCAATTTTAAACAATACAACATCAATTTTAAGTGTTTGTACTTGGATTGATTGGCATGCCTAATTCATGTGTCTAATTATATGCCTAATCTTATGTGGCATCATTTTCTATTGGTGACAGTAGATGGACCCGCTTCATCACAAACCAATAAAACACTTCCACATCCTTTTAGGCCTAAAATTAGGCACACATTTAGTCCTCCAAATCATTTTCCTTATTTTATTTATCAATGTTTTATATTATGTGCAAAAACCCATCGAGGATGTGTTTGTTTTCAAATGAGATTGTAGAAAATAATATGAGTAGACACTTAAAAGGAATTTACGGGTTTTTAATTGTTGGTATACGACACAGAGAGTGACAAATGAGAAGGGTAGTTCACTAGTTTGGTTACCCAGTTGGTTAGTTGAAAATGAAACCTTAGTGAGAGATATTTGGCATGTGAAGATAAAAAAAAGATCGATATAGTAAATGGTTGTGGGTTTTGTGTTTAGTTATATATGTAGCTATGAAAAAAGAAGAAGAAGAAGGAAGGGTATAATAGTCTATGTATGGTTAATTTTGTATGTTTTTGTTTTAGTTATATAAAAAAATAATTATTTGGATATATATGATATTTATGGAGTTTTAGAATGATATATTTGTAATTATGAGTTTGAGTTGGATATATATGTAATTATTAAGTTTTGTAAGGATATATATGCAATTTCCCCTTTATTTGGAAAGTATAACCTTAGGTAAAACATAAAATGTTTTAACTTAATAAAAGTGCGGAGAATTAAAAATATCTCTAAAACATTTATCAATGAAAAAAGATCATTTGCACACTATCATGATCATCTAAGTTGGTTTAGTCACAAGGTCATCAAAGCAAGGACTCTATGTCTCTATGCTACACATTCTTGTCCTTGTCGGAATTATTTATACATTATCAATTTTGATATAAATTATTCTGATTTATAATTTTTAAGAGTTTTAGAGGATGTGCAATGTGCATATAGAAGAAATAACAGTTTTCATACTCAATTAGATCTAATATTTTTACAGACATTATACAAAAAGAAAAAGTACATATATCAGATGGCTTTGAGACGCTACTGGAGCTTTAAAACCATTAATAACTTTTTAAAGAGAAATACAAATAGTTATTAACCATGAGTTTTGAATGGAGGTAATCTAAAAAGTAAGAAGTAAGAACGGCTTACAAAATATGCAAATAACTTGTTTGTGTGTTGATGTTATTTTCTAACTGTAAAAAAAAGCTATTCTAGTCCCACATAGACCACATAAGAGAAAAGTTGCTACTTTATAATATAATGTTTATGTTAGTCACGCAAGTTGTCATTAATTTTTTTTTGAACAAAGATTACAT
Source organism: Chrysanthemum seticuspe (assembly GCA_019973895.1). Taxonomy (NCBI): domain Eukaryota; kingdom Viridiplantae; phylum Streptophyta; class Magnoliopsida; order Asterales; family Asteraceae; genus Chrysanthemum; species Chrysanthemum seticuspe. The sequence goes on along the minus strand of BPTQ01000007.1, from coordinate 67,353,154 downwards.
TTCATTCACTCCTCACAAATGGAGGTAATTTGAACACAACAAGTTACATCGAACATAAAGGGCAAAATCGAAGCCGACTTGCCAAACAAAATACACGAAGCAACAAGTTAAGCCAAAAGAAAGCATACACCCTAATAGTTGTGACAGACCACAGCAACACCATACAAGGGTGGGGGAATCACCAAAGTGAGCTTTAGGGAGACACAACCATACGAAGATGTAGCTTGACAAAAATACACAAAGTACATAAAACATACATAAAAGATAAAACTAAGCATCCTAAAAGGAGCCAGAGCAAAACCCAACAGATCTAGAATCAAAACTCAAGGCTACAGCAAGCTATCGATGGCGGACCACAACAGGTCTGAGCAGACTGAGCAGGTGGCGGCAGCGACAACAACGGCAGCGGCGAGAGATGACAGATCTGTGAGTAAGGCTTTTATTGTGGAAAAATAAAGTACAAGAAAGGATCCGGACGGCCGGTCGAAACCGACCGCCGGAGAAAAGGATTGGATTTGGGTGGATGTGTTTTAGAGAGAGGTAGGTGGATGTGTTTTAAAGAGAGGTAAGTGGAGTGTTTTGATATTTTGATGAAGGTTTTTTGATCTAAGAGAAAAAAATAAAAATAACTAAATAAATAAAAATAAGTTGTCATTAATAAAACGAGTCATTTCCATTATGCGATAATTTGTATGATTTGTCAATTTTTTTTCATTTTTTAAAGAATTTTTAGCTTAAGATTTAAAGCATCCAACTTTTACATGTAACCTATTCGGGTTTGCGTGTTGGCGGGTTATTATAGCTTTTACCCAAACACGACCCATTTATTAATCGTGTCAAGAAACTCAACCCTAATTCACACCTGCATAACACGTGTAACCCATTTGTGACCCGTTTAACCCATTTAAGTAAATAGGTCAAGTCAGTGGCGGAGCCAGGAAACGTGATCACAGGGGGCATCACGCGAAAGGTTAAGTCGGAAAATGCCAATTTTTAGCGTAATTTAAAATAAATCGGGTCGGGTCAACTATAATGCAATTAACACAAGTTATAAATTTAGGTGTAGATAAAATAAAATTAAGTTGGTGATTTCAAGTACTCATTTAGACTATATAATATGGGGAATGCTAGACCCACTCAATTTTTACACAAAAAAACTCACACAATGAGGTGTCACCCTCTTATTGGTGTATTTTTTTAAAGTTTCTCTCTCTTCTCACTAATTAAACCAATAATTCCTTGACACATCATTGACTCCTCATTGTGTGGGTTTTATTGTGTAAATTTTGAGTGGTTATAGCATTCCCCTTATAATATATATAATATTCACATGTTGCATGTACTACTAAATTTTGTAAAATTAACACTAATCACAAAAACCAATTCAACTTTTTCGGAAGTCACTGTGAATAGGTATTCACATGTTGTATATACTAGGTTCAAAAATGGAAAAAGAAATAATATTATGCATACCCACTAACCCATCCCCAGGCCACTAACCTCCACTTTACTTTCACGGTTCCCTATTCACTATCCATCTTCTTCCATAATTTCCGATCAAACAAACCAACCGGAAAATCCAATATTTTACATTAAAGCACCCTTTAATTGTTGTCCAGCTGAAGAGATGAGGGCACTCAGATTTTATGGGCGAGGGCACTGGACATTTTTCCCATAAATTTTACTTTTTTTCCTATATATTTTGTGTATCCGCAAGAACTTCGTTGGGGGCGGTTCCCCCCACTACTCTTAACGTGGCTCCGCCTCTGGGTCAAGTGTGAATAAAGCTGGTGGTTTGTCGATTTAACTAGTTTAAATGCAAAAAATGATATAAAGATATAAAATATGATAAGAATAACATACAAATAACTATGCGACAATTTTCTAAATTATAAGTGTCAATTTTCATGATATCTAAGGTATAAAATTATAATTCACTCATACTAAGTAAATAACAAAATACATTTAATCCACATCCAACATAAAAACCAGGTTATATATTTTATTTTTAAGATCTTATATACTTAAACGGGTTCACGGGTTGACCTGTTTAATACTTACTCAACCCAAACACGACCTGTTTATTAAACGGGTTGACCCGTTTTTGACCCAAACCTGTTTATCCTCAACCCAAATCCGTTTAACTTCGTGTCGGGTTCGTGTCGTTTATCGTGTCGTGTCGAGAATTGCCACTCTATGATAAAGACATGATCATTAATAGTGAGTTAGTGACTAATTTCACCATATACAAGCTTTAATTTGTCGTTCCTTTGGATATCAAACACGAGTTCCTTTGGTATTGTGTTTTTGATAGGTGGATCCAAGTTCTTTCGGTTTCCATTATGGCTCGAGATAGGGTTTTGTTAGTTCTTGTTGAGCTTATAATATAATCGTTCCTTCTTTTGTTTATTGAGGTTTGATTAGGGCCGTGATCGAGAATTCTCGGACCCTGAGCAACAATAGAAATGAGGCCCTCAAAACTTAGCGGCAAATAAATATTTTCTACTTTATATCAACTACAATACAAACTTGTTACGCCTCGGAATTTAAAACTAGATTTCCTGCATAAATTCTCCGATCTAAATGGTAGAGAAGTTTTCATATTTATAAAAGCATAATCGTGCTCAATTCAAAATCTACAATCAATTTTTCGTAATAAATTTGCTTCAAAATGCACTCTAAACCTTTTGAAAAATACTAGCAGGGTACCCGCGCGATGCTTCGGCGGGTACCCTGAAATAAAAAATTTCAATGAACCATGCTTTATAATCTGAAACGTTTTATGTGACGATAAATTTGCGGATGCCAAAAGTTTCATGTCGCATATTTCAACTCTTTAGAATATTATAGTAGGGTACCCCGCGCGTTGCGACGACGGGTATCAAGTAATAAAATTTTCGGCAAAAAATGTTTTCAATTTTATGTTTTCTCTTACAATAAGTTTACCAATAGCTAAAACATAATGAGTTTGAGTAACTTTTAAAAAAGTGATGGATAATACCAAACTAATTCATATAAAAACAATTGAAAGTGTCGTGATTTTGCGTTGCGGTAGTCAATAATGTTATGGGGTTATGGTCAAATTAGTTGATAGTGCTCCGTAGTCACAAGTAAGTAGAAACATTTTTTTTTATGAAATATATATGTAATAATCAACACCTCGTAATAAGTAAATAAAATATATTTTTGAACATGTTTGTATCATAAATATTGTTTATTACACTTGTCCAATATAGATAAAAGATATAAATAAAAGAGTGCTTATAATGTATACATTTTGTAAAGTATAAATTTATGAAAATGTTTGAATCATTAATATTGTTTATAACACTTGTGCCACATTGATAGAAGATATAAATAAAATAATGCTTATAATGTAAAGAAAACTTACATGTTTAAGCAATTATTTAGAGTTGTCCCGACTTTTACAAAAAACCGTTTTTTTACTTTTGTGGTTAATTTTATTTAAGATAATTTAAAATTTATTTAAATTGGTTCTCGAAACACTCTTACGATATAATAATAGTTTTGGAACTTTGTAGTTTTGCATGCATTTTAAAATCATATTCATTTATATGTGCATTTTTGCATTAAAACTAAACTAATTTAAAAAGAAATAATAAATGAAGCATTAAAATGTTATGTAAGATAAATTAGTAAAAGCTATGTATTATGTACATTATGCATTAAAAATTGTAATGCTTAAAAAACACATTAATGACATCTTAAAATTTTTTAGAAGAGAAGGCGCTAAATGCTTTATAAGTAGTATAGATAAGGGTTCAGAAACTTATTGAGATAATAAAGAATTTAAATCACCTTCAATATTAAAATAAAAGGTTGAGTTACATGTAAACTTCTGATACCTTTTGTTTAATCATTTTTCATGTTCGCTTATTTCACATAACCATGCTAGACATGGTTTTCTCTGAATTTTTGAATTTTTTTAAGGTCTTGGGCGAAATTAAATAATGAAGTCTTTCGATAAGTAATATGTTATAAATAAATTGTCACCGTTTATCTATACTACATATAATAGAAAAACAGTCAAAGGTGAATTGTTGAATTTTTGATTTGTTAATTGGTCAATAGAGAGAGAAATGCATAATGTAATTAATACTCTTATTAAAACTCATCATTACTTAAAATTACAATAATTTTTTCACATTGTACAACCAATTAAAAACACATCTACAAAATTAAAAACAACCAATTAAAACATCCCTTACTAAAAAGTACAATAAAATTTTTGTAACGTACAATTTAAGGAAGCTATAATATAATCCAAAATATAAAGTAATTAAACACACTAATTAATTTATTTTTAAAACACCATAAAATGAAAAATACATGTTATTATACACATTATACAAATTAATAAAACACACAAAACTTTATACAAGTTAACAAGTTGATGGTACATATAGTTTTAAAAATCGGACCGGACCAGACCAACATGTTCAACCAGGAACCAGTGTCGCCACCGGTTCGGCTAACCAATTAAAGCCATCCGAAAACGAACCAGAGAGGACCCGTTAAAACCGATACAAACTGGTGAATCAGGTCTCATCGAGATTTATTTCTCCGGTTAATCGTCACAGGGTACCCGCCGCCGAAACGCGCGGGTACCCCGCTAAAAACCAAAAAGTAAAAAGTGAAAAGTGGAAATGTTGAATACATATATTTCAAAAGGAAACTATTAATACACATAAAAAAACCGGGTTGACCCGGGACGCTTCAAACCCGACGGGTTGACCCGGTTTAATTTGACCTGTTTTCGAACCAACCTGTTGGTTGACTCGGTTTAAATCGACCTATTTTTTTACCGGAACGGTTCAACCGGTTGAACCGTCCGGGTCGAACTTGGTTTCATATTTGACAAAATTATATGAGAAATGATGAAGTAGTTTTGAAACCTGTGACAAATTTGAAAAAATGAGAGACAAAGTAATTGTAGTTTTTTGTTGTTTATTTTGCTTTGACACATGTACTTTGTCATTTGTATAATGTTATTTTAAAAAATGTTGGTCTTGCACCACTTAAGGGACTAGCATATATGAATCGTCTTTTAAAAGTTAATATATATTGTATAGCCCTTTGTCCAGTATATAAATAATGTTATGTAAGTTTATTAGAATCACAAAAATTAAATAGTATTATTATCTTTAGCGATTATTATTTGTACACCAAACAAATAGCTTTGAACAATGCTTAAATATCTATTCAAATTGATAGTACAAGATAATCTTATTATGGTGATATCAAATTTGTAAGGTTACAAGTTTAAAAGCCACACATCAAATGATAAACGCTACACATGTAAAAAAATAAATAAATAAACAGTTATCACTGCCTAAATTTCTGACAAAACAAGAAAAGACGGTCACACACGTTGCTTATACCTCTAAACTACAATATAATATTGTCAACTATATAATACCGTTGCTTTTTGTAATGCTTGAATCTATTATTACAAAAATCTTAATAACTTAAAACAATCCTATTAAAAAATATATTCCCACACTTAGATCGACTCCACATAATTTTTTAAAAACTGTATATTTCTGCTGTTATGCAACCACGCATCAGAATTATAGTTATTCGAAAATGATTCTCTAACGCTACAAATACAGTTTGTCGAAAGAAACTTATGAGTCGTCGGAATTTTGCAGAAAACTAGACACCGCTGCCGCTAGGCGCGGGTACTCGTCTAGTAAGATATAATGTAATTAGTTATCTAAACATTCAACATATTACTCATTTAAGATATTTTCCTATCTAAATATTTTTTTACGTAAAAAATATGTATACACATGTATATAAATGTATATAAATGTTAACGGGACAAATTTTGATGCCCCTAAATTTTTTGATGCCGTTAACGGTCGTTAATCTTTCGCAGCACCCTCAAAGACGGCCCTGATGCTAGATATGAAAAAAGAAAAAAAAAAAGAAATAAAATAAATGATCAGATCATTAAAAGGAAGTATTGTCTCAAAACGACCAGATAGGCCCGCGCATTGCCGCGGAGTGTTTGTATACGTTAGTTAGGGAAAGGTTAAAAGTTGAAGGCATTAGGAGTGTTTAAATACAAAATTATTGTAAAGATTTTTTAAAATTTTTTAACGGGAATTGTCATAATGTTAGCGTTTTATTGCGAAGTTTGTGATCAAGGACTGACTTTGCAACGGGAGTATAACATGAAGGACAAATTATGTAAAATCTGTGAGGACTAACTTTGCAACGGACCTGTAAGATAAAGGGCAAATTGCGTATGAATTATTTTTTTTTAAAGTTAAATATAACGATCTTTACTTAACGACCGTTAGTACTATAGATGGGCACTGTAGATGAGCAGTGTATGTAACATCCTGTAAAAATCCACAGTTATTAATAAACCCTAATCACAAGTTAATTATGTATTACTATTCACACACCTATTTTTAGGCAAAATTTAAAACTTTTGTTCACACTATGCAACTATGAATCAATATATGTTATGTGATTCACACCTTTATGGAAATGAGCTCACGAGCGTACCACGACATTCACAATTGTGTACAAATCAACCCTGGAGTAGTTATGATCACCCACACCCCACAAACGCACTCACAACCCCCCCCCCCCTTGGGTCTCACATTTCACCGATTGGGCCTAATATGCCAAAGTGGGGCCCACAACACCTAATGGGCCTCAAATACACCTAAGCTCATTAATGGACCCATTTAAATACCAAAACGGACCCTTAACAAACTCATTGGGCCCAAATCCAATTTTAAGCCCAACAAGCCCATTACACTAAATAAACACATATACATGGACGAGAAACGCGTTTACTTTGCGTCCTTTATTCACAATCCGTACACACAACACATATAATAAAATACATGGTTCGAATCACCACAATGTCAAGAATCAAGATCAACAATTACATCAAAATAATACGTATATATGAATAGTGAACGAGGGTCAAAGTAAATGGACTTTGCATCCTATACAAAACTTGTGCAAGTAACACAAAACGTTTCTAACTTGTTTCTAAGTATCTCCAATCACTTGCAAAGTCCTCCAAACCATGTTATAAGACCTCTAACACCTTGCTCGACACTCATGTGTTTCCCAAACTCAATATCACACGTTACAATGTTGTTTGGACCCTTTGAGCACTCTAGCACCAAACGCACCCTAAGCCATGTAATCCAAAGTCTCAAACATCATTTCTATTACATGTCTAAGTAACCTAGCACCCAAGCACCTCGTTTAGTTCCTTAGTTCACTGGTACATGAATTGAATTGGAATTCTAGAACCCTTGGCCTCGTCACCCCCTCAAACGAAACAACCAACACACTTGTAAACCAATTGGACTAGTTCTCAAGTGCCCTAGTACCTAGCCCCTTATCCGTTATCTTCTTCAAATATTCCTTTTGTCTCACACCCAATTTGTCCCAATATCTCTTATATTCCCATGCACCTCACGTAAATGAAAACTCAAACACAAAACCTACTCAAATACTACTCGTTCCTGTCCCAAGTCGCAAGAGAAACAAGCAAGGTTCTAGGTGATCCCAAGGTCCCTCAAGCCAACCAAGAGTCCCTCTCAAGTCCTAGGAGTGCTAACAAACGAGCTACACCATCCTATTGCCCTCACCTAGTCTCAACAGTACCAAACGACCCACCTTTCATAAGGTGTTGTAAGTGTTTCAACACTTAGTTATTTTTTTATCACATGCATTGTTTTCGTATCGTATCACACTCATAAGCTTCCACGATTTTATTCCTTTGTCTCATTAAGCTAAAGGCTCACAAATACACTCACTCAATTCCTAACCTAACTATAATAAAATACACTTTGTTTACACTTAACACAACATATAAACACTCAAAAACACACGCTCCTAACATCACTTGGACCCATACGTAAAACTGTCAAGTATAAACATGTAAACGTAAATGATTTTGCTATAAGGATTAAGCTTGTAAAACCATATTCGTACGTACACAAATACAAACAAAATACACAACATGTTTCTCTATACAACAAAGAAACAGGGGACACCAAGTACACACCCACACAAGCTCACTTGATCACTTTTAAACACCCAAAGCTAACCTCACTCGCAAAGGTCTCTAAAAACCTTAAACAAGCTTAACGGGCCTTAAGGCCCATTACTTTTAAATAAGCAGTTTGCTTATAAGACACCCACAAGCTTATGTGATTATTGAAATAAGTTCATAATAAGCCCATGAAACAGCCCACAAAGCCCCATGTTCACTGGGCCCACACAAGTATCATTGGGCCTAACAGTTTGTTTAAGGCCTAATTAACCTAAAAAATAAGCTTTTGAGCTATGTTAAATAAGCTCACCCAAGCTTTACTAAGCTTCTGGAAGTATCATAAGCTAAAAGGAATGAAATCATAAGCTAAACATGTATTTTGGACTGAAAATGCAAAATATATAAACTAGAAGGACTAAAAATGTCAACTATGAAATATATGGGTTGAAACTGTCAAAACTATATTTTGAGGATATAAATAGAATCTATGAATGATTTTGAGTCATATATGTAAATTTGAAGGTTTTGGACTTAAAATGAACATTTATTTTCCTAAAGGACTAATTTTGCAAAACTACATAACTACAAGGACCAAAACTGTAAAAATAGTAAACCATGTGCCAAAACAGTATATTCAGTATACAAAAGGTATTTATTGAACACTTGGATATTATGAATACTAAAACACTATACTTTTATTTTACAAGGACTAAAAATGTAATTTTATAAGTTTAAGGACAAAATGTGTGAATATCCACAAAGGGGTACCAAAACTGTCATTTTGGTAAACTAAATTCAAAAATGGAATATTTATGAAACCAAGGTACTAGAATGTCATTTTTGTAACATATGAGTTAAAAATGTGAATACTACAAAGTTAAAGGACCAAAATTGTAATTTCCCCAAACTTATGTAAAAATGGTTATTTTGATAACTATAAGGACCAGAAATGAATACTTGGAGAATATTAATGATCAAAGTTGACATTTGATATTTGGTGCTAAAAATGTCATTTTGACAAAGTGCAGGGATTGAAAATGTAAATTTTCACTATTAAGGTTTGAAATGTAGGTTTCTGGAAACTTGAAGGTTTACTCAGTAACTTTAATAAAAACACTGAGGTATGATAAGCCATCACACAACCAGAACACTCAACCACATAAAATTGTGAACCATCCTTATAAGTTAAGCACAACACACATAAAGGTAAATAATTATTATATATAATGTTTTGAACTTCAAGCATTATACACAATCACAAACCACCCACACCACCAAGTACTGAGATTTCTCATATTATCCAGGTTGCGTGGTGGAGCCGTTTCCGAGTTGCATTTGATATCATATATTTGCTTACACACACACCCACAGCAAATGTGAGTTCATAGTCCCACATTTTATATGTTTTACAAACCCGTGGTGAGATACATGCTACAAATAGAACACAAGTATTTTTATGTATGCTATCCTGAATGTTATTGCATAAGACACTCTGTTTCCCCTTTACAAAGCCCCTCTTATCATGAACCTTAGTCACTTGCGAGTGAACGCGAATAATGTGAATAAATCTATTGGAAATTGACAACCCATTTGAGCTAGCTGGATAGATAACCTTGTGTTAGCCAGATTGATAGCCAAATGCACACTATTTGACTTATATTAGGAGAATGGCAAACTCCTACATCGAGGCACCCTTATTATAACACACACGTTAATGTTGAGTTCATGAGACTTATGGCAATATACATATTGATTTATTTGAATGATTACACCTTTTGCTCAAATGATTATGATTACAAACACTATGGATTCACTGAACAATTTTTGTTGACTTTTAGCATGTTTATCTCAGGTAATTGAAGCAGGAAATGAAGGCACGGAGTGGGCATTTTGACCAAGAGTCATTGGTGTAAACAAATTTATCAGTCATCACAAACATTATTGTCATTTTTATTTTGCTAAACATTGGAAACGCTTATGCATTTTGAATTAAATAATTAATGACTTTTAAAAACGTCTCTTTTGAGTCATTTTTTATGATTATGACTGTGATCCTCCCCGTAACACCCAAAATTAGTCTTCCGCTGTGATTATGATTTTTTGGTGGTGTTACAGATTGGCATCAGAGCCACATTTATAGAGAACCTAGTGTATTTTTAACACTAGACTATAATTACATTTTTCAAAACAGAACAGTCTACACCGCACCCCGCGAGCCCTCCATGCCTACGTATTTACAACACCTTGTTTAAGATGTTGCACACACCATACCCCGGGTTATCTTTTTAGTAAAGTTTGCATGATTATATAAGTTTATATTTATTAATAACTTGGTTATTACAGTACTATGTCTTTCCCACATCGCACCTCCTCCTCATCTGAGGCAGATGTCGAATATACCCTATCTACCACCATGGCCCCGATGCCCAACACCACATTGACTCCCGTGATGTCAAGAGTTTGGACTAGCGAAACGGAACCCTTCGAGGATGGTGAAGTAGCTCCTACTCCGACAGTATCATTTGTAGTGGTGCCAGTATATACACCCTCGCCAAATGACCCATATGTGCAGGCTAGACAGGCACATATCTCATCCCCGTTGACACGCGATCAGTATCTAGAATCCCAACAATGGTTACCTGTACCCAGTGTAGAAATCCTCCCTACACCTCCATTATCACCCGTAATATCAACTAGCAACCCCAGTTCCCCATCTTCTAACGATCGGATTGCTCAAACTTGGGAATGGAACCCCGCGCCGAGAGCAGAAACCTCTCCACCACCACCTCAGGTCTTCCGAGGCCGTCGAGTTAGGGTCCTCCAGCCCTATGAACCTGAGCCATTTATGAGGCCATTTCGGAGATACCCAAATGGTCATGTTAGGATACATACTCCTCGTAGAATCATGCGAGCACCTCGAGCCCCATCATCACCCACCTCTCCTTTAGATCTATTCGGAGCATCACCACCTTCTTCACCTGACATATCACCACCAGCATCACCACCCTTTCCACCAGTTGGACCAGATCATCTCTTCAATGCATTTACTCAGGCTTATCCCCTGGTACCTCGCCAGATCACTCCTCCCGCCTCACCACCAGAAGATGCGATGTCCCGCACTTCATCTTACATGCCCTTCCCACCAGGATTTTACCCACCAGGAAGAGTTTATGAGATTAGAGAGTCATCCAGAGCTGCAGTAGCCCCATCACCTACTCCCACCATGACGCAGCTAGATCAGCAAGCAGGGCGAATAGATGCCCTAGAAGCACTCATAGCAAATGTCCGAGATAAACAGCAGGACTTACAAGATCAGATGTCAGAGTTAAAGGGAAACACATAGTAGACTCCTAGAAGTTAGACATAGATCACACATTGTATAGTTTTGTGGCATTCAGCTTACAGTGTGTAACTTAATAAAAGACCTTGTATCGTTTTGTTATGTAACATAAACAGATCAAGTTATTAATGTTATATTATGGTTGTGGTTCTTTTTACTATATATTAATGTTGGTATATACTTCTATGGTTGTTATCTTACACTCATGTGTGTTGTGAATTGTATTCAGACATGTCGTGATGATGTATGTTATTGTGATGGTGCTATATGTGTTATGTATGGGTTTTAAATGAGAAATTGATACAATGAGTGTTTCATGAGAAAACTTGATGAATGTAGAGAAAGTTGTTAAACTCCAACTGTTGTGAAAGATGAATTTTTTTAACAATGAGTGTTTTGGTAGAGAACTTAATGAATGTAGAAAAGTTACTCAAACACAAGCTTTTGTAGATGATGCATCAGTTTGTTCCTTAGGAATCCCATATTGAGTACTAATCACCCCTATACACACTGAACATGCGGTGATATTGAGATTTATATAGAAACAAAAGGATGCTAATATGGAATCAACTTTACTTGAGATATTCCAACATGGTCCTAATATAACAATCTAAACTTGTGCTTTCTTGTTGTTGTATTGATAGAAATATGGCATGCACAAGGAGAGAAACTACCCCACCTACCCTGACACCAGCGCCAACCATGACTCCGGAAGATATCCGGAAAATGATAGTAGATGGTGTGGCAGCTGCACTTGAAACTCAAGCAGCTCCAGTGGCCCGATCCAACAGTATTAACAGGTCCACTGAAGAGAGCACTACTACTACCCCGCGGAAATGTACCTACAAGGACTTCATGAGCTGTCAACCAGCTTATTTCAAAGGTACGGAAGGAGTAACTGAGTTAACTTGATGGTTTGAACGTTCAGAAACTGTGTTCATGAGAAGCAGTTGCCCGGACAACTGCAAGGTCACATATGCTACGGGAACACTACTGGACGAAGCCCAATCATGGTGGAATGCCATAACACAGACCATGGGTACTGAAGAAGCTCATCGGATCTCTTGGTCCGAACTCAAGCAGAAAATGTTAAAAAAAATATTGTCCCCATACTGAGGTCAAGAAATTGGAGGACGAATTTCATAATTTGGTGGTAAAAGGAGTTAACTTCAGAACCTACAACAGAAGGTTCCAAGAATTGGCTGCACGGTGCCCGAATATGGTACCGGATATCGATAGAACACTGGAAAAGTACCTGGAGGGTCTACCTCCGAGTATTGAAGGGGATGTCACTGCATCCAAGCCACCCACACTCGAAGAGGCAATGATTATTTCCCAAAAACTATTGGACAGGGAAACTAAGCGCAAGGTAGCCATGGGTAATAATTATCTCAAACGGAAGCATGATGATCCAAGAACCACCCCTCACAACAACAACAACAGATACAACAAAAACAACCACCGCGACAACAACAACCACAGTAACAAAGATCGCCATAACAACAACTATCAGCAGAACCACAACAACCACCATCATCAGCAAAACCGCAGGCAGGAAGCGGCCAAATAATATGTTGCGGCACCAAACGAAAGAACCCCTTACGCTGGAAACCACCCCCTGTGCAATCGATGCAAGATGCACCACACCGGACTTTGCACTGCTAAGTGCGGGAAATGCCGAAGAACAGGTCACAAGACTGTTGATTGCAGAACCACCGGTGAAAATGCACAACCAGTGACTGTAGTATGCCACCGATGCGGAGAAAAGGGGCATTACAAAAATCAATGCACCAACCGAGATGCCAACAACCCCGCACTAGCAAGAGTCTATGCACTGGGAGACGAGAATGAACCACGAGACCCTGACGTCGTCACAAGTACGTTTTTACTAAATCAGCAAAATGCCAAAGTTTTATTTGATTCTGGTGTCGATAAGAGCTTTGTGTCTACTACCCTTGTGCTAAACATTACTCCAACTAAGTTAGACACCACCTACGAAGTCGAAATAGCTAATGGGGTCATAATAGGCACTAACACCGTAATCCAAGGTTGCACTATAATCTTACACGACCAATCTTTCGTTATCGACCTCATACCCATCCAGCTTGGCTGTTTTGATGTAGTTATTGGAATGGATTGGCTATCGCAACACCGTGCCAGAATAGTTTGCGACGAGAAAACCGTTCATATTCCATTAGACAACGGAACCCTTATTGTCCAAGGCGACCGAAGCAAGCCTCGATTCGGTATTGTCTCGTTTATCCGAACAGTGAAGTACATAAGTGAAGGTTGTCAAGTATTTATGGTTCAAGTGACGGAAAACAAGTCGGGAGAAAAGAGACTTGAAGACGTGCCTGTAGTCAAGGATTTCCCTGAAGTATTTCCAGAAGATCTGCCCGACCTACCGCCAGTTCGTCAAGTAGAGTTTCAAATAGACTTAGTGCCAGGAGAGGTACCAGTGGCTAAAGCACCCTACCGATTAGCACCGTCCGAGATGGAGGAATTGTCTGAACAGTTAAAACAACTGTCTGAAAAAGGATTCATTCGGCCGAGCTCATCACCCTGGGGAGCTCCAGTATTGTTCGTTAAGAAGAAAGATGGATCGTTCCGAATGTGTATCGACTAACGGGAACTAAACAAACTTACTGTGAAGAATCGGTATCCGCTACCAAGGATCGATGACTTATTCGATCAGTTACAAGGTTCAAGCATCTACTCAAAGATCGACGTAAGGTCGGGATACCACCAACTAAGAGTTCTCGAAGAAGATATCCCCAAGACTGCATTCAGAACACGCTATGGTCATTACGAGTTCCAAGTGATGCCATTTGGTGTAACCAACGCACCAGCAGTATTTATAGATCTGATGAACCGAGTATGCAAACCATACTTAGAAAAGTTTGTAATCATGTTTATAGACGACATACTCATCTACTCCCGCAGTCAAGAAGAACACGCTGAACACCTGAGAATCATTCTAAGTTTGCTCAATGCTGAACAGTTATATGCCAAATTCTCCAAGTGTGACTTTTGGATCAAGAATGTGTAATTTCTGGGACATATTATCAATAGCCAAGGTATTCACGTAGATCCAGCCAAGATCAAAGCAATGAAAGAATGGGCTCCCCCTACTAACCCTACAGAAATTCGACAATTTCTAGGATTGGCTGGTTACTACAGAAGATTCATCGAAGGTTTCTGTAGCAACCCGTAAATTTACATAAGGCAAAATGACTAAATTGCCCTTTGACTTTGACTTTTGACTATTTGACTTTTACTGTAACGTAAAAGCGAATACTGTAACTTGTAGTAACCGGTAATTTCTCAAGTTAAATAATTCACTCTGTTTTGAATTATTACACTCTGAACATTTTTTTGTTCACCAATGGCTATAAATAATTATTTAAAGTTGTTACTTTATTAATTATGAAAGTTTAATCATGTAAACTTTCCTCGCGGTCAACACAAGACTACGATAAGTCTAGGTGTTCAAAATACTCTATTTTAACAAATAGTCATATTTTATATGAACTATTGCCACTTTGTTATATTTGCGTAAACATTTTACTCGTTACGTAATACGCGTGCTCAAACCTACGTTATTAGGTTTTAACAACATAAACGCACTCCAATAGACTTATTACACTCTTAATATATCTAGTTGGAGTATATTCATAAGTTTTGACATTTTCATAAGTATTATATTCTTATGTTACCCGGTTTTAAGTTTCGTGACTTAAGGGCTTAACATTAGTAATTACCGGGACCAAACTATACCCTATAATCACTAATATTATCAATATTACACAAGATAAACTAGAAAGTCCTTATTATCATCACATATGCCACGTTTCATACACCTCAATAACACTTATCCATAGCTAGACAAGTGTTACTCATTGTGATAAACCATGTAGTTAAGTTACTATTTCACCATTTACACATGCAATTCTAGATCATAAAATAAACGAGACTGGCACTGGTCCGCCGCGTTGCGGGCGGGCGAATTTTTTAGCGGAGGTGATTGTGCATTAATAAATAGTAATATAACCTTTTTTTTTTTTTTTTTTTTGCGTACTGTAGCAGCCCGGCCCGCAATGTACTGTAGCTACACTGTAGCAGTCCGGCCCAAAAAACGCAAAGTACTGTAGCAAGTACTGTAGCTACTGTAGCTGTACTGTAGCTACAGTACATTGCGTTTTAATATATACTTATAATTCCATCTCTTGTGCTCTCCAATTCTGCCGTGAATATGCAGCCCACCATCACCATTTTTACCTCTTGTTTCACTTATTTCTTGGTCAAGAATTGTGGGTCTTGTGGTTCTAATATGGTTCTTGGATTATTTTGATCATCACTTGGGTATAGTCAAGGTTATAAGGGTTTGATCAAGAGGTTAGGGGCTGAGGTTATGAGGATTTTACAAGGGTTATAACCAAGGTTTTCTAAGGCCAAACATGGTTGGGTGAAAAGATTCAAGACATGGGTTGAAGATTGAAGGAAGTTAGGCTTGATTAGTAGTAACTTTTCATCCTATCCTTTGTAAGGTTTGAGTATATTTTCATATTCATTCAATATGGTTGTAATAATTTATATTCATTTGATGTAATTTGATATAAATAGTATATGTAATATGGCTTAATTGATGTTGTACATGAGGTTGTGATCATGAAAATAAGCTAAAACAAGCCTTAGGTGGGTTTTATGAATTTGAAATCTGGAACAGGACCAAAGATTGATTAAACTGATCATCTCAGTAAACTTTGAGGTTAATTCAATAATATAGGCTTGTAGAGCTATGTCTTATGGTCGTTTTGCCGGGTGGCACACCTCATAACTCATCCCGATGAGTAAATGAGAGCCAAAATGGCAAAACATGTCAAAATCTGCACACCAGACTTCATTTGGGAAAAGCTCATGGTTATGTTCATTTCTGGAAGTCGACTCAGGTTTATGAAATGTAGCCAAGACCTAAAATTGAAGTTTGGCGAAAGCCACGAATCAAAATAAGTTGTAGAACTCAACTTATGGTCGTTTTTGCAGGACTGAATGTGCAGCCAAACTTTCTGCAATGAAATATAAGTAATTACTTGTTATTAGACAATTGATATAAGTAAACTTTGGACTTTGGACTTGATTAAGCTTGAGAATCTGTTAGAGAAAGTAAAAACTAAAACTTGGGCTTTTGAATCACTTGAAATGGACTTATAGATAAAAAGTTATGGTTAAAAGAAGATGGCTAGATGAAAACTTGATATTGAGTCAAAAGTCTTCTGAAACTATTTTAAAACGCGATTTAAACCCTTTTCTGGTCCGAATAAGCAAAAGTGTAAAACACGAAAGTTGCTCAGAATGATTTTTTCTACATAAACTCCGATGCACATAAGCTGAAAGTGAACGAAAAGTCTTGAAAAAAGCAAAAACTAAACGGACCTGTTGTTGACTAGAAAACAACCATGGCTAAGAAACCTTAGTGTAGTTTGATCCTTTGAGGCCGAAACGAAGCCAAGGTTAAGCCGTGGCTGTTGTCTTAAGGTCTTTAAACTTATACATAACCATAGGAATGACCTTGAATATGATCTCAAGTTGTTTAACCATAATTTAGCCGCACGGCTAGTTTGGACTTAATGGTCGATTCTTGTTTTAAAACTTGGTTCATTGGATTAGACTTTGCTAGACTTTGACAAACTAAGTAAATGACCATATGCCATGCTAAAATACTTCACGACACACAACTTAGATCATCATATCGTCACACAAGTTAATCAATAGTCTTTGACGAAACACGACACATGTTTTATACAACATTTGTCTCGTCAAATACTTACTTATAAATGATAAATACTACAATAGTAGGGAATTTTATTATCATAAAGAGGCCTCTTCGGGGTGTCGTATCGACGAGTTGTGGATTTACGATTTAAAGTGTCCTGGCTCCTCGTGCGATTACTACACGACCTCTTGATTTTGATAGCCCGAACGGTGGTACGAGGTCATTTATAAAAAGGCTGTAAGCCAAACAAACACTTAAGGGATACCTTAACTTAATATCCATGTACAACATCATAAGCCAACAAACTACATATACTTGTACACTTATATCATACACTATACTAAAACGCGATTACTATGCTTTTGTAGGTAATCGTTAAAGATCATGATCTTGTCATACTCTACCGTTGATAAACAATATATCGTTACACTCCGCTGCTGATCACTACAGTGAGTTTCATAGCCCCAACTTTTGTTTAACTGTTTTATAAACTCTTTGGGGGAGATACATGCTACTGCTTTTACTACATGCTAAAATGCTTTATTATGGACAATTACTTATAAACTGAATGCCTTGACTGTATTATTGCATGCCACTAAGTTGTTTTTGCCAAAAGTCCCCAACATCATGGACCACTAATCACTGGGAGTGAGCGCAAATATTGTGGATAGGCCTATCGAAATTGACGAACCCGTCTATGTTATCGGAAATAACAAGGCGCACTATATTTGAGATTATATGGCAAAATACCTACCCGGGGCAAGTTACATATATATATATCGTCTGGTGATATATATACAACAGTCAGTCGTGAGTGCCATGAGCTTAGAGCAATAATAACTTTCAAGAAGATAATTATACACATTGCAATTATACTACGAACTATATTGTCCACAACTGTTTTTACTAAACTTGAAATCTTATGATCAAACTATTGTACTTGCAAACCTATGAACTCACTCAACCTTTATGTTGACACTTTTTAACATGTTATCTCAGGTTCGAAAGGAATTAGCTGGCATGGCATGTGAAGGCGCACGAAAAATATTTTGAAGACAATGCATATATTATCATTCGAAAAACATCACAACTTCTATGTTGTACTTTTTATGATTGTACAAACTTGTGGGACCGGTTTGTAAACTCTGATATTTTAATCGAATGATAATTGATTTCAAAACGTCTCATTTAGAGTCGTTTTCTGTAACTCGTGCTGTGAACTATGAAGTAATACCCCAGTGACACAATCTTCCGCTGCGATAATTTTGGGGGTGTTACAGATTGGTATCAGAGCTTCAGTTATAGAGAACCAGGTTACATTTAAACCTAGGCTATAACTACATCTTACATTAAACTTGTATCACTCATTGCTGTCTACAACATTCCGTGTGCCATGCCTACTTCTTAACACAATACTATGTTATTTATATAAAGACTGTTTATATAAACAATTGACTAAACATAACTGCATATGCCTATTCCAAGGCATTATGGCACAACCAGATATCCCCAATCATGTAGATTTTGTGATCTACGAAACTTTCTAAGACATTGTAGTTGGTACAATGGTCTCATTATTATTAAGACATTGTAAGTATGCAATGGTCTTCCTTATATCTTAAACATCGTGAGATACACAATTGACTTAGATATATCTCAAACATCGTGAGATACACAGTCGACTTAGATATATCCCAGGCATCGTGAGATACACAATTGGCCTAAATATATCTCAGACATTAAGAGATACACAATAGTTTTATCTATTTCTCAGACATTGTGTGTTGCACAATGGTCTCACTGGTATTTCTTAAACATTGTGAGAAAACTACTTCATAACTATGAACTCACCGACTCTTTTGAATGCTATGTCGATTTTCTCTGATTATTTAACTCCTCATCTTCGAAGATGAGTGTGAACATTCATTCCATACTTTTGGAACACTTTTGACGTCTCATAGTACACTGCCTTGTAACTCATCGATTAAGTATGAGTGTTCTGTCGGAAATGCTTAAGTAGGATGATTTGGAATATCCTTATTTAAATGGACTGGGACGCCTTTTCATTTAAATAAAGAAACTGTAAATCGCCGAACCACAAGTTTATGATTTCTTACTTACATAAATTGGGACGATTCTTTATGTAAGTAATGAATTATAAATG
This sequence comes from Chrysanthemum seticuspe, assembly GCA_019973895.1. NCBI lineage: Eukaryota > Viridiplantae > Streptophyta > Magnoliopsida > Asterales > Asteraceae > Chrysanthemum > Chrysanthemum seticuspe. The sequence goes on along the minus strand of BPTQ01000007.1, from coordinate 67,333,821 downwards.
AGTGGGCTTATTTGTATCCGATATGACATGAGTATGAACTCGAACTCGAGAATCACTAGTATTCTTTGAAAAGATCTAGAAAACACGATAGTGTTTTACCACGTAGCAAAAATCTTAAGACCTCATTCGAACAACTTAATTGCAGTCTTAAGTCACTTTTGCTATTACAAATCCTTACAAGCATGAACCATTTGTTGAGCTAACGAAATTGGTTAAAGTTAATTGAAACCTGACATTATAGAATCAGTTTTCAAGAACATAATTGAAACTCGACCTGATAGAATCAGATGTTTCAAGAACATAATTGAAATCCGACCTGATAGAATCAAATGTTTCAAGAGCAGAATTCGGTTGCCACAGTTTTGATTATGCACGAGGCGCATAAGTCAAAGTATTCCATATTATTGAGCTAACGAGCTTGTTACACTCTTGAACTAATGGACTTAGTTCTGTCTCGAACTAACAAACTGGGTACGATGTCCCATTATGCATCACATAAGCTTTCCCATGAGCTCCTTCGATGTGTTGGCTATTATTTTGGGAACACTATTTCTTGAAATGCTCTCACTTTCCCCATCTCATCACCATTTGTTATTATTGTTGTTAGTGCTGTTGTTAGATCCTTGAGCAGTCTAAGCTTGCGCAACTTGATCCACTTGGTTACGAGACATCTGAATTGTTTCATCCATTGTGAGTGATCAAACGAAGTTACGTTCTCTTGAAAACTGAGTAGAAGTTCTTGGATGAACTTTTCCCATAAATTCTCATTGGTTGAGACCATTACTAGGCACGCTATTGGCAACTCTTGAAAGCGACGAATATAAGTTGTGATATCAACACCACTGATAGCAAGAAAACTTCATCTCCATTTCTTGCACCTCATTCCGAGGACAATACTTCTTGAGTATAATTTCGTTAGCTTAGTCCAAGCAATCTAGTGAGTATTCTCAATACTAATAGATTGAGCAACAACATTTTACCCTGACAAAGCATTGTCTAGAAGCATGCTTGCGGCATATTTGACTTTGCAATCTTTAGCACAATTGCTGATTAGAATTTCTGAGCTTGTCGCTCACAAAATCATTATAAGGAATCTAGTACAAGATTCACTTCCTGGCCCCGCAATATTAGGCCACACATTATCACCAGAAAGGTTACAAAAATGTAAGCGTTAACTTTCAAAAATCCATGCTAGGATTAAGGTTTTGTTGAAAGGCTAATTGCTGTAAGGTATGATCCGTTTGGGGAAACTAGAAAAGCTAAACTTAAGATATATTGGACTTTATACGATATTAGCAAGAATTTGCCTGGTAGCTTTCAGACTCGAGCTACTACTCGAACTTAGCAGTGTACACGCCGCCTTTCGTGTGTGCATTCTGAAGAAGTGTCATATTGATGAGACACTCCCTATTTCTCTGGAAGGGATCTAGATTGATTTACGTTTGATCTTATCGGAAATCTACTGAGATCCGGACCATGAGGTCAAATGACTTAAGCAAAGTCGCATTCCTATTTTCAACACTCAATGGAACTCTAGAAGAGGTCCTGAATTCACGTAGGAACGTGAAGATGAACTCAAATATATCGTTAGTAGATAACACTCACTGAACTTCGTGACGAAGTTTCATTACAGAAGTACCCTCACCTCTTCTCAGGAACATCATTAACTCATAACACAAACTAAATCATGAGGAAATGATTCCCATAACAGGTGGAGGCTGTAGCAACCCGTAAATTTTCATAAGGAAAAATGACTAAATTGCCCTTTGACTTTGACTTTTGACTATTTGACTTTTACTGTAACGTAAAAGCGAATACTGTAACTTGTAGTATCCGGTAATTTCTCAAGTTAAATAATTCACTCTGTTTTGAATTATTACACTCTAAACATTTTTTTGTTCACCAATGGCTATAAATAATTATTTAAAGTTGTTACTTTATTAATTATGAAAGTTTAATCGTGTAAACTTTCCTCGCGGTCAACACAAGACTACGATAAGTCTAGGTATTCAAAATACTCTATTTTCACCAACAGTCATATTTTATATGAACTATTGCCACTTTGTTATTTTTGCGTAAACATTTTACTCGTTACGTAATACGCGTGCTCAAACCTACGTTATTAGGTTTTAACAACATAAACGCACTCCAATAGACTTATTACACTCTTAATATATCTAGTTGGAGTATATTCATAAGTTTTGACATTTTCATAAGTATTATATTCTTATGTTACCCTGTTTTAAGTTTCGTAACTTAAGGGATTAACATTAGTAATTACCGGGACCAAACTATACCCTATAATCACTAATATTATCAATATTACACAAGATAAACTAGAAAATCCTTCTTATCATCACATATGCCACGTTTCATACACCTCAATAACACTTATCCATAGCTAGACAAGTGTTACTCATTGTGATAAACCATGTAGTTAAGTTACTATTTCACCATTTACACATGCAATTCTAGATCATAAAATAAATTCCATCTCTTGTGCTCTCCAATTCTGCCGTGAATATGCAGCCCACCATCACCATTTTTACCTCTTGTTTCACTTATTTCTTGGTCAAGAATTGTGGGTCTTGTGGTTCTAATATGGTTCTTGGATTATTTTGATCATCACTTGGGTATAGTCAAGGTTATAAGGGTTTGATCAAGAGGTTAGGGGCTAAGGTTATGAGGATTTTACAAGGGTTATAACCAAGGTTTTCTAAGGCTAAAAAAGGTTGGGTGAAAAGATTCAAGACAAGGGTTGAAGATTGAAGGAAGTTAGGCTTGATTATTAGTAACTTTTCATCCTATCCTTTGTAAGGTTTGAGTATATTTTCATATTCATTCAATATGGTTGTAACAATTTATATTTATTAGATGTAATTTTATATAAGTATTATATGTAATATGGCTTAATTGATGTTGTACATGAGGTTGTGATCATGAAAATAAGCTAAAACAAGCCTTAGGTGGGTTTTATGAATTTGAAATCTGGAACAGGACCAAAGATTGATTAAACTGATCATCTCAGTAAACTTTGAGGTTAATTCAATAAGATATTCTTATAGAGCTATGTCTTATGGTCGTTTCTCTGGGTGGCGCACCTCATAACTCATCCCGATGAGTAAATGAGAGCCAAAATGGCAAAACATGTCAAAATCTGCACACCAGACTTCATTTGGTAAAAGCCCATGGTTCTGTTCATTTCTTTTAGTCGACTCAGTATTATGAAATGTAGCCAAGACCTAAACTTGAAGTTTGGCGAAAGCCGGGCATCAAAATAAGTTGTATAACTCAACTTATGGTCGTTTTGGCAGGACTGAATGTGCAGCCAAACTTTCTGCAATGAAATATAAGTAATTACTTGTTATTAGACAATTGATATAAGTAAACTTTGGACTTTGGACTTGATTAAGCTTGAGAATCTGTTAGAGAAAGTAAAAACTAAAACTTGGGCTTTTGAATCACTTGAAATGGACTTATAGATAAAAAGTTATGGTTAAAAGAAGATGGCTAGATGAAAACTTGATATTGAGTCAAAAGTCTTTTGAAACGATTTTAAAACGCGATTTAAACCCTTTTCTGGTCCGAATCAGCAAAAGTGTAAAACACGAAAGTTGCTCGGAATGATTTTTTTTACCAAAACTCAAAAGCACATAAGCTGAAAGTGAACGAAAAGTCTTAAAAACAGCAAAAACTAAACGGACCTGTTGTTGACTAGAAAACAACCATGGCTAAGAAACCTTAGTGTATTTTGATCCTTTAAGGCCGAAACGAAGCCAAGGTTAAGCCGAGGCTGTTGTCTTAAGGTCTTTAAACTTAGACATAACCATAGGAATGACCTTGAATATCATCTCAAGTTGTTTAAACATAATTTAGCCGCACGGCTAGTTTGGACTTAATGGTCGATTCTTGTTTTAAAACTTGGTTCACTGGATTAGACTTTGCCAGACTTTGACAAAACTAAGTAAATGACCATATGCCATGTTAAACTACTTCACGACACACAACTTAGATCATCATATCGTCACACAAGTTAATCAATAGTCTTTGACGAAACACGACACGTGTTTTATACAACATTTGTCTCGTCAAATACTTACTTATAAATGATAAATACTACAATAGTAGAGAATTTCAGTATCATAAAGAGGCCTCTTCGGGGTGTCATATCGACGAGTTGTAGATTTACGATTTAAGTGTCCTGGCTCCTCGTGCGATTACTACACGACCTCTTGATTTTGATAGCCCGAAAGGAGGTACGAGGTCATTTATAAAAAGGCTGTAAGCCAAACAAACACTTAAGGGATACCTTAACTTAATATCCATGTACAACATCATAAGCCAACAAACTACATATACTTGTACACTTATATCATACACTATACTAAAACGCGATTACTATGCTTTCGTAGGTAATCGTTAAAGATCATGATCTTGTCATACTCTACCGTTGATAAACAATATATCGTTACACTCCGCTGCTGATCACTACAGTGAGTTTCATAGCCCCAACTTTTGTTTAACTGTTTTATAAACTCTTTGGGGGAGATACATGCTACTGCTTTTACTACATGCTAAAATGCTTTATTATGGACAATTACTTGTAAACTGAATGCCTTGACTGTATTATTGCATGCCACTAAGTTGTTTTTGCCAAAAGTCCCCAACATCATGGACCACTAATCACTGGGAGTGAGCGCAAATATTGTGGATAGGCCTATCGGAATTGACGAACCCGTCTATGTTATCGGAAATAACAAGGCGCACTATATTTGAGATTACTAGGTATATGGCAAAATACCTACCCCGGGCAAGTTACATATATATATATATATCGTCCTGGTGATATATATACAACAGTCAGTCGTGAGTGCCATGAGCTTAGAGCAATAATAACTTTCAAGAAGATAATTGTACACATTGCAATTATACTACGAACTATATTGTCCACTACTGTTTTTACTAAACTTGAAATCTTGTGATCAAACTATTGTATTTGCAAACCTATGAACTCACTCAACCTTTGTGCTGATACTTTTTATTATGTTATCTCAGGTTCGAAAGGAATTAGCTGGCATGGCATGTGAAGGCGCACGGAAAATATTTTGAAGACAATGCATATATTATCATTCGAAAAATATCACAACTTCTATGTTGTACTTTTTATGATTGTACAAACTTGTGGGACCGGTTTGTAAACTCTGATATTTTAATCGAATGATAATTGATTTCAAAACGTCTCATTTAGAGTCGTTTTCTGTAACTCGTGCTGTGAACTATGAAGTAATACCCCAGTGACACAATCTTCCGCTGCGATAATTTTGGGGGTGTTACAGATTGGTATCAGAGCTTCAGTTATAGAGAACCAGGTTACATTTAAACCTAGGCTATAACTACATCTTACATTAAACTTGTATCACTCATTGCTGTCTACAACATTCCGTGTGCCATGCCTACTTCTTAACACAATACTATGTTATTTATATAAAGACTGTTTATATAAACAATTGACTAAACATAACTGCATATGCCTATTCCAAGGCATTATGGCACAACCAGATATCCCCAATCATGTAGATTTTGTGATCTACGAAACTTTCTAAGACATTGTAGTTGGTACAATGGTCTCATTATTATTAAGACATTGTAAGTATGCAATGGTCTTCCTTATATCTTAAACATCGTGAGATACACAATTGACTTAGATATATCTCAAACATCGTGAGATACACAGTCGACTTAGATATATCCCAGGCATCGTGAGATACACAATTGGCCTAAATATATCTCAGACATTAAGAGATACACAATAGTTTTATCTATTTCTCAGACATTGTGTGTTGCACAATGGTCTCACTGGTATTTCTTAAACATTGTGAGAAAACTACTTCATAACTATGAACTCACCGACTCTTTTGAATGCTATGTCGATTTTCTCTGATTATTTAACTCCTCATCTTCGAAGATGAGTGTGAACATTCATTCCATACTTTTGGAACACTTTTGACGTCTCATAGTACACTGCCTTGTAACTCATCGATTAAGTATGAGTGTTCTGTCGGAAATGCTTAAGTAGGATGATTTGGAATATCCTTATTTAAATGGACTGGGACGCCTTTTCATTTAAATAAAGAAACTGTAAATCGCCGAACCACAAGTTTATGATTTCTTACTTACATAAATTGGGACGATTCTTTATGTAAGTAATGAATTATAAATGAGTGGGCTTATTTGTATCCGATATGACATGAGTATGAACTCGAACTCGAGAATCACTAGTATTCTTTGAAAAGATCTAGAAAACACGATAGTGTTTTACCACGTAGCAAAAATCTTAAGACCTCATTCGAACAACTTAATTGCAGTCTTAAGTCACTTTTGCTATTACAAATCCTTACAAGCATGAACCATTTGTTGAGCTAACGAAATTGGTTAAAGTTAATTGAAACCTGACATTATAGAATCAGTTTTCAAGAACATAATTGAAACTCGACCTGATAGAATCAGATGTTTCAAGAACATAATTGAAATCCGACCTGATAGAATCAAATGTTTCAAGAGCAGAATTCGGTTGCCACAGTTTTGATTATGCACGAGGCGCATAAGTCAAAGTATTCCATATTATTGAGCTAACGAGCTTGTTACACTCTTGAACTAATGGACTTAGTTCTGTCTCGAACTAACAAACTGGGTACGATGTCCCATTATGCATCACATAAGCTTTCCCATGAGCTCCTTCGATGTGTTGGCTATTATTTTGGGAACACTATTTCTTGAAATGCTCTCACTTTCCCCATCTCATCACCATTTGTTATTATTGTTGTTAGTGCTGTTGTTAGATCCTTGAGCAGTCTAAGCTTGCGCAACTTGATCCACTTGGTTACGAGACATCTGAATTGTTTCATCCATTGTGAGTGATCAAACGAAGTTACGTTCTCTTGAAAACTGAGTAGAAGTTCTTGGATGAACTTTTCCCATAAATTCTCATTGGTTGAGACCATTACTAGGCACGCTATTGGCAACTCTTGAAAGCGACGAATATAAGTTGTGATATCAACACCACTGATAGCAAGAAAACTTCATCTCCATTTCTTGCACCTCATTCCGAGGACAATACTTCTTGAGTATAATTTCGTTAGCTTAGTCCAAGCAATCTAGTGAGTATTCTCAATACTAATAGATTGAGCAACAACATTTTACCCTGACAAAGCATTGTCTAGAAGCATGCTTGCGGCATATTTGACTTTGCAATCTTTAGCACAATTGCTGATTAGAATTTCTGAGCTTGTCGCTCACAAAATCATTATAAGGAATCTAGTACAAGATTCACTTCCTGGCCCCGCAATATTAGGCCACACATTATCACCAGAAAGGTTACAAAAATGTAAGCGTTAACTTTCAAAAATCCATGCTAGGATTAAGGTTTTGTTGAAAGGCTAATTGCTGTAAGGTATGATCCGTTTGGGGAAACTAGAAAAGCTAAACTTAAGATATATTGGACTTTATACGATATTAGCAAGAATTTGCCTGGTAGCTTTCAGACTCGAGCTACTACTCGAACTTAGCAGTGTACACGCCGCCTTTCGTGTGTGCATTCTGAAGAAGTGTCATATTGATGAGACACTCCCTATTTCTCTGGAAGGGATCTAGATTGATTTACGTTTGATCTTATCGGAAATCTACTGAGATCCGGACCATGAGGTCAAATGACTTAAGCAAAGTCGCATTCCTATTTTCAACACTCAATGGAACTCTAGAAGAGGTCCTGAATTCACGTAGGAACGTGAAGATGAACTCAAATATATCGTTAGTAGATAACACTCACTGAACTTCGTGACGAAGTTTCATTACAGAAGTACCCTCACCTCTTCTCAGGAACATCATTAACTCATAACACAAACTAAATCATGAGGAAATGATTCCCATAACAGGTGGAGGCTGTAGCAACCCGTAAATTTTCATAAGGAAAAATGACTAAATTGCCCTTTGACTTTGACTTTTGACTATTTGACTTTTACTGTAACGTAAAAGCGAATACTGTAACTTGTAGTATCCGGTAATTTCTCAAGTTAAATAATTCACTCTGTTTTGAATTATTACACTCTAAACATTTTTTGTTCACCAATGGCTATAAATAATTATTTAAAGTTGTTACTTTATTAATTATGAAAGTTTAATCGTGTAAACTTTCCTCGCGGTCAACACAAGACTACGATAAGTCTAGGTATTCAAAATACTCTATTTTCACCAACAGTCATATTTTATATGAACTATTGCCACTTTGTTATTTTTGCGTAAACATTTTACTCGTTACGTAATACGCGTGCTCAAACCTACGTTATTAGGTTTTAACAACATAAACGCACTCCAATAGACTTATTACACTCTTAATATATCTAGTTGGAGTATATTCATAAGTTTTGACATTTTCATAAGTATTATATTCTTATGTTACCCTGTTTTAAGTTTCGTAACTTAAGGGATTAACATTAGTAATTACCGGGACCAAACTATACCCTATAATCACTAATATTATCAATATTACACAAGATAAACTAGAAAATCCTTCTTATCATCACATATGCCACGTTTCATACACCTCAATAACACTTATCCATAGCTAGACAAGTGTTACTCATTGTGATAAACCATGTAGTTAAGTTACTATTTCACCATTTACACATGCAATTCTAGATCATAAAATAAATTCCATCTCTTGTGCTCTCCAATTCTGCCGTGAATATGCAGCCCACCATCACCATTTTTACCTCTTGTTTCACTTATTTCTTGGTCAAGAATTGTGGGTCTTGTGGTTCTAATATGGTTCTTGGATTATTTTGATCATCACTTGGGTATAGTCAAGGTTATAAGGGTTTGATCAAGAGGTTAGGGGCTAAGGTTATGAGGATTTTACAAGGGTTATAACCAAGGTTTTCTAAGGCTAAAAAAGGTTGGGTGAAAAGATTCAAGACAAGGGTTGAAGATTGAAGGAAGTTAGGCTTGATTATTAGTAACTTTTCATCCTATCCTTTGTAAGGTTTGAGTATATTTTCATATTCATTCAATATGGTTGTAACAATTTATATTTATTAGATGTAATTTTATATAAGTATTATATGTAATATGGCTTAATTGATGTTGTACATGAGGTTGTGATCATGAAAATAAGCTAAAACAAGCCTTAGGTGGGTTTTATGAATTTGAAATCTGGAACAGGACCAAAGATTGATTAAACTGATCATCTCAGTAAACTTTGAGGTTAATTCAATAAGATATTCTTATAGAGCTATGTCTTATGGTCGTTTCTCTGGGTGGCGCACCTCATAACTCATCCCGATGAGTAAATGAGAGCCAAAATGGCAAAACATGTCAAAATCTGCACACCAGACTTCATTTGGTAAAAGCCCATGGTTCTGTTCATTTCTTTTAGTCGACTCAGTATTATGAAATGTAGCCAAGACCTAAACTTGAAGTTTGGCGAAAGCCGGGCATCAAAATAAGTTGTATAACTCAACTTATGGTCGTTTTGGCAGGACTGAATGTGCAGCCAAACTTTCTGCAATGAAATATAAGTAATTACTTGTTATTAGACAATTGATATAAGTAAACTTTGGACTTTGGACTTGATTAAGCTTGAGAATCTGTTAGAGAAAGTAAAAACTAAAACTTGGGCTTTTGAATCACTTGAAATGGACTTATAGATAAAAAGTTATGGTTAAAAGAAGATGGCTAGATGAAAACTTGATATTGAGTCAAAAGTCTTTTGAAACGATTTTAAAACGCGATTTAAACCCTTTTCTGGTCCGAATCAGCAAAAGTGTAAAACACGAAAGTTGCTCGGAATGATTTTTTTTACCAAAACTCAAAAGCACATAAGCTGAAAGTGAACGAAAAGTCTTAAAAACAGCAAAAACTAAACGGACCTGTTGTTGACTAGAAAACAACCATGGCTAAGAAACCTTAGTGTATTTTGATCCTTTAAGGCCGAAACGAAGCCAAGGTTAAGCCGAGGCTGTTGTCTTAAGGTCTTTAAACTTAGACATAACCATAGGAATGACCTTGAATATCATCTCAAGTTGTTTAAACATAATTTAGCCGCACGGCTAGTTTGGACTTAATGGTCGATTCTTGTTTTAAAACTTGGTTCACTGGATTAGACTTTGCCAGACTTTGACAAAACTAAGTAAATGACCATATGCCATGTTAAACTACTTCACGACACACAACTTAGATCATCATATCGTCACACAAGTTAATCAATAGTCTTTGACGAAACACGACACGTGTTTTATACAACATTTGTCTCGTCAAATACTTACTTATAAATGATAAATACTACAATAGTAGAGAATTTCAGTATCATAAAGAGGCCTCTTCGGGGTGTCATATCGACGAGTTGTAGATTTACGATTTTAAGTGTCCTGGCTCCTCGTGCGATTACTACACGACCTCTTGATTTTGATAGCCCGAAAGGAGGTACGAGGTCATTTATAAAAAGGCTGTAAGCCAAACAAACACTTAAGGGATACCTTAACTTAATATCCATGTACAACATCATAAGCCAACAAACTACATATACTTGTACACTTATATCATACACTATACTAAAACGCGATTACTATGCTTTCGTAGGTAATCGTTAAAGATCATGATCTTGTCATACTCTACCGTTGATAAACAATATATCGTTACACTCCGCTGCTGATCACTACAGTGAGTTTCATAGCCCCAACTTTTGTTTAACTGTTTTATAAACTCTTTGGGGGAGATACATGCTACTGCTTTTACTACATGCTAAAATGCTTTATTATGGACAATTACTTGTAAACTGAATGCCTTGACTGTATTATTGCATGCCACTAAGTTGTTTTTGCCAAAAGTCCCCAACATCATGGACCACTAATCACTGGGAGTGAGCGCAAATATTGTGGATAGGCCTATCGGAATTGACGAACCCGTCTATGTTATCGGAAATAACAAGGCGCACTATATTTGAGATTACTAGGTATATGGCAAAATACCTACCCCGGGCAAGTTACATATATATATATATATATCGTCCGGTGATATATATACAACAGTCAGTCGTGAGTGCCATGAGCTTAGAGCAATAATAACTTTCAAGAAGATAATTGTACACATTGCAATTATACTACGAACTATATTGTCCACTACTGTTTTTACTAAACTTGAAATCTTGTGATCAAACTATTGTATTTGCAAACCTATGAACTCACTCAACCTTTGTGCTGATACTTTTTATTATGTTATCTCAGGTTGAAAGGAATTAGCTGGCATGGCATGTGAAGGCGCACGGAAAATATTTTGAAGACAATGCATATATTATCATTCGAAAAATATCACAACTTCTATGTTGTACTTTTTATGATTGTACAAACTTGTGGGACCGGTTTGTAAACTCTGATATTTTAATCGAATGATAATTGATTTCAAAACGTCTCATTTAGAGTCGTTTTCTGTAACTCGTGCTGTGAACTATGAAGTAATACCCAGTGACACAATCTTCCGCTGCGATAATTTTGGGGGTGTTACAGTTTCTCAAAGATTTCAAAGCCTTTAACCGAGTTGACATAGAAAAACAAGAAGTACGAATAGGGAGAGAAACAAGAGACAACATTTCAACTTCTGAAACAAAAGCTTTGTGAAGCACCCATCTTAGTACTACTTGAAGGGAACGAAGATTTCGTGATGCATTGCGACGCATCGCACCATGGTTTAGATGCAGTGTTAATGCAAAGGAACAAAGTAATAGCCTATGCCTCCCGACAGATCAAAAACAACGAAGAAAACTACACCACCCATGACCTAGATTTGGGAGCAGTAGTATTTGCTCTCAAGATATGGAGACATTACCTGTACGGTACCAAATGCACGGTATTCACGGACCACAAAAGTTTACAATACATTCTGTTAGCCTCGCTCTTTTATAAAGATAACATCACTTACGTGAATTGGACTAGATGCGTAGTAAGTTGCACCGTAAGGACTACTTATGTAAACGGGGCAAAGTAATAGTTGGATGAGCCTATAAATACCCCTCACGACTCTCCATGAGGGGTGTGGTTGATCATTAGGTTTTGTATTATTTCTCTTTCAATAAAATACTTTGTGTTTTCTCCACCCTCTCTCTACTTTCTCTCACTAGAAAAGATGAATCTCTTCATCTTCTTTCACCAACCAAGACCTCCCGAAACCACATAAATCATATATGTTTTCGGTCCTAACAAGTGGTATAGAGCCAAGGTTATTGTGTATTGATGATTTATTGTGGTTTTTGTTCCAAGTTTTAAGCTGTTACCATGTTTTCAGGAATCTGATTTTTTTTTCTTATTCCCTTTGGTAATAGTTTTTAAACTGTTATTTGTATCCAATGGTCAAAAGTCTAATAGTCTACACATAGTTTTAAATCTATTTTGTGTCAAATTTTTTTATCCAAACAGTGGTCAAATCTGTGATTTTGTATCAAAATTGTGAACTTATTAGTTGTCAATCTGGACAGTTTCTCATGGTCTAATGGGTCAAAATGAAACATTTTTATGCTTTTTCTGGGTTTCCATGAATCTGGTCGGAAAACTTGGTCGGAAAATCGCCGGAGCAAAATGTCAAAGGGTCAAAACCCTGATCTTACACCTAAGGAAGTTTTTACGCGTATGGAATACGCGTAAGAACATGGTTACGAGTAAACAAGCTTTACGCTTAAGAAATGTTACGAGTAACATTTGTTTACGCTTAAACAAGACCTTACGCCTAAGTAAGTTGGCTTACGCATAAGGAAAAGAAAAATGTTACGAGTAAGACCCTTTTACGACTAAGATCAAATTACGCATAATGATAAGGATTTAAAACGTACACTTTTAAGGGGTCATTTAAGCCCTTAATCGCCCACTTTTATATTCGTTACTGCTTAATTTCGTTCCTTTTCACTTTTTAGGTCTCTTGGAAGCAAAATGCTCGAATGATGCATATTTGGACGAAAATGAGTGAATATATGAAGAAAATGGCTAAGTCAAAATCGAAGACACTCAAGCTGCTGAATTTGAAGATGACGGCGTCCCAATCAAAGGGCGACGTCGTTCCTTTATACGTAATTAAATCTGTGACAACTCAGTAGACTTTTTGCTAAAATACACCTGACGGCGTCAGGCTTTGAAGAGGAAGGGCGTCACTGAGACTTTTCATCCCAGACGGCCTAGATCCAAAATCAGACGGCTTCACTACTGAAGCCCGATGACGTCACAACTCCAACGTGAAGCCGTCCCAACTATTACTTGGCCAAGCCGAAATCCTAATGACGGCGATCTGACGACATCCCACCTATAAGGCGACACCGTCGCGAATGTAAAATTATATATAGAAATCAAATTTTCAGAATTTTAGGAGGTAGACTTGTGGAGTAAAAACCTAAAACGATTGTAGTCCGGTTTGGATAGTATCTTAGGGTTCTCATACCCTATTTTACATCAAGATAAGTGTTTTACTTCATTGATTTCATTATGTCTTCGATTGAATGTGTGTATGCTTGCATGTTTAACATGTCCGGCTAAATTTCTTATGTGTTTGCTTAGATATATGAAACCTAGTTATTAATTATTGATTGGTTGTCTCTTATCTTAATTGTAATTGGCTTAGTAGTGCACTAGGCAATATTTGTGTTTGAATGCTTGAGTAATCTTTATGAACCTTAGTTTATGAGTCACTTAGCGGATTTGTAGGCTAAACATCCAAAGATAACCTTAGAGCTAGTTTATGATTGACCTAGAGATTTCGTAGGCAATAACTTTAAGGTAGTCTCAAAGAGTTAGGGAAAAACACATACCCTACGACCTTAGAAAACACAACACGTTAAGAATAAGGACGTGACAATTCAACAACCAATAAAAAATAACTAGGGAGTAATAGTATCTAGGTAGACACATTTTTAATCATCATACGAGCACACATCAATAGACATAAGACTACCCATAGTTTAGATAATTAGAATAGTATAAGTAATCGGTAGAAGTACCACCCCTCAAATCCAAACCCCGAGATTTTACCCTTAGCTTTCTAAAAAAATATAAAAAGATAAAAAATAATCTTCCTCAACCCCAACCTTAGCGTAGTACACTTCTCAATAGCATTCCTATTCCCCTAGAGAACGATATCAATACCCGAGGCTTACCCAATACTACACTACAACGATTAGGTTCACTGCCTAGGGTGTTGAAAAACTTGCTCAACGAAAAGGAAGTTCCTTTGACCCCGAACGCGTTGTACGCGCATAACATAAGCAAAAGGTTACGCATAACTACTCATGTTTACGCATAGAGAGATCTTTACGCATAATCAAGAAGTTACGCGTAATAATGTTTTACAAGCAAGAAAAGCAAAAAAGTTATGCGTAAACTATAAAAAGGACTCGACCAAGACCACAAGACCAATTTACCAAGACTCAACGACCTCAGGTCGACACCATCATCAGTCTATGCAACGGAAAACTAACAACAAATCCAACTCCATCAACATCCAATCACAAAACTATCCTAACTCATCCTCCATCTCCTTCATCTATACATGAATCAAGACACAACTCCTAACAAAAATCAATTCGAAATCAGTACATTCACAAATCTCAAATTTGTTTCAACGTTTTCGTTAATCTTTATAAGTTATTTTTTTCGTTGAACAATTACCCTCACAGATTCTTTTGAATCAAAGATCCATTATTTATCCGAAGATAAAAGAGAAGAAACCTAACAAGATTTGTTAGTTTCTTTCTTAGGTTCGTTCATGACTTAAAAGGGAAATCAATCAACAAATCCAAACGGATACAACCCTACATGAGACCATATAAATGATCTTGAAGACTTCAAAATGCCCTCTCGATTCGTCTTGATTCGTATTTTGGTGCAACAGATACGTTATAGGTTGGGTAGTAATTAGGTTTGTGTTTCGATTTGATGATTATGAAAGGTGATCAGATTCGATTTGATGATAGAAATGGGTGTGAGTTGCGTCTGAATAAAGATTAGATGAATCTGTGATAGAGATGCGTTTTGGTGAGAGAATCATTTTATGTGGTAGGCGGAGTTTTTTATCAGAAATTTTTTAGGGTTAGTGATATGTAGTGTGTTAGGTTACACTGGATATAACGTTTTATATCAAAGTGTCTTTGGATCGGGTTATTTACTGGTTTGGGTCGGGCATAACTTCTTTTGGATCGGATGTTGGATTTGGAATAGTGGATTTTTGGGCCTTGCATTATATTTAACTTTATGTGTTGAAGTGATATACTGCACAAAGTTGGACTGAGATACGCATTCTAGGCCTACAAAAATTTTGTTATCCGAAAATTATTTTTGATACAAAATTTGATAATAGTTGATATTGAGAGGTATTTTGGTCATGACAAAGTTTCACGGAGGGATACACAATTCACGGCTTGAGCAAAAATTTGAAAAAATGACTTCGGGGTTTTTGTACGGTAGTGCTTACGCGGAATTGAAGTGACATTTCACGGGTGATCTTCTTTATCATTGAGACGTTGGTTGGTTGGTTGCATGTCTCAAGATAACTTGTCTGAGCATTTTTCATAAGCGATTATGAATTGACAATCTGGTTATAACTGATGTAAGGAGTTACGTTGTAGTGCTCACAGTGTATAACTATCACTTTAAGGAGTTACGTTGTAGTACTCAGTGTCACACGGCGTTGTGGATTGTTCAAAAATATAGAACAAGCAGTAAGTCACATAGTTGGGATGTTTACTTCCTTTTCAAGTTATTCGTATCGGGTTATCTCCATATGTGGTCATTACTATTAGCCGGTGAATCAAAAGGAGGCTTGTTTTCAAGTTGGTTTTAGAGACGTATTTAGAGTATTTTTGCGACATATTCACACGGAATTGTGCACAAGCTAAGGCTTTAATATTGCATCAAGAAAAAGGTAATACGGCATGTACGCAACATTATGATGATTCCGATAGCTCGCAACCATCAGGAGGGAGAAATTGGTATTTCATCTTCTGTAATTAGATTTACGAAGGGAATTATGCTTAATACCGAAGAAGGAGAAGTAGTGTGTGTACATCGGGGTTTTTACCAACTTGGATGCAATACTAAGTGAGTTATGTTGTTATGATGTTCCTAGAACGACAACCATTGTGCTACAATCAAGAGTCTACTTTCTCCAATGCGTGTTGGAAGAGTGTTGTCGGTTAAGGAGCGAGCAGTAGAAAGAAAAAGGCTCACTAGTTAGGAGGGAGTAATAACCTAACTAGACCGTTACAGTTGAAGTTCAGAGCTACAAGGATTTGTGCCGTCAGCGCCAAAGATCAAATGTCGAGATCGTCGGAAGAGAGAACTTCAAGACTGCCTCAGTATCTAGACTACAGAGACTCTGCGCTTCAACAAAGTCAACGTTGTTTATTACTATTGTAATTTACTTTGTTTTGTATTTATAGGTCTCATTGTAACCATTCACGTGTGACGATATCTTGAAGGGAGATTGTTAGCCTTGCTCTTTTATAAAGATAACGTCACTTACGTGAATTGGACTAGATGCATAGTAAGTTGCACCCGTAGAGACTACTTATGTAAACGGGGCAAAGTATTAGTTGGATGAGCCTATAAATACCCTCATGACTCTCTATGATGGGTGTGGTTGATCATTAGGGTTTGTATTATTTCTCTTTCAATAAAATACTTTGTGTTTTCTCCACCCTCTCTCTACTTTCTCTCGCTAGAAAAGATGAATCTCTTCATCTTCTTTCACCAACCAAGACCTCCCGAAACCACATAAATCATATATGTTTTTGGTCCTAACACATTCTTAATCAGAAGGTGCTAAACATGCGACAACGTCGATGGTTAGATTTACTCAATGATTACGATTGTGAAATACGTTATCACCCAGGAAAAGCCAGTGTTGTGGCTGATGCCCTGAGTAGAAAGGAACGCATTAAACCCCTCCGAGTTCGATCATTGGGAATGACGATTTGTTCACCACTCCCGTCACAGATCCTCCAAACACAACTTGAAGCTCTTAAAGAAGAGAACCGCCCCAATGAAAAGATTTATGGCATGCCTAAAAATGGAAATGGTTTTGTGAAAAGGTCAGACGGAATGTTATGTTTCAAAGAAAGAAATTGGATCCCACTCTATGGAGGTATACGAGACCTCATCATGCATGAGTCCCACAAATCAAAGTATTCCATCCACCCCGGTTCTGACAAGATTTATCAGGACCTTAAGAAACTCTATTGGTGGCCAAATAAGAAGGTCGACATTGCTGAGTATGTCGGAAAGTGCTTGACATGTTCAAGGGTAAAGGCAGAATGGCAGAAGCCATCAGGATTACTTACCCAACCCGATCTTCCAGTATGGAAATGGCAACGAATTACAATGGATTTCATCACCAAACTCCCAAGAACATCCATGGGATTGGACACCATATGGGTTATTGTAGATTGACTCACGAAATTTGCGCATTTTCTACCCATCTGGGAAACTTACGATACAAACACACTCGCACAATTGTATCTGAAAGAAGTAGTGACACGACATGGAGTACCCATATCTATTATTTCAGATAGAGATGCTAGATTCACCTCTAGGTTTTGGCAGTCACTGCAAAAATCCCTGGGCACTCGCCTAGATATGAGCACCGCATATCACCCTCAAACTGGTGGGCAAAGCGAGAGAACGATTCAAACCTTAGAATACATGCTGAGAGCATGTGTGATTGACTTTGGAAAAGGTTGGGATAAACACTTGCCATTGGCAGAGTTCTTATACAACAACAGCTATCATGCCAGTATTAAGGCAGCCCCATTTGAAGCATTGTATGGACGAAAGTGCATATCACCTGTTTGTTGGACTGAAGTAGGAGAAATACAACTCACTGGACCCGAATTAATTCATAAAACGACTAAAAATATATTCAAAATCAGGTAGCGTCTGCAAGCTGCTAGGGACAGACAAAAGAGTTATGCTGATGTAAGACGGAAACCCATGGAATTCCAAATAGGAGACAGAGTTATGTTGAAGGAATCCCCCTGGAAAGGGACAATGCACTTTGGAAAGCGTGGAAAGTTAAATCCTCGGTACATTGAACCATTCAAGATCCTGGAAAGGATTGGCCCATTAGCTTACCACCTAGAACTTCCTGAAGAGCTCAGTAGAGCGCACAATGTCTTTCACGTGTCAAACTTAAAGAAGTGCTTATCTGACGAATCTCTCGTAATTCCACTAAAAAAGATACGCCTCAACGACAAACTTACTTTCACCGAGGAACCAATAGAGATTATGGATAGGGAGGTAAAAAAACTGAAGCAAAACCGCATCCTCATTATTAAAGTTTGATGGAACTCCAAGCGCGGACCCGAGTATACTTGGGAGCGTGAAGACCAAATTCGCGCCAAACACCCACACTTATTCCTGTAATTAACACCCACCAAATCACCACAAACTTAAATTCCAGGACGGAATTTGAATGACGGGTAGGTACTGTAACATCCTGTAAAAATCCACAGTTATTAATAAACCATAATCACAAGTTAATTATGTATTACTATTCACACACCCATTTTTAGGCAAAATTTAAAACTTTTGTTCACACTATGCAACTATGAACCAATATATGTTATGTGATTCACACCTTTATGGAAATGAGCTCACGCGCGTACCACGACATTCACAATTGTGCACAAATCAACCCTGGAGTAGTTATGATCACCCACCCTCCACAACGCACTCACAACCTCCTAGGTCTCACATTTCACCAATTGGGCCTGATATGCCAAAGTGGCCCCCACAACACCTAATGGGCCTCAAATACACATAAGCTCACTAATGGACCCATTTAAATAAGGCCTCAAATACAAAGTCCTCCAAACCATGTTATAAGACCTCTAACACCTTTATCGACACTCATGTGTTTCCCAAACTCAATATCACATGTTACAATGTTGTTTGGACCCTTTGAGCACTCTAGCACCAAACGCACCCTAAGCCATGTAATCCAAAGTCTCAAACATCATTTCTATTACATGTCTAAGTAACCTAGCACCCAAGCACTTCGTTTAGTTCCTTAGTTGACTGGTACATGAAATGAATTGGAGTTCTAGAACCCTTGGCCTCGTCACCCCCTCAAACGAAACAACCAACACACTTGTAAACCAATTGGACTAGTTCTCAAGTGCCCTAGTACCTAGCCCCTCCTTATCCGTTATCTTCTGCAAATATTCCTTTTGTCTCACCCCAACTTGTCCCAATCTCTCTTATATTCCCATGCACCTCACGTAAATAAAAACTCAAACACAAAACCTACTCAAAATACTACTCGTTCCTGTCCCAAGTCGCAAGAGAAACAAGCAAGGTTCTAGGTAATCCCAAGGTCCCTCAAGCCAACCAAGAGTCCCTCTCAAGTCCTAGGAGTGCTAACAAATGAGCTACACCATCCTCTTGCCCTCACCTAGTCTCAACAGTACCAAACGACCCACCTTTCATAAGGTGTTGTAAGTGTTTCAACACTTAGTTATTTTTTTGATCACATGCATTGTGTTCATATCGTATCACACTCATAAGCTTCCATGATTTTATTCCTTTGTCTCGTTAAGCTAAAAGCTCACAAATACACTCACTCAATTCCTTAGTCACTTGCGAGTGAACGCGAATAATGTGAATAAATCTATTGGGAATTGACAACCCATTTGAGCTAGCTGGATAGATAACCTTGTGTTAGCCAGATTGATAGCCAAATGCACACTATTTGACTTATATTAGGAGAATGGCAAACTCCTACACCGAGGGCACCCTTATTATAACGCACACGTTAATGTTGAGTTCATGAGACTTATGGCAATATACTTATTGATTTATTTGAATGATTACACCTTGTGTTCAAGTGATTATTATTACAAACACTATGGATTCACTCAACAAGTTTTGTTGACTTTTAGCATGTTTATCTCAGGTAATTGAAGCAGGAAATGAAGCACAGAGTGGGCATTTTGACCAAGAGTCATTGGTGTAAACAAATTTATCAGTCCTCACAAACACTATTGTCATTTTTATTTTGCTAAACATTGAAAACGCTTCTGCATTTTGAATTAAATAATTAATGACTTTTAAAAACATCTCTTTTGAGTCGTTTTCCATGATTATGATTGTGATCCTCCCCGTAACACCGAAAAGTAGTCTTTCGTTATGATTATGAAATTTTGGGAGTGTTATAGTGTAGCTTTCTTGCTACAGTTCTTTCACAAATGTATAATAGTTATAATGACGGTTGAGTTTTTATCCTATCACATTGGTATTATTGTTTCCATCCATCATAATAGTCTCAAAATGATCACATGATTAAAAGGAAGTATTAGTTCTATGAAAGAAATGTCATCTAACGTAAAACCATTTGAACATTTAAGAACGTATACTTCTTTTTGCCATTTATTGAGTGGAAAGAAGCGTGAGAAGAAGAGGAAAAGGAAAACATATTATTTTTAGTTTTGTGTTTTCAAGTTGAAAAGAAAGTAAAAAGATAGAATCACATTAATGCTAAAATTTCACTTATCTCTAAATTATTTAAATTTGAGATAAACATTAAAGCTAAAATATGCTCTTTATTTATTTATTTTTTTCTTTCCAAATAGATACTCGGAAACAGAATGCTAATTCTACGTTTAATAAAAATACTATTTAATTCAACTATTTATAGTTCAATATCTATTATTTTTCAAAAAAAGTATGTGTTTATATAATAATAACATATGTGGTAAATTTTAGGGCCTTTAAAATTTCACGATTTTAGATGATCGCTTACCTCACTCACCCTCTAAAACGACATTAGGTTTAACTTACAAGGCATAATTTGTTGAAAAGGTGTAAATTACATCATCACTTGTATTTTGCTAGATTTACATAGTCAAACTTGAATGTTATTAGTTGATGATGAGTTTGACAAAATGAGAATTGAACATTCACCTACTATTGTTAATAAATTCAAAAGGCAAGTAGTTTGAAATTTCTACTAAAGTACATTTAGCAATGTTGCTATAGCCAGGTTGCTTTGTGCTACTGCCACACCCAATAGCAGTCGAGTGAACAGTGAAACACACAGTAACTAACAGTCGTTAGTTAACGACCGTTATCTACTAACAGTCGTTAACTTTTTTTAAATACTTTTTAAAGAAACGAAAATGCGACAAGACTCCCTAAGGTTCAACTTGAGTTGCAAAATAGGTCTTGTAGGGACTAACGAAAATGCACAGTAACTAACGGTCGTTAATTTATTTATTTATTTATTTATTTTTAAATACTTTTTAAAAAAACGAAAATGCGACAAGAGTCCCTGAGGTTTAACTTGCATTGCAAAATATGTTCTGTCGGGACTAACGATGTAATTTTTTTTACATAATTGGTCCTTCGTTAACTTTTTTTTTTTTTTTTTTTTTAAATAATTTTTTAAAAAACGAAAATGCGACAAGAGTCCTTGAGATTTAACTTGCGTTGCAAAATAGGTCATGTAGGGACTAACGATGTAAATTTTTTTACATAATTGGTCCTTCATGTAAGATGTTCGTTACACAAACAGTCCTACTGACGGCCGTTACTTAACGGTTGTTAAATAACGACATTCTATCATTTTTAATTAAGAAGCTCTATATAAAACGCAACGCAACGAAGGCTTGATAACATACTTTTTTTTGTAAATTCCCAACCGCTTAATTATATTGTTCACGTTTAAAATACTAAACATATCTAATAGGAACACACTTAGCTCGAACGTTAAATAATACTTCTGTATGCAAACACCCCGCTGCGAAACGCGGGCTAAAAACCTTGTGTATACACATATAGTATGGTTATGATTAGAGGTGTCATTCGGGCTGACCCGACCCGAACCCGACCCGAGTCAATTCGGGTCGGGTCAATCGGGTTCAAAATTATATTCGGGTCAATCGGGTCAACCCGAATTGACCTGAGTTCTAAACAAGGTCGGGTTTGGATATGTTTTTTTAGCCTTGACCCGACCCGAACCGACTAACCCGGCTCAACAACACTTTTACATGTAAAATTACTCGGGCTGACCCCGATCCCGAATTGACCCGATCCGATTGACCCGACACGAGTTGACCGAACCCGAATTGACCCGACCCAAGTTGACCCGAGTTCTAAACAAGGTCGGGTTCGGGTATGTTTTTTAAGGATTGACCCGATTTGACCCGACCTGAATTTACCATAACCCGACCGGGTCAACCCGAATAATGTTGGTGTGTAGCTCCCAGAACAGGGTTAGATAATCAATGTCAGCAGAAACAAGTATCAAGTCAGCAGAAACAAATTCCACTAGGTGGTTACCGGATATCACTTGGAATCGTGTGATCACTTTCCAAAGTAAACTATTCGACCCTAATGCCTGGGTTACACGAATATCTACTTGGGATAAGACCAAATGTATGTTATTGAATTAGGCACAAATCAATAACCCTTGCGCTTGTAAGTGTTAATAGTTTTCTGTGTGTGTTTCATGCATAATCAGATCTCCTATTTATAGGAGGTTACTCTGAGCTAGTTAAATGTAATTATGAGAATTAATCGGCCCATTAATCTCCTCATAATTATCCCCATTATAGCCGTTAGTGGTTACATGACCAATTAAACGTGGTCATTATGCAGTTGTAACTGCCACTTGAATAGGTCAAAACCGTTACAAGCAGTACTTTCATCAGTACTTTCATAGCACTATCAGTGGAAACACTGCTTCAGTGGAAACACTGCTTCAGTGGAGACTCTGCTTATCAGTGGAAACCACAAGCAATACTTTCCACCAGCAGTACTTTCTACTAAGCAGTACTTTCCACCAGCAGTACTTTCAACTAGCACTACCAATACAAACCACTATTAGAGTCAAGATGTTCATGGACCTTATGGGTGTACACTCCGTACCTCCGTACCTCCTAACCCATTACTAAGTGTGAACTAATCCCACAAGTGCACTAAATTTTCCAACAATCCTCCCCAAATTTAGTTCACATCCTTTGCATGAAAACAACCATTAAACAAAACATGTGCATAAACGAAAATGTCCTGAGGATTGAATTTCCATCTTAGTAAATTACACGTTCAAATATTCGAGAATCAGGGTGTTCTAAGAATTGAACCCTTCAACCCATTTGAATACCTGAAGATAAAATACACACAAATTTTCAAACACTTATCAGCTCCTGACACTATACAAGCCATGTGTCCATACCCAAATTCATAAATGTTGTATAAGCTAAAAGTCCAAAAGCTCCCTGAAGCGGCAAAACTTCAACATTTACATAGGTGGTTCCTCTTTATTCATGCTCCTGCCAAGCACTTTTTCAAAGAAAATTAACCATTAAGAAGTAAAGACTTCATCCTCCTTTCAGCAGGTTCTGAGCACAACCTTGGGATGTAAATAAAACATGTGCTCCAGCCAACTGAATGTTCAGCTTTCCACATTGAACTCAGCTCCCAAGTTTCCTCAGGAGGGAGTTGGGTGTCCTAGCATTCAGTGACTAAGTTGGACTTAAACCCATCCCTTTAGCAGACTTTATAAAAAAGTCTCTAGCCAGACCATTCGTCAAGTGATCAGCTAAGTTCTGTTGAGATCTAACAAACTCTATAGATACCACCCCATTCATAATAAGCTCACGAATCATGCTATGTCTGACACCTAAGTGTGTAGACTTACCATTGTACATCTGGCTATAAGCCTTAGCCAATGTAGCTGCACTATCACACCGGATAGAAATAGGTGCTATAGGTTTAGGCGACAATGGAATCTCAAAAAGCAAGTTTTTCAACCATTCAGCTTCTTTACCAGCAGCTGCTAAAGCCACAAATTCATATTCCATTGTTGAACTGGTGATACAAGTTTGCTTCTTGGATGCCCAAGAAATTGCACCTCCACCAAGTAAGAATACCCAGCCACTGGTAGACGAATTGTCTTCAGTGTTACTGATCCAACTTGCATCAGTGTAACCTTCCAACACTGATGGGTAACCAGTATATGAGAGACTATAATCCATAGTTCTCTTCAAATACTTCATTACCCTCTGAACTACTTGCCAGTGATGAGTACTAGGATTACTAGTATACCTGCTCAATTTTCCCACTGCAAAACCAATATCAGGCCTTGTACAAGTCATGGCATACATCAGGCAGCCAATTACCCTAGAATACTCAAGTTGAGATACAGCTTTGTCATTATTAGGCATCAGCTTTTCACAAGTATCCATAGGTGTACTCACAGGAGTACAATCAAAGTAATTGAATTTCCTCAACACCTTCTCAATATAGTGAGACCGAGAGATAGAAATTCTTTTACTTTCATGTTTAATCCTTATACCAAGGATAACATCAGCCTCCCCCATGTCCTTTATGGAGAACCTTGATGACAAAAATTCCTTTGTCAGGTCAACCTGATTTTGGTTAGTGCCAAAGATCAACATGTCATCAACATATAGACAAATGATGACTCCTTTACCAGATTCATCAAATTTGCTATATACACATTTGTCAGCTTGGTTAAGAACATAACCACTAGACAAAACCACTTTATCAAATTTTTGATGTCATTGCTTAGGTGCCTGCTTAAGTCCATAGAGAGACTTAATCGGTTTACACACCTTGTTTTCATTGCCAGGCATGATGAAGCCCTGAGGTTGGTTCATGTAAACCTCCTCATCCAATTCACCATTCAAGAAATTTGTCTTCACATCCATCTGATGAATAACCAGATTGTGAATACATGCCAAAGCAATCCATTTGACTAGCTCAGAGTAACCTCCTATAAATAGGAGATCTGATTATGCATGAAAGACACACAGAAAACGATTAACACTTATAAGCGCAAGGGTTATTGATTTGTGCCTAATTCAATAACATACATTTGGTCTTATCCCAAGTAGATATTCGTGTAACCCAGGCATTAGGGTCAAATAGTAACCATTAAGAAGTAAAGACTTCATCCTCCTTTCAGCAGGTTCTGAGCATAACCTTGGGATGTAAATAAAACTTGTGCTCCAGTCCACTGAATGTTCAACTTTCCACATTGAACTCAGCTCCCAAGTTTCCTCAGGAGGGAGTTGGGTGTCCTAGAATTCAGTGACTAAGTTTGACTTAAACCCATCACTTTAGCAGAAATTATAACCAAGTCTCTTGCCAGACCCTTCGTCAAGTGATCAGCTAAGTTCTATTGAGATCTAACAAACTCTATAGATACCACCCCATTCATGATAAGCTCACGAATCATGCTATGTCTGACACCTAAGTGTCTAGACTTACCATTGTACATCTGGCTATAAGCCTTAGCCAATGTGGCTGCACTATCACACCGGATAGAAATAGGTGCTATAGGTTTAGGCCACAATGGAATCTCAAGAAGCAAGTTTTTCAACCATTCAGCTTCTTTACCAGCAGCTGCTAAAGCCACAAATTCAGATTCCATTGTTGAACTGGTGATACAAGTTTGCTTCTTGGATGCCCAAGAAATTGCACCTTCACCAAGTAGGAATACCCAGCCACTGGTAGACGAATTGTCTTCAGTGTTACTAATCCAACTTGCATCAGTGTAACCTTCCAACACTGATGGGTAACCAGTATATGAGAGACTATAATCCATAGTTCTCTTCAAATACTTCAGTACCCTCTGAACTGCTTGCCAGCGATGAGCACTAGGATTACTAGTATACCTGCTCAATTTTCCCACTGCAAAACCAATATCAGGCCTTGTACAAGTCATGGCATACATCAGGCAGCCAATTACCCTAGAATACTCAAGTTGAGATACAACTTTTCCATTATTAGGCATCAGCTTCTCACAAGTATCCATAGGTGTACTCACAGGAGTACAATCAAAGTAATTGAATTTCCTCAACACCTTCTCAATATAGTGAGACTGAGAGATAGAAATTCTTTTACTTTCAT
Source organism: Chrysanthemum seticuspe (assembly GCA_019973895.1). Taxonomy (NCBI): domain Eukaryota; kingdom Viridiplantae; phylum Streptophyta; class Magnoliopsida; order Asterales; family Asteraceae; genus Chrysanthemum; species Chrysanthemum seticuspe. The sequence continues at coordinate 67,307,866 of BPTQ01000007.1, read as the reverse complement.
GTTTAATCCTTATACCAAGGATAACATCAGCCTCCCCCATGTCCTTCATGGAGAACCTTGATGTCAAAAATTCCTTTGTTAGGTCAACCTGATTTTGGTCAGTGCCAAAGATCAACATGTCATCAACATATAGACAAATGATGAATCCTTTACCAGATTCATCAAATTTGCTATATACACATTTGTCAGCTTGGTTAAGAACATAACCACTAGACAAAACCACTTCATCAAATTTTTGATGCCATTGCTTAGGTGCCTGCTTAAGTCCATAGAGAGACTTAATCAGTTTACACACCTTGTTTTCATTGCCAGGCATGATGAAGCCCTGAGGTTGGTTCATGTAAACCTCCTCATCCAATTCACCATTCAAGAAAGCTGTCTTCACATCCATCTGATGAATAACCAGATTGTGAATAGATGCCAAAGCAATCAGCAGTCTTATGGTACTGATACGAGACACAGGGGCATAAGTATCAAAATAGTCTATCCATGACTTTTGTTTAAAGCCCTGGATGACTAGTCTAGCCTTAAACTTTTCAATTGGTCCATCTACCTTGATTTTCCTTTTAAAAATCCATTTGCAACCCAAAGGTTTTCAACCTGGTGGTAGATCAACCAACACCCAAGTGTTGTTGCCCATGATGGAATCCATCTCATCATTGATTGCTTCTTTCCAGAAAGCAATATCCTGGGACTTCATTGCTTCTTCAAATGTCTTGGGATCATTCTCAACAATGAAGCAATAGGAGTATTGGTCTGAGACCTCATCCCATGTTCCTTCAACTAAGTATAGTTGAAACTCAGGTCCAAATGACTTTGGAGTCCTGACCCTTTTGCTCTTCCTGAGCACAGGTTCAGGTTGTTGAACCACAACCTCATCAGGGACCACTGATGGTTCATCATCAGGGACCTCTGATACACCAGTGTCATGAGTTCCATTAGGAATCCTCTGACTTGGTCTAGGGACTGATGAGAATCTATTATCATCAAAGTCTGCATCCCTTGATTCAATTATTGAGTTAATTGAAATATATTCATTAGGTTCAATAACATAGAACCTAAAAGCCTTGGAATGCTCAGCATATCCAAAAAAGATGCAATCAATGCCTCTTTCACCCAAAGTCTTTAGCTTTGGATCAGGGAGTCTTACAACAGCCCTACAACCCCAGACCCTGAGATAGTTCAGGTTGGGTTTCCTTTTAGTCCATAGTTCATAAGGGGTAACCTTGTTTCTTTTATTGGGAACCCTATTTAATAAATAGAAAGCTGTTAACATAGCTTCACCCCAGAACCCTTGACTCAGTCCAGAATAGGACAACATGGAATTAACCATCTCCTTCAGCACCCTATTTTTCCTTTCAGAAATACCATTTTGTTGAGGAGTATAAGGGGCAGTTGTTTCATGGATTATACCAACAGACTGAAAATACAGAGTATCCATGTACTCACCTCCCCTATCAGTCCTTAATCTTTTGATCAGGGACCCAAGTTGTAATTCAACTTCAATTTTAAACACTTTGAATTTATCTAATGCTTCATCCTTGGTATGTAACAAATAGACATAACAAAACCTTGAAGCATCATCAATAAATGTCACAAAGTACTTCTTATTCCCCAAAGAAGGATTGGCATGCAAATCACACAGGTCACTGTGTATAAGCTCCAAGAGCTTAGTCTCACGACTAACACCTTGAAAAGGTTTCTTGGTTATCTTGGTCAACATGCAAGTTTTACACTTTTCAGTGTCCATGTCAAATGCTGGGATTAAACCATCCCTAGACATATCTTGCATTCTTTTATAGTGTACATGGCCAAGTCTTGCATGCCATAGGGTAGAATCAGTCACGTCAGTGGTGGTCACAAATGCTGAATTAACACTATCAGAGGAAATATTAAGCCTGAACATTTGATTACATAAATAACCAAAACCAATAAAAACACCATGCTTAGAAAGCACAAATTTATCAGACTCAATAACTTGTTTATATCCATGATTATTCAAAACACTACTTGAAACCAAGTTTTTCCTTATATCAGGAACATGAATAACATTAAACAAAGTTACAATCTTTCCAGAACTAAACCTAAGGTCTACACAACCACGACCATGCACCAAGGCTGTTGACTCATTTCCCATGTGAAGAATAGAACCATCATTCAGTGACTCATAAGTCTTGAACCAGCTTCTATCTTTGCACACATGAACTGTTGCACCCGAGTCAACCCACCACGCAACATCATCATCCTGCACATAATGAGATTCAAATACATATGTAACATAATAAATCTGAAAAGACTTATTAACCATATTCTGACCTTTCAGTGAGTTGGAAGAACCACCACTCCCTGAACCATTAGTGCCTGATCCATTGGCTTTACCACCAACTTTAACACCCTTGCAGTCCCTTTTAATGTGACCAATTTTGCCACATTTCCAATAAGTAGGTGTTGCCTTCTTGTTAGGATATGCCCTTGTTTTGCCATGATATTTGCGTTTGCCTTTGTTGTCGTTGTACCTGGTGGAGTTGTTATGCTCTACCATGTTGACAACAGATGGTCCAACAGCATTGCTACCCTTTGGCTTGTCATTATCCTGCACCTTGAGAGATTCCTCAATGTGCAGATGACTGCCCAACTCAACCAGAGTTAATTCCTCTTTCTTATGTTTCAAGGTATGCTTGAAATCTTTCCAAGAAGGAGGAAGTTTATCAATAACACAAGAGACTTGAATAGCCTCATCCATGTGCATATTGTGTTGTGTAAACCTTCCAAGTATTCCAAGAAGTTCATTGTATTGTTCCATGACTGGTCTTGAATCAGTCATTTTGTAATTTGTGAAATTACTTACAAGAAACTTCTTACTTGATGCATCCTCAGCCATATATTTGGCATCCAAATCCAAGGAATCCCACAGTTCTTTGGAAGATTCAAAGTTCTGATAAATATCAAACAGAGCATCAGACATACCATTGATAATAAGACCTCTGCATATGTAGTCATCATTCTCCCATTTGCTCCTCCTCCTGATCTGCTCAACAGTAGCATCATCCCTCATCATCCGGAATAGGAGTGGTTAGCACATAAACCACACTCATGCTTGACAGTAAGAAATGCATCTTCTTCTGCCATCTCCTGAAGTCCACCCCTTCAAACTTGTCAAGCTTGGCAAAGTTTGAAGCCATGAGTTTCATTGCAGCAGCAGCCATTGATTATCACAAATAGTTTACTTTGATTGTTGGCGTGTAGCTCCCAGAACAGGGTTAGATAATCAATGTCAGCAGAAACAAGTATCAAGTCAGCAGAAACAAATTCCACTAGGTGGTTACCGGATATCACTTGGAATCGTGTGATCACTTTCCAAAGTAAACTATTCGACCCTAATGCCTGGGTTACACGAATATCTACTTGGGATAAGACCAAATGTATGTTATTGAATTAGGCACAAATCAATAACCCTTGCGCTTGTAAGTGTTAATAGTTTTCTGTGTGTGTTTCATGCATAATCAGATCTCCTATTTATAGGAGGTTACTCTGAGCTAGTTAAATGTAATTATGAGAATTAATCGGCCCATTAATCTCCTCATAATTATCCCCATTATAGCCGTTAGTGGTTACATGACCAATTAAACGTGGTCATTATGCAGTTGTAACTGCCACTTGAATAGGTCAAAACCGTTACAAGCAGTACTTTCATCAGTACTTTCATAGCACTATCAGTGGAAACACTGCTTCAGTGGAGACTCTGCTTATCAGTGGAAACCACAAGCAATACTTTCCACCAGCAGTACTTTCTACTAAGCAGTACTTTCCACCAGCAGTACTTTCTACTAGCACTACCAATACAAACCACTATTAGAGTCAGGATGTTCATGGACCTTATGGGTGTACACTCCGTACCTCCTAACCCATTACAAGATGTGAACTAATCCCACAAGTGCACTAAATTTTCCAACAAATAACACCCCTAATATTATGATTACAAAAGCAGGCCATTGGTATTTATTATAAACGTTAAAACCCAAAGGCTGTATGCCTGTATATAACTGAGAATGGCCTTTCTTACCAAGTGTGCAAAAGCCATATTCAGTCTTTTTCATGTGACAATAGGTGCCTCATCTCGTATTTATGTAAAATGATGCTGTTGGCTCTAATTTTAATTGTGAGTCCAAGATTAAGGATTTACAATCTATACGAACATCGCATAACATGCTATTAATGTATAAGTTTTTCATGGTGTACTACTGTACCATATCTTGCAAACCACTTTGGTGTGGTCCAGTGGTCACCATCCTGACGTCCACATAAAAGTTATCTGATTCAAATCTCGTTAAGTACATATCTTTGGGATGACCATAGAAATAGCCAAAAGCCTCAATGCAAATATCTTGATTAGACCTCATACATGGAACTCAAAAACCTATATTAGAATGCTTTGAGACGCTACTGGAGCTTTAAAACCATTAATAACTTTTTAAAGAGAAATACGAATAGTTATTAACTATGAGTTTGAGATGGAGGTAAACTAAAAACGGTTTACAGAATATGCAAATAACTTGTTTGTGTGTTGATATTATTTTCTAACTGTAAAATGAAACTATTCTAATCCCACATAGACCATATAAGAAAAAAGTTGCTAGTTTATAATATAATGTTTATGTTAGTCACGCAAGTTGTCATTAATATTGTTATCGTATTGTGTTAGTGTGTCATTTTGATAAAATGAATCATTTCCTTGATGCTATGATTTGTCCATTTTTTTTAAAGAATTTTTAGCTTAAGATTTAAAGCATCCAACTTTTACATATATATTTATCAGCTACTTTCATAAAATTAAACGATCAATAATAATCTTTTATATCTATACTACTTTATAATGCATTTAGGCCTTCTAAAATTAGAAGGCTTAAAATTCAGATTTTTAAAGTTACTTATTATGGAAAGATACTAAACATAAAAACACACACTCCCTCTCTCTTCTCTCTACCCTCGCCGGCCACCCTCTTCTCCGGCAACCACCGCCGTCTTCCGGCCACCACCAGTGCCGGCAAATTTTCCGGCGAAATCTTTTTCTTGCCGATTCGATAGATCGGTTAACCTACATCATTTCTGGAGATTTTGAGCCCTCGGCTTCCACCACAGCGCCACCCACGCGCCACCACCGCCGCTGTCACTACCATCTCATCACATCACCACCTCAAAATAGTCATCGGGTACCCGCCGCCGCATTGCGCAGGTACCCTTCTAGTAATAAAGTAATTGCATTATTTCGAAATGATTTTGTCAATTATTTTTATTGAAAAAACAATTAGGCCAATATGATAGCTGAATTTCGCCACGTAAGTGTTGGTGATTTTCCAACAGTAAGCAAAATCGTGTAATGTAATTGGTTAATAAAAGTCAAAATTAAATTAATTTTGGTCAAACTTTAATAAATTTGATGGTGAAATTTGGTTGATAAAAAAACACATAAAAATATAGATGTCAAATTTGTGAAAACAAAAACTTAAAAAGAGATGAGGTAATTAATAAAACTTTAGTGGTGAAATTTGGATTATAAGACTCCATGTTTTTTAATAACTTTGGATTATAAACAAATACCCCCTTATACTTTATACCCTTTATACTTTATATCTTAAAAAATAAAATGTATATGTTGTTTTAAAATAACAACATATAAATTTGCATAAGATTATACGTATCAATTTGTTTTTACTATATACGTTCAATAAGGACTCATTTATTTCTTTTTTAAAAGTTTAACCTATGTAGACAAGAGTTTACATTTTAAATACGGCTAAATTACTGAAAACGGGAATATAATTATATAATTATCAAATTGTAAACACGGCTTACTTTAATATAAAAATAAATATACGCGATTGTACTTATAACAATGACTCATGTAATTCTTATTTATTTATATAAAGATATCTAGAAAAACATTTTTAAAAAACTTTAAGGAGTATACTTTAACTTTATAAACGCTCATTATGTGCTATTAAACTTGCATCATGTGTACAACGTATTATCAGTAGTGAAATTTAAATAACAACATTAACATCTTTGTCAGCTAAATAAAATTAAATTTTGAGTTACCTAACAGAAATTTTTACAAATATTTTACCAAATTCTAATGGATATTAATGCATAATGAAAAACTCATGCATAAGTATTAGTTGTATTTATATCACAATTTTCATGGGCAAATTATTTTTTTGTTGTGAAAAGGGTGAAATATTATTAATCACAAAAAAGAAACATAAGGATCCAAAAACAAGCATGGACATACCCCAAGCTTGAATACCAGACTCTTATGACTACAACTTAGCTTGACTAAAACAAGCATTCTAAACTACAATACTTCCTTACATACAAGTATAAAACTCAATATTACAGACTATACACCTTTTCATTCAGACTATTTTCTTTTTAGTTCTTCTTAACTGCACATTCCATAATGCTTCAACTTCCTTGATATGTTCAGTTTCCTTCACAATAAAGCTCATAATTCTTCCTTTTATACTATCCTTGATACTTTGTACAAGACCTTCAACAATTCTAATATTGTTCATGAATAATCTGTTATTCCTTTCCTGCCATGTGAAATAGACTGTAGCACCCAGAATCAGCCTCCTAACAATACTCCATATGCTTCTGTTAGCTTTCGTCTTGGAGAATTCATCAACAATTGTTTGCCAAGTGAAAGAAAACTGTTTACCAGCAACTTTTTGCATCTCAATCCAAACACTTTTAGTGTAGTTACACTGAAAAAATAGATGTTCATGAGAGTCATGGGTTGCTTTGCAGAACACACACTTCAGATCATCATTTGGTCTCCATTTTATCATTCTATCTTGTGTCAAAAGTCTACTCTGAATTGCCATCCAAAGAATAAAAGCATGTTTAGGTATACTTTGTGAAAACCACACCACATCCTTCCATATCACTTTATTATCATCCTCACACATGTCTGTCCATACCCATTTTGTTGCAAAAACCATTTTCTTACCAGAGTTGGTCACCCACATGGCTTTATCAGGAATGTCATTGTGTAGAATAGGGAACTTAACTGACCACTCCTCAGGCCAATTTCAATTACCATTACTTATTATATTACTCACACAACTTTCATTGCTAAGTCTTGCATTGTATAACTCCCTTGCTGAGATAAATTAACCCAATGGCCCCACATCACACCATTTGTCAAACCATGCAGACACACTTTTACCACTACCAATTCTGTAATATACATGACTTCTAACTTTTTCTCTCATCTTCAAAATATTACTCCATCCAACAATACTATTGCTATCCTGACCCACTTCCCATATACTTTTACCCTTCAGTTTCTCCACATTTGCCTATTTTACCCAAAGATTATCCTTCTTGGCTGCTATATTCCACAATTGTTTCATAATCAAAACTTCATTCCATATCCTTAGATCTTTTATACCCAAGCCACCTTGATCTTTTGGTTTACAGATATTAGTCCATGAAACTTTAACTTTCCCCCTTGTAAGTTCCCCTTGACACCATAAGAAACCTGTTAGGAATTAGAAAATTCAGTCATTAAAGTATCGGTCACCTCAAGTATATGTATTCGTTAGAAAGCTCGTAGTCGTAGTCAAGTTATGTTAATAAGTAGTTAGTTAAGTAACACCGTGGAGGACGGACGGGTCTTTACCCACTGTATGCCTGATCCACAGCCCGTAGGTGGCGTTTATTTTAAGACACTATAAATACCCTCTACCTCCCAAGGTAGAGGGTTGGAGCTTCAATACCATTTTTCTTTGTTTCACATAGTTCCAACTCTCTTCCCTTTCTCTCTCTAGAACTTTCTCTCTCTAAACATTGTATACACCTCTTATGATCATGGTTTGATGTGTTTGTGAAATCCTATATCTTACAATTGATATCAGAGCCATGGTTTGATCACTCATCTTTCATGCTCTTTGTTTTGGTGGATTTCATAAGGTTTTTGGGGTTATAAGTGTTTAGGAGAGTTTGAATCATTTGGTCAATTTCTAGTGTTAAAGTTTGAATTTTGATTGTACTTTTGTGTTTTGGATCATCATATGTGTTTAGGTTTTGAATTGGAAGGCTTAAATCATCGTGGTTTGGTTGTTTTTGATTGATAAAGTGGTTGTTTTTGAAAAGTGTACGAAGCGAGTTGAGCCTCGGAGTTGCATTTCCTGGAAGCGAGTTGCGTTGTTACTGGAAGCGAGTTGCTTTATTATTGAAAGCGAGTTGGTTTATGCGACTTGGCTATTTAGCGAGTTGATTTTTTTAAGCGACTTGAGTTCTAAAGCGACTTGGCTATTAAGCGAGTTGTATTGGCAGCGAGTTGGTTTATGCGACTTGGTTGTTAAGCGAGTTGTCTCTGTATGCGACTTGGCTAGTTAGCGAGTTGACTCTTTATGCGACTTGGGTTTTAAGCGAGTTGTTTCTTTAAGCGACTTGAGTTTTAAGCGACTTGTCTCTTAAGCGAGTTGATTGTTTAGCGAGTTGATACCAAAGCGAGTTGACTGATTAGCTAATTTTCTATTGAGACTTGCCAGTTCTTCGTGCTACATTTTTTACGGTTGTTCTTTTGGTTTAGTAAAATCCCGTGAAAGAATCAATTTCCCGGTTTAATCAAAGAATAGTAAAATCCCGTAGAGCTTGTAATCATGTCTAACAACGTACCTACTATCGTTTCTACTGTAGCTGAGGACGTTCAAGCAGCTGGATCAGACACTCGTCCACCTATGCTTGACAGAACTGATTATGACTCATGGGCTCAACGAATTAGGTTGTACTGTTTGGGAAAGGAAAATGGGGTCAACATTCTCAAATCAATTGATGAAGGACCTTATCAAATTGAGACTACAAGGGACATACTTGAAACTGCTGCGGATGGAACAGTGATCTTAGGATTGGACAGACCAAAGACGTATGATGAGCTCAGTGATAAGGAGAAAAAAAGATACGATGCTGATATCAGGGCTTAAAACATTATACTTCAGGGTCTTCCAAAAGACATCTACAAGTTGATCAATCACAACACTGAAGCCAAGGCAGTTTGGGATAATGTCAAGATGCTTCTCTCAGGTTCTGAATTAACTAAGGAAGATAGAGAATCACAACTGTATGATGAATGTGAGCACTTTAAGATGAAACCAGAAGAAAGTGTCTATGAATATTACGTGAGATTCCACAAGCTTGTGAATGACATGAGGAATATCAAGATGACCATGCCAAATATTCAGTTGAACTCAAAGTTTGTGAACAATATGAATCCCGAATGGCACAAATTTGTCACCTCTGTGAAGCTAACCAAAGGATTAAAGAACACCAACTATGAGCAACTGTATGCCTTCCTTCTTTAGAATGAGAGACATGCTATGTTTGAACGAATGATTCTTGAACAGTTCAAATCTAAACATGGAGAAACAAGTTCGTCAAATGATTCAACAGCCTTTTACACCAATGTTGAAATTACCACCAAAGCTTCTCAAGTCATACCCACGGGTAATGGTAATTACAAACTCATTCCTGATCCAGCATATAAGCCTCCAGACTCTAACACTCTCATGGAAAACTTCATCAATCAACTGTCTCTCATGGTTAGTCAAAATATGAATTCCACTCCACACACCAACAATAACCTCAGAACAGCATCCAATCCACACAATCAAGCTACTGTCAGAGATGGAAAGGTTATGGTGCAACCTGTTCAAGGAAGGCAGTATGAACAGGGAAGAGGTGGAGTGGGTGGAGGGTATGTGGCAAATCAGAATCGTCGAAGGAATACAAATCAAGGACAAGCAAAGCCAATCAAATGCTACAACTGTGGTGGTGAGGGACATATTGCAAGGAACTGTACATCTCCAAAATGTCCACAGAATGTAGAATACTTCAGAGACAAGATGTTGCTTGTGCAAGCTCAGGATAATGGAGCAGCTTTGGATGAAGAAGAGTTGTTATTTCTTGCTGAGGGAAATGCCAAAACCTATGATGCTGATGTTGATGAGCAGCCAATTCAGGAAATAGGTCACAATCATCAAAATGCCTTTCAAGTTGCTCACTGTGATGCATTTGACTCTGATGTCGATGATGAACCTACTGCCCAGACAATCTTCATGGCTAGCATTTCACCAATGGTCTCTCCAGAGGTCTCATCACCACAACAGGCTGGTCCATCCAAGGAATCAATCATTTCAGAGGTATTAAAACTATACGATGAAGTTGATGAGCAAAAGATTCATAACGAAGTACAATCCCATGAAACTTATGAATCAGATATTGATAATGTGGATAATAGTAATATTGTCTCATATGATCAATATGTGATGCAAAGTGAAAGTGAAATTGTACCAAGTGATGCATCTTCTGCAGTTAATGATGACTATGTCTTTGATGAATACACTGCATGTTCCCCTGATGATTATGTTATCTTAGAGCTGAATGCCTATAAAGAACAAGTTGCTATTTATGAACAACGTGCTAAGTTCGAGTTAACTACCCGTGAGCAGGAAATGGATGACCAAATGCGTACAATTATTAGAAAAAGTAATTTTAGAGAAGAAGTGTTAAAACAAGAGCTAAACTCCTTACATGAAAAGCTTTCTAAAACTGTTAAGCAAAAGCAAGAGCTTCAAGATAATGTTAAAGTGCTTAAACAAGAATTTAATGCTAAGGAATCAAAACTTTTGAATGACTTTTCTAATCTAAAAACTTTGAAAAACAAGCTTGAAAATGAGTTGTACGTACAAGGGAATACCATTCAGACTGCTCACATGATCACTAAGCATAGAGTTCTCAGCGATAAGCATAGCATTCCTCTAGTTAAGGAACCCAATCCTAAATATGGTAAAGTAGCTAGAGAAGCTCAGAAAGTAATTTATGATGGTAATGAAATCCTTAAGCCTAGGCAGAAACCTAGTTGCGCTAAGTGCACTGAGGAAGATATGCATTTTGAAGAAGTCAATAGGGAGAAAATGGATAAGAAGCTAAAAGATCCTGAGTGTAAAAAGCAAAACATAACGTTCAAACCCCATGATTACACTAAAGAAAATTGGATCTCCCTGAACAGGTTTAAGCCTCAAACTCAATTAACCCCTAAACAAATTTTTTGGAAGAAAGATATGGATAAGCAAAAAGCAAGTGAACTTGTTGAAAAAACCCCTCCCCTTAGGAAAGTGCCTGCAGCTACTGTGTACCCTCCTAATACACCAATGCACTTAGTTCCGAGAACTATTTCCACTAATAGCAAGACCTTAATCAGCCTGTATGTTGTTTATCAACTATTTGTTGATTTTGAGAAAACATGTAAGAAAAGGATCACACCCACTGGGATAACTGAAGGGGAAAGGGGTTTTGAGCAAACTAAAGAATGTTATTTAACTGAGTTCATGCCTTTCTTTAAACAATTAAAAGGTCAATTTGAGAGTCTTCAAAAAGGGATTAACTCAGATATCAAAGAAATGGAAAATGAATTTGATGCAATGATAGTTGAGGTAAATGATTATGAACGGGAACTCAAATATAATGAAATTGAAAGGAAGAATCTGCATATCTTAAATGAGAACTTAGTGTTAAGTTGTGTGGCTCAAGATGTATTTTATACTGTTACTAAGCATTCTATTACTGCTTCTCAATTTCATGAATTAACTGTTGCTTTGAAAGTTTCCCATGATCGTGTCATTGAGCTTGAAAACAAAAACTCAGAAATAAATGAGAAAATTGATCAAGATGATCACGATAATTTGGTAAAACATCTTTCTAAACTAGAAGTTGAACATTTTGATTTGCAACTAAAATATCAACATCTCAAAGAAAATGTCAAAACCTCAAACATCAAGACATCCTCAAATGTTCCAGAGTTTGATGCTCTTTTTGAAATAAACAAACGTGATGAACAGATTCAAGCTCACTGTAACACGATCAGAAAGTTGAAAGCCCAAATTTCACAATTAAAGGGTGAAAAGAACAATGTGACTGGCTCCTAAATGCCTCCTCCTTTAGATTCTCAGTGTTCTCAAACTTTTCATCTTCAAAACTTGGTTAATGCTTTACAAAAGGAAAATGAGAGTTTTCTAGAAGAAAATGAAAAAGTTAAACGACACTTCAAAGAGTTATATGATTCAATGAAAGTCACTCGTGACAAGAACAACGAAAAAATAACGTCTTTACAAAAAGAAGTTGAGAATCTGAGGAGTCAGGTAAAAGGGAAAATGCCACTTGTCTTTAATGAGAATGTTGCATCAAAGTCATCTGCAGACTGTAAATATACTGTGACCGTTAAATACATTCCTCCTCATCTTAGAAATAACGAACTGGTGTTTCATAACTATTTCGCTCACCTTAAGGATAGTCTAGAATGTCTCCGTGAGATTGTAGAAGAGGATTACATAAACAAGCCACTTGATAGAGAAATTAGGTTTCCTTGCATTCAGGCCACATGATCTCAGGAGCTGTTAGAATGTTTAAGAGCAACATGTCCAAAATCCTTATGTGAGAAAGATAAAGCTGTGATGCCTTGTTCTATGCCTAGTGCTAAGTATGCAAACCATTTTATGCCCAGTGTTAAGAAAGTGAAATTTAAAGTGCCCCATGTAGTACAGATCCCAGCACTTCTAGTTCAGGAATGCAAAAGGTAGCCCAACCAACTAATGTTCCCATAATTCCCATTACAGGAGTAATCAGTGACACAAAAGCAAGCGGGTCAAAGCCTCCAGGCAATACAAAGCAAGATAGGACCTCGCAAGCTAAGAATGTGCAATGGAAAAGAGTAGAAGACCACCCTAGGAACATTAAGTTTGAGTTAAATAAAACGAATCGTGTTGATTCTAGTATTAGCTATAAGCATACTGTAATTAATTCGAATTCTGCTACTTTTGGCAAAACATGTAATGATGATTGCTTGGTTTCTGACTTTCTGTTATTAATCATGAATGTGGTGTGAATGATTTGATTAATGTTGTTAAATGCCCTGTTAAGATAGTTAGTGCAAAAAATCAAGCTAAGAAGGCTAGAAAGCAATGGCGGAAGAAGGTTAGAAAACATTGGAAACCCACACGAAGGAAATTTAGCAACATAGGTTATCAGTGGATACCTACTGGCCACAAATTCAATCTTAATGAGATGTGCCCTAAATTATCTAGATCAATGCCCATTAGAAAATGGATGCCTACTAGTAGAACTATTCCTTTAAGAAGTGAACATACTTTGAATAGGTCAAATACGGACACTAGCACTGCATCTATCCCTGATGATTCCATTGTTTCTACTTATGATGTGGGTGTTCCAATCACTGTTACTAACCAAATGGAACCCATTCTTGCATGGGGATCCCAATTATCTAGTTATCCATTCTTGTCTGTGTTCAACTGCAGATCGTTCAAATCGTTCTGTGGTACATGGACTCAGGTTGTTCCAAGCATATGACTGGAGACCGGTCGCGGCTCATGAACTTCGTGAGTAAATTCATCGGGACTGTTAGATTCGGGAATGATCATTTCGGTGCAATTATGGGTTATGGAGACTATGTTGTAGGTGATAGTGTAATCTCCAGGGTATATTACGTTGAAGGTCTTGGTCATAACTTATTCTCTGTCGGTCAATTCTGTGATTCTGATCTAGAAGTGGCCTTCAGAAAACATACTTGTTTCGTTAGAGAACTTGATGGTGCAGAACTTTTAAGAGGAACACGTGGTTCAAACCTATACACCATCTCTATCGAAGATATGATGAAGTCTTCTCCAATTTGCTTGTTGTAAAAGGCTTCAAAAACAAAGTCATGGTTATGGCATCGTCGTCTCAATCACTTGAACTTCGGCACCATAAATGATCTTTCCAGAAAGGACTTAGTAATAGGCTTACCTAGACTAAAGTATGAAAAGGATCATCTTTGTTCAGCATGCCAATTGGGAAAAAGCAAGATGTATGCCCACAAACCCAAACTTACAAACTCAGTTATGGAAGTTCTTCATACCATTCACATGGATTTATGTGGACCCATGAGAGTGCATAATATTTTCGGGAAGAAATATGTGTTAGTTGTGGTTGATGATTACTCTCGATTTACTTGGGTAAAGTTCTTAAGGACAGAGGATGAAACTCCATATATCATCATTAAACTTATCAAACAGCTGCAGGTTTGACTTAACAAAACTTTCAGAATCATCCGAACAGACAATGGAACTGAGTTTGTTAATAAAGAACTTAGTGAGTTCTATGAAAGTGTTGGAATCAGTCATCAAAGAAGTGTTCCACGAACTCCTCAACAGAACAGTGTAGTTGAAAGACGAAATCGAACTCTTGTGGAAGCCGCAAGAACAATGCTGATTTACTCAAAGGTTCCAATGTTTCTCTGGGCTGAAGCCATTGCCACTACATGCTACACTCAAAACCGATCCCTAATTCACACTTCTCATGGAAAAACTCCATATGAACTTGTCCACAATCGAAAACCTAATCTTTCATTCCTTCGTGTGTTTGGTGCATTGTGTTATCCAACCAATGAGGGTCAAGACTTAGGCAAACTTAAAGCTAAAGCAGACATTGGAGTATTTGTAGGATATGCACCAAGCAGAAAAGGATACCGAATCTACAACAAAAGAACCCGAAATATCATGGAAACAATTCACGTTACGTTCGATGAGCTGACCGGTCAAATGGCTCCAAGACAAACCAGTTCTGGACCCGCTTCTCAACCTTCATCAAGTAGTCCCATTAGTTCTTCTCTTGTACAAAATCTCTCACCAGCAACTCCTTATGTACCTCCTTCAGAAGATGATTTGAAGAAATTGTTTGATCCAATGTTTGATGAACACTATGAGCCAATTGCTAATGATCTGTCAAATCCATCAACAGAGGTTGCTCCTATCCCTGTCAATGAAGTTAACCCTTCAGTTTCTATGTCATTAAGTCAAGAAGCGCCTGCTGCTGATCACTCTGTCTCATCAACAAATCTTCAATCATCAAGTGTACATCATGGAATTATTTCTGGCACCTATGATGGAGATAACCCCTTTGATACTCCCGAAGATGCTCCCTTTGAAAACATATTTGCTCCTGAATCATCATCAGAACCATCTTCATCAGGAGAAATCAACTCTGCTACTTCAGTTCCTCAACAACAACCACATGAACACCTCAGAAAATGGACACATGATCATCCATTGGAGAACATCATTGGAAACCTTTCTCGTCCAGTATCCACTCGTAAACAACTTGCAACTGATGCCTTATGGTGCTTCTTCAACTCTGTACTCTCTAAGATCGAACCAAAAGACGTTAAAACTGCCATGAATGAAGACAGCTGGTTCAATGCCATGCAAGAAGAAATTCATGAGTTTGATCGACTAGATGTATGGGAATTAGTACCTGCTCCTGACTGTGCTATGATCATTGCTCTAAAGTGGATCTTCAAAGTAAAACTTGATGAGCATGGTGATGTGTTAAAGAACAAGGCTCGATTTGTTGCAAAAGGATATCGTCAAGAGGAGGATATTGACTTTGAAGAATCATTTGCTCCAGTTGCACGTATCGAGGCAATCAGAATCTTCCTGGCTAATGCTGCAAGCAAGAACATGGTTGTCTATCAGATGGATGTAAAGACGGATTTTCTTAATGGAGATCTTAAAGAAGTCGTATACGTCAGTCAACCAGAAGGTTTTGTGAATCCAGAGCATCCTACTCATGTCTATCACTTGAAGAAGGCTCTTTACGGTTTGAAGCAAGCTCCAAGGGCATGGTATGATACGCTATCAACGTTTCTTCTATCTACTGGATTCAGCAAAGGAGCAGTTGATCCGACATTGTTCACCAAAAAGTCAGGCAAACATTTAATTCACGTTCAAATCTATGTTGATGATATTATTTTTGCCTGGACTGACCCCAATGAATGTGACCGTTTTTCTAATGAGATGGGTTCCAAATTTCAAATGTCTATGATGGGACAAATGTCATTTTTCTTGGGCTTACAAAATTCACAAAGTCCCGGAGGCATTTTTGTCAATCAATCTAAATATGCTAATGAAATTTTAAAGAAAATTGGATTTGATACTTGTGACACCGTTGACACTCCCATGGTAGAACGTACCAAACTGGATGAGGACCACTCAGGGATCATGGTAGATCAAAAGAAATATCGTAGTATGATTGGATCCCTGATGTACCTTACTGCCAGTAGAGCAGATATTCTGTTCGTTGTATGCATGTGTGCTAGATACCAGGCTAAGCCTACTAAAATGCACCTTGAAGCAGTTAAACGGGTCTTTCGGTATCTCCAAGGAACCATCAACATGGGACTTTGGTACCCGAAGGACATCGGTATGTCACTAACAGCCTATGCAGATGCTGACCATGCAGGATTTCAAGATACACGTCGAAGTATGTCTGGAGGTGCTCAGTTTTTGGGTGATAAGCTTGTGAGCTGGTCTTCAAAGAAACAAATGAGTACTTCTATATCCTCTACATAGGCTGAATACATAGTCATGTCATCTTGTTGTGCTCAAATCTTATGGATGAGATCCCACTTATCTGACTATGACTTTGAATTCAACAAAATCCCTCTGTATTGTGATAACAAAAGTGCCATTGCTCTCTCTTGCAACAATGTTCAACATTCAAGAGCAAGGCACATCGACATTCGACATCATTTCATTCGGGAACAAGTGGAAAAAGGTGTGGTAGAACTCTATTTTGTAAGGTCTGAATACCAGTTAGCAGACATCTTCACCAAAGCTCTTCCTAGAGAACGTTTTGAGTTTATCCTCCCACGACTTGGTCTAAAGAGCCTACAACAGGAAACACTCAGACGTCTTCAAGAGGAAGACGAGGAGTAAATGGTTTTTCTTCATCTATCTATTGTATATATTTAAAAAAAAAATACAAAATTTCAAAACCCACAAAAGAAAATAGAAAAATATAAAATTTTCAAAAACCATAAAAATTAGAAAATCTTGAAAATTCCCAAAAATATTGTTATTTTGTCATGTTTTTCTTTATTCGATATCATCTACGGACTTTGTGTTGACATTCAAAGAATGTCACGGGTTTTTAGATGTTCTTCCAATGTACATAAATTGCTTTATTAAAAAAAAATAGACGGAGAAAAATGGTGGTTTATTGTCATCTCAGGCAGTAACCCATTTTAAAAGGAAAGAACAGAGTCATGCTTAATCTTATTTTTCAAATCTCATGCTCTGATTCTTAAAACAAATGTTTGTCACCAAAAAGACAAATGTTTTCTTTCCAAATATTTTTCCGTCTAATGATTCTTCTGAAAAATATTTGTCATCTTATGAAAACAAAATTGCTTTGAAAATACCTCGGACTCTATTCTTGAAAATCATCCGGGCTTATCTTTGTCAAAATCTCTATCTCTCAATCAACAACCTATGTCATTGATTGAGGGGAGAATGATTTCAATCAAATCAAAAAGTGTATTTTTCAATCAATTGGCACTTAAACAAGCAAGGTCTACTTTCGGACGATCAAAATGAACAATGTTTTATACAAATGGTTCAAGACCTTGGCTATTGTTATGTTTTTCAAAAGATATTTATGCATGATTGATCAATGGAGTTTAAAGTCTCAAAATCCGATCCTTATCAGTTAAAATGTTTTTCAAAAGCAAGTCACTATTCTCCTCAAAAGTTCTCAAAATTTAATTTAAATCAATAGAGATCTCAAATCTCAAAGGATTTAAAAATTGTGATCGGGGGAGAATTTATGATTTAAATTGGATTTAACTGATAATTTGATAAATGGTGTTATACGTGATTAACAAGCTCCCCTCCCTGCATGTGCTAAACGATTTGAAATTTTCCATGCACATGTTAAGGGAGAGCATTTATATCAAACCAAAATAGATTGAAACGTGATTGATTTGTTTCTAAGTGCAGGTTTTCCCTAATATGTGCTAAACAATTTCAAAATATGATGCACATGTTGAGGGGGAGCCGTTTTCTAAAAATATCAAAAACAGTTCAGGTACAAAATGTTTTGATCATGTATCACAAGTACTTGGATCGATATTCAAATGGTTTTCATTTGGTTCCAAAGGCTGATGAACAATACCAAAAAGGCCGACCAAATTTATTTTATGTATGGTGATATAAGAATGGTTAGGTTAGGTATTTGTTCCCACAATCCCGCCAGAGCCAGAGGGATCTACCCAGGGACAATCCACTAGATAGTGTAGAGTCCTTAGGTATGATGAAAAAAGGAGAAAAGTGAGACATGGAAAGAGTGCGGACTGAGATAAAGCTAGAACTGGAATAAACCCAACAAGGATCTAGTAATGAAATCTCGGTAAGCACTGAAGGGGTTGAAGAATGAAAAAGAAATAAATGTGAAAAGGGTGAAAATAAATAGCCCTAAAATATTTCAACCTTATGGCATAAACCGCGTTCAACTCATATGCTACTGGTTGTTACTAAGGTAACACCGGTATTGAAGACAAGACGTCATGGATCCAGTGACGCACTGCACTACAACTTCCCAAGCCACTCAAGTTCCTCTTAAAAGGACTTGTTTCATTCTCACAGGGGAACCTACATTATCTATCAACTCTCTCTTAGAGATGGTTGATATTGAAGAAGGAGAACCTCTCCCTAGTCTCCGGCATAGGAACCAAATGTGCACAATTGAGTTTAGAGCCACGAGATCATCTATAAATCTCTTTAGGACACTGTCAATGAAGACTCTCTGTTTCACTCAATGTGGAAAGAGAGAATATATTTTAAGAGTCCTACGCATTATCCTTGTGGTATTTCCAGAACATCTGAGTGATATGCTAACATATTCACAATGAAGATGGAAAGCCTTCTAGAGCCAACATCAAATAAGCTCTTGGTAGGTGGCATGTGAGATCTATCCAATAGATCAACCATGTGACAACTGAACAGAAACAATGGGGCGATTCATAATTTTGAATCAATCCTGGTTCAGGATATGGATTGACGGATATCTTTGAAAAACTGGTCGTTGTGCTTAAAATTCTTTTCTCTAGCACATTGACCGTGTATTAATATTTCAAAATTAAAAGGTGTTTATGATTGATAATTAATTTTCCTTAAAACCTTCGTTGTATTGCAAAAACACTTTATTTTGAGCAGTACACGATTGTTTTTCAAATCTCTTTTCATCAATCAGTGAATCTCAAATTCGCTGGTTCACTCACTCCGTGTTGTCTTCTTTGAGACGTTCCGGTCTGAGAACTGCTAGAGCAGCTGCGAAACCCTGTCAAGGAGATTCTTCGGAATTATACCTGATCACAGGCAGTACTTGTACTGATCAACGGGGAACCGTGGGCCGTGTACCTCAATTCAAAGAAAGTAATCAAAGAAACTTTCGTGTGCTTTATTGCTAACTGTTGTATGCAGGTACACCCAACGTTTGCAGCTTATCAGAATGGAGAGGTCAATCCATAGCCGCATGCTCACACATCACATTCACTTCAAAAGAAATCATGATTATTGCATCAATGACTCTGATAGTCTCACTCCATGCTTCTGCTACGCTGCTGCAAATATCATGAATCAACTAAAGCTTCCGCTACTCTGATGAGAAGAAATCATGATCCAAAATGTGAGCATGTCGGTCCACTGTCACAACATCACATAATGTCAACACTACAATGGAAGAGTCAGAGATTTATGCAAGCTGATGATCTCAAAGCTGGCTCAAAACTAATCATCACGTGGATCAGTTAAAGACCTCCATTTGAATTATCCAAACATGCAAAACATGAAGAATCAAAGACTACGAGCTACAGAGCAATGAACTTAAACAAGAATCCAAGAACTATCTTAATGTAATATCTGTTTGTATTTTGTGTAATTTGAGGTGACCTCCCTTAGGGGGAGATTGTTAGGAATTAGAAAATTCAGTCATTAAAGTATCGGTCACCTCAAGTATATGTATTCGTTAGAAAGCTCGTAGTCGTAGTCAAGTTATGTTAATAAGTAGTTAGTTAAGTAACACCTTGGAGGACGGACGGGTCTTTACCCGCTGTATTCCTGATCCACAGCTCGTAGGTGGCGTTTATTGTAAGACACTATAAATACCCTCTACCTCCCAAGGTAGAGGGTTGGAGCTTCAATACCATTTTTCTAGAACTTTCTCTCTCTAAACATTGTATACGCCTCTTATGATTATGGTTTGATGTGTTTGTGAAATCCTATATCTTACAAAACCTTTAAGCAGTTTGTTAATGTCCTTAACCACACCTTTAGGAAGTATAAATACTAAGGCCCAATACACTTGCATAGAAGATAACACTGAAGCAATCGATTGCAATCTTCCTGCATATGACAATGCCCTATTTCTCCAATCTTGCACCCTTCTTCTGACATTCTCAATTCATGGTTTACAATCATTTGTACTTAGCTTCTTAGTTATCAGTGGTACTCCAAGATATCTAACAGGAAGTTTTCCTATTGTGAAAGGTAAGATTTTGACAATGTTTTCTTGTTCAGGGCTAGATAAACCACCAAAAAAAATGGTACTCTTTTGCATATTCACCTTAAGACTAGAATATTTACTAAACTCTTCAAATGAATCCTTAATAACTTTGACAGAATTACAATCCCCATGACTGAAAACAATAAGATCATCAGCAAAGCCTAAATGTGTAATTCTAAGTCTTTTGCATCCTTGATGATATGTGAAATCCACTGCCTTTTCAATATTTTTTCTCATGATCAGGTTGAACACTTCCATTGCCATGGTGAATAAGTAAGGTGAGATGGGATCACCTTGTCTCAATCCTCTTCCCCCACTAAAATACCCAATTCTCTCACCATTGACATTTAAAGTGAATTTAGTTGTTGTTACACAGGTCATGATCCATCCTACCATTTTCCTATGAAATCCAAACAATTCCAACACTTTCTTAAGGAAACTCCAATCTAATGTATCATATGCTTTTTGCAAATCAATCTTTAGAGCACATTTCTTATTTTTTTGTTTCCTGTTATGCCCCCTTAACAATTCCTGTGCTAACAAAATGTTGTTAGTGATCTGTCTTCCAGCAATGAATGCACTTTGATTTTCATTTACAAGTTTTCCCAACACCTCTTTGATCCTGTTTGTGAGAACCTTACTAATACATTTATACAGGACATTACAACAAGCTATAAGTCTAAAGTCAGAGACTTTATTTGGTGTAGGGATTTTAGGAACCAGAGATATCAAGGTAGCATTCAACTCACCTAAAATTCTTCCAGAGTTGAAAAATTCTTGGACAGCTAGACATACCTCTTTTCCAACTATTCCCCAAGCTGCTTTAAAGAACTTGGCTGTGTACCCATCTGGCCCTGGTGCTTTTGAATCCTCAATATCAAACATGGCTTCTTTAACTTCAGCATCTGAAATATTTCTCACAAGGTTCTCAGCTTCTTCTGTAGATAATTTGTTAGTCCATTCTACATGATTATTTGGAAACTCTGCAACAATATATTTTGTCCACAGAAACTTCCTGAAATGTTCCAAAAACTGTACAACAACTTGTTCTTTCTCATAGCAAGAACCACTCTCATCACAAATATTCATTATTCTGCTCCTATGTTGTCTTCCCTTGATGATTTTATGAAAAAATTTAGTATTTATATCCCCTTCCTTCAACCATTCAACTTTTGCTTTTTGCATCAAAAGGCTTTCCTCATCTTTTGTAGCATCACAGTACTCTTGAAGTATTAAACAACTATCTTTCTTTAACTCCTCACTGAATGGGTTCTTATTAACTTCTTCTTGTGCTTTTTTAACCTTTTCTCTTAACATGGTAACTCTATCATGAACATTTCCATTTTTCCAACTCAGAGAGTTCAATTTATGCTTTAGCCTTTTCATTTTTTGAATCACCTTGTACATCTGGAAACCATTAACATCCTTCTCCCATTCATCCTTCACCACTGTTAAAAACTCATCCTTCTCAGTAATAAAATTTGTCATTCTAAAAGCTTTTCTCTTTCTTAAACCTCCATTTGGAACTACTAGAACAGCAGGTGAATGATCAGATGTTATGTAAGGAAGGAACACACAATGGGCACTTTTAAATGTATCCAAGAAAGCTTCATTAGTCATTACTCTATCCAATTTCTTCAGTGTCTTGCAATTAGGATTTTTCAAATTCTTTGTCCATATAAACTGAAAGCCTGAGCTCAATAAATCATCAATTTCCACATCCTCAACATACTTTTTGAATTCAATCATTTCATTTTTGTACATTGAACTTCCATTTGAATGCTCATTGACTTCTAATGTAACATTAAAATCTCCCATAATCGCCCAGGCAGTCCCTCTTGTAATTTCTTTATAAGCTCCCAAATCATTCCAAAGTCTTCTTCTTTCAACCCCAGAATTACTAGCATACACAACTGTACAGAAGAATCTGCTTTTTTGATCATGTGTTTCTACTAGTAGCAACATACTTTGTTTTGTTTTAGTGATTAGCCAAGCATCCATTCTATTCTGATCCCATCCAATCATGATCCTACATCCTTTATTGTTGTCCTCAGCATTTGTAACATATTCCCAGTTCCCAAAGACTTTATCTCCCACTTTCTTGACATTTTTATATGTTATATGTGTCTCAAGAATTGCACACATTTGAAATTTCTCCTCAGCTATAAATTTTTTAACCTCCTTTTGTTTATCAGAGGTGCTGAGACCTCTTATGTTCCAAGTAGCAACTTTCAAATCCATATTCTCTCTTTCTGTTTTCTGCTCACTATATCTCTCAATTCTTTTGGCTCACTTATACACTCTATCAGTTTTTAAAACACACAGCTCTCCATATGTTTTTAACTCACAAAAATCTCTCAATTCTGTTGGCTTTCAAACACTCTGTCTATTTTTCACATAAATACTCTCTATCTCTTTTTGGCTCACCAATCTCTCAATTCTTTTGGCTATCAAACACTCTGTCTATTTTTGCTCACAAAATACTCTCTATCTGTTTTTATACTCCTAAATTCTCTCAATTCTTTTGACTCACAAAACACTATGTCTATTTTTGATCACACAAATACTCTCTATCTATTTTTATGCTCTCAATGTCTCTCAATTCTTTTGGCTCTCTATACACTCTGTCTATTTTTCACACAGAAAAAACAAAAATATATACAAAACAGGACACTTACTATATACACTATAGAAACAATATCCATATGCCTTTTCAGTTAAGGGTGTGGTTGCATACCCCCTCAACTTCATTCCTTATCAAATTTTCTCCAATTGAGGAAAGATCTTCAACAACATCTTCTTCATTCTCTAAGGCTTTAGATCCATTCAACAACTCCTTTTTATCCTTATAATATCTTTTCATATCTATATTCCAACTCTCCCATTCTGCCACAGTAGGATCACCATTTTTACCTAAAACCTCATCCACTTGTTTCCTTTCCTCACTATTTGGCTTTAAATCTTCCTCACTAACTAGCGAATCTAAAAGAGTAAAGCTGTTACTGCTTAGAATTCCCTCAACATCATTTGTAAGACCATTCCTAGATGAGGTAGGCATGTTATTACCTTTACTTGGTTCAGCAGGCTTATTTCTAATTTCTTTATCCTTAGGTATAGCAGGCTCCTTACCCTTCTCCATGCCTGTTTTAGTATTCATTTCCTCTTCTTTTTTGTTCCTATAATCTTTATTATTCTTAAGTCCATCCCTTTTATTATTATAACTAGCTCCCCTGTAATAACTATTTTTTCCAATTTGGTCATTTCTTTTATTCTTGTTTCCCTCTGATTCATGCTTGTTTTTCCTAGACTGCACTTCTTGGAACTCATCATTCTTGTCACATTGTTCATCTTTCTGTTCCACATTATCCTTTTCTTTAGGTATCATCCTACAAGTTTTGTCATCATGACCAAACACACAACAGTGGCTACAATGAGTTGGCTTCCAAGCATACTCCACTTGAACAAACTTAGTCATTCTAATGCTAGCATCCTTTTTCCTATATGCAACTTCAATGACATCCTTAAATTGTTTTTCAGCATTTAGTTCAACTAGCACCCTAGCAAATCCAAGCCTACCAACCCCTGTCATACACATTTTAGTTGTCATTTCATCCATGATAATTGGTTTTCCTAAACAACTTGCTAAGGAGCTAATACCCTTAACACTCCAAGCTTCTAGAGGCACATTCAACAATTTTACCCATACTTGTAAACTTTTTGGTTCAGACTTATCCAAGCACACATCAATATTCCATCTTTGAACAAAAAGTGGTTTGTTATTAACTATCCATGGGCCATTGCTAATTACCTCAAGTATCCCCTGTTCATCTTGAAATTTGAAGAAGAAAATCCCATTCTCATTCACAGTCATATCTTCCAAACCATACTTGTTCCACATTCTTCTTAAGTGGTATCTAGCCTCATTAAAACTTACCATACAATCCAGAAATTGACCACATACAGTTTTATCCCACTTAGCACTTCCCAATTCAACAGTCTCCTCATCAAATACTGCAATTTCTACCCTATTCTCATTTACATCAGTTGGGACTATAAGCAACTTGTTGTCTAAAGCATTAGCCCTTAAAACCTCAGCAAGTGTACTAACATTCCTCTTCTTAGGCTCATTCACATTACTATTAGTATCACTTTCATTCAGTGGCTTATCACTATTAACATCATTAGCACAATCACTAGTTACAGCATTAGCATTAATACTATCCTGAACAACTTTAGCAGATTTACTAACATCACTTGCATTATTGCTAATCCCATTATCATTTGAAACAATCTCAATACAATCAGCATTATCATGAGTATTCAGATCCATATCATTATTAGTGCTACTAGATGATGATGCAATTGTGTTTACCTGACCTTGAAGACCAGGGAAATCTTCACCATCCAAATCACCATCAAACACCTTCCTACTTCCCTTATTCCTATCCTCATTATGCTCCTTCCCCCCCCCCCTGATACTTAACCTCATCACCTTTTCTTTTCACCTGATTATTATCTTTTCCAGTAACCTTTTCACTATTCTTCTGGAAATGTATATATTTATAAATATGTGAATGTCCGGATTCGAACTCGTGACCATGGGATTGCACACATTAGCGAATAAGAATTAAAGTTAAATAATTAATGTTAATGTTTACGATTAATTATTGCACATAAAGTCCGTCTAACGATCGTTAAGTATTTAACGGAAAATAACTAACGACAGTTAACTGTAAAGAGAAGGACTTGTAGTGTAAAATCTTAATATGAAAAAGATTCGGGTATCCCTTGGGCTTGCATGATGGCCGGCCATAGGGGGGTTATCTCAACCCAAACCCTAACTTGTTCCCAAAGATTTGTATCCACTATATATACAGAGGCTAGGGTTTAGGGTTTCTGATATCTTTGTGCATTGAATTAACCCTAGATCTCTCCTCTCCTCTCTCTTGCTCCTATTCGGCCGAACCCTCCTCCAAGGGGTGTTTTGGTTTTGTTTTTTCATAAAACAAGGACTTGTGTTAGATCTAGCAATCGCTTGATTCGTTGGTTAATTCGTGTGTACAAAACTATGGTTGTAAGACACTATTCTTACACCTATTGGTTTGAGTTGTAAAACGGTAAGGGACAACTCTTTAAACCACTTCATCTGTTTTGTTCAAAAGAGATCTGACATTTACAAGAGGTACGTTACGCATTTAATTCAGTTATATGATCTTAAGTCTTCCGTTGTGTACTCTGTGGTGTCTACATGTTTTATTGTTATTCATGTATCTTAAACTCAACAGTGGCATCACGAGCCTTGTATAACAAGTAATTAATTACTGAAACACATAAATAAAATAAACATGATTGTGTTATTATTTGTATGCGTAGATCTAGGGTTTGCAAAACCTAAACCCTAATTTTTTTAGGGGGGGGGGCGTTTTTATGGTGCCCTAATTAAGGTTTTGTAAACTTATGTTTTAATTGGATTAGAAACCCTAGGATGCATGCAATTTTATGTGTATTGCGCAACTCTGTTTAATTGCATTAATTGTTAAGTGTAATTTATGTCCATGATAATTACATGCATGTTTTATTATGGATCTGCTTTTATTGTATGTCTTTCTTGCTTAAGTGATATACACTAAAAATTTTGATAGATCTAAAATTGGGGAAGACCTCAATAATTATTATTTAATCAATTATGTGCTATGTGGTATATGTTTAATTTTGACTTACGCAATCGATGAATCGATGCATGTGGCTCACCTTGTACATAGATGAAAACGGGTGAAAGTCTTAATTAAATATATACATATTGACAGATCTAGAATTGATTATTAATAGGATTTATCAAAAAGGTTTGCATGTGGCTATTTGATATGCATGACTTATTATTTGTTATGCATTCATTGTTTATTTGTTTATTTTTTTAAATACTTGCTTGTTTGTTATGTGTAACAAGGGTATTTTTACAAGAAAAATAAACTGACCTAAACAATGGTGAAACATGTATTTTTAAGCATAGTAATCATAATCGTTTAATTGATTGATTTTTGCACAAAATAGTTAGAACGGCTCACCCATTAATGACAAACTGTGTGATGGGTACAAGGAGGGTACGCATTAAATTGTGACGCCCTAAAGATGAGGGTTTTTAATATGCTTCACGCTGACCTGATTCTCCGCTCGTTTGTGCGTCTTAATAGAGCTACCAAGTATTCCTATATGTGTGCATAAAATCTTAAGGGTGAATTACTTTAATTTCTACGCACCACTTTTGTGGTAATTATCCGAATAACTTGGGTCTTATGACTCATGCAGTAGTAGGATATAGTGGTAATTAAGGTGATTCTTTAATTGGTTATCCAATACCTCAGTTAAAGTTTGATGATGAAAAGCTTATACATTAAAACAAGATATATAAATGTTTTAATAAAAACTATGCTACGAAGATGAATGCATGACATCTTTGTACATATTTGATTTGACATCAAAATTATTACCCTTTAAATTTAAGTTATATGCCATCCAACGAAACGGAAACACCTAAGATTACTTTTTATTTGCGTGAGAACGTGACTTAGATCGTAATCAAAGGGTAAAATGTCCACGTGTCGTGAGAACGGGCATGGACGATTTTGCAGTTTCTTAAGTTGGACAGCTTAATTGAGTTAGGCGGTGAGAACTGGCAACTCAAGGCATAAGATGGGATAAAACATGTTTACATGGCAATTGAAATTGGCTATATGTAAATCCCCTAAATCTAGGAATTGCAATTGAAATTGGCAATCGGTTTCCATTATGGCTCGAGATAGCGTTTTGTTAGTTCTTGTTGAGCTTATTGTTGGAAATGTATATATTTATAAATATGTGAATGTCCGGATTCGAACTCGTGACCATGGGATTGCACACATTAGCGAATGAGAATTAAAGTTAAATAATTAATGTTAATGTTTACGATTAATTATTGCACATAAAGTCCGTCTAACGATCGTTAAGTATTTAACGGAAAATAACTAACGACAGTTAACTGTAAAGAGAAGGACTTGTAGTGTAAAATCTTAATATGGAAAAGATTCGGGTATCCCTTGGGCTTGCATGATGGCCGGCCATAGGGGGGTTATCTCAACCCAAACCCTAACTTGTTCCCAAAGATTTGTATCCACTATATATACAGAGGCTAGAGTTTAGGGTTTCTGATATCTTTGTGCACTGAATTAACCCTAGATCTCTCCTCTCCTCTCTCTTGCTCCTATTCGGCCGAACCCTCCTCCAAGGGGTGTTTTGGTTTTGTTTTTTCATAAAACAAGGACTTGTGTTAGATCTAGCAATCGCTTGTTCGTTGGTTAATTCGTGTGTACAAAACTGTGGTTGTAAGACACTATTCTTACACCTATTGGTTTGAGTTGTAAAACGGTAAGGGACAACTCTCTAAACCACTTCATCTGTTTTGTTCAAAAGAGATCTGACATTTGCAAGAGGTACGTTACGCATTTAATTCAGTTAATTATTTATTTGTTATGATCTTAAGTCTTCCGCTGTGTACTCTGTGGTGTCTACATGTTTTATTGTTATTCATGAACTCCGCACTTATAATATAATCATTTGTTCTTTTGTTATTTGGCTTGGGTTGGTTCCCTTGTAATTGGTGTTTTGCCTCATGTTTATCTGGCTTGGTGTTTTGCCTCATGTTTATATAATAATAACATACGTGGTAAATTTTAAGGCTTTAGAATTTCACGGCTTTAGGTGGTCGCTCACTTTGCTCATCCTCTAGAACGACATTAGGTTTAACTTACAAGGCGTAATTTGTTGAAAAAGTGTATATTACATCATCATCACTTGTATTTTGCTAGATTTACATAGTCAAACTTGAATGTTATTAGTTGATAAGTTTGACAAAATGAGAACTGAATATTCACCTACTATTGTTAAGAAATTCAAATGGCAAGTAGCTTGAAATGTATACGCATAGAGTATGGTTTTGATAACGAAAGCAAGCCATTGGTATTTATTATAAACGTAAAACCCAAAGGCTGTACATAACTGAGAATGGCCTTTCTTACCAAGTGTGCAAAAGCCATATTTAGCTTATTTCATTTGACAATAACGTGTTTATTTATTGGTTTATTTCATTACATCTCTAGACTCTAACCATCAATTTTATTACAGTCACTTTTAGTTTTTCTTCATTCCACGACATGGAATCTCATTTTCGTCATATTTCATTTATATTATTTCTTTCCAACGTTCATTGCATCGTACATTCGTACCAAATAACATGCATAAATGCTTTATTTCATTTCAACATAGCCACCAAATAGATCGATGGAACAGTAATGACTCATTCAATTAATGTGATCATTCCATTACATTGTCAATTACATTCCTTTATCAAGACATTACGTTTAACCAATGACTCACTCTCGTATTTATGTAAAATGTTGCTTGTTGGGTGACTGGGTCTGAACTATTTTCAAATGTGAGTCCAAGATTAATGATTTACAATCTATATACCACATTGCATAACATGTTGTTTATGTATGAATAGGTTTTCATGGTGTACTACTGTACCATATATTGCGAACCACTTTGGCATGGTCCAGTGGTCACCATCCTAACGTCCACATAAAAGCTATCAGATTCAAATCTCATTAAGTACACATCTTTGGGATGATCATGGAAATAGGCAGAAGCAGTAATAGAAATACCTCGATTAGACCTCGTACATCAAACTCCAAAACCTCATTCGTTTTACCCAAATACGGTGGTGGAGGTTTTGAGTTTTGAGTTGCATTTTTGCAAACCTAATTTCGAACAAGCTCATTTCAAAATATGTCTTTTTTTTTTTTCTTTTTTTTTTTTTTTTTTTTTCACTCTTTTTGTCAAATTTCCATCAATAATGTCCCTCGCTATATGCTAAAATAATGATTAGTTTTAGCAATCTTTCCGGATCTATTTCGCTTTCGCTTTATGAAGTAGTGTCATTTTGCATGTTAATTTAGAGTGATGACCATGTTGTTGTCCTTTTGTTATTTGTCGTTGTTTAAGCAACCAACTATTTGATACACATAAACAATACTTTATGAGATTGAATAAATACTCAACTACTAATAAAAAAATATCGAGGAGACACCGCATATTGAAAGCAAACATAAATTAATTAGTAGTGAACTAATCACGAATATTATCAATTTTATATTACAACTAATAAATGCTTTATGTCATTAACTCATTATCATTATTTTCCACAACCACTAACCCACCTTTATCTTCATCCATCTTTTTCTTCGTTATCCTTGACGTTTTGTCACCACAAATACAACTCATGAAACGCACCACAAGTTTATGAACAGCACAAAATAATTGAGCACAAATGTTATCTTTCCATTTTAAAAATCATATATTTAAAAAACAAACTAAAGATGACAAATCTCAAAGTGTTAGTAATTCATAGTTCATACAGTTTGGATACATACCGGCTATGATCAAGGTTTTATTTAAGTACTTAACAAGACTTCTAACTTACAACCTTTTAATTGACGAGCCACTAAAAAAAAATGCTACGATGGTGTTATACAGTTATTTAAGCAACCAGACTTTATAGTTTGTTAGCTATACCACATAAAAAATATTGTTTTATTTATAAAATATGAGTTTTGGTACACACTCTTACTATTTTCTCCTACAAATCCTTTTACACATGCAACAATATTATATAGTTTTTTCTTACTCATCATCTCTCTGCATCTAAACCGTTAATTCTGACAAGTATCAGCATTTTGTAAGTAGACATATTTGTAGGAGGCTTTCGTAAGAATATAGTAAAATATTGCTAAATAGTACTGTAGTTGTTAATGCTGTCAGCATCACTAAATATTTAACAATATTTTTAGGTTATTATTTAAGGTACTACTTAATAATTAACGTGTGTGAGATGGCAATAATATTCTGGATGGAAGGAAACAAACGGCGTTAAAGTGGTTGACAATTATAAGCGTGTCCAACGACTTTTCAAATTTCTCATGCTTCATATTTACTGTACCATATAATATACTTTGCCTTTCATTATTTTTCACAACCAAACATTCAATATTAAGTACAACAAAATAGATATCACATCATTTGATTTGTTTTGAATCACTGAATAAAGATGGCAGCCGTAGCAGCCGCGCCAGAAGCGATGGTGGCTAGTCCTAGTCAAGAACACATTGCTAACGACGTCGCGACTCACCTCGTTAGTAGTTCATTTTTACTTAGACAGTAGTTATAACCTGTATTAGAAACATTTTTTATAAGTTTGTTACTTAGAAACTTTTACATATTAATTGAGAGTGTTAGACATAAGAAATTTGGATTCTTATGATACTTACTTATGGATTGATAATCAGGATAAAAAATCAGTGCCAGATTCTGTTGATGTGAAAGTTTTTCCAAGCGTTAGGTCAGGGAGTTATGCGGACATTGGGCCTCGAAGATCTATGGAAGATGAGCATGTAAGGATAGATGACTTGTCTACACATTTGGGTTCTCTTCCGAAGCCAGCTGCCTTTTACGGGGTATGTTTAATTATATATCCTGCATAGATTTATTTTACACAAGACTTAGAAAAAGGAAGTAACGCAGCAATTGAGCGGGTCTTACATAGCAGAAAATCTGCTTATTGCGGTTTATAAAAGCAGATTAGCACTGTTGAGAGTTTGGATGAAAAAAAGTTTTATGTTGTTTAGGTAAGCAGTCTGAGATTGTTTATTTCAATCTATGTAATCTTGGTGAGTCTAGAAGTACAAGTGTACCCCATTGGGTGAATAAGTTGTTTTTAGATTATTTTGTGTCTGTATAGGCATAAATTGTTAAGTTGTTTAATTTAAAGAAACAATCCCAGGTGCCCAGTTGTCGGGTCAACATCATTTAAGGTCGTTGACAATTCAGAGTCACAAATACTATATGACATGCTATTTGAAGTTACTAGATCTTGATGGCAGAAATGATATGGTGGGTGATGCAGGTATTTGATGGTCACGGAGGACCAGAAGCTGCAGCCTACATGAAGAATAATGTGAAACGTTTATTTCTTCAGAACCTCCAGATATCTCAGACAGATGAGGTCAAAGATTCTCTCCGCAACGCATTCCTTTCGGCTGATCATGATTTGGCTGATGATTCCAGCATCAGCCCTTCTTCTGGGGCTACTGCAATAACGGCTTTGTTGTTAGGAAGGTATTGATGCGTTTTCTTGTTAGAGCTGATTATCTTATTCTGATTATTTCTTCTTATGTAATTACTTTCAAAATGCAATGGCAAACAGCCCTTAAATATTCTTCCTATACACAGGCTTCTTGTGGTAGCCAATGCAGGAGACTGTCGAGCAGTACTTAGCAGGAACGGAAAAGCAATTAACATGTCACAGGACCACAGACCAACTTATCCTCCCGAAAGAAAACGTGTAGAAGACCTTGGAGCCTTTGTTGACGACGGATACCTTAACGGTGTTCTCTCAGTAACCCGAGCCTTAGGAGACTGGGACATGAAGTTGCCTCGTGGGTCCACGTCACCACTAATAGCAGAGCCAGAAGTTCAACAAATAGTCTTAACAGAAGAAGATGAGTTTCTCATAATTGGGTGTGATGGGATTTGGGATGTGTTGTCAAGTCAACAAGCAGTCAAACTTGTGCGCCGTGGCTTACTTCGCCATGATGACCCTGAACAGTGCGCTAAAGCTCTTGTTAAAGAAGCCTTACGTCTCAACACGTATGATAATCTTACTGTCATAGTTGTTTGTTTTACTTCAATGGAACGTCACAGAGACACAACACAACGCAAGATAAAATGCTGCAGCATTTCCAAACAGTCATTGTACAGATTCAACTGTTTTCAATAAATAACCGTCTATGTTATTGTGTTTCTAGAGCCGGGACTATGTTTTTGTACATAGATGAGATGACAAACGACTGTTTATCATTGATTATGTATGTTGTATGTGAGATATCAATGGAAAGGCATTTTTGCACAAAGTATCAATCAGCATATTCATTAATTTGTCCTGTTTTAGTCGTTATATTTAGTGTCGAGTTTCGGCATTTTGTAACCTAAAAAACCCCTAACATTGACTTTTAATAATGATATTTTTTATATAAAAATATTAAATTTATGTTTTACATGTTACAGATGTTTATATATTAAGACTCAGGTTACGATAGACGGTTTTTGTTTTAAACTTGCAAATATTAGGCCAATAAATGGCAGAATTTACAGGATTTGACAAAAAAGAAAAAATAATAGCGACAAATGTGCTCTTATTGTATACACTGTTATGGAGCAACAACTCTCATACTTTATCTGTCTGGGACGTCCTTGCAAAATTTGCGAACCTTTTCAATCCACGTTCCAGCAAGTTTGCAGTAAAAGGTTGCAACGCCTGCATATAGTTGACATCAGAAAAACTTCACTAGATCCGTTCCAGCATATAATGTGCTCTTCCACAAATATCTCGTATAAAACCTAGATGCAGTAGGAGAAGTACTTACAGATGCCACAGGGGCCAATAACTGAGGTACTTCATATGAAACAGTAAGCTGTAAAAAGAGAAATAAACGTTCATTTAAAAGTTAGAGAAAAAAAGTGACTGAAATGACGTATGGGCAAAGGAGACTTACTTCGACTAAACATGACGAAGGACCTTTAGGAAAAAATCGTACAGCTCCTCTGTCAAACAAAAGAAAAACAAGAATTTTAAATGTCTTATAGTCCAAGTACATTTACATAGCACGTTAATGGTTACCTGTTGGGAAGACCTTCTAAAGATCTCCAGTGAATTTTTTGATTTGGGGTTGGCTGCATAATTAAATAACGTGACATCAAAGATATGATAAGAGGAGACACTTTTGAGAGGAAGGGCCGAAGGGGTGGACTGGATTACCTGCATATTACGAGCAAGCCATGAGAACTCAAGATCACGCCCAAATGCTGTATACTTGAGAGTCCACCGTGATAACTCGGGCTTGTCTTCTAACACCTGAAACGAATTGACCACTTACTAAATAGTCCAAATGTTTTACAAGAAATAGTGTATATGTCAAGGAAAGTTAACATTTCAAACTTTTACTCCCTATGTCATAGACATGAGGGTAAACATGTTGGATTGTTGTGTACCACTTAATTATGTGCTGTCAAAATTCTAACCCCATTCCATGTAACCATAGGTGACAAATGTTAGCGAGGTCATGTATTGGAGATGGTTTTACGTTTCTATACAAGGACTTATGAGATCAGATAGCTCATCTTACAGTAAAAAATGCAGTTAAGGTTCTGTTTACTTCCATTTTGAGCATTATATTTATTCGCTCATATGACAAACTGAATGGAAGTTATTCAAAAATACTTATTCTATGCACATTTTAAATGCATTCTAATGGGACATGTTGAGATTATGTTAAGTATGGAACAGTATTTTTCATTTCTGAAAAATAAGGTATTAATGATTTACTTCCTGTTTGTACTGTATATTGGAAACTAATATGGGGATTACTAAGCTATATAAATACCTTACAAATATTTGAAATTTTGATCACACTATGGATATACTAGCTTTTATGTTTAAAACTTAAGTTGGAAACTTTTATGGGATATAGCTAGATACCTTACGTTTTGAAAATGATATATTTCCACAATAGCTACACGTCAAATGAAGCAACAAAGATAATGAGGAAGTACAATAACTCGTCTAACTATGCTAGTAGTAGAATTCATAACAAATTTTCTTAAGCTTTTTATTTTTCTTATTATTATTATATTTTTTAATCTCTTTACGAGAGGTAAGGTGATCTAAGAAGCTCTCCATTTATGTTTGTGTCATTTGAAGTATGTATAAAGAATTTTGAAATCCACAAAAAGGTGTGAATTGGCGGGAACACCCCGACCCCGGGTGCCTTTTGGCATCAACCATTGTCCACCCCACAAGGAATAGCTCCGGCAACTCTCCTGGACAAGTGGGGCACGAACTGGTGTAGGCAGGAGCCGAGACTCGAACCCTTGACCTTTTATCCACTTTCGGAGGTGGGTACCAACTGAGCCAAAGCCCTTTTGGTTAAGGAATTTTGATATCATATGAGACTTCTATGGATAAATACACAAACACAAAAGTACTAACGGCTAAAATTAGCAACCGATTGACAGAAATACACTTTGTAGCACATATGGGGTACTGCAAACACACCTTAACAGATGAAATGAAGGGCATCCAACGCGGAATCGATTCCCTATCCAGATAACAATTATAGGCTACCGAAGTTGGTACATCAATTTCCATTTTAACCCTGCATAATTCAACAATTAGAATACTCAAACGAAAAGCAGTCTCACAGTCTCTTGCAAATCAGGATTTAGTTAAACCAAAAGGAAAATTCTGCATCCAGACAAATGAGGCGCAATAGAACTCAAACTATAACATAAAACGGGGTGTTTGGCATTGTGCATTGAAAATGCTTATCTAATTGTTTTGTCTTGAAGCCACGATAATCAGTTTCTAGTTTTTGGATATATTGAAACAGATTACGATTTAGCTAATTGTTCAATGTTCAAATAATCATTTAGGAGCATCAGCAACAAATCTTATTCTTACTATTTGATCATTTAGTTGTCATTTTACATACAAGAGGGTGTTCATGATTGCTAATTATTATACTTCATAGTTCATACATATAAAGGGGTGTTTGTGAAAGCTTATGTATAACGGTTAATCTGCTTATTGAGTTTCAATACTAAGTTATGAAGGTATTTGCTTTTTTAAGTAATAATCCACAAAAGGTTTAGATCAACAGAGAAACTGACAGTCTGACCCGTGCACCGCACCCATTTTGGGTGCTGACTGACCATTCCCTAAGACCGAGCACCTTTAGTCGTCAGTCATGAGCTATGATTAAAACTGGAACCTATTGACCGGTGAACCGAACGTTTGCGGTGAGAGAGTGATACCAATTGACACATACTCAAACAGAATCACAAGTTATTAGCAAATGTAAGCATTATTCCGATTATTACTTTGAAATAATGTGATATGTAATAGTAATCACATACCAAACAGAGGACAGAGTGGGCACGTGCCCTCCTAGCGAAAAAAAATGCAGTGTAAATTTTAAAAAATATCTGACTAATTTTGTAATTTGCCCCCCTAAAGTTTCTAAAATTTATCAACAGATACTAAATGGCCTAGTGATTGGTTTCCTCACAAGAGGTCAAGGGTTCAAATATGGCTAGGTGTGTGCATTTACAGATTAACCCAGTGAGGCCGTGTACATCTAAGTCAAAATTCTTGGGGTAACCTGAACAGGGAAAAGCACATTTACTTTGGAAACACAATGCCAAACACCCTCCAAGATTAATTTCTAGTAGAATTTAAGGATTAGAAAACGAACTAATTAAATAGAAGAAAGAAGTACGTGAGGTCCTGCCACTCCATGACAAGGTTGTTAGACCGTCGATGTTTGTATATAGTTGTTCTAACGTTGTTAGTCCGATGCTTGAGTGACCGAAGTGACTGCCGTCCGATGAACGGCGAGCATGAATGGGAAGATGGTAGGATGCATTTTGTAGTAGGTGTGCGGGGTTTGACGGTGGTCACGGAGAAGATGGCGGAAGATGAAGACATTTGTAATGGAAACGACCACCGGAGACTGTTTTGTCTGACTATATTGGCTTGTTGAGTTTATGTGGACGAGTGTTGCTTATTGGCTTATGTTCGACCCCACAAGCGTTTGGGGGGTGTTTGGTTTGATGATATCAGTACAAGTGAATGACTTTGTTATCATCATGCACTTGTTTGGTTACTGTGTGATGACGTATAGTCTGGTATCGGGTCATAAACCCGACCACAACCCAATACTAACAAGCCCGGTACGACCTGGGCCACTTTCAATAATGGTTTGGGCTCACGAAGGCCCAAGCCCAAATCTATTTATGGATTTGATACATGATATCTTCTAAAATACGAAGATAATCATTCCCAACCGACTTTGGCGGGATACGCCGAAGGTTGGGGAACACGGAACCAACAAGGACTCCGTGCGTATATAAGGGGAATGATATCCCTCGTTTAAGGTACGATCTCATAACCCTAAATTCCTTAAACCCTAAACCGATTACTTACTCTCACGCCGGAGGATAATCGTGGGAGACAATCCCACGGTAAGCCTAACGGTATTTCTTGTCTCTTAGTGCGCAGGTCTCAAAGCAGCAATTCTCAATTGGTACGAGAACCGGAGCTCCAAATCAGGAACGTCCAACTTTTGTATCAACAAGTGGCGCCATCCGTGGGACACTACACTAAGAATCGACACTAGAATGACAAAACACGGCAATCAGCGATCGCAGTCAGATCTTATGGGGAAGAAATCGCAGAGTGGATTAACCCCTAAGCAGACCTCTGGGACAACCAGCGCTGCTAAAAATAAGGGGTCAGGTCAAGACTTGATCTTCCCTCTGGTAGAACCGCACTCGGGAGTAACCCAAATCACTACAACCACCACGAGTGGAGTAGACCCACTGCGCACTCGGGAACAACCCGTCTTTACTACTCCCTTCCAATCGGTGCCAGAAACTGACCTGACAAAGGTACCAGAGGCACCAGGTCGGGATAAGAATGCAGCAGTAGAAACAAACGCACTCACTCTCGAGGGAGTCGCACCAGAATTAGCACCAGAAGCTTTCGTATCCCAAAACTACGAAGCATTGGCTGCCCTCATGCAAGAGGAAGAGAAGAATAGATCAGGGCGGAACCTGAAAGCCCGACTCAATTTCGACTCGGAGTATGATACTTCCCCACCGCGCCACCAGAAGGAAAAGCGCAGAGGAAGTGGGCATAAACCCCCAGTATTCAACAGAATCGGGAGGAGAATTGAGGGTGATGAGACATCTCACTCGCAACGTTTGAGTGATAGTGATAGAGAAGAACGGCGTACCAGTGTCTACGCCAGACTGGGTAGCCGTAGAGTACGTGATAGACTGGGGAGAAAGTATTCCCCAAGTGAAAGCC
Organism: Chrysanthemum seticuspe; assembly: GCA_019973895.1. Lineage (NCBI taxonomy): Eukaryota > Viridiplantae > Streptophyta > Magnoliopsida > Asterales > Asteraceae > Chrysanthemum > Chrysanthemum seticuspe. Next base: position 67,270,395 of record BPTQ01000007.1, on the reverse strand, counting down.
CTTCAGATCCAGACTATGAGTCAGATTCTGAGGATGGCCGGCGCAAGCGTCGTAAGAAGGTAAATTCATCTTCTGACAACTCCTCGGACAACGAGGATAGTGATACTGGGCATTGGAAATCCAGAAGCAGACGCGATAGCCAAGAGGAAGACATGTCTCTCCCATGGCGCCGTCAGAAAGTGGATGCGTTCACCAGACGCATTAGTGATTTCTCTGAGAACAAGAAAAGGCGCATGCCTGCAAATGTTAAAACCTATGATGGGACAGGTGATCCTGATGATCACCTAAAAATTTTTGAATCAGCCGCGACCATCGAAAACTGGCCACAACCAGTTTGGTGCCACATGTTTAATTCCACACTGGTGGGAAGTGCGCGGAACTGGTTCAACAAACTCCCACGAAGGAGCGTGAATGGTTTTGAAGAGTTGAGAAAGGCGTTCCGCCTAAATTTTACTCAACGCAAAAAGTGTGCTAAAAACCCTGTCGAACTCGCCAGGGTAAAACAGAACCAAGGAGAATCCACGAGCGCATTCATGGAACGCTTCAAAGATGAATGCATGCAGGTTAAAGCGTGCCCTGAAGTCCTAAAGATCTCGGGCTTCATGAATGGGATTAACAACCCAGAACTCATCAAGAGATTGAACGACAAGATCCCTGAAACCTTCGATGAACTCATGAAGCGCTCTCGGTCTTTTGTCCAGGGAGAAGCCGCCGCGGCGGATAGCAAGAAGAACCATTCCAGTTACCGGTCACAGGAACAACCTGGGAGACAATCCAATGACCGAGGTAATAACCGTAATCGGAGCTATCGTAGCCAGAGGAGCGGCAGAGACAGGGATAATGACAGGTATACTCCCCTGATCAAAACCCCAAAGGAAATACTCGCAGCAGAAGGAGCGAATTTCCCAAGACCGCCGCAGATGCGCACACCAGAAGATAAACGCACTGGGAATGGATACTGTGACTACCATGCACAAAAGGGTCACACCACTAACGAGTGTGTCCAGCTGCGCCAACTCATCGACAAGATGGTCAAAGGGGGTAGGCTAGACCACTTAGTTAAAAACATTAAAGAGGGAAGAGATAAGCAAAAGAATGAAAGCAAGAAGGAGACACCCAAGGATAAGGCCGACACAATCTATATGATACAGACGTGGCAGCGAACCACCAGACAGAAGGTCAGCCAAGAGTTTTCCCGAAGAAGTGAAATCTCTTTCCCTACTTTGACTGCGGACAACGCAGCATCAGAGCCCCTCACCATTGAAATTAGTGCGGGTGGTCACGACATACACCGCATGTACATCGATGGTGGGGCATCGGCAAATATTATGTATGAGCATTGCTTTAAAAGACTACGTCCTGAAATACGTAGTCAGTTAAATCTGGTCAATACCGCACTCACTGGTTTCACGGGTGAGAAGATATGGCCTATGGGCCAACTGCGATTGCTAGTTAGCGTTGGCAACGCAGAGCACTCTACAACAACCTGGATGGATTTCATGGTGATCAAATCCCCTTCATCATATAATGGCATTATTGGGAGACCCGGGATATCAGCCATGCGCGCGGTGCCGTCAACAGCGCACGGGATGCTTAAATTCCCAGTTGAAGGGGGCATTGTCACTCTTTACAATGCCACGGTGCCAAACAGAGAATGTAACACAGTTACATGCGAAAGGGAACCAATCCCGAAGCAGTGCGCGGCCAAAATTCCCAACTTTAAGGTCGCAATTCACCCAGAATATCCAGACCAGGAGATAACCATTGGAGGGTCATTGTCGGACAACGGCAAAGCGGCTGTGTGCACGCTCCTACAAAAGAACGTGGATATTTTCGCATGGGAACCCAAACACATGACAGGAGTGCCACGCTCGATCACAGAGCATAAACTTAGAATCCGACAAGGATACTTACCGGTACGCCAGAAGAAGCGTGGCCAAGCTCCAGACAGGGCGCAGGCAATTCTGGCAGAGGTACAGAAATTAGTTAAAGCGGGAATTATGCGGGAAGTCTATTACCACGACTGGCTTTCTAATCCTGTGATGGTCAAAAAAAGCGACGGTAGCTGGCGAATGTGTGTCGACTTCACGGACCTTAATAAAGCATGCCCACAGGACTGCTATCCATTACCAGAGATAGATTGGAAAATAGAGTCCTTGTGTGGATACCCGTTGAAGTGTTTCCTCGACGCGTACAAGGGATATCACCAGATACAAATGGCTCAAGAAGACGAAGAAAAGACAGCGTTCCACACAAGCCAAGGCGTTTACTGTTACACAAAAATGCCGTTTGGCTTGAAGAATGCAGGCGCCACCTATCAGCGGTTGGTAGACACTGCCTTTGAAAAACAGGTGGGCCGCAACCTGGAAGTCTATGTGGATGACCTGGTCATTAAAAGCCATACTGAAAAGGAACTGGTGCGCGACATAGAAGAAACATTCAAAACTCTACGCGAGATTAACATGAAGCTAAATCCTAAGAAATGCACCTTCGGCGCTACCGAAGGCATGTTCTTAGGGTACTTGATAGAACCTGATGGCATAAAACCGTGTCCCGAAAAGACAAAGGCGGTAATTGAGCTTCCTTCACCACGCACGCTGAAGGAAGTCCAATCCCTCAACGGAAGACTAGCCGGTCTCAACAGGTTCCTATCTAAATCAGCAGAAAAGTCACTGCCTCTTTTCAAAACACTCAAGAAGTGTATAAAAAAGGGTGACTTTCGGTGGACAACGGAGGCGGAAGAAGCTTTCACCACACTCAAACAGCATCTAGCAACGCTCCCAACACTCGTGGCACCCCGACCAGGGGAAGAGCTGATCATGTATCTGTCAGCAACTCATGGGGCAGTCAGCGCAGTGCTACTAACAGATAGGGACTCGGTGCAAACCCCTATCTATTTTGTCAGCAAAGCACTCAAGAAGACGGAGATGAACTATAGTGCCATGGAAAAATTGGTCTTGGCATTAGTGTTTGCCGCCAAGCGACTGCGCCGGTACTTCCAAGCGCACCCGATAGCGGTAATTACAGATCAAGCCATCAAGCAGATCATCTCCAAACCCGATGCGTCAGGACGACTCCAGAAGTGGAGTGTGTTGCTAGGTGAACATAACATCTCTTACAGACCACGTACCGCAATAAAAGGACAAGTTCTGGCGGACTTCATCATCGAGAAGCCAGATACTGACGAGGTACCTACACCAAGCGAAAAAGCACTACAAGATCCATGGATTTTGTTTACAGATGGGTCCTCATGCGTGGATGGCTCAGGAGCTGGCCTTATTCTCACAAACCCAGAGGGAATGGAATTCACTTACGCACTGCGTTTTGAATTTACCTCGACAAACAACGAGGCAGAATATGAAGCCCTGATCGCTGGACTACGCATCGCAGCTCGAATGGGTGTACGTAACTTGGAAGCAAATGTGGACTCTCGACTAGTGGCCAACCATGTGTTGGGTGAATACGTGGCCAAAGAAGAAAACATGATTCAGTATCTTGAGAAGACTAAAGCACTGATCAAAGGCTTTGACAGATTTACTATCAAGCAAGTCCCTAGAGGAGAAAATCGCAAAGCAGATGCACTGAGCAAGATAGCCTCGACAAGCTTCGCACACTTATCAAAGCAAGTGCTGGTGGAAACACTGAAAAGCAAGTCGATCGCGGAGATGGAAGTTTCCGCAATCATAGAGGAGGATGGTCCTACATGGATGACCCCAATTGCAGATTTCTTAAGCAAAGGGACATTACCCCAAGAACAGACAGAAGCCCGCAGAATACGGCGCACAGCGCAGAAATTCGAATTGCGCGACAACATACTGTATCGACGTTCTTTCCTCCAGCCATGGCTTCGATGCGTAGGCCCCGTACAAGCAAATTATGTGATGCGAGAAATCCATGAGGGTTCATGTAGCATGCACGCAGGACCACGGTCTGTTGTAGCACGCGCCATGCGATCGGGATACTACTGGCCAACCATGCATAAAGATGCGCGGGATTTGATAAGGAAGTGCAATGATTGCCAAGTCCACAGACCCGTACCGCGCAAACCACAGCATGAGTTAACACCAATCACGGCGCCATGGCCATTCTACAAATGGGGCATTGATATCGCCGGTCCTTTTCCAATAGCAGCAGGTGGTCTCAAATTTCTCATAGTCGCTATAGACTACTTCACCAAGTGGATCGAGGCAAAAGCAGTAGCGACAATTACTGGCAATCAAGTAAAACGCTTTGTCTGGGACAACATTGTATGCCGCTTCGGATTACCTGGTGAAATCATCTCGGACAACGGGAAACAATTCTGCGACAACCCCTTTAAAGATTGGTGCGAAAAATTAAACATCACTCAACACTTTGCGTCGGTTACGCACCCACAAACCAATGGTTTAGTCGAGCGCGCAAACCGAAGCCTGGGTGAAGGAATCAAAGCACGCTTGGACAAGCACAAAGGAAGGTGGGTCGAAGAACTTTCACATGTATTATGGGCACACCGTACCTCAGTTAAAACCAGCACAGGGGATACCCCCTTCTCTCTTGTATACGGGACAGAAGCCGTTATACCAACTGAGATCGGCATGCCAACTATCCGCACTGCGGAGATTAATGTGACTACAAACGACGACGAAAGACGTGTCGACTTGGACCTACTGGAAGAAAGACGCGAACGCGCAGCTATACGGGAGGCAAGGTCGAAGTCAAAAATGAAAGGATACTATGATGCCAAGGTACGCAGTGTTTCATTCAGACCAGGTGACTTTGTCTACCGCGACAATGAGGCAAGCCGCGCGGAAGATACAGGTAAGCTCGGACCAAAGTGGGAAGGACCTTATGAGGTCACTGAAGCAACGGGCACAGGCGCGTACCGGCTACGAGGTTTGGATGGTCGTGACCTACCGCGCACATGGAATATCAGCAACCTCAAGAGGTGCTACCTATAAAAATTGCTACGGCATAGGGCGCAGGCGCTCCGCACTTTCAGTACTCAATAAACATTCATGTACTCAGTTTTTATTTTTCATATTTACTGTTTTCTTTGTTATTTCCTGATAAACTTGCAAGTATTAATATAAACGTCGCGGTTTCTAGCTAACTCCGCGACACATTTTAAGTTGTTATATCCATATACGGTATGCTTTAACAATTTTTTATTTTGCCCACGATGGCGTGCATGCACTACGAATAAACCCACGATGGTAAAAGGATAAGTTGACCTACTAACTAACTTATTGAGTAAGAGGGTTGCAAACCCATCAATACCGGATCACGCATCCTTGTTAAACACCTTGTTCTCAAGACGTTGGAATAAGATATGTGCGCATCCCACGACGGTTGCGCAGTAATGCACACGTGCACGTTTAACAACTGGGGAACCAAGATACTTGCTTCCTTAATAAGATATTTACAGCACGCTGAATATCATTACATACACGATTATGACAAAGTACTTAGAATTATTTCTTAAAGTATAATACGATTTTTTCATACACGACTATGAATTTCTTACATTGGCAGACAGATATGTATACATTACAAATGCCTACAAGCAACAAGCAAAAAAGAAATTTTTATTTATATCTACGAGTTATTACAAACGATATCAAACATATCCGCTACATGCTACTACAACGCCTAAGTGACGAAGTGCCAACATGACTGGTCGCTTCTTTAACTTCGCTGAGGCTCTTCAATGCATCTGAATCATTAGGCGACACAGTGGCCACACTGACTGGCACTCCATCAGACCTCGGCAAGTGAGCCGCACCAAGTCCACACAAAACGGCCTTACCTGCAATACCCTTTTTCTTGGCAAGACGGGTGGCATGCGCTTCCAAGACCTCCTTTAGAGGTACCTCTTTCTCCAATGCAAAGGGATTCTGACTATCCCTAGGACGTGCAAAGACGGGTACTTGGAGCTGCGACTCATGGGGTTTCAAAAAATAGTCCGGCTGTGTGTCCGCATCCTCAGCACGATGACGTGCCAATGTCAACCCCGCCATAATAACACTTATCGGATAATCTTGGTCGCGCTCAAGCTCCGAAATCATTGGGAGCTCTAAGTCTTTCATTTTCTGCATGGCAGCGACCAAATGATCATATGACTCAGCGTCATAATTGGGTACCTTATCAAGGGGCGTCTCCAACAGTTTGGCTTCGGAGAGCTTTTCAATCGCCTCTGATTTACCACGCTCCAGAGCGCATTGCACAACCTCCCCAAAAGCCTTAACCACTTCTGGCGATTCTAGGGTACTAAGCGCAGCCATACGAAGGCCGTGGCCTATGAGCCACCTACGCTCTGCAATCACTGACATAAGATGCGGATACAATTCTTCATCGTACTCGATGCTCAGCTTACGCAGCTTTGCCTCCTGCACCTCCAAGGACCAGCTCACAGTATTCCCAAGCTCCCCTAACTGCGCAAATAAACTTTCTTTACCCTGATCTAGGTGTTTCAGTGCCCAGCAGCACGCAGACTTATACTTCGCAGCATCAGCACGCTCTTGGTATATTTGGCACATTAGCGCCATCTTGTCCTCAGCCTGTTTTTGAGCGTATGTGCTCAGGACCTTGGCCTCTGCATGGGCGCTATCTAGTTGTGCCCGGGTACTTGCCAGTTGCGCCTCCAGCAAGGAAATCGTTTGGTCCTTTTGGGAGTCTTGGTTTTCTCCATCAGATACTTGATCTTTCAGCTTCACAATCAGCGAAGCCTGGTGAGCGGACACTTGAACTAATTCTTCAACTAATTGCCCCAGAGGCACATTTGCATCGGATTGGTCTTCCTTATCCTGGCTCTGCGGCTCAGAATGCGCTGAGCGTGTCGGACTAGCCTTAGGAGGTGACTCTATGACCTGCTCCATCCTGCGAATGATCACCAATGCAACATTAGAATCACAAATAAGCACATTCACTAACAGAAGGTTATACATGCATGGTTTTACTTACTTTGGCTCCGCATCATCGGCAGATGGGTGCGACGATGCTTCATCAGTGGAGGACAACTCCACAGTTTGAATAACGGGGCGCTTCTTCCTTGATGGGCCCGCACCATGATCTTGTCGGGTCCTCTTGCGACTAAGCGCCGCTTCTTCTTCTTCTTCCTCTTCAGGATGAGCTACAGCTACGAGCGACGATTGCGCTACCACCGGAGTCCCCTCAGGATTAGGGCGGCTTTGCAAAGGCGTTGCTTCCACCGCAACGGAGGAACTGGTCCCTGTATCCCCTGCGGCCAGTTCCATAACACGTCCTGCAGTCGCGACCAATATGGGCTCCTCGTCATCCCTCAACGGTCGTACTCCTGTCCTCACGGTTGCGGGCTTCGCTAGTTGTACAACTGTAAACAGATCCATCTCTGCGCACGACAAAAACACATATACACACCAGTTATATTATGCGCAACAAGTATGGAAGATTGTTCTTACAATATTTACACACTGAAGTACGGAGGAACAAGTACCCACCCTGGCCATTGGCGTCTAAGAAAATAGGGATCTCATCTTCCGGGCCATAATAATTACGGCTGATTCCCATGTGCACCAGAAATCCCTCAGGATACGCACTGATCGGGATGCGGTTTGCATTTATCAGTTCCGCATCCTCGACGTTATACGACCCAGGCACGGGGTACTCATCCCTCTGTAGCGATCCCTTGGTATAAAAATCGTAATTCCAAGGAAAACATGTATCATCTACCCAGAAGAAGTACTCCCTCCAATTCCTAAGCGCATCTACCTTATCTGTGTAGCACTGTAATCTACCCGCGCGTTTTGAAAAGGTAACCCACCCATGCGCCCATGTGGTGTGATAAAAAGCGCGGAATAAGTGGATGGTAGGGTTAATCCCCAACAGACGGCAATTCACCTCGAAATTGGTAATTTTAGCCGCGCCAATACAATGCAGCTGCGATATGTGTAACGTATAATAGTTTAACACATCGCACAGAAAGCGTGATAGGGGCACACGTTGATTCGCATACTCGAATAACCGTGTGTATACACCCACTTTCCCTTCGGGGAAATCCGCAATCGTGGCTCGCGCATCCGGAACCGCTGGATGCACGTCCCGGGGTATAAAATAATCTGAGGAAAATTCCATCAGATCGATCAAATTAATGTCGGAGGTAAAGTCAGACAACTGTTTAACCATGATGTTACACTTATTTGCTATGTCGCACGCGCGATTACCTCTGTGATTGGTTACTTTTGGGGATAACGACTCTTGCAATGCTTTAGAAATGGTAGATGGTGTTTTTACTGTGAGGAATTCGGTGAAAATGAATCGCCAAGTTATATACTTCTTCTCTCCCGCACGATTGGCGACACGTGGATTCCACTAGTCTTCATTGTGTGGTCGAGATGGCTTGATGTGACAATGACGCAGTAACTTTCCCCCGATTAACGAGGCATTCCCTATTCACTTGGATGTCTAGATACATTGCACCTACGGGTAGGTGTATGGCTTCTTGGATACGTTTCGCCCGTTATTTGTTTTTTGCACTACGGTCATTAGTCTAGCATCCGCAGTTACGCACTGCGCATACTAGACTGGGGGGACATGATGACGTATAGTCTGGTATCGGGTCATAAACCCGACCACAACCCAATACTAACAAGCCCGGTACGACCTGGGCCACTTTCAATAATGGTTTGGGCTCACGAAGGCCCAAGCCCAAATCTATTTATGGATTTGATACATGATATCTTCTAAAATACGAAGATAATCATTCCCAACCGACTTTGGCGGGATACGCCGAAGGTTGGGGAACACGGAACCAACAAGGACTCCGTGCGTATATAAGGGGAATGATATCCCTCGTTTAAGGTACGATCTCATAACCCTAAACTCCTTAAACCCTAAACCGATTACTTACTCTCACGCCGGAGGATAATCGTGGGAGACAATCCCACGGTAAGCCTAACGGTGTTTCTTGTCTCTTAGTGCGCAGGTCTCAAAGCAGCAATTCTCAATTGGTACGAGAACCGGAGCTCCAAATCAGGAACGTCCAACTTTTGTATCAACACTGTGGTTGTCGTTTAGAAATAAATCTCTAAAACCAGGTAATTTTTTAAACACATCAAGAGTGTACAAATCTGTTTCAATTAATCATAGTCATTTTCCTTTATAAACTAAACCAACTAGACGAGTACCCGCGTCTAGCGGTCGTGGTTCTTAGCGGCAGATAATTAACAATGCGATATTGTGATAAGTGTTTCGTAACATGCGATAATTCAACTGAAACAAAATTTCTTAACATGTATCAAAGAACATATAAAAATATTTATTGAAACTGAAAATAAAACATTACATCAATTATGAGATAACTAACAATGCATTACTCGCCGTGTAAAATTTCTTAGTACATAGCATTGAGGTGTTGAATCCTCTTTGATTGGCTTCACTTTGTAGTTATCATCCATCAAGGCATGAGATTTGACCCAACTAAAAAAACTTCAAACTTAAGAAACTTAACAAGTATATATACACCGGTTGTATAATGTATTTTGACTAAATTATTTTCATAAAACTTTGTATAATATCTTTGAAATTAATTATTTCATGAAACTTTGTATAATATCTTTGAAATTAATTATTTCATGAAACTTTGTATAATATCTTTGAAATTAATGCGCCGAAACAATCAACGATTAAAGCACCAATCAATCACCATCATTATAGCAATATTTGGAAACAGATTTGTATTTAACGTATTTAATGCGCAAGAACAAGAACAAAAAAAATGAACCCGACTAAATAATATATCGATACAATGTTTGGTGATTGTAAACATTCAAGTTATTCACAACATCCCTGCAATTTCAATTATATATAAATGTCAAAACAATATTTTAAAAATCATATGGTCATTGCACACATTACAATATTTAATAACTGAGATTACATATAATACACACACTATGAATTAATATAACAATAAAAAATAAGTTGTAATATGGTGTCTTATAAAATAGAATATGTTGATAAACTTTTAAAACTTATTAGTGTTAAGATTAAATAAATTATTATTTTTTATTTTATTTTTATGTTTTATTTTTTTGGAAATTACATTAGTAAAAGTTGTCAAAAATTGTCATACATTTCTTTAAAATTTTTGGTGTGAATTGTTATGGTAGCTATTTAATTAAAGACAAATTATTTGAATTTTTATGTAGAAATTTTAGTTTGAAATGAAGTTTAGAAATTTAACATTACTCACTTTTTATGTAGCGGCAGCGGTGTCTAGTTTCCACAAAATTTTAGCAGCGATTAAGTTTGTTTCATGAATCATCATTTTAAGCATTAAGGAATTCATTTTGAATGATTATATTATTTTTCCGATAGCGTTGTTTTGTATTTGAGATTGTCTTTTTTGATAGCATTTTTGTAAGTTGCATTAATCAATTAATATTAAAATAATAATTACGCCATTTTTTTTTGTTGGAATGAGCAATTAATACCATTTTTTGTGTCCATAAAGAGCTGTAGTACATAAATAGTTAGTGCGCATAAACAAAAAAATGTGAATACAAACATTTATCTTTCGTCTTTATGTCCCAACCTTTCACTTTTATATCGTATAATTTCAGAGATTAGCATTCATATAAATATGGTATGTTGGAGTCAATTTTGCATTTTAGGAAGAGAATGCATTAATCTCTCCGAGATTAGCAATAGTTTCCTTTAAACGCCATGGTTTAATACAACTTTTAAAGTTTTCATTTAAAAGCCTAGGCATGGTTGAATACAAGTTTTAAATTTTCCATTTAAACGGTTTCCTTTCTCACCACAATAGTTGACTGAATTCAGTTTTAAAATGTTGACCGAAATTCAGTTTTTCACTTTTAAGGAAGACCATTTTTTTCTTTATAGTTAGTAGAGAAGAGATATAATATAGCCTAAATGGTCCACTGCAAAGTTGACTAAAATTCAAGAAATTTGAATTTTGAATTCTTATTCTAGCATGATAGTTTTGGGTTCTCACATTTTTCAATATAAAAAGATAAAAAGAATCGTCCCCCACCTTAGACCTATTCGTCATACATCTCGACATTCCCAACACTATTCGTCTAGAAAATGATCAATCCCCCATGTCTTACCTATACTACACTACAACGGTTAGGTACACTGCTTAGGAGGATTGTAAAACTCGTTGTGAGGTTTGCAAGAATCCGCTATCAGTACATTTGATGTTGTAAAGCGGCTGGTAGAAGATATGGATGTTTTTTAGGGTACAAGAAATATGTACCCTAAAGGTCTGTTAGCTAAATGGGTTATGTTCTTTTTAATTTTAGGCCTCGTTAATAAGTCGAACAAATAGACCAAATAAAATTATTCACTTTAACTCAAAAATAGTCTTTATATTAATTAAGAGTGGAAAATATATAACTAAATGCATATACAATGTAAATTTTGCAATATTTATATAAAATATATAATTAAAAATATTAAATATAATAATAAAACAAATAAAATTTTATAAATACGTATATAAAATATATAAATACCTTTAAAAACATAAATTCTTCTATAGTTTATGGTCTCCGCCAAGAAACCGATATATTACCGTCAAGACCGATATAGTGCTTGACTGGGTCGACCGCCACGGTACCGCCGAGCGATATTTACAACCATGGACATAATGAGTAAAAAAAAATTACGAGCACTACAACAATCGACACAATTAGCGGGGAAATTTTCAACTTTTTTCCGAGGACTTGGCCTCACTAAAGCTTTTTGTCGAGGACAAGTCCTCGGCTAAAGGTCCCCGCTAATACCTAGTCGGGAATACTTTTGTCGGGGACTTATTTTAGCTTTTAGGGATGACACGTGGGGCCCACATAATTTTCTTGGTCAAAGATTGTCCAGCGTGTCAACTCCACTTTTAGAATGTAATTTGTATGCTTTAATGTTCAGACTTTTATTGATTTGTAATGTAATTCATATGCGATTTGTAATGTAATTTGTATGTTTTAATGTTTGAGCATTTATCGATTTGAATGTAGTGTGGCAACGTTAGACGAACTTAGCTCGATTTTGAAAGCGTAATAAAACTTAGTAACAAAATTAAGTTAATCCTAAAGTGTTTTCCTAGTCAAAAATATTAATCATATTTTAATCTGGCCATCATTTGTTTAACTCGTTTTTATAAATTTGTGTAAACACTTTTGTTGAGGACATGTCTTCGGCTAAAGTGTGTTCCTGGTCAAAAATTGGTCAACACCATTTGGCGAGGACAAGCCCTTACCAAAGGGTTGCCGGGAAACGGGCGAAAGTGCTCAAACTATTGGCGAGGACTTGTCCTCGCCAAAAAGTAAGCGTTGAATTTTTCCGGTCTTGCTCTTCCAAGTCAGTTTTTTTTGTCTTTTAGCGACTTAAAGTCTGTCGCTCGTTCTATATTTTGTTGTAGTGGAGTGTCAACCTTGACGATTAATATATACTATGTTTTTTCTTGAGCAGATCGTGACTGGAATTCGAGCTCGCTGATGACTTGCATCAACCAACAACTATCATAAAGGTGCTATAAGAAGGTATCAGCTCATCAAATTGGGTGTTAAATGTTTGAAGCGTAGATGTTACAAGTTTGGACAAGTTAAGCATATCCTCCCACTTGGTATTTTTTGTAACTGGTTCGACTGTTCGAGCCTCTTGTTGTGACCCATCCCTCATGGTGTTAGCTTTATTTTTCTTTGTTTCTCTGTTACAAATAGACGGTTATGTAGTAGCCTAGTAGGTTAAAAACTACGTTTGATATTTGTTGGAAAATTTAGTATACTTGTGGGATTAGTTTACACCTGGTAATGGGTCAGGAGGTACTGAGTGTACACCCATATGGTCACTGAACACCCTGACTCTAATAGTGGTTTGTACTGATAGGTAGTGTTTCCACTGATAGACAGTGTTTCCACTGATGGGTGGTGTTTCTACTGATAAACTTGTAACAGGCTTTGACCTATTCAAGTGGCAGTTACAACTGCATAATGACCACGTTTATTTGGTCATGTAACCACTAACTGTTATAATAGGGATAATTATGAGGCGATTAATTCTCATAATTCCATTTGACTAGCAAAGAGTATTTTCCTATAAATAGGAAATCTAATCATGCATGAAAGACACAGAAAACGATTAACACTTCTAAGCAAAGGGTTATTGATTTGTGCCTAATACAATAATATACATTTGGTCTTATCCCAAGTAGATATTCGTGTAACCCAGGCATTAGGGTCGAATAGTTTACTTTGGAAAGTGATCACACAATTCCAAGTGATATCATGTAACCACCTAGTGGTATTTGCAGGTGCTACTGATTATCTTACCCTGTTCTGGGACTTAAACACAAACAATCAAAGTAAACTATTTTTGATAATCAATGGTTGCTGCTGCAATGAAACACATGGCTTCAAACTTTGCTAAGTTGGACAATTTTGAAGGGGTGGAATTTAGGAGATGGCAGAAGAAGATGCACTTCTTGCTGTCAAGCATAAGTGTGGTGTATGTGCTAACCACTCCTATTCCTGATGATGGGGATGATGCTACGGTTGAGCAGATCAGGAGGAGGAGCAAATGGGAGAATGATAACTACATATGCAGAGGTCTAATCCTCAATGGTATGTCTGATTCTCTGTTTGATATTTATCAGAACTTTGAATCTTCCAAAGTACTGTGGGATTCCTTGGATGCCAAATATATGGCTGAGGATGCATCAAGTAAGAAGTTCCTTGTAAGTAATTTCACAAATTACAAAATAACTGATTCAAGACCAGTTATGGAACAATACAATGAACTTCTTGGTATACTTGGAAGGTTTACACAACACAATATGCACATGGATGAGGCTATTCAAGTCTCTTGTGTCATTGATAAACTTCCCCCTTCTTGGAAAGATTTCAAGCATACCTTGAAACATAAGAAGGAGGAGTTAACTCTGGTTAAGTTGGGCAGTCATCTGCGCATTGAGGAATCTCTCAAGGTGCAGGATAATGACAAACCAAAGAGTAGCAATGCTGCTGGTGCATCTTTTGTCAATATGGTGGAGCATAACAACTCCACCAGGTACAATGACAACAAAGGCAAACGCAAATATCATGACAACACAAGGGCATATCCTTACAAGAAGGCAACACCTACTTGTTGGAAATGTGGCAAAACTGGTCACATTAAAAGGGATTGCAAGGGTGTTAAGATTGGTGGTAAAGCCAATGGATCAGGCACTAATGGTTCAGGGAGTGGTGGTTCTACCAACTCACTGAAAGGTCAGAATATGTTTAATAAGTCTTTTCAGATTTATTATGTTACATATGTATCTGAATCTTATTATGTGCAGGATGATGATGTTGCGTGGTGGGTTGACTCTGGTGCAACAGTTCATGTGTGTAAAGATAGAAGCTGGTTCAAGACTTATGAGTCACTGAATGATGGTTCTATTCTTCACATGGGAAATGAGTCAACAGCCTTGGTGCATGGTCGTGGTTGTGTAGATCTTAATTTTAGTTCTGGAAAGATTGTAACTTTGTTTAATGTTATTCATGTCCCTAATATCAGGAAGAACTTGGTTTCAATTAGTATTTTGAATAATTATGGATATAAACAAGTTATTGAGTCTGATAAATTTGTTCTTTCTAAGCATGGTGTGTTTATTGGTTTTGGATATTTGTGTAATCAAATGTTCAGACTTAATATTGTCACTGATAGTGTTAATTCAATATTTTTTACCACCACTGACCTGACTGACTCTACCCTATGGCATGCAAGACTTGGCCATGTACACTATAAAAGAATGCAAGATATGTCTAAGGATGGGTCAATCCCAGCATTTGACATGGACACTGAAAAGTGTAAAACTTGCATGTTGACCAAGATAACCAAGAAATCTTTTCAGGGTGTTAGTCGTGAGACTAAGCTTTTGGAACTAATACACAATGATCTGTGTGATTTGCATGCCACTCCTTCTTTGGGGAATAAGAAGTACTTTGTGACATTTATTGATGATGCTTCAAGGTTTTGTTATGTCTATCTGTTACATACCAAGGATGAAGCATTAGATAAATTCAAAGTGTTTAAAACTGAAGTTGAATTATAACTTGGGTCCCTGATCAAAAGATTAAGGACTGATAGGGGAGGTGAGTACATGGATACTCTGTATTTTCAGTCAGTTGGAATTATCCATGAAACGACTGCCCCTTATACTCCTCAGCAAAATGGTATTTCTGAAAGGAAAAACAGGGTGCTGAAGGAGATGGTTAATTCCATGTTGTCCTATTCAGGATTGAGTCAATGGTTCTGGGGTGAAGCTATGTTAACAACTTGCTATTTATTAAATAGGGTTCCCAACAAAAGGAACAAGGTTACCCCTTATGAACTCTGGACTAAAACGAAACCCAACATGAACTATCTCAGGGTCTGGGGTTGTAGGGCTGTTGTAAGACTCCCTGATCCAAAGCTGAAAACTTTGGGTGAAAGAGGCATTGATTGCATCTTTGTTGGATATGCTGAGCATTCCAAGGCCTTTAGGTTCTATGTTATTGAACCTAATGAATATGTTTCAGTTAACTCAATAATTGAATCAAGGGATGCAGACTTTGATGAGAATAGATTCTCATCAGTCCCTAGACCAAGTCAGAGGATTCCTAATGGAACTCATGACACTGGTGTATCAGAGGTCCCTGATGATGAACCATCAGTGGTCCCTGATGAGGTTGTGGTTCAACAACCTGAACCTATGCTCATGAAGAGCAAAAGGGTCAGGACTCCAAAGTCATTTGGACCTGAGTTTCAACTATACTTGGTTGAAGGAACAAGGGATGAGGTCTCAGACCAATACTCCTATTGCTTCATTGTTGAGGATGATCCAAAGACATTTGAAGAAGCAATGAAGTCCTAGGATATTGCTTTCTGGAAAGAAGCAATCAATGATGAGATGGATTCCATCATGGGCAACAACACTTGGGTGTTGGTTGATCTACCACCAGGTTGCAAACCTTTGGGTTGCAAATGGATTTTCAAAAGGAAAATGAAGGTAGATGGAACTATTGAAAAGTTCAAGGCTAGACTAGTAATTCAGGGCTTTAAACAAAAGTCAGGGATAGACTATTTTGATACTTATGCCCCTGTGGCTCGTATCAGTACCATAAGACTGCTGATTGCTTTGGCATATATTCACAATCTGATTATTCATCAGATGGATGTGAAAACAGCTTTCTTGAATGGTGAATTGGAAGAGGAGGTTTATATGAACCAACCTCAGGGCTTCATCATGCCTGGCAATGAAAACAAGGTGTGTAAATTGATTAAGTCTCTATATGGACTGAAACAGGCACCTAAGCAATGGCATCAAAAATTTGATGAAGTGGTTTTGTCTAGTGGTTATGTTCTTAACCAAGCTGACAAATGTGTATATAGCAAATTTGATGAATCTGGTAAAAGAGTCATCATTTGTCTATATGTTGATGACATGTTTATCTTTGGCACTGACCAAAATCAGGTTGACCTGACAAAAGGAATTTTTGTCATCAAGGTTCTCCATGAAGGACATGGGGGAGGCTGATGTTATCCTTGGTATAAGGATTAAACATGAAAGTAAAAGAATTTCTATCTCTCAGTCTCATTATATTGAGAAGGTGTTGAAGAAATTCAATTACTTTGATTGTACTCCAGTGAGTACACCTATGGATACTTGTGAGAAGCTGATGCCTAATAATGGCAAGGTTGTATCTCAACTTGAGTATTCTAGGGTAATTGGCTGCCTGATGTATGCCATGACTTGTACAAGACCTGATATTGGTTTTGCAGTGGAAAAATTAAGCAAGTATACTAGTAATCCTAGTACTCATCACTGGCAAGCAGTTCAGAGGGTACTAAAGTATTTGAAGAGAACTATGGATTATAGTCTCTCATATACTGGTTACCCATCTGTGTTGGAAGGATACACTGATGCAAGTTGGATCAGTAACACTGAAGACAATTCGTCTACCAGTGGCTGGGTATTCCTACTTGATGGAGGTGCAATTTCTTGGGCATCCAAGAAGCAAACTTGCATCACCAGTTCAACAATGGAATCTGAATTTGTGGCCTTAGTAACTGCTGGTAAAGAAGCTGAATGGTTGAAAAACTTGCTTCTTGAGATTCCATTGTGGCCTAAACCTATAGCACATATTTCTATCCGGTGTGATAGTGCAGCTACATTGGCTAAGGCTTATAGCCAGATGTACAATGGTAAGTCTAGACACTTAGGTGTCAGACATAGCATGATTCGTGAGCTTATCATGAATGGGGTGGTATCTATAGAGTTTGTTAGATCTCAACAGAATTTAGCTGATCACTTGACGAAGGGTCTGGCTAGAGACTTGGTTATAAAGTCTGCTAAAGGGATGGGTTTAAGTCCAACTTAGTCACTGAATGCTAGGACACCCAACTCCCTCCTAAGGAAACTTGGGAGCTGAGTTCAATGTGGAAAGCTAAACATTTAGTGGACTGGAGCACATGTTTTATTTACATCCCAAGGTTGTGCTCGGAACCTGCTGAAAAGAGGATGAAGTCTTTACTTCTTAATGGTTAATTTTCTTTGAAAAGTGCTTGGCGGGAGCATGAATAAAGAGGAACCACCTATGTAAATGTTGAAGTTTTGCCTCTTCAGGAAGCTTTTGGACTTTAGCTTTTACAACATTTATGAATTTGGATATGGACACATGGCTTGTATAGTGTCAGGAGCTGATAAGTGTTTGAAAACTTGTGTGTATTTTATCTTCAGGTATTCAAATGGGTTGAAGGGTTCAATTCTTAGAACACCCTGATTCTCGAATATTTGAACGTGTAATTTACTAAGATGGAAATTCAATCCTCATGATATTTTCGTTTATGCACATGTTTTGTTTGATGTTTGTTTTCATGCAAAGGAAGTGAACTAAATTTGGGGAGGATTGTTGGAAAATTTAGTACACTTGTGGGATTAGTTTACACCTGGTAATGGGTCAGGAGGTACGGAGTGTACACCCATATGGTCACTGAACACCCTGACTCTAATAGTGGTTTGTACTGATAGGTAGTGTTTCCACTGATAGACAGTGTTTCCACTGATGGGTGGTGTTTCCACTAATAAACTTGTAACATGCTTTGACCTATTCAAGTGGCAGTTACAACTGCATAATAACCACGTTTATTTGGTCATGTAACCACTAACTGTTATAATGGGGATAATTATGAGGCGATTAATGGGGCGATTAATTCTCATAATTCCATTTGACTAGCAAAGAGTATTTTCCTATAAATAGGAAATTTAATCATGCATGAAAGACACAGAAAACGATTAACACTTCTAAGCAAAGGGTTATTGATTTGTGCCTAATTCAATAACATACATTTGGTCTTATCCCAAGTAGATATTCGTGTAACCCAGGCATTAGGGTCGAAAAGTTTACTTTGGAAAGTGATCACACGATTACAAGTGATATCCGATAACCACCTAGTGGTATTTGCAGTTACTACTGATTATCTTACCCTGTTCTGGGACTTAAACACCAACAATATTTACATTCCACCAAGTAAAAAGTTTGTTCAAAACTTATCGAATAGTAATCCAAGTTGTTTCAATATAGCTAGTAATGTAGGTGAAGTACATATTTCATCTATTCTAACACATTTCATCTTAGAAAAGATACGGATTAGAAGATATGAATCACCCCAATTAAGTAGCTTGATATGTTCAGTGTATATACAATTATACACGTACATTGTTTATCTGTCCATGTGCACTACAAATTCCTAGGCATTAGTCTAAACTTGTGTGGTCTTAATAATTATCCTTCATTGGAAAAGAAGGCATAACCTTATATAAATCAAAATAGAAAGCAGTGAGATCCATCTATCCATCATATCCTTCCTTTGATAACATTTCTCATTCATCTCACAAGTAGCCATGAGCATCAAGCCCAGGTAACTTAACTAGTCATTTATGCCATTAGTCACTCGAAAAAATATATTACAACGAAATTTGTTAAGCAAAATGATTGACTAAATTTAAGGTAGTACAATAAGCATATATATAAACGTTCATTTTGATTAAATCCATCTTTTGGACTAAAGATTTTATGTTACATGCATGTAAAGGTTGGAGGGCAAAGTCGTCCTAATCACTGGGGGCGCTAGCGGCATAGGAGAAGCAACTGCAAGGTTATTCCTCGAGCATGGGGCTCGCGTAGTCATAGCGGACGTTCAAGACAACTTAGCCCACAATTTGATTGCCTCCTACAACGACAGCAACATATCTTATTGTCACTGCGATGTTAGGGACGAAAAGCAAGTGGAAGCTGCGGTTGGCCACGCGATCACCAAATATGGGACACTTGACATCCTGTTCAGCAATGCAGGAATCATGGGTCCCATGACAACTTTACTAGACATGGACCTAGATGCATTTGACAACACTATGGCTGTCAATGTTCGTGGGGTGGCTGCAACTATCAAGCACGCGGCTCGTGCTATGGTTGCTAAAGGGACACGGGGTTCGATCATATGTACTGCCAGTGTGGCGTCATCTATTGGAGGAGCTGGTCCTCATGCTTACACTACTTCTAAACATGCTATGGTTGGGTTGATGAGGACTGCGTGTAACGAGCTAGGGGCTCATGGGATTAGAGTGAACTGTGTGTCCCCATTTGGTGTTGGGACACCGCTTAGTTGTGAGGCATACAATCTAGAGCCGAGTCAAGTGGAGGCGAATTGTTGCGCAACAGGGAATTTGAAGGGGTTAGTCTTAAAGGCCAGGCATGTTGCCGAAACAGTGTTGTTTTTGGCTTCTGATGAATCGGCCTATGTCAGCGGGCAGAACTTGGGGGTGGATGGTGGGTTTACGGTGGTTAGCCGTAGCTACTCTGTGACTTAATAGAATTAAGGTTCTTTTAGGAATTGCGTTCTGAAAATGATTATCTAGCTCATTGTGTTTTAAGTCGCGGAAGAAGTTTTTGATAATGTACTAGTATAATGAAATTGAATTTTGTTACCTGAAATCGATTAAAATGCAACAAAACTGAATATACCAAATTAAACCAGTATCAAGGTGGCCTAGTGCTTAAACACTCAGACCTCCTCACGCGATGTGAGTCTCACTACTTATTTTTACCAGCTTAAATGTGGCTAGTTATCTGAAAATTCTAATTACGTAAAAATATTAGTTTCAAAATGCAATGCAAATGCAGCAAATCACCTATTAAATCTCTAATCGGATATTAATATAAAATGTTCAACGTGAATCATGAAGTAGTGAAAGTGTAGTGGACTAGTGGCAGCAGCATGTGGGATGACTTTAATTTTGGTCTAAGTTTGTAGTGGTAAAAGTTAATGTTATTTTGGGAATTTTACACTTATAGCTATCCAACATGATGCACGTTTTCTGCCATAAAATATGGCATGTCGGATGAATTTACGATGGTGTTATTGTTCTCTAGTGAAAAGTTGATCAGGGCATTGCTGATTTTATGATTTCTAATACTAGTTGGATACAATAAGTGGCGGAACTAGGATAATTTTTTTAAGAAGGTCGAAAGGTACTTCATGAAACTTAGGAGAGTCAAACCATACTTTATCAAGAAAGTTTAAAGTATATAACATAAAATATGCATTAGTACAAGTGTGTATAATGTACATATCACATATTCTAAGAGGCCATGGCCCTTCTTAACCTACACTTGGCTCCGCCCTTTGAAGACAATATCTACCAAAATAATAAGTTTTATGACAACATGTAAATCGTTTTAGAATACAAAATCAACATATGCTTTTAATAAGGGGCTATAAAGTCTGAATCTGAATAAAATAATACTATTTGTTTTTTAATGATTGTCTGAATGATTCTAATTGTTCATTTTTTAAGTATATATTAAACTATAGAAATACGATGAATAAGTAGCTTGAATGGATCTTTAAAGATGAATATTTGGAAGAAAAAAAATCAATCTTGAAATTCACAAACACACAGTTTCGGTTCACCCCTGTCAACAAACATGTTACGGTTATCACTTCAATTTCTCGGTTTCACGAAAATTAGCTCGGTATCTAATCCAACAAATCCGAAAAAGTCAACCCAACACTATTTGTAATCTAAATTATAATACCAAAATTCATATAACCGTTTCGGCACACAAAACAAATTTATAACTCACAAAAATCGACATTTTGGATTGTGTTTTAGACTTGGCCCTAACCAACTACCCAAAATGTCCAGCCTAACAATTACTTATAACTAAACATAAACCTAAAAATAACCATAGATATATAAGATACCTAATATAACACTTATGCCCTAATCTTTCTCATAACTAAGTACACGCAGTCATACTTGCAGTCACCACTTCTTTGTTTCACTTTTATCCACCCGAAACACAAACCAAGAAAAACTAATATGGTTTTTGGTCTCCTTTAATCTCGAATCACAAAAGGAACAACCTTGAATCTCGTATCTTTCTGTAACTCATGGTTAGCTGTTTCGGTGGATGGAGGTGGGTGAAGGGTTTTGTCGGTTTAAAGGGTTTAGAGGTGGGTGAAGGGTTTAAAGGGTGTGGGAGGTAGCTGAAGATTTTGCAGGGTTAAGAGCCAATAAGACTAATCCCCAACTCTTACTCGGTAAGATGTTTACATCTGACTCACCAAACAAAAAATAATAAGAAGACAAAAAATAAAAAATAAAAAATGTCTCACCGCATATGTCTAGGTAATATGTCACAGGCGGTTCAGACGTTTTTTGGGAAAAACAAACACACCCTTATTGTAACACCCCACCCTAACGCGTCAAATGTCACACTTGTGACACCAAACGAACGTAAGCGAAAGACTTTATTAACAAATTAGTATCAAGAAACTAAGGAAATTACATAATAAGTCTAGAATATAATGACTTCGAAGCGAAAATAAATACAAATCCAAAGTCTAAACAAAAGATGAATCCAAATTCCAAAGTATAATCAACTACAAATGAAAATAGGAAAGCTATCATCAAGTTGGTCCACTAAGAGCTTCTAAGCACTCTCCACTCGTATTCAAGCTTCCCCTTATTACCTATCGCGGAGAAAAGAAATGTAGCTGAGCTAAAGGCTCAATTAACAGATATAAAAAAAATAGATAGATTAAGTATACATAGGGGTGTTCGCGGGGCGGTTCGGTTCGGTTAGTTGGACGATTTAAACTATCCATCGCGGGGCGGGTAATTAATTTTACTACCCGATACCGAACCGTACTAGGCGGATAACCGGACAAGCGGGTACCCAAAATGAGCGGTTATCCTCGGTTCGGGTCATGGTTAACCATTTTAAACGTTTATTCGAGTTTAACCGTATAAAGAATAACATGTTTTAAAATGTAAAATGCATTTTGTTAAAATTAGATGACATTTAATAGATACTAGTCACACAAAAGTTACCCCATTAGAATAACTGTATTCAATCATCCATGCATAATCGTTTAACAAATAATAGTTATTTAACATCTCTAGATTTCGATCACATTTATCAACTTTCACACATAAATGTTTAGAAATTTTTACATTATGAGCAAAAAAGGCGTTATACAATAAAATAGTGCAATAATATAATTAATACTTGTACCATTTTTTGAATATTTAGTAAAAAAAAAAAACTTCATGTATTAAGCACGGTTCGGTTCGATTAACCGCGGATATCAAAAAATAAAAATCGAAACCGAACTGTGATAAGCGGGTTTTTTCGGTTTCGTTTTTTTTCGGTTTCGGTTTCTTCGGTTTCGGGTTTTTCCGGTTTCGGATTGAGCGGTTCGGCTCAGTTCGTCGGTTTCTCGGATTTTTTGAACACCCCTAAGTATGCATAAGTAAACAAAATGGAGTCGTGATAATCTAGTTAACAAAGATATCAAATTTGATAAGGGTTTAACAAAAAAAGGGTAGTCAAACGAATCATATAGAAATGCCTCACGAGCTCGAAACATATATCATGTCAAAGTATAGGGAGTTGGAAACTCTGGATGTACCGAAACAAATGTGCGATGGGGTGTTGGCACCACATAAACATCCACCAAATCATATCCAGATTCAGATCAAATTATCCTAGGATGTAGTGCCCCCTACAAATCAGATCAAATATGTCCAAGTGCATAATAGAGCACACAAATATGAGAACGCCATTGACTGATCATACCGCCACAGATAATGTCACACAAGTATGACGTAAGCGTATAAGCTAGTTGCAAAATACTTTGGGCCCGTTTGGTTAGATACTTTTGGATTCAACGAATATTTTCAAATCTTATAACAATTGTTTGGTACCAAATATGAATGAATGTGGGCCATACTAGTAAAATGTGATTCCAGGCAAATAGGTTGTCTTTTGGCAAATCCAAACCCAAGATGGGTACTACATTACTTTACTCTTTGACAACATATTCAAATTAAGTAATAAAAAGTTATAACTATCATTGATTCTTTATAATATTTTATTAACTAACTTTTAAAATAATATTTTTTGATTACATATTATTTGTTTTTCTCTCTCCAAATTCAAATACAAATCCAATGCTTAAACCAAATCCAAATCCTAAACCTCTAAGAAACCATGCCGACCCCAGATCCCCCTAAAAACCGTACGTGCGGGTCTCCCCGCATGCGGCTCACGCCATCGAATGGATTCATAGTAAATTATAGTGAAATGAAACGATATATGAGATATTTAACTTGAAAGATGCATATTGGTATTTATAGGGTAGAGTTGAGATCCGAGATATGAAACAATATGGTAGAGTTGATTCTTGCTCATTTGAGGTTACGTGTAAAGTACATGAGAAAATATTAGTGGTCGAGTGTGTGTCATAATCTATACTAAGCGCGACATGTCCTTGTCACAATGCACGTCATATTCAGGCTTGCCAACACGACTTTAAGCTATATATGTGTTTTGTCAAAGTTTTCCCGTCATAGTTTCCTTAAAAGATGCCGCTCTCTATCTAAGCCTCCAAAATCTTTAAATCATTGTTACTCTGCTTTAGAGGTCCACACTATAGGCGTGGTGATGCGATCAAATAAATAGTCTTTCTATGCATCAATAAACCCATGAATAATGATCTTTTACAATGATCTTATATAAGAGTCGTTGCTTAATCATTTACTTTTCTCATTCTTAGTAATTCTGGAGCAAAAATGGAAAAGACACGGAAATGTGATATTTGGAGCTAAAACAAAGAAAATAGTTGTTCGGACAATGAATACGACGTATCCATGCAACTGGAGATACGTCGTATACTTTACTTAAAAGAAATCAAGTCTTGCATGTATTAAGAAGAATACGGTGTATCCATTTCTAGTGATACACCATATATTGTACTTAGAAAAATTGAAGAAAGCTGAAAATCAGAAGAATACGGCGTATCCAGAGATTAGGATACGCCGTATAGGATCCCTAGCCAGGGAAAACGCAAGACGCGCATTAAAGGAATACGAAAATCCATTTGTTGGAATACGTCGTATCGAAGGCTAGTTAGTCGGTTCACCAAAATATTTTATTGTTGGACCCCACTCATGATATCTTGAATACAGCGTATCCAAAATGAATAGGCCGTATCAGAGTCGATTTTAGTAAGCTATAAATACAATCCCTAAACATGACTTAGGGCATCATTCTTTCCACTTCAATCGAATTTGGGACGATTTTTAGAGGCAAGAAACAGCAGAAGACACCATTCCACCATTGAAGAATATCTCGTATCATAGTATCTAGTTTAATCATTCGGTTAGCATATCATTTTCATTATGAATTCTATCTGTTACCATTATTCATACTTTGTGCATTGCTACTAAGTTTATGGGCTAACACCTTTTGGTGTTAGCCAAGTTTATGACTATTATGCTCATTTGATTTGTTTACTAGGTTTAATGCAATTTCTATTGGATATGTTATATGTAATAGCGTATCAATATTAGTGGCCCAAGCCCACTAATTACATGCTCGAATCAAGCCCATTATCAAGACGGTAACCCACATTAAATCCCAAGCGATACAGGGCCTAGTGAAACCTCTCAGGCCAGACTGAACATGATAGTACTACTGCTCTCCAACTGTCACTAGCGGTTAAGATGTACCATCTGACATTGTGCAGTGGGGACGCACAACAAGCACCACTTTGTACGAACCAATGATCGCACAACACTTGTCCTCCTTGTTTGCTCTCAGATGATCAACATCTGGCTCTCTAGTAGTCGTTGATCATCCTCGATGGGTTTATCTCTAAACCCTAAAATCCTCTCTATAAAAGGAGAGCAACACACACAACTTTACAAGTTTCACACACTTGGGCAAATACTGCCTCACAACAGTAAAGTATGGTCATTGTTTAAGTGTTACCCAAGCTTCTTGATCCTTATGAATCTCATCGGGTCCTTACCATTCAACATGAGAAACCAAACAACAAAACCATTCCCATCCTATCTCTAAATTGATTTACATACCCTACGTAAACATGGCGCCATCCATTGGGACATAATACAAAATAGCTGCGAATTTCTCAAAAAATTTCAACTATTTTCACTCATTTGTCACTCAAAAATCCATAAATTATTTCTTTTATGCGCAAGTTTCTTAAGTAAACATGTCTGGTGAACAAACCCCTAAAATTTTGGACACACCCAAAAACCACCTCGGACCTATCCGAGTGGAAAACTCTTTTCACCCAGAGAAGAGCAAACAAATACTCAAAAAAAAGACTCACCAGTCACCTAGAAACCACGAAAAGAAACCTTCAAGGGAGACGCATGCAGCAACTAAACTTGCAAACCTACACATGTCATCTCCCCTAAAGAAGCCCACATGATTTTGTGATAGACGTCATACACTAAGATCATTTACACAACCACGAATGTCTCAACCATTCAAATTTCAGGGAGCAGCAAAGTGTGCTAAAAGGTGTTAGGGATAAAGGGTCTGACAAACATGGAAATCGGGACATACTAAGCCCACTTATCAGAAAAAAACTCAGGTAAGCACATACTAACCTACTTATCCTTTTCTGCATTACTTTACATATAGCAATCAGGCCAAGTCATTACTTGGGAACTACCTTTGGTATGACATTCAGAGAGACACCCTGACATCTCCTCTTAGCCCCTCCCTTGGAAATAACATGCAACCTACCCTATACTTACAAAAAATCTCAAACACATACCTAGAAAATCCTTGCACTAGGGGACTCACATAGAGTAGGATAAAGTATTTACCCAGTCTACTTAAGCCTGGACATCCTAAACCAAAAACTTCAAGGGATAATCTCACTATTGGCACAAACAAAGCGGCCCACCATGACACACAACCTATGGTAGATGACAATAACAAAATGGAACAAGAGTCCCTCAGGAAAGATATAGAAAGTGGCAACATGATCCAATCATGGCACTCAGGCACAAAAAAGAGGCAACGAAGTCATGGAAACTAGGCAACATACCCCATCGCGAAGCATTCCATATGATACATTTATCTCATCGTCCGACCCCGTAGTCATAACAACAATGATATCCTCACATAGGTTTATAGAATATACATTGATTGTACAATAAATTGCACTACCAGGCTTCGATGGTGATCGAAGGTAAGAGGGGTGTGTGTATTCCAGCCATGTTTGTCCTTTACCTAAGAATAAGAAATATCAAGACACTACGTTAAGTGATTACACAGGGGTTGGACCCTGCGAACCATTTCCGGCGTGAGAGTAAGTATGAATTATGGTTGTATAAGTGAGTGTAAGTAAAAAGTATAGTGTTTAGTGAACATACCATAAACTTCTGCCCGTCCCACCTATTTATAGTAGAGAAAACATGCTTGAGGGCACCTCTGCGCAAATATCGGAGAACATGGGGGTGTCCAATGCTTTTGGGTAACCGCTAGGGCTTAGTGACCCAAATTCTCAATCTTAGCGAGAAATCCAAGGATGAGAGGGAGATCGTGGGTTTGACCAGGTCAGGATGGTCCTCTGTCCTTTGTTCCCTCGACAGCCACACCCCGAAGGGCTTATTTTACACCATTTATATATCCCATGTCTTATCCTACCCTTTAGTCATGAAGCGTGTCTAGGTGATGCAGCGAGCAATCTTTGGTGTCTTGGCCATGGATTTGGTCATGTATCATTGATTTTGTCCACTTCGCCGTGACATGTTAGTAATGACGAGTCACCTTTAACATTTGTCGTGTCTACCCATATTGCCTTTGAAAATTGTTTAGCCCTTAACTATAGTGGTGGAGATTTGTGTAACCGCCAAGCTTATGATAGAATACATGCTATGACTGTGCGATTGAGTGATCACCCCGAAATAGACACTTAGAATAGTTGAGAGATTTGAGTGTTTCGTTCCCATTTCGTGAGGTGTTCGGCTTTGTTTTATTCTAGCATAAGGGATTTATAAACTTATAATTTCCCGGTTATTGGAGATATCTTTTTAGGAATCTATCTAATAAGGTCTACTTGAAGGCAAGTAGAGTTCAAGTGGGGGGATAATTGATAACATCAAATTATCTTGAATATTAAGTGTCAATTTCCCCTGATAATGCTTGTAATTTATATCATTTATATAGATTTATGCTTGTTTTCCATTACATTCCACTTTCAGGTAAATTACGAGCATTGGAGCTAAAGAGACGCGGAATTGGAGAATTATTAAATATTTATCATAGTATGCTCACTTTGAAGAAGTTACGGCATAACTCATCTCTCACATTACGCCGTAACTAAAGCGTGACTCAGAAAGCCAACTTATCAGAAGATTACGGCGTAACTCTCTCAAAAGATTACGACGTAACTATATTAGGTCAAATGAGGTTCTGCGCCGCTGATAATTACGTCGTAACTCGTGCATAAACTACGGCGTAACCAAGAATTATTGAAGATACGGCGTAACCACTTCTAAGGTTATGTCGTAACCTGCAGATCTAGTGCAATTTACGAAGAATTAGATGATTACAGCGTAACTATTTTATTAGTTACGCCGTAACCAAGATCTGGCCTATAAATACCACACGATTTCCAGCATTTCAAATCATCCCATTTCACACATCACAACCAAAGAACGTGGGAAGAAGCCAAAGGCAGGTCTAGAGGAGCATACGGAGCTATCTCCAAGGGAGAAATCGCTCCCCGATGATAAGCATTAGCATATTATCTTTTCTTTACTTTCGATTCATGTATTTCGTAACATTAAATATTGAATTGATTTGTATGGTTAATATGAGCGGCTAAGCACCTCTTGGTGCTGGCCTCGTTATGATTCCTTAATTGTTTTGTTTGCTTTTACATTACTTCCGTATAATTATTTCTAAGTGTATGCATGCATAGTTTATTGGTAGCTACCCTTGTCTCGGTAGTTTTGAATGGCGTTAGAGGCTAGTTGCTTAGGAGATATGACCAACTGACCCTAAGTGAGTAGACTGAGACGGGAAGGGTAAGATATGACCAACTGACGACCCTTTCTACTTGTACGATTTGACACACTGATCACCTACCGTTTGGATGAACTTAAGAATTAGGGGGTGAGTGTCTAAGATGCTAGCACCCGGGCACTCACTATTATAAGTCTAGCATGTATCGGAACTTAATTACTCGGCTTAGGGGACCAGGAACAACTGGACTTATGAGGGGACACCTGACTTCTCCAGTGGTGGCATCTTTGTTGATAGGTTAGGGCGAACTGACTAAATGTTGTCCTCTCTACTTTGACCTCACCTGAAGTAATTGGAAGTAATCAGACGTAGACATTACTAGCTAGGATGAATAACTATGTTAGCACCACTCTCCTCTATTGATCACATCCTTTGCCTTTATTTGCTTTAGTAGTTAACTAATTTAATCATATTAAAATCTGTGACACCTAGACTTAGTATTAATCCAACACACATAGCTCTTGGGATGACCTCGGTTTTACCGAATACTACACTACATACGACCGGGTACACTGTCCGTTAGTGCATTAGGATAGACCATAGGTATAACGAGACATTATAAATATTAAAACCTGGTCAGTAAAACCTGCATCAAAAGGATTGGAAAGGTAGCTTCTTCTACATCCAAAACATCGTCATTCCACCTGAATACCCATCATTACTTAACGAAGCCTTCAGATTTGATGCCAAGAATTTTAATGATCATCTTCCATACAAAGTCCGAAGAAACCCACTGTACCAGCATCTTGCAAAGTATCCTACTAATGTTCGATCCTTCCCCGAGCCTATTCTGTTCATGGCTGGCATTTCTCAAAGCTGGGAGGGGTCTCATGCTAAACCCATGATCATTTATCATGGAGAAAGTATGTGTACTTCCACTTTCTTTTAGTAGGACCAATTAGCACTGATATTTATCTCTTATTGTTTGTTGTTTAACAGGGATGGTCTTCAGAAACTTTATACACCAAGACATTAATGATCCTCTTCCATACAAAGTCCGAAGAAACTCACTGTACCAGCGTCTTGCAAAGTATCCTGCTGATGTTCGATCCTTCCCCGAGCCTATTATGTTCATGGATGGCATTTCTCAAAGCTGGGAGGGGTCTCCTGCTAAACCCATGATCATTTATCGTGGAGAAAGTATGTGTACTTCCACTTTCTTTTAGTAGGACTAATTAGCACTGATATTTATCTCTTCTTGTTTATTGTTTAGCAGGGATGGCCTTCAGAAACTTTATACACCAAGACATTGATGAGGATTTAAGTTTCATGCCAATGGAGCCGGCTAAAGGATCCTACGGTGTTGGTTCGCCATCCGTTTCAGTCAATAACAACGATGTCGATGCTATCAAGGCCGAGCTTGTTGCCTCTGCCCCTCCGCAAGTGCCACAGGAGGGCCTTTCTCAACTGGTCGAGAATGTGGCTGACTCGGATGACCCTGCAGATGAAGAGGTGCGAATCACTGGTTCCACGGGAATTGCAGACAGAGTGAGGAATAGGAAAGGGACTAGTGCCAAAGCTCTCAAGTCCTCTACCAAGAGGAAAACTCCCCTCCCTACCTCTGCGTATAGAGCTGTCAGGAAGAAGGGTGTCGAGGGCAGAAAGACTGTGAAGTCTGCCTTCGAATTGCCCGAAGATTGTGAAGAGATGCATGGTATGTACTTGTTTCTGAAATCATGAAAAATGCTTATGGTTACATCTAACATTCCTTTTGTTATTTCACCTGTCTCAGGCCTGCCCAACACCAAAGAGCTTCCCAATGCTCTTGCCTGTCATCGCATCGTGGATCATGTAACCCCTCCTGCCTGGAAGGGATTATTGGACAATATGTCCATTGAAGGGGTATGCGATCTTCATGACAAAAGCGTTGCAAGGCAAACTGTGTTGGATAACCATCTGAATGTCCGCACGAGGGGTACTGCTCCAGGCGGTGACGAAGGCTAGGCAGGAGATGAATTTGATGCTGGATAGGGAGAAGCACAGGGACAAGCAGTATGCTGAGCTCGAGGCTAAGTGTGAGGAGATTGAGAAAGATTTTGACAAAAATCCACTCACTCAAGACCTTCGAACCATGATTTCTGAACTGGAGAAGGAGCTGACTACCACAACAGCTGAATGTGGTAAACTGAAGCTTGAGGAAGCTAAGGTTGTGAGCCTCACAGGTTAGGTTGTTGTTTTGGAAGCTAAATGTGCAGGTCTAGAGAGTGAGAGATCTAGGCTTGGTGAGTTAAAGATCAAAATGAGGGAGGAGGTGGATGGATTGAAGATGCGCTACAAGATGCTTCAGAAGGACCGAGCAGCCGTAGTGTATAAGGTAGTGCCTTACATTGCCATGGAGTTATATTATAGTGACGAGGTTGGGGCTGTTATGTGGAAGCTGATCAAATCAGCTATATTTCATGGGCGATGTTTAGCATTGGAGGAGGTTGCCAAGACTGGAAAGCCTGTGGACCTATCCAAGATTGACTGCTATCATCCCACGTCAAAGGCTGAGTATGAAGATGCGAGGAATGCGTTTGCTACTGCAGAGTACCCCTTCCTACTAGAAGCTACCAAGGATCCAATGGCACCCCTTGAAGATCTGCTCTCCAAGAAGCCTCGCAAGATCAAGCCTACGACGCCCACCAAGAAGACAACCTCTACCAAGCCTGCCTCAGCTCTTCCATCCCCAACTCCATCTCCTCAGAAGCAAGAATGAAGGCTGCCCTGTTGGCAGTAATTTGGTTCCAAGGGTAGCATGTACCCTTTAAAACAATTTCTTATGTTGTTTGTCTGTTAAACAATTTATTATTTTGCATGGTATGTGGCTTTGGCCAAATACAATGTTGACTGGGCTTCGACCGTATGATGCAGGTACTAGGGCTAAGGCCCTAGTTTAAATGGAATCAAGTAGGGAATATCCCTACGTACTTTTAAATATATTTCTTGTACACTTCTTGTACGCCATTTTTCCGACGCTAAAATTTTACAACCTAAGGTGTAATAACCTCATTATGTGTAAATTACAACACCAAGCATATTGTGATTAATTTTAAATCACTGATAGAGGGTCGCGACCCACTCTATCTTTTATCCCTTAAGTAATATAGCTTTTTTATACTATAAACTATTAGGAGAGCTAATGTGAATGTGTGGGGAGGATTTCGTAATCTTATAAGGCTTTTGTCATATCTTATGCCTTCCCCTTCGACATTGAAACTCATAAACGACTTGGCTGAAAAAATCTTTGTGATTAAGAAATGAAGCAAGAGATTTGTGGGAAATGTATTATATCATTGAATTGGTAGAGAGAATTACATCATTTTGAAATGAACACTAAAACAGCTACCAATAAAGCTTGCTTTCCCATGAGAAGCTTTCTATACAATAATGAAAAGTAAAATACTTCTTTAAACATAGATCTTGCAGAGGTTCGTACCATTCCATGTCCTGTCGATGGGTTCTTTGAGAAGAGTGGCAAGCTTGTATGCACCATTGTCGTAGGCCTCAGCTATGACATAGGGTCCTTCCCAAGTAGGTCCTAGCTTTCCCTGGTACTCTGCCTTGCTTGCACTATTAAGGCGTAGCACATTCTCTCCAGGCTTGAAAGTGGAGGGCTTGACCCTCTTGTTGTAGTAGCCCTCTATCTTGTGTTTGTGCATAGCTTCTCTGATTAAGGCTATTTCTCTTCTTTCTTCCAACAGATCAAGGTTCTCTCTTATCCCTTCGTCATTCCTAGAGGATTCAAATGTGGCAACACGCTCTGTTTGCACACTTAGCTCCGAAGGGATTACAGCTTTTGTTCCATATGTGAGGCTGAAGGGGGTTTTGCCATGGCTTGATTTGGGTTAGGTCCTATGAGCCCATAACACTTGAGGGAGCTCATCTACCCACCCGTGATGGCTTCGTCCCAGCCTTTTTTCGATTCCCTTGATTATATCCCTATTGGTTACTTTCACTTGCCCATTGCCTTGTAGATGATAGACGGAAGTAAAGGACTGCTTTATCATCAATCCCTTGCAAAAATCATAAAAAACTCCCTCATAAAATTGCTTGCCGTTGTCAGATTTGATGATGTGGGGGACTCTGAATCTGCATATGATGTGCTCCCATACGAATTTATCTATGTGTCTTCCCGTAATGGAAGCTAAAGGCTTAGCTTCGACCCACTTTGTGAAGTAGTCAATGGCTACTAACAAGAACTTGACTCTACAAGGAGCCACATGTAAGGGCCCTACGATGTCAATTCCCCATTGGGAGAAGGGCCATACGGATGTAACACTTGTCATGTCTTGTTTTGGGAGCTTGGGAACCTTGGAATGTATCTGAAAAGCCTCGCATTTTTGTATAATTTCCACAGCATCCCTATGCATTGACGGCCAGTAGTATCCTAACTTCATTACTTTCGAAACAATCGAACGGGGCCCTGCGTGAAGGCTGCAGGACCCTTCTTGAACCTCTGTGATGATGCTTGACGCCTGATTAGGCCCAACACATCTGAGCCAAAGGGACAGGAAGGATCTTCTATACAACTTTTCTCCTGTCAGTCGGTATTGTGAAGATTTGACCCGTACCTTCCTTGCCTGCTTTGGGTCTTCAGGGAGAATGCCACTTATCAAGTATTCCCTGATGGGAGTCATCCAAGTGTCCCCTTCGTCATGGACAACGTTCGTGACTTCCTTTCGTATAATCGACCTTTCAGGAAAACTTCTACTAGTACTTCCTTTGTGAGATGGGTGAAGGCCATGGAGGCTAGCTTGCTCAATGCGTCTGTTGTCCTGTTCTGATTCCTATGAACGTGCTGAATGGTGTAGGAGTCGAAGCCATCCAACATTTCCTTTGTTTTATCCAAGTATTGTTTGATAACGGGCTGTCTGGCTTCATAGGAGCCTTTTACTTGGTTTGCCACCAACTGAGAGTCTACGTAGATAGTGAGAACCTTGACTTCCATATCCCTTGCTAGCCGGAGGCCTGCTAATAAGGCTTCGTATTCTGCTTCGTTGTTGGTGGCTTCGAATTCAAACCAAAGTGCATAGGTATGCTCTTTTCCTTCAGGGCTGACCAACATTAACCCAGCCCTGGAGCCATCGAAGCTTGATGCTCCATCCGTGTAAAGCTTCAAACCATCCTGTATTTCGATGAGTTTAGCCTTGGGCTCATCCTTATCTTTGATTGGTTCAGAGGGTGTTTCTGCCAAGAAATCCGCAAGAATCTGCCCTTTGATAGAGTTTCGGCCTTTAAACTCTATCTCGTGTTCTCCAAGCTCGATGGCCCATTTTGCCACCCGTCCAGATTTTTCCAGTTTCGACAAGATTTGCTTGAGTGGCTTGTTAGTTAACGTTGTGATCGGGTGGGCCTTGAAGTAACGTCGGAGCCTCCTTGCAGCGTAAATCAAGGCTAATATAAGCTTCTCCAATGTGGGATAGTTAATTTCTGCTCCTTGCAAGACCCTGCTAACAAAATAGATTAAGATTTGCCTCTTGTCTCTTTCTGCCAGTAGGACAACGCTGATGATCTTCATTGAGGATGCGATATACATGAACAACACTTCGCCTTTGATTGGGGCCGTAAGTGTCGGAAGTATCTCCATAAGCTCCTTCATTTTTTGGAAGGCAGCCTCCGCATCCTGGATCCATTGGAAAGTCTTTTTGTCGACGCAACCCTTAAGTGTTTTGAAAAATGATAGGGACCTATCCGCCTCCTTTGACAAGAACCGTCTCAGTGAAGCCAATTTTCCATTTAAGCTTTGTACATCCTTCAAACATTTCGGAGCTTGAAGATTTGTGATGGCCTTGACCTTTGAAGGATTAGATTTGATTCCTTGCTTTGTGATCAGATGCCCCAAGAATTTTCCTTCTTCAACACCAAAAGAGCATTTCTTTAGGTTTAGCTTCATGTTGATTGGCCGGAGTTGATCGAAGGTCTCTTGGATGTCGAGAAGCATGTCTTCCTCCGTTTTGCTCTTGATAACCATGTCATCCACGTAGGATTCAAGGTTTATGCCTATTTGCTTGCTGAAGGCCTTGTCTACGAGCCTTTGGTACGTTGCCCCTGCATTTTTTAATCCGAAGGGCATTTTTCTGTAACAATAAACGCCCTTACTTGTGTAAAAGGTGGTCTTCTCTTCGTCTTCCTTGGCCATTTGGATTTGGTGATACCCTTTGTAGGCGTCTAAAAAACACTTCAATCGGAACCCTGCTAGGGACTCTAACTTCCAATCGATCTTTAGCAAGGGGTAGCAGTCCTTTGGGCATGCTTTGTTGATATCAGTAAAGTCAATACACATGCGCCACCCTCCGTTACTTTTTTTTACCATCACAAGGTTTGCCACCTAGGTTTGGTATTTGACTTCCCTTAGGATCCCTGCCTACGTCAGCTCGTCTACTTCCTTACAGGCAGCGGCGTTCCTTTCAGATGCCAGGCTTCTCCTTTTCTGCTTGATGGGCTCAATGTGTTTGTATTCGTTGAGCTTGTGTTCCATGCCGAAGGGTTTTCCGTGAATCACCGGCATTCTTGGGACCCCTGTCTGGTCAGAATATGTCCATGCAAAAACATCAAGGTTAGTTTGTAATAGCTTCGTGAGCTTTGCCTTGAAGTTCGTTGGAAGCTGCTTTCCAATCATGACTGTTTGCTCAGGGTAGCTTGGGTTTACTACTACTCGTTCTTTTGCGTTTGCACAACTTAGAATGGCGATCGGAGGTTCCTCCGGCCCTTCTTTTACCTTCTTGACACCATATGCCTTACTGTCTGCTCCGTAATTTGAATGAATAGTCCCTACTCCGAAGGGTGTTTGGAACTTGATGGTTGCGTGTATGGTGGAGATCACAATACCCATTTTTTGCATAGCAGTCCTTCCTATTAGCAAGTTGTAAGGGGAATCTGACCTGACTATGATGAAGGTGAGAGTCTCCATTCTGGATAAGGGCCCCTCTCCGATTGTGATCTCCAAGGGTATCTCTCCGAGAGGCTAAGAATGCTCGTCGGAGAATCCTACCAAAGGTACCTTTGAGTCTATGTATGCCCGGTTCACTTCCCTGTTGGAGACCCAACAGCGCTCGTAGATGATTTCGCAGGAGCTTCCACAGTCCATGTATGCCCGGTTCACTTCCTTGTTAGAGACCCATACTTTGATGACGACAGGATCCGTCGAAGGTGTTTGCCCCAAGATGGATGGGAACGTAATTTCCTCTACACTTCCTAGCTCTCCGTCTACTTCTTTTCGCTTCAATGTTGGATCTTGCCTGTGCACCATTAGTACTGGAGCTTCTGCAGGGGTAGTTTCCTTCTTGCTTCCTTTCCATTCACCCAATTGAGTGTCAGAGACCTTATCCTTCCCTTTCTTGATCCCTTTTACCAGATGCGTCAACTGCCCGGAGCGTACTGCCTCTTCAATTTTCTTCTTCAACTTCCTACAGCTATTCGTGTCATGCCCATGATCCTCATGAAAGTGGCAGTACTTCGACATGTCCCTGCCCTTGCCTCGTGCCAACATGCGAGGGGATGGGTCGAAGGACCTGGCAGCTTTCTCAGTAGCAAGGATTTCTCTAGGAGACTTGACCAAGTTTGCCAAGAGCCCGTGATTTGAGCCTTTGTTGTAGGGAGTGAAACGATCCCTATTCTTCTTTCTGTTCTTGGATCCTTCCCGGGAGGACCCTCTGGAGAACTTATCGGAGGCTTCTCTTTGCTCAACCGGAGCTCCGTTGGCTGCTACTTCCTTGGATTCAATCCAAGTATACGTCTTTTCCATGAGGGCCTTGTAAGTGGTCGGAAGGTCGGTGGATAGAAATTCCACCAGACTTCGTGTCTGTAAGCCATGCACGAAGCCAGAAATTCTTTGATCCTCGTGCAACCCTAGAATCTGCAACGTTTCGTCAGTGTACTGAGTAACGAAGGCCCTTGTACTTTCATTTTCCCTCTGCTTGATGGTATGTACAGCCAAATGAGTCTTAGTGAACTTCTTCTGCTGGCTGAAGTGCGACCGGAACTTAGCTTTAAGATCATCCAAACTCACGATGATTCCTACCTTTTGCCCATTCCACCATATTCGTGTAGAATCTCAGAGGGTGTAGGTGAACATGTTGCATGCCACTGGCATAGCGCACTTCTGCATCCTGATGGGGCCTTCGAACAAATGCAAGAAATTATCCGGATTTCCTTTTCCGTCGTAAGTGCCTATGTGAGAAGGCATCTTCAACCCATCAGGTAAAGGTTAGTCTTCGATCCATTTCACAAAAGGTGTGCAGGCCCCATGAGCTTCCGCATAGAAAGAATTGTATAGAGGCATATAAGTAGGGGTAGAGTTGTACGGGTTGTGATTAGCATGGATAAGCGGTTTCGAATATGTGGTATAACCTGAGGGTGCTTGGTACGAGTGATTTCCCCCTACTGGGTGTATAGGGTGCATAGGAAAGTGCCCATAAGGCATGTAATGGTAACTCTGATTGTAGAGAGACCCATTCAGAGGGTAGGCATTATAGGGTTGAGTAGGCAAGTAGGGATTCATACCTTAAGGTGGTAGTTGGTTCATCCAAGCGTACTGATGCAGGTTTTACTGATCAGGTTTTAATATTTATAATATCTCGTTATACATATGGTCTACCCTAATGCACTAACGGGCAGTGTACTCGGTCGTGTGTAGTAGAGTATTCGGTAAAACCGAGGTCGTCCCAAGAGCTATGTGTGTTGGATTAATACTAAATCTAGGTGTCACATATTTTAATATGATTTAATTAATTAACTACTAAAGCAAATAAAGGCAAAAGATGTGATCAATAGAGGAGAATGGTGCTAACCTAGTTATTCATCCTAGCTAGTAATGTCTAAGTCTAATTACTTCCAATTACTTCAGGTGGGGTCAAATTCGAGAGGACAACATTTGGTTAGTTCGCCCTAACTTATCAAAAAAGATGCCACAACTAGAGAAGTCAGGTGTCCCCGCATAAGTCCAGTTGTTCCTGGTCCTCTAAGCCGAGTCATTAAGTTCCGCTACATGCTAGACTTATAATAGTGAGTGCCCGGGCGCTAGCATCTTAGACACTCACCCCCTAATTCTTAAGTTCATCCAAACGGTAGGTGATCAGTTGGTCAAATCGCACAAGTAGAAAGGGTCGTCAGTTGGTCATATCTTACCCTTCCCGTCTCAGTCTACTCACTTAAGGTCAGTTGGTCATATCTCCTAAGCAACTAGCCTCTACTGCCATTCAAAACTACTGAAGCAAGGGTAGCTACCATAAACTATGCATGCATACACTTCGAAATAATTATACGGAAGTAAATTAAACGCAAACAAAACAATTAAGGAATCATAACTAGGCCAGCACCAAGAGGTGCTTAGCCGCTCATATTAACCATAGAAATCAATTCAATATTTAATGTTACGAAATACATGAATCGAAAGTAAAGAAAAGATAAAATGCTAATGCTTATCGTAGGGGAGTGATTTCTCCCTTGGAGATAGCTCCGTATGCTCCTCTAGACCTGCCTTTGGCTTCTTCCCACGTTCTTTGGTTGTGGTGTGTGAAATGGGATGATTTGAAATGCTGGAAATCATGGGGTATTTATAGACCAGATCTTGGTTACGGCGTAACTAATAAAATAGTTACACCGTAATCATCTAATTCTTCGTAAATTGCACTAGATCTGCTGGTTACGGCATAACCTTATAAGTGGTTACACCGTATCTTCAATAATTCTTGGTTACGCTGTATTTTATGCGCGAGTTACGACATAATTATCAGCGGCGCGGAACCTCATTTGACCTAATATAGTTACGTCGTAATCTTTTGAGAGAGTTACGCCGTAATCTTCTGATAAGTTGTCTTTCTAAGTCACGCTTTAGTTACGGCGTAATGTGAGAGATGAGTTACGCCGTAACGTCTTCAAAGTGAGCATACTATGATAAATCTTTAATAATTCTCCAATTCCGCGTCTCTTTAGCTCCAATGCTCGTAATTTACCTGAAAGTGGAATATAATGGAAAACAAGCGTAAATCCATATAAATGATATAAATTACAAGCATTATTGGGGGAAATTGACACTTAATATTCAGGATAATTTGATGTTATCAAATATCCCCCCACTTGAACTCTACTTGCCCTCAAGTAGACCTTCTTAAATAGATTCCTAAAAAGATATCTCCAATAACCTGGAAAATATAAGTTTACAAATCCCATATGCTAGAATAAAACAAAGCCGAACACCTCACGAAATGGGAACGAAACACTCAAATCTCTCAACTATTCTAAGTGTCAATTTTGGGGTGATCACTCAATCGCACAGTCATAGCATGTATTCTATCATAAGCTTGGCGGTTACACAAATCTCCACCACTAGAGTTAAGGGCTAAACAATTTTAGAAGGCAATATGGGTAGACACGACAAAGGTTAAGGGTGACTCGTCATAACTAACATGTCACGGCGAAGTGGACAAAATCAACGATACATGACCAAATCCATGGCCAAGACACCAAATATTGCTCGCTGCATCACCTAGACATGCTTCATAACTAAAGGGTAGGATAAGACATGGGATATATAAATGGTGTAAAATAAAAATCAAGCAGGTAGTCAAAATCTATAACCAAGTCATCACCACTTACCATCCGCTCAAAGTTCAAGCTTTGAAGTTAAGAAACCGGATCATGAAATACTAGGTAGATGTGTCATTAGAGGACGTCGTGATGGGCACACTACCTTTTGTTCAACTGTTGGCGCAATTACCAACTCCAATCTTCAAATGTGACCGAGGTGGCCTCCTCGATACTAAATCTATATAAAGCTCTTAACATAGTGCTTATTTTATTTTTTCAACATAAACATAACATTCCCCCACTTGAGATGAACAATGGGAATTTGGGGGGTCTTCAATGATCTTTAAGAATATCGCGTCGACGAAAGCTTGATTCCCGAACCTTTCCACTTGAACCTTGAACTAAGGCAAATGATGACTTCCCAACTACAAATAAAGACTACAGGGTAGGCTAAGGTGTATAGGTGTAACGAAACAATATATTGGGTTAACAAAATGAAAGGAATGGCTCAGATGGGTGTATCTAAGGGTATGTTGCACTAAAGGTGAGTGCAACAAAAGGGTTTCACAAGGGGGTAGAGAAGTCGAGGTGACTAATCGATAGACACACAATGGTAGGCTATTTGGGTGATAATCATATAATACTGCCTTCTAAAACTGAAAAGTCTAAATACATCAAGCTAACTCAACATACCTCGTCTATGGTCTCGAAATGATGTAAAGGCCAAGTTCTAAAGTTTACAAGCTACCGGCACACTCATAATTTGGTGGATTGGGGTAAAATATTAGAAACGGATAAGGCTAATCTCACCATATAATATCAAGGGTTGTATATACTCGGCTAAGGTCTAATCTAGTTAGGTTAGGAAAAACATTTGAAAATTTTATAAATGGCATAATTTTTCAAAATAAACTAGAAAAACGAGGGCAAAATAAAGTTCAAGAGACAATTCTACTCCCGTCCCCCCACTTAAATTGTACAAAGTACCTTTTGTACTAAGCGTTAAATAAAGGTGAAGAGAAAAGTTGAATTAGAGCGAGAACTTCCCTGAAATTGCTCCAAAAAGAAAGAAGGCCCACGAAAAAGAGTCGTGCCTTCGTATAAGCATCTACGAGCAAACTTCAATCCCTGAAATCACACTACCAACAAGCATAATTCTAAAAAGAAAAAAATGAAAAATGAAAAACAAACCTAACTCACTTTCGTAGGAATAACGGTTGCATTTAGCACATGCAACAAGCCTTTTAAACCACCTGGTGTCCCAAGTGGACGAGTGAAGTCTCGTGAGGGTTTATAGGGAACACACCGACAAGCATAATTCTAAAAAGAAAAAAATGAAAAATGAAAAACAAACCTAACTCACTTTCGTAGGAATAACGGTTGCATTTAGCACATGCAACAAGCCTTTTAAACCACTTGGTGTCCCAAGTGGACGAGTGAAGTCTCGTGCGGGTTTATAGGGGACACATCCACAAAGTTCATTTAAAATACTAATACAAAGTTATTGTGTTTAAAATGAAAGAAGTGATGCAGAGGATAGTTACGTCGTAACTCTTAGAAGGAGTTACGCCGTAACTAGGCAAAACCTGGCGTATGCTGCAAGAGTGTAGCTACGGCATAACCACTGAGATGGAATTACACCGTAATTGGTAATGCATCCGAAATTCTACTGCAAGGGGTTTGTTACGGCGTAACCACTGAGATGAGTTACGCCGTAACTATAGTCAGATCAGCATGCTGCAGCAGCAAGTTTTCTTCGTTTCCTGCAAAAATGGTTAAAAACACAAAACCCAACAGAAATGGAAATAAAACAAAAGAAAGGGATAATTCGGGTTGTCTCCCGAAAGAGTACTTTTCTTTATTTACGAGTCTTTAAGTTAGACTCAGAGCCTCGGGGCTACCAGTGCTTGTTGGTCATTTCGTGGATATGGCAGTCTCCACGTTGGATCCAACTTATTAGATTCTCATCCCGTTTGTAGTCCATCCCTAGTTCTAAACATCCTGAGTAAAAATTCTTGATCTTCTGGTAAGGGTGGTCAATACCCTTGGCATTATCTTCATCACAAATGTCGAGTAGTGGCTGAGCATGGCTTAACTGCCTTTTTGTCCATTTTTTAAAATTTGTAACGGTCCGTGGCATTTTAAAAACCGTTTTATCGTCCCCAATCTTTAACCATAACAGCCCTTATTTCTCATTCTTGTCTAGCCTAGAAAGTTCTTTAAAAGGTTTCCCGAAAATTACTCCGGTTAGCCCATCTTCTATGAATTCGCTAACGTCATCCAAAACCACAAAGTCCACCAGAAATGAGTGAGTCCCAACAAAGACACTGATGTTTGTTACAATTCCTAGGAAATTGTTTCCTCTATATTTGAGTTCTTTTTTCATAACCTGGTTGTAGCATTCCTTAGAAATAATGTTAACTGGGGATTTTGTGTCGATGAATGGATGAAAATCAATGAACCCAATTTTGCAAGAAATTTTCAGATAATGAGGGTTTCTATGATGGATTCGAGCTCCCATCTCATAAAACTTTGGTTGGTCAGGTTGTGTAAGAGTTTTTACAGAGTTGTTCCAAGGGACCATTTCGATGTCGCTAGAGAAATCATCTGCACTAACCCCTAGGTCTTCTTCTTCAAAATTTACGAACACATCGAAATCCTTTCCTGAAGCTATCTCGCCAAGATTAGTAGGAGTTTTTGGAGAGTCACTAAGAAAATCCTCTAATGCATCGCCAAAATCACCAATGGGGTCAATTGCACAAACTTTTTGAGTGGATAGAAGTTCATTAGGTCTAAATGTGTCAATTTCCTCGTTAGCCTCGAGAGTTAATTTTCGGGCGAAGACATCCACCTTTGCATGGGCTGTAGCCAGCATTGATCTTCCTAAGATAATAAGTATTATGTTGTCTTCATGAATATCCAGAATCACGAAATCAACAGGGAAGAAAATTTTCTTTATTTTCACCAAAACGTTTTCAACAATACCCAAGGGTGACTGCATCGATCGATCGGCCATTTCAATCTTCATTTTGGCTGGCTTTAGGTCACCAATACCCATACGTAGGAACATTGAACGAGGCATTATGCTTATGCTCGCTCCAAGATCAGCTAGGGCATTACACATATTGAGACTCCCGATCAAGCAAGGGAGAGTGAAACAACCAGGATCTTTTTCGTTCTGAGGTAGTTCATTTCTTAAAACTGTTGAACAACTCTCGTTAAGTTGAACCGTCTCATCGGAATCGTTGCTTAATTCCTGCAAAATATTATTATGATCAGTTTTAATGGAATTACTAAGAGGGACGTTTACCGGTAGAGTTTTGTCCAGAAGCGAAAGTTTCTCCATGATGATTCGTCGCTTAACCTTCTCTGAAAAGGTAGTCGGTTCTTCAAAGATTGTTTCCACCGTATTGACAACTTCCTCTTCCCGAGCAGCTAGGTAATCTGTGATGGCTTGCGAACATGAGCTCACACTCTTCTCCAATCCCTTAATCCGATCTTCATGAGTTTTGAGAGAAGAGACTGTGTTTTCCACGAATGTTTTCATCATTTTTTCAATTCTCTCATCTCGTTCCCTTGACTCTTTGATGTGGTCAAGAATCTTTTTTTCAAGGTTGTTCTCGGTTTTGGTTTCGAATACACTCTTAACCTTCTCAATCCTATAGGCTTCAGCTTCATTTGCCCTTTCCAGCCTTCGCTTTTCAAAAATTTCACCATAATTGTATTCTTGCTTCGTCAATGTTTTTATTACCTTATGATCAAAATTGTCTCTTGGTCCGTACCCTGTATCCATATGCCATTTGTAGCAATGTTCAGCAATCCGTTGAATACATTCCAAGGCTTGGTCAGGGGTCACGCTAGGAACAGGTCTAGGAGAATCGAGTACTTCCCATGTTAGCGCATTAATTCCCCTGTAGAAGACATAGACGATCCGATGTTTATTCAAATCATGAGTGGGACATTGATAAAGCAGCTCATTAAATCTTTCCCATGCTTGATAAAGCGTTTCTTTTCCTTCTTGAACGAATTGATGGATCTTACTAAGAAGTTTAGC
The DNA here is from genome assembly GCA_019973895.1 of Chrysanthemum seticuspe. Classification (NCBI taxonomy): domain Eukaryota; kingdom Viridiplantae; phylum Streptophyta; class Magnoliopsida; order Asterales; family Asteraceae; genus Chrysanthemum; species Chrysanthemum seticuspe. The sequence continues at coordinate 67,227,414 of BPTQ01000007.1, read as the reverse complement.
CATTTTTTAAGGAGGGAAAAATTGTTTGACGAATTCTCTTCTTAATTTATCCCATGCTTCTTTACATTCATTTGGTAGTTTATTGTACCATCTTTTCGCAGTTCCTGTAAGAGTCATAGGAAAAATTCTTGCGGTAACTGAATAGCTCAAGACGCTCCGAATGCTAAAAAGAGATGATAAGTAGAGTACTTCTTCTACATGATTCTCAACATCTTCATTTTCATCCCCTGAAAACTTAAGCTCGTGTAACTATCGAATAAATTGGTCCGAAATTGAGTATTTTTCCATACTAGAATCCTGTGTGAAGGTTCGTTGGCAGTTCTCATTTGGTCGCTCCAAATACTGCTCCATGGTTAATTCTTCGATATTATTTTCATCAATGACTTCCGGTTCTGCATCAGACTTGTCAGATTCGTAAAATGAAAAGATGTTATGAATAGGAACCAGAGAGTAAAATTTTTTTGTCCGAAATTGTTTCTCTGGATCATCGAATGGGGTGGCCAGAAATGGCCTCGAGCTTCCAGTCTTGTATCCTGACATTTAAGAGAAGAAAGAAAATTAAAAATAGACTTAATAAAAAAAATCCTAAAATAACTCTCCGGCAGTGGCGCCAAAAACTTGATGCAGGTTTTACTAACCAGGTTTTAATATTTATAATGTCTCGTTATACCTATGGTCTACCCTAATGCACTAACGGCCAGTGTACCCGGTCGTGTGTAGTGTAGTATTCGGTAAAACCGAGATCGTCCCAAGAGCTATGTGTGTTGGATTAATACTAAGTCTAGGTGTCACAGATTTTAATATGATTTAATTAATTAACTACTAAAGCAAATAAAGGCAAAGGATGTGATCAATAGAGGAGAGTGGTGCTAACTTAGTTATTCATCCTAGCTAGTAATATCTACGTCTAATTACTTCCAATTACTTCAGGTGGGGTCAAAGTCGAGAGGACAGTATTTGGTCAGTTCGCCCTAACCTATCAGCAAACATGCCACCATTGGAGAAGTCAGGTGTCCCCTCATAAGTCCAGTTGTTCTTGGTCCCCTAAGCCGAGTTATTAAGTTCCGCTACATGCTAGACTTATAATAGTGAGTGCCCGGGCGCTAGCATCTTAGACACTCACCCCCTAATTCTTAAGTTCATCCAAACGGTAGGTGATCAGTTGGTCAAATCGCACAAGTAGAAAGGGTCGTCAGTTGGTCATATCTTACCCTTCCCATCTCAGTCTACTCACTTAGCGTCAGTTGGTCATATCTCCTAAGCAACTAGCCTCTACCGCCATTCAAAACTACCGAAACAAGGGTAGCTACCAATAAACTATGCATGCATACACTTATAAATAATTATACGAAAGTAAATTAAACGCAAACAAAACAATTAAGGAATCATAACTAGGCCAGCACCAAGAGGTGCTTAGCCACTCATATTAACCATACAAATCAATTTAATATTTAATGTTACGAAATACAGGAATCGAAAGTAAAGAAAAGATAAAATGCTAATGCTTATCGTAGGGGAGTGATTTCTCCCTTGGAGATAGCTCCGTATGCTCCTCTAGACCTGCCTTTGGCTTCTTCCCACATTCTTTGTTTGTGGTGTGTGAAATGGGATGATTTGAAATGCTGGAAATTGTGGGGTATTTATAGGCCAGATCTTGGTTACGGCGTAACTAATAAAATAGTTACACCGTAATCATCTAATTATTCGTAAATTGCACTAGATCTGCTGGTTACGGCATAACCTTATAAGTGGTTACGCCGTATCTTCAATAATTCTTGGTTACGCCATAGTTTATGCACGAGTTACGGCATAATTATCAGCGGCGCGGAACCTCATTTGACCTAATATAGGTACGTCGTAATCTTTTGAGAGAGTTACGCCGTAATCTTCTGATAAGTTGGCTTTCTGAGTCACGCTTTAGTTACGGTGTAATGTGAGAGATGAGTTACGCCGTAACTTCTTCAAAGTGAGCATACTATGATAAATCTTTAATAATTCTTCAATTCCACGTCTCTTTAGCTCCAATGCTCGTAATTTACCTGAAAGTGGAATATAATGGAAAACAAGCGTAAATCCATATAAATGATATAAATTACAAGCATTATTGGGGGAAATTAACACTTAATATTCAGGATAATTTGATGTTATCACGTACGGAGGAGGTCCCCCTACGCTCGAAACGTATGAAGGAGGCACTAGAGCCCCCGTCCCCTCTATCCCTAGATGAGCTGCCAAGAGAGGTGGTAGGTTCACCCCTCCATTTCCTACTAGATTACTCCCTCCGTTGGAGTTCTCACTCCTCCTTTCTCCCGGTATTCTCTCCCTTATACTAGGGTCTCCGCCGAGACCTTCTTCAAAACCCACAGTTTTTCCATTGGGCCTCCTCGCAGATGGAGAACCAATTTGTAGGGCAGAACGCCCCCTACTTGTTGGTCGATGCCTTTCTTCTACCTCAATCTCCTCATCATATTCTTCGCTAGAATACTCCAATTCCATTCGCATTTCGGTGTTACGAACTTGTCTTTTGTGAGCCCTTATCAAGGACTCCAGTGCTTTGAAGTTTGCCTCAATGAAGGCAGGGCTAATTTCTGGATTGGGATTAGCTGAAGTTGAGGCGTGATGTACGGGAGTTGTTTCTAGGCGAGATCGTGTAGTGAAGGTGGAGGCGGTTATGGGGGCGAGATTATCGGTGTTAGTTGTGGTGATGGGTACCAGGGTAGAAAAACCTGATGGGGGTGTATCTTCTCGTCCTGGTTGCATGCCGAAAAAGTAGCGTAATCAGTTAGGAGGTTAAGACTTGGTGATTACGGGACTTATAGTAGTGGGTCCCACGGATGGCGCCACTGATTGTACAATACATTGCACTACCAGGCTTTGATGGTGATCGAAGGTAAGAGGGGTGTGTATTCTAGCCAAGTTTGTCCTTTACCTGAGAATAAGAAATACCAAGACACTACGTTAAGTGATTACGCAAGGGTTGGACCCTGCGAACCACCTCCGACGTGAGAGTAAGTATGAATTATGGTTGTATAAGTGAGTGTAAGTAAAAAGTATAGTGTTTAGTGAGCATACCATAAACTTCTGCCCAACCCACCTATTTATAGTAGAGAAAATGGGCTTGAGGGCACCTCTGCGCAAATATCAAAGAACATGGGGGCGTCCCATGCTTTTGGGTAACCGCTAGGGCTTAATGACCCATGTTCTCAGTTTTGGAGAAAAAGCCAAGGATGAGAGTGAGATCGTGGGTTTGACCAGGTGAGGATGGTCCTCTGTCCTTTGTTCCCTCGACAGCCACACCCCGAAGGGCTTAGGGCTTCGAGTGGCGAATTTCCCGTAGGTAACCTTCGTGTGTACGAATGGTTTGACGCCGATGAACACTTGGGATAACTAACTTGGGTCTTCGTATTGAAGGGCTTTGACACAGTTCGAAGGGGTGTCCTTCGAACTGCTCAAAGGGTACCTCATCATACATGGACGGGGGGAGTTCAGTCAACATAATGTACGAACATTGTTTCAACAAACTGACAAAACACATCAGGTCAAGCCTTAAACCTCCAACAACAACAACACTAATCGGGCTCTCAGGAGAGAGATCATATCTTGAAGGTGTAGTCACCCTATAGCTCACAGTATGAACACACCCGCTGTCGAGAACGATCATGTTACAATTCTACATTATCAAATCCACATCCAAGTACAACGTCATACTCAGAAGAACAATGCTTCAGAAGCTTAACATGGAAGTTTCAGCCATCAGGTCTTTAGTAGAATTTACAACAAGAGCATGAGTCGCTACACTAAAGAGCGACTACCCTGGGAAGGATGCAAGCCCAGCGGCCGTGGTGGAAGAAAGCATTTTCAGGGAGATCACGTAGAAGCCTATTCAGGGAGACAATCCGGTGAAAGTCATCATACATCCCGAATACCAAAATCAACCTATCACAATCAGAGTAAACCTCTCGCCCCAAGGACAGAACCAACTTGTACAACTATTGGCAAACAGTCTGAACACATTTGCCTGTAAACCTTCAGTCATGACTGGTGTAGAACCGTAGGGAGGGATACAGTCTTTTCGGCTTCTTCGAATTTTATTGACTTCAAGCCTTAAAGATCATCAAGTGGTTATACAACAATAATCACAACCACAAATACTACAAAAGTATATAAAGCATGTAAAGAGACACCACGATATAAAAATGGTTTGGGATGGGGGTTATACCATTCGTATGTCCAGTTGTAAATCCACAACATTGATACTATTACTCTAGTATAATTCTTTCAGTGAATTATAAACTGTTACAACTTCACTCCACCGATATGCACAAAGAAGAGCTACTCCTAACGGTATTCCGATCTCAGAAACCACCAAAAAGAATCTCATGATTCAACTTAACTACAAAGACCACTAAGACTTCCCACCAGAAGTATCAAACCCGAACTAGATCTCAACTGATCTAGGCTTGGTCATCAAGACACAAGACTTCCCTTACAACCAAATAGAATGATAGAAAGTTGATTGTTGAAATCAAGCCCTAACCTAACCCAGAGACTCAATTATAATAGAAAGTGTATAGAAGAAGACCATCGACATAATTTACAAGAGTGGATTAGGTTCTTGTGAATCTTCCCTTGCGTAGATGTGTTCTTTCAAGAATGATAAGAGAGAAAGATTAAGAACATAAGATGTAGACTTATAGGGTAGAGAGAAAATAAGGGAGGAGGAAAGAATGAATGGCAAGGGGTGAGAAATGCCCAAGACAAGTGGGGTTATTTATAGACCAAGCCATGAGACAACAGTCACCTGGCGCGTTGTTGGCGCTCCGGGGTGCCAGACCACTGTTACCAATGGCTTGGTTTAATTTTACCCCGACTTGTTAAACCTGCAAGTGCACTTCACATTTGACCTTTCCAATATCAATCCAAAACTTTTAGTGTGATAAGGTCAACAAACTCAAATAGCCATTTGTAAAATGATTTGTGAAGTGTATAAAAGAAAGTTTGAAGATGTTTGTCCAATATTTAGTAGAGAGGAAAGAATTATTAGACAAAAGGGGTATAATATAGAATTCCTCACTTGGCAAGGAGAGAAAGAATATGCAAAGAAATATTCCTTTGCTTGGAGAGAAAGTGTGGATTTTGATAGATGAAATATTTGAATTTCAAATTCAAATTGTGTGAGAGGGAAGTGTGTGTTATAGGATAGGTTAGGGTCTAACCATGGTTGATTTAAGTGAGTTATCATAAGTTAGTAAGAAAGAATATGCCAAAGGAATATGCTTTGCTTGGTGAGAAAGGGTGGATGTTAGAGGGGAGATTTGAAATTCAAATCCATATTCAATTAGAGCATATGAGATAAGGATGGATTAGTTGTGAGTTGGAATGATGTGATGGTTGGAGCCTAAGGTTTCAAATTCAAAATACAAAATTCAAATCCAATAATACATGTTCTTGAAATACAAATTAAGTTGTAAGGATGGATGGTGATGTGATGGGGAGCCTGTATGTGAAATTCAAATTTGAATTTTTAGGATAAGGTGATGTGTGTGGGAGAAGGTTTATGAGTGTGTGTGTGTGTGTGTATGTGTAATTTGAATTTCAACCTAGTGTGTGTGAGTGAAGAAGAGAATGAATAGTGAATGTATGGTGGAGGTTTATTTGATTTCAAAATCAATGGTGAGGATGAAGAAGATGGTGATATGGTTGAATATTAGTGGTTGGATGAGATTGTTAAAAAGAGAATGTTTAAAAATATTTTGTGGGAATGTGGGGGGAAAAGGTACAAGAAGGTACAATGTGTAAAAGAATAAAACAAGGATGTTCAAGATAAGATTGAAGGTTTATATGGTGACATTTTAAGGTTTGAGTAATAAGGATGAATAAGGAATAATCAAAGGATTGATTATAAGTATAAATCATTTTGTCATTAAGAGAGAAAAGAATAAGACAATAATGATTAGAGAAGAATGTTTGTAGGAATGTTGGATTATGTAGGAGGGGTGTGTTTAATCATTTTTTGGGAAGTGAAGATGTACAAATGATTAAGGAAGTGATTGTGAGAAATGTGTAAGTTTGTAAAACATTTATTGTGTGGGAAGTGAAAAATATCAAAGGATAAACATCTTCCAAGTAATCCCAAACTCAATTATTCACTAGGACTAAATCCATGATTATTCTACAATAATTATGATCATTAATCATCTTGATGCGAACAAGCTAAGTGCTTTGCATCTCAAGTAAAGCATATCCCGTAACAGGAAAGGATGCATTTACGTAGGTGACATTTGAATTTGTTTAACCAATAAGGGAGTAAACCCGTTACGTGATTAGAGAAGACGTATACATGGATTATGGTCATATGAATACTTTAATTTGATATTATATAGGAAGTATGAATGTCCTAAGTTTGGAAAAGCTTTGGATAAAGGCGTTTGATAAAATATTTGAGTTGGTGTTTTGTCAAAAAAGGGTGGTCATAATTTTGTATCCCTCTAAGTCTTCAACTTGTTTCGAGTGTTCCTAATAACTCTAATATCATATTCATACCTGTAATAAAAGAACCACATTTGTTGGGTAAGGGGAAAGCCGACTTTCAAAATTCAAGCGATCCTTAACAGAAAGTTGGCGCACTGCTGGCGCTCCGAAGCGTCACCAGCGCGCCAGTTGCAGTTAAGGAGCTGGTTGGATTCTGGCTAACGTTTGTGATTTTATGTGTTGCGAATGTTTATTTGTCATCATTAAAACATACAAAAGGATTGGTCAATGTTGCACCAACAACTAGTATTCCCAGGGAATTAGCATAACACATCCTAGGCCTAACCAATATGCACCACCTATTAGACATAAAAGACACAGTCTTTCTCTAGAGCGCTCTCAGGATATGGATTTGCAGGTCACGAACCTATCTTTGCGGGCATCCTGCGCCCAGTCAAATATCAAACATGCGTTTCAAACCTAGTAATGGTTAACAAAGTCAATGGCACGTGCCATATGTGTGTCAATTTCACCAGCCTAAACAAGGCATGTCCAAAAGACAACTACCCTTTACCTCCCATCGATTAGAAAGTGGAATCCTTGGCTGATTTCAAATACAAGTGCTTTCTTGACGCATACAAGGGATATCACAAATTTTTAATGAAAGAATATGACAAAGAAAAAATAACATTTTAGACCAATCAAAGTCTTTTTTGCCATACCAAGATGCCTTTAGGTCTAAAAAATGTAGGCGCTACCTACCAGGCACTGGTAGACAGAGAATTCAAATCTCAGATAGTCGTCGACCTCGAGGCATATGTCGATGACATGGCTATCAAAAGCAAGCTAAGACAGAGGATACCCTATTGCGTGACATCATAGATGTAGGATGGTAGCCCGTATGTTTTTCTCATTTTTTTCATCATTTTTTTTAACATACTCTTTCTCTCTCTCTCTCTTGTTTTTCTTTTTTAGATTTTTTTTCATACCTTTTTACTCTATCATCCTCTACGATAACATCAAAATATAAGGGATTTATAGGAGCATCCCTACACTTGAGTTTTTATTTAACTAACACTAATTGACCCGATTTGAAAAAGATATAAAACACACATAATGAAAAACAAAACAAGCAAACAATTAAGCATGCGTTGCCTCCCACGAAGCGCTTTTCTTTATTTATGAGTCTTGTAGCTAGACTCGAAGTCGTGCTCCTACGTGATCTTATGTACGCTTGCGTGCCCGTATCTAAGCCACTCTAATGTTCTCTCATCTTTCTTATAATCATCTCCTAACTCTAGATATTTTTTATAATACTTCTCATTTTTTTCATAAGTATGTCTAAGTCCCGTTTGTTTGTCTCTTTCACTAAGTAACGGAATACGAGTCATTCGATTACATGCCGTCATAACTTTATGTTTAAACCTAGGGTGTGTACGGGGAATTTGATAGACAAAATCCTCAACTTCATTACCGAATGTAATTAAACCATCAACCATCCGTTCATTCAACTTAGTCATTCTCTTAAAGGGTTTTCCAAATATCAATTGAGTGAGGCTTCCATCAATGAATTCTCCCAAGTCCTCTAAAACCATGAATTCTACCAAATAAGCAAAACTTCCAACAAACACGTGCAAGTAAGTGGCTGCTTCAGCAACATTGTTCCCTTGATAAGCTAACTCGTTTACCTTAATTTTATTGTATAAATTCCTTGAGATTAAGTTTAAAGGTAAAAACGAATTCAAGTAAGCATCAAAACCTTCTAATCCTATCTTGCAAGGGAATTGCATGTTAAAAGGACTATCTTTCTCAATTCTACACCTAGGGTCAAAACTTTGAGAGGGATCTTTTTCCATCTCAATCCTAACTCCATTGATGAATTCTCTGTTGTCAATTGCCTCACCGTCATCAAATTACACATCAGAATCCGAATCATAGAAAGGACTATTATGTTGCCAATTTATTTCATAATTCCCAAGGTGATTTCCAAAGTGGTGAATGGGTGAAAGGTTTTGTGGGATTGCATTTTCCATTGCGGGGTTTGGAGCGGGTAGTGCAAAATTTCTTCGGAAAAAGATGTGAATCATGGCAAGTGATGAGAATTACGAACAAAAACACAAAGAAGGGGGATAGACTACAAGGAAGCTAATGAAAAATAGAAAAAAGCTCACTTGATAGGAATCAAGCGAGTGGACCTAAACGAGATAGAAATCTAACTAGCTATTCTATTCCCCAGCAGCGGCGCCAAAAACATGATAGCGTAGGTTCGGGGTCGAGAAAACCTCCTTTTCTACGAGCAAGCTGTTCAACCCTCTAGGCAGTGAACCTAATCATTGTAGTGTAGTATGAGGTAAGCCTCGGGGATTGATTTCGTTCTCTAGGGGAATAGGAATGCTAGAAAGAGATATATGACGAGAAGGTGGGGTTGAGGATGATTCTTTTTATTCTTTTTTATGTTTTTTAGAAAGCAAAGGTAAAATCTCGGGGTATATGATTGGGGGGGGGGTAATTCTATCGATTTTTCTACTTTAACTACTTATCTAATTATCTAATTAACCTATGGAAAGATTATGCTTATTGAGGTGTGCTCGTATGATGATTAAAGATGTGTTCACTTAGATACTATTACTCCCTAGTTATCTTTTATTGGTCAGTTGAATTGTCACTTCCTTTATCTTTATTGATTCGTTGTATTCCTATTAGTCGTAGGGGGTGCCTATTCCCTATCTCTATGAATTGTAGCTCTCCTATAGAATCCACGGGATCGGCAATTACACTACTATCTCCCCCTAATACCCTATTGTCATAAAGTACAACTCACGCAATAAACACAACAATAACCTAGGTGCACTCCTATGGCTTCTGCTAATTAAGACAAGAGACAACCCTAACAACAATCAATAACTAGGTTTCATAGATCTAAGCAAACACACAAGTAATTTAGCTAGACATGTTAAACAAGCAAGCATACACACAATCAATTGAACATGGGTTAGACATAATGATAAATTGGATAAACAAACTTATCTTGATGTGTAAAAATAGGGTATGGGACCCTAGAATACTGTCCAAGTCGGACTACAATTAAGTTAGGGTTTGCACTCCAAAATTCTACCTCTTAAAATACAGAAAAATCAAATTCTATATATAGATTTACAATCGCGACGACGTTACCTTTTGCTAGTGACGTCGTCAGGTCGCCGTCATTAGAGTTTCGTTTGGGCAAGTCATCGTTGGGACGGTGTCACTTGAGAAGCGTAACGTCGTCAGTCTTCATGCAGGACGTCGTCTGAATCTTGGATCTTGGGCTTCTGTGTGAAAAGTGTGAGTGACCCCTTCCAGAAATAAGGCGTGACGCTGTCAGTCTTTAGGACCAGAAATTCCGCTGAGTCGTCGCGTGCACTTTTTGATCAAGTCTTCAATAGGGGATGGCGTCGCCCTTTGGATGGGACGCCGTCAGGTGTAGTGAGCAGTCTTGGATTGTCTTCGATCTTGACTTTGCCATTTTCTTCATGTTTTTGCTCCTTTTCATCCAAATATGCTTCATTCCAGCATTTTGCTTCCAAAAGACCTAAAAAGTGAAAGTGAACGATTTTAAGAAGTAACGGATATAAAATGTGTTGATTTAGGGCTTAAATGACCCCTTAAAAACATACGTTTTAAATCCTTATCATGCGATGAAACAAGGTCAGTAAGGCCGTAGGTCAGGGCAAGCTCACTCCCAATTGGGAGGGTCATACATCATTCGTCAGGAAAACGACAATGGTTTCTACCTGTTAACAACGCCTGCAGGGGATGACATTCCCCTAACATGACATGCATCCTACCTCAAACGATGTTACATCTAAGGTGGATCGCTGAATTAAAATGGACTTTTGCTATTTTAACATGAAGGCTTCTAACAGCCAGGATATCTCATATGTGTTATTTCTATAAATATGCAATGACAAATCCAACACTTTTCTTACAAAGTGTCACATACGATTAGTCATATAAGCAACATTTACTCGAACATAAATTAGCCTTTATGAACATGCTCATGAAAAAGGGGCCTACGGGTTATAAAGCATGGAATACACCCGAAGGCACTTTAGATAAGATTTAATTGCGCAAGCCCATTCTAAAGTACTACAAACGCACAACTTGTAATGAGTAAGTTTCTGGAAGATAGTTAGTCGATAGTTACTAGTTATAATGTGCATGGCAAAACATAAGTACTTATTATCACAAAATCAGGGTCAAATCAGATTCTCGATTGCAAAATTAGGCTACACATTCTTCATGTTTAACTGATTACTAAACATAGGAATGCAACACATACAATAAATTGGCTGAAAAAGCTAATTTCATTAAGAGTTCTAGATTACAACATCCTAACTAAAAACCCATGCCTATACAAACCTGGTAAACACATACAATAAATTGGCTGAAAAAGCCAATTTCATTAAGAGTTCAGGATTACAACATCCTAACTAAAACCGCAGGCCCACACAAGCCTGGTAAACACAAGAATGATAAATTGACAAATATTTAATTTCATTATAAACTCAAAATAAACCACCCTATTACAAAACCCAGGACAATACATGCATGGTATATTCTACAAAACAATCCTGATACATCACGAGTCACAAACACTCGTCTAGAAGCTTCCGGACGTAGCTAATAGCGACCTAACATACTCATGCTCCAACCTACGTAGACACGAGGCTCAGGCAAACAAGATGCAAGTTGACCTTGGATAACGCTAAGGGAAAAACCGAAATGTAGCACAGTCCACAGGGGTAATCCCTGATACATGCTCATCACGGGACCCAAGCCTTATTCAAGATTTATAATTTGACCACGACCCCTTAAACATTCATACTTGCAGAATACTTTGAGGAACTCATCGCGGTCGAATCACCTTATTTGCAACTTACGGTAGTGACCAAGAGCTACCTGCGAGAACAAAATAAAATAAATCAACAGTCCATAAATCTCAGAAATAAAAGACACAAAGTCAAAAACTCACCGAGGCAGGAGCAAAATGTCCAACAGGAGCATCTAGCCTCAAAACCAAGGGCACGATCCTACAGTTGGACATCCCCATCAATGGTGGGTTGATGATAGCAGATGGCTCTTCTTCCAAAGCAAGGAGAACAACAATCTTAGTCCCCAATCCACCGAGGATTCCTTAAGTGACCACCAGCCTATGCTTCCAGACATCAAAGGCTAGTCTACGCCAACCGATGGTGACTGGAAGCGCGGTGTAACATTAAAGTCTCCCGCAAAGATGAAAATTTCCCCTCAAATATATGATTTAACATTTAAGTTTCTCATCATGATGACCAAATCCTCCTAGTAGGACTTAAAGGAAGATGATAAAAATCCTGATGCAAGACCTTCCACGCCTTCCATTCTAACAATCACTTGCGAAACTCCACTCGGATCAAAATATACCCCACAAGAATGGAAGAAGAGTAAGCAACTCTATATCCAAGCCCCATACACGGGTAAAGGATCTTAGACCACCAATGTCTTTTCCATGACCAATCTTCATCTTACACCACAAAAAATCGAAAGAAGTTTTTAGGGTTTGGGAAGGGATGTATAAAAATGGGAGAGGAAAGAAACTCTATCATTTCAAGTTGTAACCTCCCCACCTTTCTATCCCTATTTATAGGCAAGGAAAACGAATCGGCAAGTTACACTTGGCAAAAGCCCATTGGGTCAAAACACATTTAATAAGGCGCGTGATAAACACCCTGCAAAGACGCAAGTACAATTTACGTCAACACATACATCATGTACAGTCAAAAGGGACAAGCCATACATACCGCTTGAGAAATATCAGGATGATGTCGTCTACAGTTGCAAAGACAATAAAGACGCGTCAAATCTCAAAGATAGCGAATAAACCCAAAGATGGATATTCCTACACGTCCCCATGAAAGGTATTAAGTACACATCTTTCCCAACTCAGTTTATAACCCTGATAGAGGTAAAAAGCCTGCATCCAGTCATCATTACAAAAAACAAATATGATCACATCCTGAAAGCGAAGGACCTGAGAACGAACCCTGGTAGCACAACACGGACTGAGGAGACTCATTACAAAAAGTCCAATATCATATTATCAGTGCATGATCTAATACTAGACTGGGGGGTTCCTGATAGCGTATCAATATTAGCGTCCCAAGACCAATAATTACATGCTCGAATCAAGCCTATTACCAACGCCCATCAACACATTATGGTAACCTGACTAAATCCCAAGCCATGCAGAGCCTGGTGAAACCTCTCAGGCCAGACTGAGCATGATAGTACTACTGCTCCCCAATTGTCATTAGTGGTTAAGATGTACCATCTAACATTGTGTAGTGGCGACACACGACAAGCACCACTTTGTATGAGCCAAGGAGCGCACAACACCTGTCCTCTTTGTCTGCTCTCATATGATCAACATTTGGCTCTCTAGCAGTCATTGATCATCCCCAAGGGGTTTGTCTCTAAACCCTACAAGCCTCTCTATAAAAGGAGAATGATGCATGTTTTACTGACCAGGTCTTAATATTTATAGTGTCTCGCTATACCTATGGTCTACCCTAATGCACTAACGGGCAGTGTACCTAGTCGTGTGTAGTGTAGTAAATGGTAAAGCCAAGGTCGTCCCAAGAGCTATGTGTGTCGGATAATTACTAAGTCTAATTGTCACAAAATATGAATGGTTTGATATGGTTTTAATTAATTAAACTACGAATGCAGAATATAAAAGCAATTAAATGGGAGAAAGGAAATCAATAGATGAATAGTGGTGCTAACCTAGTCAATCCTCCTAACTAGTTATGTCTACTTCTACCTACTTCTAATTACTTCAGGTGGGGTCAAATTCGAGAGGATAGCATTTGGTCAATTCGCCCTAACCTATCAGCAAAGATGCCACCACAGGAGAAATCAGGCGCACCGTCATAAGTCCTGTTGTTCCTGGTCCCCTAAGCCGAGTCATTAAGTACCGCTACATGCTAGATTCTAAATAGTGAGTGCCCGACCGTTAGGAACTTAGACACTACACCCCCCAATTCTTAAGTTCATCCAAACGATAGGTGATTAGTTGGTCAAATCGCACAAGTAGAAAGGGTCGTCAGTTGGTCATATCTTACCCTTCCCGTCTCAGTCCGCTCACCTAGGGTCAGTTGGTCATATCTCCTAGGCAATTGGCCTCTACAGCCATTCAAAACTACCGAACCAGGGGTGACTACCAAAGAACTATGCATGCATACACTTAGAAATATTTGTACGGAAGTAAAGGTAAACATAAACAAAAAAATTAAGAAATCATAACTAGGCTAGCACCAAAGGGTGCTTAGCCACTCATATTAATCATGCACATCAATTCAATATTCAAAGGTACGAAATACATGAATTGAAAGTAAAAGAAATAATAAACGCTAAAGCTTATCGTAATGGTGTGACTTCTCCCTTGGAAACAGCTCCGTATGCTTCCCTAGACCTTCCTTGAGTATTTTCCCACATTCTCAGAGTATTGTGTGTGGAATGGAATGAATAGAAATGCTGGAATTCGTGGGTATTTATAGGCCAGGTCTGGGTTACGGCGTAACCAAAAGATGAGTTACGCCGTAACCTCCGTAAATGCACTAGATCTGCTAGTTACGGCGTCACCTTATAAGTGGTTACGTCGTAGTCTTCAATAATCCTGGTTACGTCGCAAGTGATGAAGTAGTTATGGCATAAGTATCAGCGGCGTGGAACCTCTTTTGACCTAATGGAGTTACGTCGTAATCTTTGGAAGGAGTTACGCCGTAACCTCTTGATGAGTTGGACTTCGGGGTCACGCAATAGTTACGGCGTAATGTGAGAGACGAGTTACGCCATAACCTCTTCAAAATATGCATACTGTGATAAATCCTTAGTAATGTTTCCATTTCCGCGTCTCTTTAGCTCCAATGCTCGCAATTTACCTGAAAGTGTAAAACAATGGAAAACAAGCGTAAATCCATATAAATGATATAAATAACGAGCATTAACGGGGGAAATTGACACTTAATAATCAGGACTATTTGATGTTATCAAATATCTCCCCACTTGAACTCTACTTGCCCTCAAGTAGACCTTATTAGACAGATTCCTAAAAAGATATCTCCCAAAACCTAGAAAATATGAGTTTACAAATCCCTTATGCTAGAATAAAACAAAGCCGAACACCTCGCGAAAGGCGAACAAACACTCAAATCTCTCAACTATTCTAAGTGTCAATTTCGGGGTGATCACTCAATTGCACAGTCATAGCATGTATTCTATCATAAGCTTGGCGGTTACACAAATCTCCACCACTGGAGTAAAGGGCTAAACAATTTTCGAAGGCAATATGGGTAGACACGACAAAGGTTAAGGGGTGACTCGTCATTACTAACATGTCACGGTGAAGTGGACAAAATCAATGATACATGACCAAATCCGTGGCCAAGACACCAAAGATTGCTCGCTGCATCACCTAGACACGCTTCATGACTAAAGGGTAGGATAAGACATGGGATGTATAATTGGTGTAAAATGAAAAACAAGAAAGTAGTCTATATCTATAACTAAGTCATCACCACTTACCGTCCGCCCAAAGTTCAAGTTTAGAAGTCTAGAGACCGGATCATGAAATGCAAGGTAGATGTGTCATTAGAGGACGTCGTGATGGGTAGACCTTTTCTTCTTCAGTTGGTATTACTCCAACTTGAATCTTCAAATGTGACCGAGGTGGCCTCCTCGATACTAAACAATAAAACTCATACTATAGTGCTTATAACATTGCACTTTACAAAATCATAACTGAATCAACTATTTTTTTTATTTTTTTTTTTTTCGATTTTTTTTCGAACATACATGATAACATAACATCCCTCCACTTGAGATGAATGGGAATTCGGGGGGTCTTCAATGATCTTCATAATTGTTGTTGATGAAAGCGTAATTTCCAAACCTTTCCACTCGAACCTTGAACTTAGGCAAATGATGACTTCCCAATTACAAATAAAGACTACAGGGTAGGCTAAGGTGTAAGGGTGTAATGAAACAATATATTGGGGTGACAAAATGAAAGGAATGGCTCAGAAGGGTGTATCTAGGGGTATCTTGCACTAAAGGGGAGTGCAACAAAAGGGTTTCACATGGGGGTCGAAAAGTCGAGGTGACTAATCGATAGACTCACAATGGTAGGCTGTTTGGGTGATAATCCTATAATACTGCCTTCTAAAACTGAAAAGTCCAAATACATCGAGCTAACTCAACATAGCTCGTCTATGGTCTTGAAATGAAGCAAAGGCCAAGTTCTAAAGTTTACAAGCTACCGGCACACTCATAATTTGGTGGATTTGGGGTAAAATATAGGAAACGGATAAGGCTAATCTCACCATGTAATATCAAGGGTTGTATGTGCTCGGCTAAGGTCTAATCTAGTTAGGTTCGGAAAAACATGTAAAAATATAAAAAATGGCATAATTTTTCAAAATAAACTAGAAAAATGAGGGAGAAATAAAGTTCAAGATATAATTCTACTCACGTCCCCCCACTTGAATTGTACAAAGTCCCTTTTGTACTAGGCATTAAAATAAAGGTGAAGAGAAAGGTAGAATTAGAGCGAGAACTTCCCTGAAATTTGCTCCAAAAAAGAAGAAGGCCTACGAGAAAGGATCGTGCCTTCGTTAAAGCGTCATGAGCAAACTTCAATCCCTGAAATCACAATACCGATAAGCATAATTCTAAAAAGAAACAATAAAATGAAAAACAAACCTAACTTACTTTCGTAGGAATCACGGTTGCATTTAGCGAATGCAACAAGCCTTTTAAACCACTTGGTGTCCCAAGTGGATGAGTGAAGTCTCATGAGGGTTTACAGGGAACACACCCACAAAGTTCATTTAAAAACTAATACAAGGTTACTGTGTTTAAAAATAAAGAATTAAAGCAGAGGAGAGTTATGTCGTAACTTCAATAAGAGAGTTACGCCGTAACTTGCAAAACCTAGAATGAGCTGAGAAGCGAATGCTTACGGCGTAACCACTGAGATGGTATTACGCCGTAGTTGGTAATGTGTCAAGAATCCTGCTGCTAAAATGTTGATTATGGCGTAACCACTGAGATTAGTTACGCCGCAACTCTGTTAAGATCAGCAACTGCAGCAGTAATTACTTCTGTTGGAATCACTCCTAAACCTAAATCAAGTGTTAGTAATTCATATGTAATTGTTAGCTTAATTATGGCCTTTATGTTTGTTATTAGCCTTAAGCTTATGTAGAAGGCCCATGAGCTTAGGCCCAAGCCCATAGGAGAAAGGAAGGGACTAGGAAGTGTTGCCCTAGCTTCCCTCCTATAAATACTCTTGTAAACCTTCATTTGAAGGTTGGTTGTTCAAGTTAATCCTTTCACTCATGCCCTACGCGTAACTGTCTTACTATATCATGTGTGTGTGTGCTTGGTTTATTGTTCAATCGCCTTTATCTCTTTCTTGTAAGCTTGTGTTGTAAAACTAGTGACCTAACAGTGGTATCAGAGCCAGGTTCAGAAGTCTCAACATGCAATGTTCAGTACTAAGGATATCGTTGCCATCAAACACGTTGATCTGTCGACCAAATGGGACTACACTTTTCTCAAGAAGATTGTGGTCAAAAGGCAAGATGAACGGGATTATGCATTCTCTGAAGCTGACTTTGAGAATTTGTCTATCAACGACATTGAAGACATGTACCTTGCCAAAGTACAGGGTCGCATGAGGCAATTTTCAACTGAAGTACAACGTGAATTCATCAAGTCACTGCTCATCTTCATCAGAAGCATAGTCATCAAAGAACGTGTAGAAGATATCCAGCTAACAGTTGAATCTTATCAGACCCGTGTCAACTTCACTCCACCTCAGCTTGATCTTCCCGACATCAACCAGCTCTCACAATATACACTCATTAGCAAACCATTCGGCGTCGTTTACCGCAGTGAACTTCAACGAAATTGCTTAATGGCGTGTAGCGATCTTCACAAGTTTGGGGATCACACTTTGAAGATGGTTAGGGACGGATTGGCTTATAGGTTGAAGGATATACGTCAAAAGATTGGGTCTCCTAAGCGATGGAATTCTCAGGATCGAAGGGATGTGAGGAGGATCATCAAGATGATTGATGAACGGTTGTATAGAAGGGATCAGTTCAGAAGATTGGAAAGCTATGTTGGTGGTCGACCAAGGATTAACATCACCGGCTTTCAACGCCCGATTCACACTCCTGGCGACATCTCTAGACTACCTGGTACCCCTTAAACCGCTTCTTTCATTATAAATTTGGATGTGTGATTTATATATGTGAATGGCTTGTGCACACATAACAGTGTACAACCCGTAATTGTCAAGAAAGAACCCTGTGGTACGCTTCAGTGCCACAATCCTTACAAAAGGAGTGAAAGCTTCTTACTTTTGAGTAAAACCTATCAAACCTTTCATTTTTCAAGGTTTTGCTCAAAAGGACAAGTACTTCCCCGTATGATTTTCAAAACCTCAACCGTTTATATCACTTTTTGAGGGGGAGTATTTGAATTTAAACTTTGTTCACAAATTGTTCACAGTGGTCATCTTCCCGCAACACTCGAAATGGTCATATTTATTCTCAACTTTTCAAAAATAACATTTTATATGCCATTTTTGAGGGGGAGAAAATTATGTGATAAGAAATATGTTGTGTACATGCAAATGAATCTTTGTGTAATAGACTTAACCAACGAATTGACGGTACTTAACTGTTAGTAACTCGAAAAGACTTGTCTGGGACGGGTAATAATTTCAAGCTAGTTCGCTAGTAATGTAAACGTGTCTCGCAAAGGACTTGTCCAAGTAGAAAGTACCATTCGAGAAATTATTGGTAGACATGAACTCTGACGGGTATGACAACCTTTCGAGGTTTGTCTACACCTTCAAGGTAGTTATTAGAGCTAGTTGTCACCTAAAAGCTGACAATGTAACTCTTTAACTATGCAACGTAACCGTGTCTCGCGGGGGATTGTCTATCTTGAGTTGATCAATTCAAAAGTGCGCGCTCTTCCCACACAGTGCAGATTTCCATCAAAACTCTAAAGCACATGTGGAGGGGGAGTATTTCTGCTAAAAGATAAAACTCTCACAGTGGTTCAAACATGTTTTCATTTACAAACCCTTTGAGAGATTTTCTTGAAAATTGGTTTGATGGCAACATAGGTTAGTCATGGAGTGATAAGGTGACTAAGGTTAGGAATAACCGTCCTATGATCCGCCAGAGCCGGAGGGATCTACCCAAGGACATCACAAATAGTTAATACTTAGAAGTCCTTAGGTACGATGATAAAAAGAAGAAAATGAGAATCGGAGAAAGAAGGAGTTGAAGAATTAAAAAGAAATGCAAAGAAAAGGGTGAAAAGAAATAGCCCTCCAAATTATTCAACTTAGGGCAGACACCGGGTTCAATTCATATGCTACTGGTTGTCACTTAGTGAAGCCGGTATTGAAGATTAAAAGTCGTCATGGACCCAGTGACGCATGCACTATACCTTCTTAGCCACTCAAGTTTCTCTCAAAAGAAGCTTGTTTCATTCTCACAGGGAACCCTACGTAAACTATTGGCTTTCTCTTAGAGATCGCTGGTATTGAAGAAGGAGACCCTCACCCTAGTCTCCGCTCAGTAAAAACCAATACACACTATTGAGTCTAGAGCCACGAGATTCATCAAAAGATCTCTTAGGTACACTTGACATTTCATCACTTGACGTTCAACAATAAGAATTTCAGTGGTACGTTATCGAGTCCTTCACAGATCTTAGAAATCTGTCGAGAACATTTATGAGAGGTTCGCAACTGTGATCCTCAGTGATTGAATGGAAACTCCTGCCAGGGTCAACATCAAACAGCCCTGACAGCAGGTCACTTCGGTAACTCCCCGTGGATTACGCTTAGTGTGTCTCAAACGGTCTACAGTCGTGAGGTGATGCTTCGGTGTACCTCAGCGACTCATCTGAACTGTAGGTGTACTTCGGTACATCGCGTTATCTCACTTGTCGGACTCCAGTTCAGGAACGGCCTTTGTAAGAATTAGAGTTGTGTTTTCACACTATGCTGTTAACACTCTCGATGTTCAAACTTGTAAGTGCCGGAATCCGCTTATTACTAACCGTTTTCATGTTTTCTTCTTATGGAAGCTCCGGAGCGGGATGATCGTGCAGATTCTTCTCATGCTCATGCCAACATCATCACTAATGGAAGTTCTATCCAAAAGCAACACAACAGTCAGAATGATTCCTCGTCAAATCAAATAATCTACAAAGTTAAATACTTAAAGAACTTTATCAGTACTGAATTCCAACGTCAAAGAGCGTGTGAGCATGTTGAAGAATGACGTGGAGACACTGTAGCAGCGAAGCAGACCTGAGGTAGACTTGATGCAGACAAAAACATACTATCACTTTCATCACAAAGAACAATGATCAAAGAACAAAGTTAAAGATGACGTCAAAGCATAACCGTTTAAAGAAAACAATTTCTCTACACTGGGGAGATTGTTCGATTCAAGGCAATTCTTCTCACAAGAAAGAAGAATGTCAGAAGACGTCAAAGCTACCATTACATCAACGCCTTCACCGTTTTCATCACTATCACTTAGGGGGAGATTGTTGGAATCACTCCTAAACCTAAATCAAGTGTTAGTAATTCATATGTAATTGTTAGCTTAATTATGGCCTTTATGTTTGTTATTAGCCTTAAGCTTATGTAGAAGGCCCATGAGCTTAGGCCCAAGCCCATAGGAGAAAGGAAGGGACTAGGAAGTGTTGCCCTAGCTTCCCTCCTATAAATACTCTTGTAAACCTTCATTTGAAGGTTGGTTGTTCAAGTTAATCCTTTCACTCATGCCCTACGCGTAACTGTCTTACTATATCGTGTGTGTGTGTGTGCTTGGTTTATTGTTCAATCGCCTTTATCTATTTCTTGTAATCTTGTGTTGTAAAACTAGTAACCTAACAACTTCATTGTCTCCTGCAAAAATGTTAGAAAACACAAAACCCAACAGAAAGGAAATAAAAACAAAAGAAAGGGATAATTCGAGTTGTCTCCCGAAAGAGCACTTTTCTTTATTAACGAGTCTTTAAGTTAGACTCAGAGCCGCGGGGCTCCTATGGGGGTTTTTGAACTTGCCCCACTTCTTCGATATCCTTCATCAAATTGTGCCTCATCCATGCAACATTAGAGGCAGTTCGTAGGTACTCATTGGTCTCGATCTTTCGGACTTTACAGAATTTCTCCTCCGGACCTAGGTGGTAGCGAGTGAATTCATATTTTTCTACTATAATAGGGGGTGGTCTTTTGTAGGGTATCCCCAGGAGCTTGCACCTTCTTTGCTCGTAAGCTTCGTTATAGGGATCAGTGAACTCTTTAAGGTAATCTAGCATCCCTTCGATATCATCGTCATCAGAATCAGTACCCTTGAACCATTCTTTATCGAGCAAATTCTCCACTAGAATGCGCTTGCATTCTTCTTTATCATTACTCACCCGCTCTATATCCACATCAATTGTTGTTTTACTCGTGTTTTCGCTACATTTGTCGTTAGAATTTTCTTGATCCATGTATTCCTTCCAAATCTTATCTTTTGTTAATGCATCCACATGCCCATACTTAATTTTTACCCAACTATCAAACCTCAGGTTGTCTATCCAAGGTAAACTTGTTCTCTCCTTGTTATTGGTTGAGGACCAAAAGAATTCATCTTTTCCTAATCTTCCAGAGTTGCCTCCACCATCACACACATCGTTATACGGGTTGCATGATGCCCAGAAAATTTCCCCAGGGGATTTTACTTTCTCGCACCAGTGACTGCGTAGTTCTATGTTGTCAGTCTCATTTACATGCTCTTCCGTGCAGAGTATATCTTTATTAGTCTCGTCCGTTTGAATGTGCTTCGCGTAATCAACTTTTAGCTTCATAAGAAGATTTGGATTGATCTTGGCATTCCCAAATTGAATTGCGTACCAATCTTTAAAGGCTAAATTACCGAATTTTATCCCGTGTCTTTCACGCTCATGAGGGCATGTCCATTCCTCCACTCTTTCATTGTCTCCTCCATTGCAATATTCGTTGAAAGGGCTGCATGTAGGCCATGCCCTTGAGGTTTCTTCATCGATAATAGCGATATGAGTACACCAGTGAGTGATAAGTGGCTCTTCTTCATCATCAAGGGAGAGTTCTTCGAGTTTTTCAGATTCGTCCAAGTCGAGGAATTTTTCTGCCCATGTATCCCAGTTACGCCGTAACTGAGATTCTTGGTTACGGCGTAATTCATTAGAGTCGTATTCCTCAGTATTCATCACAACTCCTTTGTCGCTGTCAAACACCAGGTTACGCCGTAACTCATTAGGTATGTTACGGCGTAACTCATATCTGTTGACGGAATCGTCCTCTAAACTCGCATCACTGGCCTGAGCCTTCAAGTTATCATCCGAGAAAATTACCTTACATTCCATAGCTGGTTTAGATCCTTCAGGTTTATCGTTATTCCTTCTTACTTTTTCGCTGAGCTTTATCACCATGGATTCAAGGTTTTTAAGAGTGGAGTCGTGTTTAGAAATGTTTCTATCAGTGTTTTCCTAGAATTCCTTCAACCATTCATCTTGCTCCTTTTGTTTTTGGGCTGAATTTTCCAGAAATTTAGTAATTGTTTCTTCAAGACTGGGCTTTCTTTCTTCATAAGGCCCACGGTTGTAATTACTATGATACCCATTTCGATTGTCACCGTAAAAGGGTCTATTTTCTCCATACTTAGCTTCTTCGAATTCCTCTTCGTCCATATGAGGACAATTTTTCGTAAGGTGTCTTCCTCCACAGCTTTCACATCCCACTTGAATGGCATGAACAGTTTCCCTAACTTTTAGCATATCTCGACTGAGGCTTTCAATTTTACTAGCGATTGTTGCAATTCCGTCGAAATTTCCACCTTGGTTTCTTTTACTTCCACCGTCGTGCCATTTTTGAGAATGGTCCGCCATTTTTTGAATGGCTTCAATTGCCGTAGTATGAGTCATATTTGGGATAGGTCCTTGATAATCCAACATCTGTCTTGTAGTTACATTTATTCCTTTGTAGAAAATATTGACCTTCTGCTGGTTATTAAGATCATTGGTAGGACACTTGTAAAGAAGATCGTTGTATCTGTCCCAAGCTTGATACAGAGTTTCGTCGTCTTCTTGTTTGAAATTGTGGATCTCCAAGAGTTGATTAGAAATCATTGATGGTGGGCAATATCTTTGGATAAAGTGTTTCTTAAGTAGTGCCCAAGTATTAACTGCCCCCGCGGGAAATCTTTCGATCCATCTTCTTGCTGCTCCAGTTAGAGTCACAGGGAAGACCCTGAGCATAACAGCATCATGAGACACGCCCGGAATGTTGAAAAGGCTAGCGATGTATAGGACATTTTCAACGTGCTCATATGCGTCTTCGTCCCTGTTTTCTGAAAAAGGGTTAGCGCGAAGCTCCCTCATAAATTGATCTTTAATCTCGAAACGAACATCCGCTCCGATTGCCGGTCTTACGAGACCCGGCCCTTGATCAGCTCTAGTCAACGCCAAGTATTCCTCGAGAGTGAGGTCATCGATGTTAACCACTTCCATGGTACCTGAAAACTTGAAATATGATCGTGAGAAAAGTTTAAATATGAAATGAAAGACTTAATATTAATCCTAATATAGCTCCCCGGCAGCGGCGCCCAAAACTTCATGCAGGTTTTACTGACCAGGTCTTAATATTTATAGTGTCTGGCTATACCTATGGTCTACCCTAATGCACTAACGGGCAGTGTACCCGGTCGTGTGTAGTGTAGTAAATGGTAAAAACGAGGTCGTCCCAAGAGCTATGTGTGTCGGATAATTACTAAGTCTAATTGTCACAAAATATAAATGGTTTGATATGGTTTTAATTAATTAAACTACGAATGCTGAATATAAAAGCAATTAAATGGGAGAAAGGAAATCAATAGAGGAATAGTGGTGCTAACCTAGTCAATCCTCCTAACTAGTTATGTCTACGTCTACCTACTTCCAATTACTTCAGGTAGGGTCAAATTCGAGAGGACAACATTTGGTCAATTCGCCCTAACCTATCAGCAAAGATGCCACCACAGGAGAAATCAGGAGCACTGTCATAAGTCCTGTTGTTCCTGGTCCCCTGAGTCGAGTCATTAAGTACCGCTGCATGCTAGATTCTAAATAGTGAGTGCCCGGCCGTTAGGAACTTAGACACTACACCCCCCAATTCTTAAGTTCATCCAAACGATAGGTGATCAGTTGGTCGAATCGCACAAGTAGAAAGGGTCGTCAGTTGGTCATATCTTACCCTTCCCGTCTCAGTCCGCTCACCTAGGGTCAGTTAGTCATATCTCCTAGGCAATTGGCCTCTACCGCCATTCGAAACTATCGAACCAAGGGTGACTACCAAAGAACTATGCATGCATACACTTAGAAATAATTGTACGGAAGTAAAGGTAAACGTAAACAAAACAATTAAGGAATCATAACTAGGCTAGCACCAAAGGGTGCTTAGCCGCTCATATTAATCATGCACATCAATTCAATATTCAAAGGTACGAAATACATGAATTGAAAGTAAAAGAAATAATAAACGCTAAAGCTTATCGTAATGGTGTGACTTCTCCCTTGGAAAAAGCTCCGTATGCTTCCCTAGACCTTCCTTGAGTATTTTCCCACGTTCTCAGAGTATTGTGTGTGGAATGGAATGAATAGAAATGCTGGAATTCGTGGGTATTTATAGGCCAGGTCTGGGTTACGGCGTAACCAAAAGATGAGTTACGCCGTAACCTCCGTAAATGCACTAGATCTGCTAGTTACGGCGTAACCTTATAAGTGGTTACGCCGTAGTCTTCAATAATCCTGGTTACGTCGCAAGTGATGAAGTAGTTACGGCGTAAGTATCAGCGGCGTGGAACCTCTTTTGACCTATTGGAGTTACGTCGTAATCTTTGGAAGGAGTTACGCCGTAACCTCTTGATGAGTTGGACTTCGGGGTCACGCAATAGTTACGGCGTAATGTGAGAGACGAGTTACGCTGTAACCTCTTCAAAATAGGCATACTGTGATAAATCCTTAGTAATGTTTCCATTTCCGCGTCTCTTTAGCTCCAATGCTCGCAATTTACCTGAAAGTGTAAAACAATGGAAAACAAGCGTAAATCCATATAAATGATATAAATAACGAGCATTAACGGGGGAAATTGACACTTAATAATCAGGACTATTTGATGTTATCAGAGAACAACACACACAACTTCACAAGTTTCACACACTTGGGAAAATACTGCCTTACATCAATAAAGTATGGTGTTTTTTTAAGTGTTACTTGAGCTTCTTGATCCTTATCAATCTCATTGGGTCCTCACTATTTAACACGGGAAAACAAACAACAATACTATTCACTCCCATCTCTAAACCGATTTACATACCATACGTAAACAATATGTTTATCGATTCGATTTGTTCGTTTACTTGTTTATTGTATGTCGTCTATTGTCTAGACCATTAATTATTATATGAACATTCTGTGATTTTTTATCCGTATCATAGTGGTTAAGGGTAAGTGATAACAGAGCTTCACACGCCTTCGCCATTAGGATTAGACGTGAGCCAAACCCTAAGTTAGACGCATTATGACTAAAA
The DNA here is from genome assembly GCA_019973895.1 of Chrysanthemum seticuspe. NCBI lineage: Eukaryota > Viridiplantae > Streptophyta > Magnoliopsida > Asterales > Asteraceae > Chrysanthemum > Chrysanthemum seticuspe. The sequence continues at coordinate 67,202,230 of BPTQ01000007.1, read as the reverse complement.
CAAGTAAGTTAGCGCATATTCTCTTATAGATGACCATTCGCGGGAGAATAGGTAGTACTATGACCATTAGATTATCAAGATAAATCGTATAGAGTAGTTGTCACACTTAATGCGTGCTTAAGACTTATTAACACTATGACCATTGGGTTAAGGGTTAATATGCATAAGACTGGGTAACCGTGACCATTTGGCCTAGCTTGCATTAGATTCACCAACGGAATGAACATTAGATCATTGCACTTGTAGACGAATCAGTAAGACATAATCGGATGAACTTGGCTAGCATGTTCTTCCCCCATCGATCACAACCTCGTTCACTTTATTGTTTTAAGTTTATTTATTAGTTTAAGTAATCAAATCGTTTCAGTCTCTCAGATTGAACCCTCTGAATTAATTGTTTAGATTAGTTTAGTAATTGCCATTAGGTTTAGCATAAGTAAATTCGCACCTCGCGAATGACCCGTACTTACCATCCTAGCTATAACTAATCGGGTACATTGCCCTTTAGTGTTAGTCTATATGTTAGTTCGGTATTATAAATTAAGACTAGATAATAACACATTAAATTTTTAGCGCCGCTGTAGGGGAGCAAAGTTAGCTTTTGCTTATTTAGTGGTTTTATGTATATATTAAATTACAACATATAGTGTTGTTATTGATAATATTATTGTCAGTAGATGTTAAATTAATGTATTCGCACGGAATTATAAATATCAAAATAAAAGCACGAGTTATTGTGATATGTAAATGAATACACAATATTATACATATATGAACGACTCATGTTATTCCTTTTTATGAGATTAAGTAAAGATATCTGGATTATTTATTTATTTAAATATCCGCATTTAATAATGACTCATGTTATTCCTTTTTATAAGTTTAACTCGCGCGTACACGAGTTTAAAAATTAAAATATGGCTAAAACTATTATTAATATGAATATAAATAGACGAGATTAACATGAAGGCACGACCTCACGAGTTATTCTGAGATGAAAATAAATAGATAAGATTGTACATATAACAAGGACACATATTTTTTTTCAATGGTCATTATGTGCTACTAAATACGCATAATGTCTAGAACGTGATATCGGTAATTAAATTTAAACAAGATCAGTCTAAACACTATACCAGTTAAACAAAGTCAAATCCATCATACAACAAAAATTTATACAAAATATTAATCAATTAATACATAATGAAAAATTATGCAAAAACTCGCTCGTGCATGGGACTATAACAATGAAAGTATACAAGAGTTATTATAATTTTACTAGTAGGTACCCACGCATTGCGGCGGCGGGTATCAAGTAATAATAATTTTAGCAAAAAATGTTTTAAATTTTATGTTTTCTTTTACAATAACTTTACCAATAGCGATGATATATTAGGTTTGAGTAACTTAAAAAAATGATTGACAATATCAAACTAATTCATATAAAAACAATAGAATAATGGTATGATGTTGCATCCATAAATAGGCGGTAGTCAATAAGGTTATGAGGTTATGGTCAAATTAGTTGATAGTGACCCGTAGTCAGAAATACATAGAACCTTTTTTTAATGAAATTTATACGTAATAATCTACACCTCCTAATAATATATATTTTTTAAATGCCATATCAAGCTTTATAAAGAATTTATTTATGTTAAGAAAAAATAGTTTTTCATATATACATTTTGTAAAGTATATATTAATGAACATGTTTGTATTATTAATAGTGTTTATTACACTTGTCCCACATATATACAATAAATAAATAAATAAAAGAGTGTGTATAATGTAAAAAAATTTACATGTTCAAGCAATCATGTGGAGTTCTATATGAAAAGTATAATAGGTAAATATTAATTTATAATCATTGAATTAACACTTAGCACTTTGCATCATTTGTCTTCAAAATATTGTCCTGATCTTTATAAAAAATCATTTTATTTTTTATTTTTTTGCTTAAAAATATCAAAAAACTTTCAAATAATATTTAGATTGGTTCTTGAAATACTCTTACGATTTAATAATACTTTTGAAATTTGTAGTCTAATATGCATTTTAAAATCTTAGTGATTTATATGTGCATTTTTGCATTAAAAACTATACTAATTCAAAAAGAAATAACAAATGAAGTATTACAACATTGTGACAGATAATTTAGTAAAAGCTATGTTGTATACTTGTATGTACATTATGCATTAAAAATTATAATGCTTAAAAAACATATTAATGACATCTTAAGTTTTTTTTTAAGAGATAGTATGCTAAATGCATTATAATATGTATAAAATCAAATTAACTATTACTTATAAATTTACATCTTTGCATCATTTTTCTACAAAACCTTGTCCCGATTTTTTAAAAAGACTGCTTTTTATTTTATTTTTGTGGTTACAATATCAAAAAACTTCCAAATGATATTTAAATTGGCTCTCGAAACACTCTTGCAATCTAATAATACTTTTGAAACTTTGTAGTCTAGTATGCAGTTTAAAATACTATTGATTATATGTGCATTTTTGCATTAAAAGCTATACTAATTCAAAAAGAAATAATAAATAAATAATTAAAATATTGTGGATGATAAATTAGTACAAGCTATGTAGTGTGTACATTATGCATTAAAAATTGTAATGCTTAAAAAGCACATTAATGACATTTAAAAAACAATTAAGAGATAGGGTGTTAAATGTTTTATATGTTGTATAGATATGTGTAAGGGCAAATTGCATAAAATTGTACCCAACTTATACTCAATTTCAATTTAAGGTATTGTATCCCAAATAACATTCGTAGTCCCTATTTCAATTTAATTACGCCAGAAAAATATTTTCGTCCGTTTTTATAGGTTTTCATACGTTTTGTCAAGTTTTATACGTTAATTTTTTTAAAGAAATTAAATTTAAAAAAAAAATAATTAATTTTTAAAAAAAAATGAAATTAAAAAAAACAATAAAAATTTTAAATTTATTTAATTTTTTTTAAAGTAAAGTTTTTTTAAATTTAAAATTTTTAATAAAATTTTTTATCCATATTAAAAAAAAATAATTATTAAAAAAAAATTAAAACTTTAATATTTTTATAAAAAATTAAAACATTTTTATATATTTTAAATTTTTTTTTTAATTTTCTTTTTCAATTTCAATTTTTACTTTTTTTTAACTTTATTTTTTTTAAAGTATTTTTTTTTTAATTTTTTTTTAAAATTTCAACGTATAAAAATCGACAAAACGTATGAAAACATATAAAAACGGACGAAAACATTTTTTTTGGCGTAATTAAAATGAAATAGGGACTACAAGAGTGTTATTTGGGATAAACCACAGGGACGAAACATGTAATTTTTTCATTATAAAATAACTGGGAAACCCGTTATATGTCTTACATTGCAATAAAAAATAAGTTGAGTACACTAAATTGAAGAAAAAAATGTAGAGTACCTTAAATTGAAATTGAGCATAAGTTGGATACACTTTTGTGCAATTTGCCCAGATATGTAATATGTATAAAATCAAGTTAACTATCACTTATGAATTTACATTTTTGCATCATTTGTCTTCAAAAACTTGTCCCGATTCTTATAAAGACCGTTTTTTTATTTTTGTGGTTAAAAATATCAAAAACTTTCAAATGGTATTTAGATTGTCTCTCGAAACACTTTTATGATTTAATAATATTTTTGAAACTTTGTAGTCTAGTATGCATTTTAAAATCCTATTGATTTACATGTGCATTTTTGCATTAAAAACTATATTAATTCAAAAAGAAATAATAAATGAAGTATTAAAATATTGTGGAAGATAAATTAGTAAAATCTATGTAGTGTGTACATTATGTATTAAAAATTGTAATGCTTAAAAAACACATTAATGAAATCTTAAAAAAAAATTAGAAGAGAGGGTACTAAATACTTTATATGTTGTATAGTCGTATAGATAAAAACTCTTGGACATAATAAAACCATAAAATTATGAATTCTCATAAAATTTAAGTTTAAAAGAAAATTATTAAAACATTATTACCTATTATACTATATGCTTAAACGTTATGCGTGTGCCAACGTCATGACTAAGTTTTAATAAAGTCAATTTTATATTTATTCAATTAGAAAATCAAAATTTCACATTTCTTCAATACATGCTTTAAAATAATTATATTTATACTTTAAAAACTTATGTTTTGAGAAAATATGTAATTTTGATTGGTAAATATGGATTTTTCCTTTTAATAACTTGTTACTAATTAACATAGTTGTTAAGATCCCGATCCTGATATTAGGATCTTACGATTTTACGATTCTACAAAATAAAAAATGATTTGGATCCTACGCAGGATCTTAACAACCTTAAGATCTTATAGGATCCCGATCTTAACCATATGATCTTAAGATTTACTCCGATCCGATCTTACTTTTCTTGAACCACAAACAAAAAAACTGCAAATTTATGATTTATGTTTTTATATAATTTAAAAAACATAATGTGATTTTTCGTAAACATTCTATATTCATAATTTAGGATAACATTTTCATGAAACATTCATATAATTTCGTGTTTATAATATACAAGGTTTTTAGCCCGCGCTTCGCAGCGGGGTATTTGCATACAGAAGTATTATTTAACGTTTGAACTAAGTGTGTTCCTATTAGATATGTTTAGTATTTTAAGCGTAAACAATATAATTAAGCGATTGCGAATTTACAAAAAAATATGTTATCAAGCCTTCGATGCGTTACGTTTTATATAGAGCTTCTTAATTAAATGATAGAATGTCGTTATTTAACAACCGTTAAGTAACGACCGTCAGTAGGACTATTTTTGTAACGAACATCTAACATGAAGGACCAATTTATGTAAAAAAAATTTACATCGTTATTCTCTACAGGACCTATTTTGCAACGCAAGTTAAACCTCAGGGACTCTTGTCGCATTTTCGTATTTTTTAAAAAGTAATTAAAAAAAATTAAAATAAATAACGACCGTTAATAGATAACGGTCGTTAACTAACGACCGTTAGTTACTGTTTAGTGGAGTCCTATTGGGTGTGGCAGTAGCACAAACCCAACTGTCAATAGTCACACTCCTAAATGTACTTTAGTAGAAATATTAATTTGTAAATTTGAATAATATAACAAAGATCATTAAGAAATGATATTATTGTAGAATTTTAGAATCCCGGTCCGATTTTACGATGACAATCTTACAAAGATGAAAACGATTTAGAATCCCGATCTTAAAAGTAGGGGTGTGCACGGTCCAAAAACCGGACCGGACCGGACCAAAACCCGATTTCGGCAAAAATCATTGACGTGTCGGTCCGGTCCAACATGGCCAAATTAGCCTAAATTCGTCGGTTTTGGTCCGGACCTGTTGGGAATTATGCGAAGAAGGATTTCTGCTGTCATTACTGCCGAAGGATTCTGCTGAAGTAGAAGCAGAATCTGCTGAAGAAGAGATGCTACTGAAGAGTAAAAGCAGTGTTGTGTTTCTGCTGAAGGGTGGAAGCTGACTAGGATCAGCATGCGCAGTTTTATTTAAATGCTAACCCATCATTATTCTTGTACTGCCCAAGGTTAGCATGGATATTATTGTACTGCTCAATTTTATCTAGTGCTTTAATCATTAAATGCATACTTGAATGTTTAGTCGATTGAGTAGTAATAGTTTTAGGGTTCCTTGTCTATAAAAGAAACCTCATAGTTTGTAATAGAAAACTCATCTGAAACATAGAGTTTCAGTTAATAAAAAGATCCACAGAGGATCTAAGTGTTCTTAGTTAAAAAAAAAAAAAAAAAAAAAAAAAAAAAAAAATTCAAGTTGTTATAACTAAGAACACTTAGATCCTCTATGGATCTTTTTATTAACTGAAACTCTATGTTTCAGATGAGTTTTCTATTACAAACTATGAGGTTCCTTTTAATAGACAAGGAACCCTAAAACTATTACTACTCAATCGACTAAACATTCAAGTATGCATTTAATGACTAAAGCACTAGATAAAATTGAGCAGTACAATAATACCCATGCTAACCTTGGGCAGTACAAGAATAATGATGGGTTAGCATTTAAATAAAACTGCGCATGCTGATCCTAGTCAGCTTCCACCCTTCAGCAGAAACACAGCACTGCTTTTACTCTTCAGTAGCATCTCTTCTTCAGCAGATTCTGCTTCTACTTCAGCAGAATCCTTCGGCAGTAATGACAGCAGAAATCCTTCTTCGCATAATTCCCAACAATAGTACACATTCTCAAAGTTCAGTAGGGGAGTCCTGATGGTGCCTTTCCCAGTAATTCTACCATCACTTCCACCAAAGGTCACATTCCCTCCTTCTTCAATAGGAACAAAATTGTGCATCATATCTCTATTTCCCGACATACTTCTTGAACAGCCATTATCAACAATACCAATATCTTTATGCTTAAGAGGATGATCCTACAGAAACAAACATATATACAAAAGAATGTTAGTATACAGAGGAGGTTCAAGTCATTGCTGACTTGAACCTGCCTTGTGGATCATTAGATTTAGGTTTAGCAAAAGAGTAAGATCCACCATTGTTCTTGGGTTTCCATTGATATTTAGGTCTCTTATTATTCCAAGAACAACCTGCTGAGGACTTGACAGCAGTGCCCCAACATCCTTTCCCATTTTTCATAGAGTCAACATATGCAGGCCAATAACCATGTTTAAAATATGGGCTAATATGTTGCACATAAGGTCTATCAGCTGATCTCCTCCAAGGAGAGTCAGTATAAGTAGCTTGTGGGACATAAGGTGGAATATTTTTAACATTGGTCCACACTGGTCTAGGTTTCTGCTGAGGAGCACATGCACCTAATCTTTGCTCATGAAAATCACAATCCTTAATTAAATGAAATTTACTTCCACAAACAAAACATGTCTTCCTTTTGGAAGATGTATTCAACAAAGAAGATGTTCGATTACATGTAGAAGAACTTAAACCAGAAACATTAAAGGAATTGTTTTTAACAGACATATTATTCAAAGATTTAAAAGACAAGTCTTCATGGGAAACAGGCTTGGAGGTGGATTCCTCAGCAGTTATCCTAGAAGGCTTGTATACAGACTTGGGTGCAAGCTTGGGTGTAGACTCGGGTGTAGGATCAGGTGAGGGCTTGGGAAGGTCTGACTTATCACTTGGATCATAGCTGGAAGTAGACCCTTGATCCGATGAATTGTCACTGTCAGAGAAAGAGACAATGTCATAAGATGAAGCATCATTGTCTGGCAAGTCTTTTGACTTTTTGCCATACAGATGGTGTGATCCATCAAATTCAACATTAACGGACAGGTCAGTGGGCATGAATTCACCTCTAATAGGTCCAGGGACAGCATGTAAATCACCTTCCTTTCTAAAGTGTTCTAAGCCTGCAGGTGTAGATTTACGCCCATCTTGCCTAGCTTCCAATCCTACATACTTCTGAAAGCCTACACCTATTCCTGAGTTCACTGACTGACTACTATAAAGTGCTCTAGCTAGATTGTCACCTGATATTAACCATTGTTTATGTCTAGCTATTTCCTCAGCTAGTTTCTCTTTAAGCTCTAGGTTCTCAGCACTAGCATCATCTTTTTCTTTTTCGGTGCGTTTTAAGTTAATATTAGCAATATCTAGATCAAATTGAAGCACCTTAATCTTTTCTTCATAAGCTATCTGATTCTTTTGAAACCATACCTTTTGTCTTTCTAATGTTTTTAACGAAAGTTTATAAGCTTCATTATCAACATAACATTCATTGTATCTAGGTTTCATAGTATCATAAGCTTCTTTAAGTTCATTGTATCTTTCACTACAACCAAATATACAGTTGTGTATCTGAGAAAGTCCCATGAAGGCAAATTGATCATGCCTATCTTCTGAAGTACATCTAGCCAGCAATCCAAGCTTCTCTGTATCAGCAGCTTCCTCATTCACAGGTTCATGTGCAACCCAGTTGACCTGTTCATCCATGGTGACTAGAGCTGCTGAAGTGCTAGCTCCTTTCTGATTCTGCTGATAGGAATTGTAGCTAGCTCCCTCTCCACTCTTCCTGTCTTTGCATTCCCTTGAGAAATGACCCATCTGGTGGCAAGAGAAACATTTGACCTTTCTCTTGTCAAAATGAGCTGGATCCTTTCCCTTGAACCCAAACTTCCTTCCTGCCTTTTCTTCAAATCTCTTGATATCTACTGAAAGCATGGCCACCTGCCATTTCAGCTTCATCTCCTCCATCTCAAGTGGGTCCACTTGGTCAAAATCTTTATATACCAGATGCTGCTGAGTATCATAATCAGCAACAAATGAGTGAAGAACATCCTCCAATATACTTCCAGCCTTAGCTTGAGGATGTGATGGAGTGGGACGATAGGATGATGATGGTAAGTAAGATGGACTTGAAGCATGCATCATCATATTCGAGTGGGATGTCCCAACAAAGGCTGAATGACCAGAAGAGGATGCACGGTAGGGAGATCTGACATCAGGTTCAAGAGATCTGAGTTTGTTGTATAGCTCATCAAAAGTGAGCATGTCCAGCCCACCTTTAGCTTTCAGGGCTATACTCACATGTAACCATGATGGAGGCAAAGATCGTAGGAACTTTGAATTGCTATCATCATTGTCAGGCTTTGCATTCAGCTGGTTTAGCTGACTCAGAATCTTGTGAAACCTGTCGTATCCCTTGTGGATACCTTCTTCTTCAGAGATATTGAACTCTTGGAAGTGTTGTCTCAGCATGGACTTCCTCATTCTCTTGGACTCTTCATTTCCGCCAAACCTTGCTTTAAGAGCCATCCATATGTCCTTTGCATCAACCATGTGGTGAAAATCACCCAAGTGATCTTCAGGAATAGATTGAAGGAGGATGGTTCATACCTTGTGCTCTCTTTGCACAGCTAAAACCTCTTCAGCAGTTTTGGGAGGAGCAATGGTAAACTTACCATCAAGATCTGGGATGGTCTTCTTCAGACTGTTACCATTCTTCACAATCTCCCATAGATTCCAATCAATATTGGAGATCCAGTTCTGCATCTTCATGGTCTACAGATCATAATTTTCCTTTTTCAGATAAGGAAACTTGCCATTACTGTTGGAGAGACTAAGTTGCTGCATAGAGGTGGTGTTTTTGATGTTGTTGTTGGTGGTGACTTCTGATTCATCATCAGTTCCAGGCATGGTGAATATGTTTTTGGTTATATGGGGGTGAGGTAAATAAGGTTCTCAGTATCGTAGAGACTCTCCCGAGGCTCTGATACCACTTGTTGAAAACTCTCAGACCTTGACAGATCTTTAGCACTCGTGGAGTGTTAGTGTTGCCTATGTAATCATAAGCAAACTAATAGACAGTCTCTACAACCCGTATTATATAGCGGAAAGTAAATACAAGTTGTTATAACTAAGAACACTTAGATCCTCTATGGATCTTTTTGTTAACTGAAACTCTATGTTTCAGATGAGTTTTCTATTACAAACTATGAGGTTCCTTTTATAGACAAGGAACCCTAAAACTATTACTACTCAATCGACTAAACATTCAAGTATGCATTTAATGACTAAAGCACTAGATAAAATTGAGCAGTACAATAATACCCATGCTAACCTTGGGCAGTACAAGAATAATGATGGGTTAGCATTTAAATAAAACTGCGCATGCTGATCCTAGTCAGCTTCCACCCTTCAGCAGAAACACAGCACTGCTTTTACTCTTCAGTAGCATCTCTTCTTCAGCAGATTCTGCTTCTACTTCAGCAGAATCCTTCGGCAGTAATGACAGCAGAAATCCTTCTTCGCATAATTCCCAACAACTATGTTAGGGAACTTCAGAACTTCAACTTGTTCTCTGTCTCACAAATTTGTGACACCAAGAACAAGGTACTCTTCTCTGAAGATGAATGTCTTGTGCTTTCTAAAGAGTTCAAGCTTCCAGAAGATACTTCAATTATGCTGAGAGTTCCTCGAACTCACAATCTATACACATTCAACCTCAATGAAGTTCACCCTGAAGGTGACCTCACTTGTTTGCTGGCTAAAGCATCATTGGATGAGTCTAACAAATGGCATAGGAGAATGGCTCATGTGAATTTCAAAACCATAAACACTCTCTCTAAAAGGGGTCTTGTCGAAGGTCTACCCACCAAAGTTTTCTCCAATGATCATAATTGTGTTGCATGCAGCAAAGGAAAGCAACACAGAGCCTCCTACAAAGCCGTCACTGCAGTGAGCATAATCTCTGAGCCTCTTCAGCTATTACATATGGATCTATTTGGTCCAACTCAAGTCAGAAGCATTGATCACAAGTACTATTGTTTGGTTATCACTGATGGATATAGCAGATTTTGTTGGGTGTTCTTTCTAAGGACTAAAGATGAAACAACTCCAGTGCTGAAAGACTTCATTACCCTCGTTGAAAATCAGTTGAACAAGAAGGTTAAGGGAATTCGGTGTGATAATGGGACAGAGTTCAAGAATGCCATTATAATAGAACTCTGTAGGTCTAAAGGGATAAGAGGGACTATAGCAATCCAAGAACCCCGCAACAAAATAGGGTAGCTGAAAGGAAGAATAGGACCTTGATAGAGGCTGCGAGATCAATGCTTGCAGACTCTAAATTGCCCACTATGTTCTGGACTGAAGCTATTGGCACAGCTTGCTATGTGCTTAACAGAGTCTCCATTACTAGACCTCACCTCAAAACACCATATGAACTTCTCTTTGGGAAGGTTCCAGTCATTCATTACCTCAAACCTTTTGGTTGTCAAGTGACCATTCTAAACACCAGTGATCCTTTGGGGAAGTTTGATGAGAAAGTTGATGATGGTTATATTGTGGGTTATTCAGCAAACAGCAAGGCTTACAGAGTGTATAACTTATCTGCCAAGAAGATAGAGGAGACCTTGAACCTGAGATACCTGGAAGATAAGCCCAATGTTCAAGGACAGGGTCATGTGTGGTCTTTTGACCTCGACTACCTAACTGATTATCTGGGTTATACTAGACATATGGCTAACCAAAGTGCAGGCTCTCAAGAATCTCCCACTAACAATGCAGGTACCTTGGATGCTGACTCTGGAAGTGAATTTGAAGATGATGAACAACCTATACTTGTGCCTTCTTTCTCCCCTAACAATGTTGCAGGTAACTCTTCTAGAGATACTTCTGCTGAGTGTGAAGATGAATCACACTATGCTGAGGACCTTGCTAGACTTCAGACTCAAGAGTTTGCAGCTAAGCTTGAAGCTGAGAAGGTGAATGGGGAGCTTGCAAATGAGGCTGTCAGTGGAAACCATATTCCTGCTGACACTGATATAGTCTCTCCCATCGTCATCAAATCTGCTGAAAGCTCGTCTGTTACCTCTCCTATTCCTACTCGAGTGTCCACAGACTTTGGGGAACCGTATACTCGCTTTCCAAGTCCTTCCGATCTTGGAAATCATCAACCCAAATCTGGTATTTTCACCTCACCTTCCTATGACACAACTTTTGTACCAACTGTGACTAATCTTGAACCTACCATTGAAGTCAACACCACTGCTACTAAAAGAATCAACATAACTCACCCTCAATCCAATATTATTGGAGACATTCTAGCTCCTGTTAGAACTCGAAAGGCTATCTCTAGTCCTAAATTTGGACAGGTTGCTTTTCTCTCCTATGTCTCAAATCAGCAAAGAGACAATCACACAGACTACAAGCATTGTCTGTTTGCGTGTTTTCTTTCCCAAGTAGAACCAACCAGTGTCTCTCAAGCTCTTAAAGACTCAAGTTGGATTGAGGCAATGCAAGATGAAATGCAACAGTTTCAGAACCAACAAGTTTGGATCTTGGTACCATTACCAGATGGCAAATATGCTATTGGAACTAAATGGATTCTGAAGAACAAAAGAGACGCAAGGGGTGTAGTTATTAAAAACAAAGCAAGATTAGTAGCTCAAGGTTACAGGCAAGAAGAAGGGATTGATTATGATGAAGTGTTTGCACCTGTTGCTAGAGTAGAGGCCATTCGAATTTTCTTGGCCTATGCTTCCTACATGGGCTTCATGCTGTATCAGATGGATGTTAAAGGTGCTTTTCTGTATGGTGAGATTGAAGAGGAAGTTTATGTCACACAACCCAAAGGATTTGAAGACCCAGATCATCCTAATCATGTTTACAAAGTCGTTAAAGCTCTCTATGGACTTCATTAGGCACCAAGGGCATGGTATGCTAGGCTTTCATCATTTCTGCTGAAGCATGGCTACAGAAGAGGTGCCATTGATAAGACTCTTTTTCTGAAGAAGAACTCGATAGACATCATACTTGTGCAAGTGTATGTGGATGACATCATTTTTGGATCAACTAAAGAAGCTTGGTGTAGGGAATTCGAGGATCTGATGAAGGGAGAATTTCAGATGAGTGCTATGGGGGAGCTTACTTTCTTTTTGGGTCTCCAAGTTCAGCAGAAACATTATGGGATATTTATCAGTCAGGATAAATATGTGAGAGACATGTTGAAGAAATTTGGTATGGAAGGTGTCAGAACTGCCACAACACCTTATGACAACACCTTATGAAGCCCCAAAAACAAAAGCCAACAATGAACCAGATCTCCCTGTGAATGTTCATTTATACAGATCTATGATTGGTTCATTAATGTATCTAACAGCTTCAAGACCTGATATTACCTTTGCTGTGAGTGTTTGCTCTCGACATCAAGTCACTCCTCTTACTTCCCATCTCAATGCAGTCAAGAAGATCTTTAAGTACCTCAAAGGCCAACCTCATTTGGGCCTTTGGTACCCCAAAGAGTCTCCTTTTAAGTTGGAAGCATATAGTGACAGTGATTATGCTGGTGCAAATCTGGATAGGAGATCCACAACTGGAGGCTGTCAATTCCTTGGAAAGAGACTGATTTCTTGGCAGTGCAAGAAACAAACCATTGTGGCTACCTCAACTACTGAAGCAGAGTATGTTGCTGCTGCAAACTGCTGTGGACAGGTCCTTTGGATTCAAAACCAATTGCTGGACTATGGGTATAACTTCATGAACACAACTCTTTTTATTGATAATCAGAGTACCATATGCATTGTCAAAAATCCAGTTTTTCATAGTAGAACCAAACATATTGAAATCAGGCACCACTTTATAAGAGATGCATATGAAAAACATTTGATAAATGTGGCGAAAATTCATACTGATGATAATGTGGCAGATCTGTTAACAAAAGCTTTTGATGGACCAAGGTTTCAACACCTTGTGGTCAATATTGGAATGCTTAACCCTTAACTGCATAGTTTAAGGGGAGGCATAGGCCTCAGGGGAGGATATTTCTTGTCTTGTTTGTTGTTTTTAGTTAAAAAAAAAAAACTTTCTCCTGCAGGTTTGTTGTATTTTGTTGATGGTTTTTAACTCACCAGATATACCTTGTATGTATCAAAGATTTGGCTAGTCCAAAGGGTACAGCTTTGGTAAAGACACATCAAATCTGTTGATAGCTGTAATGGTTTGCTCAAAATCATAGGGTCTGCAACCACCCATGCTTAATTGCTGAGAGTTGTATGGTCATCAATTCACCATGGTCTATTCCTTTTTGGAATCCAAGAATTGGCTAGCGCACAAGTATATGGATTGTGGTAAAGGCAACTATCCTCATATTTGGTTATCAATTCACCAATTCTGAGAATTGACTAGTCCTGAGCAAACGGCTACAGGTAAAGACACATCAAATCCGTTTATATAGTTGCTGATTTGCTCATAAATCAGATGGTTATCAATGTACCATAGTTTTCGGACTAAAACATCTGGCTACTCCAGTAGTGATGGCTATTGGTAAAGAGACATCAAATCCATTATTTTCAATGATTCACCTCTCACAGGAATTCACACACCTGGATGTGATGAGAATATATTGCAACTGATAAGTATTGATGTACATAATGTCATTTGTTGCTGCAAAGACCTGGCGTTTCAAAGTGTACTCATCATAGAGATGAAATAATTAGTGGTTCTTTGCTTCTGATGTGTGAAAACAATCCTCTAGTACTGAAGTCTCTAAGATCTATCAAGGTAGGAAACTGGAACTTAACCATGTCAAATTCCAGTTTAGGGGAGGATTGTTGGGAATTATGCGAAGAAGGATTTCTGCTGTCATTACTGCCGAAGGATTCTGCTGAAGTAGAAGCAGAATCTGCTGAAGAAGAGATGCTACTGAAGAGTAAAAGCAGTGCTGTGTTTCTGCTGAAGGGTGGAAGCTGACTAGGATTAGCATGCGCAGTTTTATTTAAATGCTAACCCATCATTATTCTTGTACTGCCCAAGGTTAGCATGGGTATTATTGTACTGCTCAATTTTATCTAGTGCTTTAGTCATTAAATGCATACTTGAATGTTTAGTCGATTGAGTAGTAATAGTTTTAGGGTTCCTTGTCTATAAAAGGAACCTCATAGTTTGTAATAGAAAACTCATCTGAAACATAGAGTTTCAGTTAATAAAAAGATCCATAGAGGATCTAAGTGTTCTTAGTTATAACAACTTGTATTTACTTTCCGCTATATAATACGGGTTGTAGAGACTGTCTATTAGTTTGCTTATGATTACATAGGCAACACTAACGATCCACGAGTGCTAAAGATCTGTCAAGGTCTGAGAGTTTTCAACAGGACCGGGCCGGACCAAAGACCGAATTAGCCCAAAAGCCGAGACCGCGAACCGGACCGAATGTGGTCGGTTCGGTCCAGTCCGGTCTCGGTTGGTCCGGTCCGTTCGGGTCGAATGCTCACCCCTACTTAAAAGTATGATAAAAGATCATTTAGGGACAAAACTTTATCTACATACCAAGGGACCAATCCCCACCTTTCATTCATTTTGATCTAATGGCTTAGATTAAATCTGATTTTTACACTGCAGGGGTATTTTAGTCAATATAAAAACAATTTTTTATCTTCTTTCAATTAAACGTTATTTAATTTTCTCACACACAAAGTGTGTGTTTATCTGTATTCTCTCGTTTTTTTTCTTCTTCTTCATCAGTTATTCCTAATTCGTTATCAATTAATCGATTCTTTCATGGATTTGATTCCAAATTCTTCAGTTTCTTCTGATCCTTCTTCTTCTATAACTGAATCTGATCGTTCCTCTTCTGATCCTTCTTCTTCTATAACTGTTAGTGATGATGTTTCTGTAACTGTATCTGCATCTGAAGATGTTGTTGTTAGTGATGATGTTTCTGCTAAGTATACGGAGGAGATTGTAGCTTATGAACACGGTGATGAATCCGCAGCTATTAAGAGTAAGATGCGTTTAATTTTTGTTTTTTTATTGTTTTTTCTGTTTGAATAACAGTTTTAATATGTGAATAAGCTATTTAGTTAGGTTTATATTGAATTAAGCAGTTTTAATCTAGTTTTAGATTGAATTAAGCAGTTTTAAGTTAATTTCAAGCTGTTAATAAGCTATTATTTAGCTTTAGATTGATCTAAACTGTTAGTTTTGTGTTACGTGTAGGAGATGGATAAGGTGTTAATCATTTTAATCATCTGAATAAGCGATTAGTTATGTTTAGATTCATATTAAGCTGTTAATTAGTTTTTGATGAATTAAGCATATTAAGCTTTGAATAAGCTATTAGTTTATGCTTTGATTGAATTAAGTAGTTTAAGCTTTTTGAACAAGCTATTAGTTATGTTTTGTTAAGCACTTTTTATTTTGCATCACATTTGATATCATATGTGATATCACATATGATATATCACATGTGATATCACATATGATATATCACATGTGATATCACATATGATATATCATATGTGATATCACATTTTTACTTGATCGATGTTTTTATTTTGTACTTTTTTGTTTTTTCAGAACTGAATGCTTTGAAAACTCCTGAATCATTCTCTACTCACTCTAATTTTGATACTCCTGGTGGAACGGTTTATTATATTCCTAAAGTTCCGGTCGACGTTTTACTAGCTAAGGGCAATGTTTTTAATTCAGTTGATGAGTGCATTAGTGCGTATATGAAATATGCTTCAAAAGCAGGGTTTTTGGTTAGGAAATCATGTCAGAAAAGGTTGAGGAGCGGTATTGTTAAGCAAAAGTATCTAGTGTGCAATAGGGAAGGCTGTCCTAAGGGAATTCATGTAGACACACTAGATTTAGAGAATAGTGACAAGCAGAAGAGAAGTTCGAACCTGCATATCACAGGTTGCAAAGCACGTGTGATGTTTGAGTTGATTCCTGGTTCTACAAAGTATAGGTTGACTGTTTTTGATAGTATACATAATCATGAGCTTGAACGTAAAGAATATAAGCATTTGTCAAAGACCGAAAGGCAGTTAACATATGCTGAGCAGTTGTTTATTGTTAAAGCTGCGAGCGTGAATATAGGTGCAACGAGAGCTCATCACTTGTTGACTGGTCTGAAGGGATCGTATTTGCTTGTTCATGGTACAACTGTTGACTTTAAGAACTTTTTTAGGAGTGTGAATTGTTATATAGGCGATAGTGATGCTCAGATGCTTATAGCTAAGATGGAAAATAGACAGAAGCATGTTCCAGATTTTTCGTTTGATTACTTGGTTGAGAATGCTGAGCTTTCTGCAATTTTCTGGGCTGATGAAGTTTCCAAGTACAATTACAAAGAGTTTTGTGACGTTGTCTCTTTTGATGCTACGTACAGGACAAATAAGTAAGTGTTTGAGTGATATATATCATATTTTAATGTATTACTTGTATTTTGTCTTCGTATTTGTTTTTTTGTTTTTTTTTTAACTATTTTTGTTTTTGTTTTTCAGGTACAAAATGATGTTTGTTCCTTTTACAGCAATTGATAATCATAGGAAGTGTGCTACGGTTGCTGCAGGATTGCTGAAAAATGAGACTGCAAACTCTTATATTTGGTTGCTCAAAGCATTTATAAAAGCTTTTGGTAAAGCTCCTAGCATCGTTGTCACTGATCAGGATGGGGCTATGAGAAAGGCGATTGAACAAGAATTTGCTGGATCGAAACACAGATTGTGTATGTGGCATATTACACAAAAGCTTCCTGGAAAGGTATGTTGTGTGCTTTCTTGTATTTTCTTTTGTTATATCATATGTGATACTTTATGTGCTTTCTTGTATTTTATTTTGCATTCTTTGTAGTTTCTAATGATTTATCATATGTGGTATTTCATACTTTTTTCATTTTGGTAAATCATTTGTTAAATCATATGTGATATTTGTTTGCAGATATGCTCAAAGATTTATGATCACACAGACTTTAAAAGGAAATTCAATCAAATTGTGTGGAATATGTATATTGGTCCTGATGAGTTTGAGTATCAATGGGGGAAGTTATTAGATGTGTTTAATTTGCATAATCATAAGTGGTTAACAAAGATGTTTCGCATACGCTCTTGTTGGATTCCTGCTTTTTTTGTGGACTCTCCTTTGTGTGGTTTGATGAGGAGAACTTCTAGGTCTGAGAGTGAGAATTCCTTTTTCTCTCATTTTACTAATTCTGGTTCGACTCTCATGAATTTTATGAATTGTTTTGAGACAGCAATGGAAAAACAGAGGCATATACAAGAGAGGTTAGATCATAAGTCGATTGATTCTGTTCCTACACTTAGAACCTATCTTAAGAATGAACGTCATGCGTCAAATGTTTATACTCGTCCCCTTTTCGAATTGGTTCAAGCTGAAATATTTGCTGGGACATGGTTTTGCCAAATAGATACCAAAAGTTTGGTTGAAGTATCTGAGGTGTCTGTTATTAAAGAGAAAAAGTTTGTTGATGAAGTAATGGAGAAGAAGAAAGCTAAGAAAAAAGAGAAATTTAAGAAAAAAGGTGATGATACTGATAAAAATGAAAAAGAAGAGGAGCCGATTTCACAGAGAAGATGGACTGTATAAGGTTTGTTAGTTTGTTAACCAATTTTTTTTTTATATTAAAGCTTTTTTTATTGTTATTTTTTATACTTTTATAATTTTGATATATCATATGTGATATATCATATGATATATCGTATATGATATATCACATGATGTATCACATATGATATATCATATATGATTTTTGACTATGTGTTCTTTTTTTTTGCATGGAGGTTTTGCGAAACATAGAAGATGGATCAGTTGTTTGTACTTATCAGCTATTTGTTAGAGTTGGAATATTGTGTAGACACATTTTTTGTGTCTTTAAGAATGCGAATGTTGAAATGATTCCAAATCAATACATCTTGAGGCGTTGGACAAAGAACTTGATACCTGCTGGTTTGAGGAACAAAAGGAACAGGTATGGTGAGAAGAATGAGATTGTTGAGAATTATGCAAACGAGGCTACTTCTATTGTTGATCACTGTGTGCATATGTTGAGTAAAGACGAGACAAGGTTAGCTGCTTTTATTGAGAAGTTGAAGTTGCTAAAGTTAGATGTTGTAGCTGATTGCCCAAATCCTCCATCAAAGGACAAGCTTGATAATCTGGAAGAGCTTATCGGAGTGCCAAAGCCTCCTGTAGTTGCTGTTAAGAATCCGTCTGGCTGTAAGCCCAAAGGACGTGAAAAGTCGCGTATAAAAGGTGGAAAAGAGCAAGCTATTGATGAGAGTTCAGTTAATAGGAATGCATGTTCAGTATGTGGAGCTAAAGATGGCCACAACAAAAGGACCTGTCCAAATAAGTATAGAGTACAAGATGATTTGGTTCAATCTGAAGCTACATGATAAATCTTTTTACTGTTTTTGTCCAAATAAGAATTTTGTGATTGAAGTACTTTGAATCTTCTTTGATTGTTTACAGATTTTGTTTTATGAAATGGATTTTTGATATATATTTTTTTTTGGTGTTAAGTGATTTATCTTCTCTTTGTGTTAAGTGAATTATCACATTTGATTTATCTAGTTTGTTTTTCCTGTTATATATCATATTTGATATACATACAAAATCACATTTGATTTTTTACTGTTATATATCATATTTGATATACATACAAAATCATATGTGATACCACCATTAGCACATTTTTTGATCAGATCTCATATCATATGTTTTCAAATTGTGTTATAAAACACGGAGTTGGTTAGCAACACCTTTTTATCGAATATATCAGTTTTGTGTAGCAAAACTTGTACAACAGCACATATAATCCAAAATCACATCCGCAGATGTGCCGCCAAATTCAATAGATAACCATTTCAGATCTGATCACTATTCGTCAACATTGTGACATTGTACCATAAGACATAACATATTGTAGCATACGAGATAAGATTGTGACATTGTACCATAAGACATAACATACTGTTCTAACCATTCTAAATGGCATAAGCTATCCCAAATTTAACTAATCAGAAGTAAGTTTGTAAGTGCATCACCATTGTCACTCCACCTTTACCCAAAAACGATTGACTTTCCATCTATTCGTCAGCTCCTATCATCTATCAACATACTGTTCTAACCATTCTAAATGGCATAAGCTATCCCAAATTTAACTAATCAGAAGTAAGTTTGTAAGTGCATCACCATTGTCACTCCACCTTTACCCAAAAACGAGTGACTTTCCATCTATTCGTCAGCTCCTATCATCTATCAACTGTCTTCTATCATCTATCAAGTTTTGCCTTCAAATCGCACTTGCAACATGGGTTGCCTCCTGTTCCTTCTTCTTCTTGTCTATCTGCTCCTTTATGTAGGTTTGTTTCAATGCTTTGTCAGTATGCTTCCTTGCAAACGCATGTGCTTCCTCGCTGATTTCTTCTCTCTTACTGTTAATTTCATGCGTTAACATTTTTGTTGCATACTTTACTCTCAGCTTGATTATTGCCATTGTTTGGCCTTCTTCTTCAGTTGGGAAGTTCAGCTCCTAGTTCTTTGCTGCTTCACCATTGTACAACTCCATGTGCATCATAACAAAGACCCCGCAATCAATCACATTTTGTTTTGTTGCCCATTTGACCTTTATGATTGCTGTCTTGTTTTTCTTTATCTGCTTCGCTTTTGGGTGGTTGAATGACTCCAAATACTGTGAAAACACTTTTTTCTGCACAAACAAAAGATTCAGTTTACTTACTAGTGGTTTATCATATCTGATATTTCAAACAAAGACTCAATTAACTTGCTAGTGTTTTATCATATATGATATTTAACTACCATATTTTAGTTTCTAATATTTAAAGACAATTATATCATATATGATATTTTACTGTCATATTATAGTTTCTAAAATTAGATGCAATTTATGTTCTTTCCATGCCTAGTTTGAGTGACTTACCAAAACATCGCATTCTTTCTTGTATTTGGTGTCATATGTCTGCCCAGAGTTGGAGTTGTCAATGATTGATGAAGTTCCTTTTGCTAGATTGAATACAACCAGATAGAAGTGTTCATGAGCAATCACTGGGAAGAAGGCCTGTAGAAATTGAAAGAAAATTATATTCATTTTAGCTCAAATAAAAGTCGAATCTCTTTCTTCATAATAAGTAAAGTAAGTTGTTACCATTTCTACATTTTGCAATGACATGTCATTTTGGCTGTCTTCAAACTCCCTTGTCATGCAATCAAAGAAAGCTTTATATTGCTTTGCTTCATCTTTCTTCGGCAACTCTACCATTTGGCTTGTCTGTTGTCAAAAATCAACAATATCATATAACTGTTAACAAACAGATTAGTAATTAGTTTCTAAATGTTTATCTACTTACCAACATTCCAGTGTGGAAGTAATGCTTTATCTTGTTTCCACCATTGGTCACCATTTCTTCATAGTTTAAAAGTGAAGCAAAGCTGTCAATGACACTAGCTTCTACCTTCAAGTTAGGTGCCAGTGTTTGCATGCTTTCCCTTATTGTAGGGGCTCCCTTGATGCTTGGTTCGAAGACAAAGTCACTACACAAAATTTAAATTATATACATATTATTATCACAACATTTATTATTTTTTGTGTGATTTTTAATAGAAAAAAATAGCAGACTTACACTGGATTTCCATCCATTGAAAATAACGCATTCGTTATCATCACTTCATCTGGCTGTGGTGGTGTGTGGATTACAGTTTTTCTGTTCATGTATGGTGATACCAGAAAACGTGATGGTTTTTTGACTCTCTTTGCTAGATGTTGTTCTTCTTGTTTTGATTCTGTTTCAGTCTCAGCCTCCATGTCTCTCACCCTTTTTTCTTTCTTTTCTTCCAGTTTTGATGCTGTTTCAGTCTCAACAACAGCTTCTGTTACCATTGGGCTTATACCAAGACTGAAAGATGGTGGCGTGAATGATTTTCTGATCTTTCCTCTTGTCATTTTCTCAGATTGTGGCGACATTGACTTTCTTACTATTCCTCTAGTTTTTTTTCTTTTGACCCTTGAATTTCTTTTGGACTACTCATCTCCGTTGTCCCAGCAATCTCTTTTGGGTCACTTATCATTTCTGTTGTCCCAGCAATCTCTTTTTGATCACTCTTATCTGTTTTCCCATGTTTTTCTGCATATTCTTGTTCTGCATGACTCAAGAGATTATCAAAGTTTTCTGGATTCCAAAAATCATCTGGTGTTGCTACTCTCAACTTATAACCTGGTGCTACCTCCACAGTTGGTGTTCCAACTTCCTTTGCAACTTCAATCGGGTTTTCAATCGGGTTTTCCTCCGCTACTTGAACTTCAGTTTGTTTATCCTTCTCACTCTCACTCACCTTCATTACTGGAACTTCAGTTTGTTTTTCCATCACACTCACCTTCACTACTGGTCTTTCTGTTTCTTTCTCAGGTTCTTTTTGTGTTTCAGTTGGAGTTGTTTCTTTGTTTGCAACTTTGTGTTCCTTCTGTACTGTTATTATTTCTGGTATTTTTGGTAGTTCTGGTATTTCATCTTTCCTCTTAACCTCCTTTTCACCTAAATTCTCGCTTTCATCCTCCTGTTCAGTTTCGCTCTCACTTCCAAATATATTATATTCTTCTTCTTCCTCATCCTCACCTTCACTCTCACTTTCATTCTCCTTTTCATTCTCCTTTTCATTTTTGCTCTCACCCTCCTTTTCATTCTCCTTTTCAATTATTAATTTTCCTTCATTTGTTTTTTCTTGATTCTCCTTTTCATTTTTGCTCTCACCCTCCTTTTCATTCTCCTTTTCAGCTATTAATTTTCCTTCATTTGTTTTTTCTTGATTCTCAGGCTCACTTCCTTCATTGTTCTCACTATCACTATCACTATCCTCAGCCTCACTTTCTATATCAAAATCAATCTTGTTGAACATTCTCTTGTACTTCTTGCACAAGGTCAACATCACCTTGTCCTTCTTGAATTTCTTCAATCCCTCTCTCATTGTTTCAACGAACTCTATTTTTTCTTTTGAGATTATCTCAAATTTCTAGTCAATTTTTTCATAAAACTCCTGTAAAGTAAGTATTTCAGTTTAGTTTTTTATTGTATATGCAAAATCATATATGATTTTTTAAAATATCATATATGATATGTAATATCACATGTGATATTAGTGTAATATCACATATGATATTACATATCATATATGATTTAACACTAATATCAAATGTGATATTCATCTTATTGTTTTATCATATATGATATTGTTGCAAGCACAGCTGAATGTTAGCCTGCTGAAGGCTTAGTCGCTGGCATAGCCTTCGGCTAAAGCCGAAGGCTGTGCCTGAAGGCTTAGGCGCAAGCATAGCCTTCGGCTCATAGCCTTCGGCTTTAGCCGAAGGCTATGCTTGCGCCTAAGCTTAAGGCTTTGTTTTCTGTTAACTCTTTTAAACATGCTTTTTTAATAATAAGTAAAATATATCATAACATACTTTTTTATAACAACATTTTTATAAATGAATTCAATAATTTTACCTCTCTTTCCACTGGCTTTCTGGGAGGCAACGGTTCATAGTATATGTCTTCTCCCTTGTACAAATTCAGTCCGGTTTGCTCCTCATCAGGATCATACTCTCCGTGATGCTCTAACGTCCCCAAGCAACCGTCTCTCATTTCCATGTTTATTCTTTTCCTCATTGTTGGAGTGTTCCAACTTCTGATGGCTGGGCGGTGACGCATAACTTGGAAACTCGGGTAGTTTGTTGAGTCCAAGTATAGCAGCTTTTTTATACACAAAAATACAATTAAAATTTTGTTAGATAATTTTTATATGAGTGAATCATAGTTGATAAGTTTAATGGAAAGTAACTTACACATAAGAATGTTATAGGACCATAATAGAAGTTGGTACCCGACTTGACTTGCGTCCAGTTTAGCTTACTGACTTCCAAGCATTCCATTATGTAGCTGCACCAATCGATATCAGAGATATCATCATCTTCTTTAACGTGCCTGAGGATTTTTTTGGGCACTCTTCCTGCACTCTCCAAAGTGCCCATGGTGCTTGCAAACAAAGTTAAGAAATTCATCTTGAACATGAAATCTGCTTCAGTTGTGCTTGATATCTCGAAGGCTACAGTAGGTGGTGTAATTAGTCCAATATGAGCGTACTGCTCTTCCCATTCTTTAATGAAATTGTCATCATCAAATCTTTCCTCCAGATCTTCCAGCTTTCTTGTCCCCATCGGCACACCTAGCATATCATGAATTTTTTGCCTTGTTACCTTTATTGAACCTTTTTGTAATCTCAATTCCATGCTAGGTGGATGGAACTTATCAATTACATGGTACACCAATGCAGCCGGAAGTTCAATAATAGGGAAGTTTATGAACCTCTCAAATCCCATCTCTTTCAAGCATTTCTTTCTGTCATTTGATAAACCGATCATTGCTTCATAGAGAGGTTTTGGTGATGACCTTGTTGTACATGTTGGGTAATTTTTTGTTTTTGCTTTGTCCTTTTTCACCTTAAGCTTCTTTTTATCTTCCTTATCTTCAACCTCCTTCTGAACAACTATTTCCTTCTTTCTCCTTTTTCTTTCTTTTACAACCAATTGTCGATCATTCTCTTCTTCGATTTCCTCTTCAGTCTCTTCCACTTCCTCTTCAGTCTCTTCCACTTCAGTCTCTTCTACTGTCTCAGTATCCTCATCATCACTTTTATTAGCATCTTTTTCCTCTTCAATTCTCCTAGCATCACCTCTAGTAAATCTTTTCGGAGTACTTTGCTTTTCTGATGCTTTTCTTTTCTGTGCACGTTTCTTTGCTGAAGTGTCTTTTTCTTCTTGATTTTTAGTTTTTTTCTTATCTGCTTCATTATTCTTTTTCTTTTCTATCTCTGCTCTTCTCTTCTTAGCATTTCTCTAGATTTCATTTAATCTTTGAGCTACTGTTTTTGCTTTATCTGCAAAACAAATTTATTAGTGTGTTTGTTTTTAGTAAATTATGCAAGGAAAATTACTAAATCCTACTTGTGATCACAGAAAATACAAGTTGCTATGAAACTGACTTAGTAAGGCTATGAAGATTTAAGCTAAAAGCTAATTAAGTGAACCAAAAGCTACCAGGAACATATAACAAACTAAAACTAACCCATTATCAACTAAATTCAACTAATTAAAACCACAAAAACACCAGCTTCAAGTGAATAAGCTCAAATCAGATTCCTAAATAGCTAAACAAAAAAAAGCCTGAACTACTACCAAACAGGCCAAATCTACTCAATTGCAGCTTAAAAATAAGCTACAAGATAAGCCTGGAACTTAAACCCAGATGTCACAACCTCAAAGACACCTGGCAAGGAACTTGAAAACCAAATTTGGACCGTAGATAAGCAATGATGAACTTATTATAGACTCTGCAAGAAGCTGTTACACACTCAGTTAAAGCTGAGTGTGTGAACAGGGCAGATTTGACCAAATTGAAGCACTAGTTAGGTGTCTTTACAAAATTCACAAAATTATTTAAAAATACCCGTGATAAACTCCACCAACAGTAGTTTTAGAATCCAAAATTTCAACCAATTTGACTTAGTAATGAATGAATTAAAATTCCATAAACACACGCAGTTTGAGCTTAAAATGGTGTTTTTGACTTTTTGGACAGAATTGAGATTTGACTTTATTGAAATTTGATCTTACAAAACAGACTCTAAACTATGATTCTAGATGAAATGAGACCATATTACACTAACCCATATGATTCTACACCTAATATGCAAGTTATTTTACTTCTACACTTAACTGATATAAGATTAAAGCAGTTTCAAGAGAATTTTGACTTTAGAGCAAGTGCCAGTGTAATTTACTAACCTACATGACTTTAATAAACCTAGATGAGACTCTAGTAACTTAGCTATAACACTAAACAATCCTTAAACTCAATTTGACAACCTGAACCAAACACTACTTAATTTGACTTTTGTGCAAATCTCCACCATTGAACACATGATATGTACCGTTAGCAGGGCTTTTCTCTTCAGCAGTTGTTTTTAGTAGTGGCAATTTAGAGATTAGATGCCCAACATCATCTTCTCCGTCATCATTTTCTTTATCTCCTACATCATCAACAATGAACAATTAATTAATATCCTCACAGTTTTACTCAAAGGATTAGGTGCAGGCATATCTATTTTTGCAAATTTAGAGGCTACGCATGTATATTACCAAAATTCTTTATAATATCATATATGATATTCAACATAAATTTTTTTTAGCTACTGAATAATTGTTCATTTTTGTCAAATTCTTAGCCACAGGCATAAGCCGAAGGCTATGCCTGTGGCTAAGCCTTTGCTGAAGCCTTTGCTTATCTGCACCCTAGTCAATTCACAAAGTTGAATACATCTTTTATTATATCATATGTGATATTTAACATAAAATTTTTGGTAGATACAAAATATGTTACAAACATGTATTTGTGTTCAGAAATGTTGAATGCTATGCTTGTGGCTAAGCAAATGTTAATGATTTGAAGTTTTTTCCAAAGGCTATGCCTGTATCTAAGCCAAATCATTTGTTTCTAAGGAAATTTTTAAGTTATCACATATTTAAAAGGCTATTTTAAAAGCAAATGTTTGTTATATCATATCTGATATAGAATAAAAAAATAGATTTAAAAGCTTATTTTAAGTTATCTTATATCCCCACAAAGCATTTTGTGCATCAGTCACAGCCAATTCGTTTGTTAAATGCTAAAGCATCTTATGCGGCTAAGCAAAAGGCTTAGCGACATAAGATGCGTTTGGCGAAGCCAAAGGCATGTTCTGTAGCTAAGCCTAAGGTTTAGCCTCATAAGATGCTTTAGCATTTTGACAAAGGTACCTTCCGCGGCTGAGCCAAAGCATTAGCTGCATAAGATGCCTTTGGCAAAGCCAAAGGCACCTTCTGCGGCTTAGCCAAAGGATTAGCCGCATAAGATGCCTTTGGCTTCGCCAAAGGCATCTTATGCGGCTAATCCTTTTACTTAGCTGCAACATATGCTTTGTTGAAGCCTTTTCCATTCGTCAAAGCTTCCACAGCTGAGCCAAAGGTTTAGCCGCATAAGATGCCTTTGGCTTCGCCAAAGGCATCTTTTGCGGCTAATCCTTTTACTTAGCTGCAGCGAATGCTTTGTTGAATCCTTTTGCATTCGTCAAATCTTCCACAGCTGAGCCAAAGGTTTAGCCGCATAAGATGCCTTTGGCGAAGCCAGAGTCGAAGGCGTCGGCTTAGCCGCATAAGACGCCTTCGATAAACACTTCTAATCTCGCAAACCTAGCTTCTAAACTATTAAAACCTAACTCCTAATCATAACAAAAAATCTATAAACAGTTCTAATCTTGCAAACCTAGCTTCTAAACTGTTAAAACCTAACTTCTATTTGCACATTTCTTCATCATAATCGCTATAAACAATTTAAAACATCATATAATCATAAATAACAGTTGTAGATATTGAAATAGATGTTTAGAGTGTAAGATTATACCTGAAGCCGGTTTTTTGGCCGGTTGTTTGCTGGTAGTTCCTTTTTTCCTCAGTTCCTTTAGCGTGGTAGTTTCAGCGTCGGTATCTTCCATCTTCTCCGGTGATTTTGAAAGTTTTTGATGATTTTTGCGGTGTTTTTGATCGGTGTAAATGTGTGAGTAGTGTGTGTTTTTAGTGTGTGTTTAGGTAGGTGCAGTGAATGTGATAAATGAAGAGTTAGGCGCGTTTTAATATTTGGTATGATTTAACGATTATACCCCTCCGCTTTTATTTTAGTGGAGAGTGTGTTTTAATCTCAGTCATTGATTAAATTTGAATCAATGATTGGAATGTGTCTCTTGATATGTAAGGATTATTTGGTATGCAATACTCTAAAAGTATTGCTAATTAATGTTAGACGTCAAATAAAAGATGCCATAAGTCAACAATTAAGGCAAGCAAACACACACTTTCTAGATCTTAATCAAGTCATGTTCAACATAAATACCGCCAAATGAAACCGCTGATCACTCGATAATTATATTCACCAACCACCACCATGGCGTACGGTGGTTTTCCGTTAGAATACTGGCTCCAATGGCAAGTGTTCCTGAGCGCCATCATCTTCATACTTCCAACAATCATTTCTATAAAATTCATTCTCACTAAAAAACAACAAACACATAATATTGGTTACGATCATTTATGGATGCCGTGCTGGAAGAATCTTCATCCGCTATGGCTTCTTGTTTTCAGATTGTTTTCATTCGTTTCGATGGCGTGGCTGTTGTATCAGACTGTCATGTCTTTTGGAGTATTTGTCTTCTATTTTTATACACAGTTAGTATGCTTTTTTATTTATTACAGTATTATTTTTTAATTATAGTTTTGTGGAATGATTAAGTGACATGTTAATGTTTTTTCTTTTAAATTATGTTTTGCAGGTGGACTTTCTTGCTGGTTACGATATACTTTGCGGTATATTATATGTTTATTTACTTGATATAAGTCGACTGTGATTGACTTAGGGTTTATCTGATTGTTTCATATCACATAATTACTTTCAAATCTCCAATGCCAGCGCTCTTCTTAATAGTAGATAATGTATGACCTTTAATTTGGGAAGTAGTTGAGAACCATATGTTTATGTGCTTGTGACGGGAAGTTTTGTGTCTTTTCCGTACTTTCAGCCTTCTTATGGTACTGCCAATTGCTATCAGAAACAGTAAAGAAAATTGAAACAGTTTAATTAGGTAGATGTGAAAATGTGTTTTATCGGTCTCTGTTCTTGCTAATAGAAAGTGGCTATTGGGAATTCTATCTTCGAGACAAAATGACCCAATAGGCACCACTTAAATGCTATGTGGCTTGTCCTATCCCCTGCTTTCCTCCCATAGACCGGAGTTATACCTTTCCTACAATACTATGTTTGCAAGCTATAGAAATTTTCCAATAGATTCCATACTTTATTTTTTGAGGTTCAGTACCTCTAGATTAGCATCAGTAATAGCAACATTTTCTTATATCAATTATCTTGAATCTTCATATCTGCCAAACATGAATGAAGGATGTTAGCAAGTCAGTAACATTCTTAGGTTGTTGCTGATATCATCATTGATGTGTAGCTTGGAACCATCATATCAGCTCATGGATGCTGGATGAGCTTTAAAGAGCATGGACCTCCAAATCAAGAAAGAGATAAGTTCCTGAAAAAGGATTCTAGCCTTAAAGTTAACGAGGCTTCCCAACACAACCATACGCAAGTAAATCAAGAAGCTGGGTTTTGGGGAAATCTTATGCAGAATGTATATCAGGTAGTATTCCTATCACATTCTTATATTCATGGCCAGACTGGTTTGTGTTCCTATCTGGCTAAGCTCATTCTTCGTGTATGACAACAGACTTGTGCAGGTGCTGTTGTACTTACTGACATCGTATTTTGGTGCCTATTACTCCCATTTCAGACTGGGGATAACTTCAAGCTTACCCTGGTTAGTTCTTAATAGTGGCTTGTCATTAGTGTATTTCATTTCATGTTCTAATCATTATCCATTGAATAATGGCAGTTGATTGGTTGCATGCACTCTGTAAATGCTGTTTTTCTCCTCTTGGATTCTGCTCTCAACAGCCTAGTAAGTAATTCGAGAGCATTTCATTTAAGTACCGGATAACTAGAGTGGCAAAATAGACAGTTGGACGGATTGTGTAATGGGTCAAAACGACTTTTTTTGTATGGGTTAAGGCTGATCGACGAAAATACTTTTTGTATAATAAATAATTTGGGTGTCAATAATCTAACTATATCTCTATTTTTGTGCCTATTTCCATCTCATGTTGCAGCAATTTTCTTGGTTTGGCTTAACTTACTTTGTCTTGTGGAGCTCAACCTATATAGTTTTCCAGTGGGTTATGCATGCCTGTTGCTTTAAATGGTGAATTTTACTTTTTCCTTTATCCATTTATAAGTCTTTTGCTTATTGAATTTGGCATAAAAACGGTTGAATTTTCAGGTGGCCTTATCCTTTCCTAGAACTTGACACTCCATGGGCTCCCATGTGGTACGTTGCATTGCATCTCATAGTATTGTCTTTGGATGTTTTATTTGTTTGCTATATTTCATAGTCTAATAAGCTGTGTATAACCTCCAGGTACTTTGGCATTGCGTTGTTTCACCTTCCATGCTATGGGCTATTTGTTTGGCTTGTGAAAGCCAAAGTCTCGATGTTTTCGAAGATGTTTCCCCGTGCATTTACAAGGTTGTCGCCCCTTACCTTTTCTTTTCAAGCTTGAAGATAGATTTCAAATGTTTCGTTTTGAGAAAAAGAAAACCCAACTTCAATATACCCTGGGCTTCACTTGGTTTGTATATTGATTGATAGTATTGGGGCCTTAAGCAATTGGTCACGTGCACGTTCTCAATTTCCTGAATTAGCTAATACTTTCGTGACAGGATGGTAGCAAATGAGAAGCAGATGTAAGCTGTTGGCGCATGATACCATCATGTATGTAATCAAGTCTCATTCTTGTACTATTTAGATGTTATACATTGTTAGTTATATCATCTTTGAATGTATTGTTACGGAAATGAATGTTGAAATAACTCTGGTGACATTTCTAATGCCAACATTAATCTCCAAAACTGTTTCCTTTCAGAAAAATAAGTTACATCACACGCCAACCTAGTAAACCAATAAAACATTTGACACCTACGAATTTGATTACATTTACACTTCAAGAACAGAGTGATGTTAATTACATACTATGATACCCAATGGAAGAACACTACTTGATTATAACCCAAGTTTTGCCGGTACACCGTATTGAGGCAACCAAGTTCCTCCCTGCAAGAACGCGCCAGCAGTAAAGCCAAGTGCATCTCTCTCGTTATTGATAATCTTAAAACCATTCCATTTGACCCTACCCCCCAAATTAGCACCTGGTCCTCTGTTATTATACTCTCGGAACATACACGTCATGTGGTTGTTCTTCCCTTCCGGCGACTCCCATGTTGTCCAACCTTCTGGTTTGATCAAATCTCCAATGTCGCACAGCATTATCACCGAAGTTGCAGCCGCTTTCCACGGTCTTCCAAGGTACGTCGCAAATTGACCCTTCACTGGAGCCAACTCTGGTGCGGCATTAATCTTACAATTATGAAGCACCACACCACCCGCTTCTTCCATTTTCATCCTACCATCCGCTGTTACCATATTCGCCTGATTTTTATCTGGTTTCCGAACAAAAATTTCTGAATCTTGGATAAATGCCCTGCCCACCCCGAATATGAAGTCAACGGTTCCTGAAATGAAGCAGTTTTTGTAAAATTGATCGTGGGCATGGTAGTATAATGTGTCTTGGTAACCCTCAAAGCCGCAATCCATCATAACAGTGTGAGGTGACTGAGATCGAAACGCAACTGCCTGATGTCCCGCTGGTCCAATTGTGTTTCTAAAGGTTATCCCCTTGGCCATGAACCGTTCTCCAAGAGCAACCACTGTTGCCGTTTGTGAAGTTCCAATTTTGGCTATTTGAAAGTTTAGATTACCAGTAATGATTGTCTTATCACGGCCGTCACCATACATAAATACATTATTCTGATTTTTATCTACAATGATTTGTCCTTCACTATATGTACCAGCTTTTACGTGAATTATAAATCTTCCTTGGTGATTTGGGGGGTAAGAAGCTAAAGCTTGTTTTATGCTTTTAAACTTACCGCTTCCGTCTTGAGCCACGACTACATTGGGTGGGGGGTTTGGTGGAAGAGCAGGAGGTGGAGGGGTTTTAAACAGTCCCTGGCCTTTTTTAGGTTTCTTGGCCCCACCGCCGCCCTTTTTGGCACCAAGAAGCCTACGGTCGACATGAGAGACCCAAGATGGAAAACCATGTTTGTTCATCTCATCAACCTCATCAAGAAGCTTGCGTTGTCCAGTGGGCGGGAGTGCCAACTCACCTAAATCAACCCCAATATCCTTAAGAATATCGAGCACATTATAGACAATCTTTTGTGCATTAAATGTTAGCTCGTTAGATGTTTGCAATCCTTGTTGCATGTCTTTTTTTAATTTCTCGTCTTGGATCTCTTCCACACATGTTGTTTGGTATGACCGAACTGCAGTCAACCAAACAAGTATCGGGTCAATTTGTTCAGCTAATGAAACCGCTTCAGTTTCAGACACAAGCTGAAGAACCTGTTCGAGCTCATCGGTTGCATATCCCAACATTTTCTCACACGTTTCTAATTCACCATGTGATTCCTTTTTATCATCACCTAAGTTTTTCTTATCATCGGTAGCCTTTTTAAGGGCCTTATTCAATTCATCTGCAGTTGCTCGAATGGCAGCGAGGATGTAATCCTCGTGAGTGGCTGATGAGTTCTTGGAGACATCTGAAACGGCCTTGTTGCAAGCCTCTTTGTATTCGGTTGGTTTGCATATGCTATCCGCTGTTTTAGTACTCGTGTTTATATTATCATCATCCTGTCCACTTTTGACGATTAAGAGAACCACACCAAGGACGCACCCGACCACCAAGAGCAAAGATATGATTGATATGATGATCTTACCAGCCATCATCTAAATGTTTGTTTTCCTAATCTCCTTAATTAAGGAGAAAACTTGGGATTAATGGAAGGAAAATGGAATGTTTGGAGGTCGTATGTATCTTTGTAGCATTGTTTAATGGCAATCCTAAAATGTTGGATTTAAGATGGATCACTAGATTTTTTCATGGTTTGATTTTAACCAACTCTGATTTTGTTTACTGTATTTGTTTACCGTTGGTTTCTATATTATGCATGGACATGGATTTTGGTAAACCTGTTGTAGACTTGTAGTGCTGTCAACTTACATAATACAGTAACTAGCTACATTTGGGTTAACTTTTTCTATATTTTCGATAGCAGTTACTAGTTAGTTGTTTGAAAAGAGTCATTTCTATTTGTATAAGCCTTGCACTTGTTATGAACGTTGGCATTTGGTCTGTATGAGTTCAGATTTCAGAATATGTATAAATTTGGCTTATATAGTCATATATGAGTTAGTAAATATTTATAAGTTTGGTTTGATTGGAAGATAAATAACATGTGATAACTTGAATGCCAAAGTACTATGCAAGTACTAAATTTTTTGGTCTTAATTTGATAAAGAGTATTAGTTAACCTCATATGCATACCCCCGACCCACCTTTTCCCGCCCCCGGCGCGAGCGGTTTCACCTTTTACTCATTCTGTCAATAGTAAAATACAGTTTTTAATTAGTCTATATTTTTTGTCTTTTAATACTTTTGAATTGTCAAATTTTATATTTATTCCGAACTTTATGTTCTGTAGTTTTATGATTAAAACAAAATTATAAAAGTAAAAAATAGAGGTTATTGAATTCCATTTAAGGGGTATAAATATGTATATGCATTATTTTTTGATTAATTGAAGATACTTTCAAGTCTTCATTTGTGGACTATTCCATGGTTGTCACAATTATGACTACCGTAATCAACTAATCACGATGTATGTATGAACAAACTTTGCAAAATTGGTTCACAATATTGATCCTACACCGATCTTGATTAAATTAAGATCCTACCACGATTCTGCTCGTTTTTTATATGTAGGATCGTACGATCATGATCGCGATTTTGACAACCTTGACCCTACCGTCTACATTCATAAATGACAAATAAAATAATTGGCTAAAGGACACAACATTATTTTAGTGTGCCATCTTCTTCCACCTCCCCCTTCTTCATCCTTTTTCTTTCTTTTTAACAACAAAACCAGAAACTTTTTACAAACAGGTGTAGCACATTTCAGAAAACAAAAATTTCACTAGAAAAATACACTTAGTCGCCTAAAACCGTATGTGGCACGTGCCACACGTGTCTTACACATAGCTCCGTCGTGTCTATTAGATTGGCAACACTCTATAAATGAAGGCATTTTCATCATTTAATATTGATGGGATTTAGTTAATGATTTGGGCTTTGTTTCGTTTAAAGATGCTGGTTTCATTTAATATACGAGGAACATTCTAGGAGCGTATGTAACATATAGAATTAACTTTTTAAAATGTATAGCTGAATTTTACTTAAGACTTAGTAGGATTGATAGAAAGTGAAATTTAACTACATTTGCATTGTCGGTTTTATCTGATCATTCTTAAAATCAAGATGCTTTCAATAGAAATTTGGTTTTTATACTATTTTCCAAATTTATGTTTACGTGAAGCAAATAACAAGATTGTCTTCTTCTGGTAGTATAATTGTTCACATACTTTGTGTTTAATAAGCCATTCCTATAGCTTATAGAGTGTAAATTCCACTTACGAGCAGGTTGATGTGGAGAAACTTTGGGATGCTGCTGATTCTGATGGTTGGAGACCATCCTCTGCTCCAAGATCCGACTGGCCTCGTAAGTACTACGAGAACCCCCTTGAACCCTGTTAAGGAATTTGGAAGGGTGGGACTCCTGTGGGTTGGACGAATTCATAATGTTCATCCATCTCAATTGATTAATTGCTATATAAGTTGTGGTAGTGTATATTGTCTGAAGAATTATGAATAAAATAGTTAACAAAGATGACAAGCAACACGCCACATAAAGCAATAAAAAAGAAACGAATCTTACTTTGATACTATTAGAGTGCAGTTGACTCGTACAATGTTAAAGAAAAGATGGCAAGATATATCGTTTCAGTCGTCATTTATTTTCCATTGACGGTCTAATTGTTACTTGTCCACATTTCATTTTTAACAAATCTTTGCTATTGGTTATGGTGTGTGCTTTTTTGATGAACATATGATTAATCATGGTATCCATAACTTTTGTATCGTAACTATGATGCTCTACTCAGCATAGTAAAAAATTATAGTAGGTGTGCATACATGTTTTTTCCTTTGCATGTATGTTTATGGCCGGTAAAAGATTAGTATATGTGTTTTATGGCTAATATAAATCAATAAAAGTATGTGTAAATTTGTTTCAAGGTTAATTTAAAATTAGTGAAGTAGGTGCATATGTGTTTTATAGTTGGTAAATGTGTGCATATGTGTTTTAAGTTTTAGATATAAAATTAATAGAAGTGTGCATATGTGTTTTAAGTTTTATATATAAAATCAATGAAAGTGTGCATATGTATTTTTTGGCTTATACATGTGCATACCTATTTTAAGGTTAATATAAATTTAAGGATAAATGGATGCATATATGTTTTAAAATGTGCATGCGTGTTATGGTAGTTATTTTGATTAAAAAGTTTGTTTCCTATTTGTTTGTGTTATAAAATATCTTTTTCTTTGTGATTCTATTCTAATAAAGATTAATATTGCTAATTTTTATACTTTTCTTTGTATCAGGTGTAACCGAATTAAAAGAATGATGACAACAACGAGTGTGTACGACAACGAGTGTGACAACAACGAGGCGTGCATGTATGTTTTTGGAATACATGCACACATGTTCAAAAATAATCTGATGAGAAACTTCAAACACATATGTTTTGTGCACATATGTCCGTTTACGTTAATTATTGTTAGTGCACAATTGTAAAGATAGATTATATTCATGTATTTCTTCTTACTATAAATTTGTATTTTAATTGTATTTCAATCTATATCGAATTGTGTGTTTAACATTATGTTCTTGGTTGTTATAAATTTACATGATCTAAAGACACATATGCACCTTCTCATTTGAAAAACATGTATGTCGAAAAAATTATTCCAAATTAATTTATAAAAACACATATGCACTAAATCAGTTTTAAAACATGCATGTTGAAAAAAAATGAAATTTGAATGTTTTTACAGGATTTATTTTAATGAATAAAAAATAATATAAAATTGATTTTTACTATTATACCCTTTTGGATTAAATAAAAAAGTTTAATAATTCAAAAATGCCATGTTGTATTGATATGTTGCACAATATGCATTACTAGGAGTACATAAGGGGTTCTCGCAGTTCTCGCACTTTATAGGGTTCTGAAAATAAAGTCCCTATATATATATATATATATATATATATATATATATATATATTTATATATATATATATATATATATATATATATATATATATATATATATATATATATATATATATATATATATATATATATTATATAACAGGAGGCATTTGGCATTAATGTCACCTCAATGCCCAGTAATTCAATTTAATGCCACGTAATCATAAGTTGTCCACCTAAGCATTATTTTTTTAATTTAATTAGCTATTATTTAATTTTCTGATTTTTTTTAATTAAT
Source organism: Chrysanthemum seticuspe (assembly GCA_019973895.1). Lineage (NCBI taxonomy): Eukaryota > Viridiplantae > Streptophyta > Magnoliopsida > Asterales > Asteraceae > Chrysanthemum > Chrysanthemum seticuspe. Next base: position 67,166,705 of record BPTQ01000007.1, on the reverse strand, counting down.
TTTCGGATTTTGGTTTTTTTTTTATTAATTTTCGGATTTTTTATTAATTTTCAAAATTTAATTATAAAAAAGGAGTCTGCAAGAATCGAACCTTGGATGTTTTAATACATTAATAACTATCTTACCACTAAAGCAACTTAATTTTTTGGTTATATCTTGCAAACCCAAAAATATAATGTTAACAGAATATTAATACTTGATTAAAAATCCCTTATATCATGTAAAAAAGTGTTAGCCTTAATAGTTTTATTAGAAGTGATGGTCATTCACAATTAAGAACTTTGTAACACGTGTTAGATATCGTGATAGAATAGTCAACGGGCTCGTGGATTGGGCTAAGCTATTTGGTTAAACGTTAAGCTTAGCTAGCCGTTTTATTATGTGTAATCCAATCCAAGTCCACGAAGCCCAAGCCAAGCCCATGGAAAGCCTTTAGGGCAACATGTGTCTTGTACTATAAATACCCCTCAAATGGTCATTTGAGGGGTGTGCTTGAAAGTGTGTGTGTGTGTGTTTTTCTTTATTGAATATACAACATCTTGTGTTTATCTTTATCTCACATATACACGGATTTTATATCATCAAGTCACCATCTTTCTCATCTTATTTCTAAGCTTTACGTTTGTGTTGTTTGTGTTAACGTGGTATTTGTGTTGGGTTTGTGATAAGGTTGATAAAGTAAGGTCCTACAATTGGTATCAATCGCCTAACAATGGTTTAGGAGTGTTTGTGTTTGTTTTGAAGGTTGATACGCGTAGCTTTGTTATAAACGTTGTCACGCTTAAAGCTTTAAGTTTTGCACTTACAAATTCAATATTCTTGTGGTTTAAGGTATATTTGGTGCTAAAGTTTCAGTTTTCTGCAAAAAGTTTGAAGCTTTACGCGTTTTGGTTAAGTTTTAAACTCGTTTTTGGTCCTTTGGTCATTTCTACTCGTAACTTTTCTAGGCACTTTGGGTGAAAAAGGTCTATATTTTTGGGTTATTCGAGTGTTTTTAAGGATATCTGTGCAAGAGAAATCGGTTGAATCATTGAAAATTTTTTACGAGTAGGTCAAAACCATAGTTCTACTCGTAAGAAAGTCAACTACGCATAGTTTTCTACTCGTAACTTTTTGGTGAAGAATCTTCGTGCTATAACGGTGACTCAGTGCTTCCCTCACTTGGATAAGTGTGTGGAACACTTCGACTTTTGGATATCTCTTACACTGTGATAGTGTAAAGGATTTTTGGGCAAAACCCTAATCTTACGCATAAGTTTCGACTTACGCGTAGAACACTTTACGCATAAGCATTTTTCTTACGCCTAAGTTTTTCTTACGCATAAGCTAAATCTTATGCATAACTTTTTCTACTCGTAACTTTAAACCTACGCCTAAGATCCTACGCCTAAGGAATCCTACGCATAAGATCCTACGCATAAGATCCTACGCCTAAGTTTCTACTCGTAACTTGTATTTCTACGCCTAAGCTCTTTTTGGCGGGAAAACTTGAGTAAACTTTAAATTTTTGAGGAGACTAAACGTTCAAATTTTACGCGAGATTCAAATTTTGGTTTAACTGTGAAAATTTTGGTCAAAAATTCAAATTTTTGGGCCTAAATTCAAATTTTTCGGGTCAAATTTGGCGTCAAAATTGTAATAACTCAAATTTTTCATACGACCTTAGAATTGATTTTTATAGTGAATTTCAAATTTTGGGCGAAATTTTTTAAGAACCGAGTTTACGAGTACGACTTTCAGAATCACCTCAACCGAGCTTAATCATCATCAACCACAACTCCTTTATCGTTGAATCGATCCTACATCAACTTTATCAGATCATACCTTCATCAATGGCAACTCAACAAGACATTCATGCAGCCGGTGCCGAAAACCGACCTCCTATGTTGGCAAAAGGTGGTTATCTTCAATGGACAAGTCGAATGCTCCGTTACATAAAGACCAAACCTAATGGCAAACTCATGATTAAATCAATTCAGGATGGACCCTTCAAGCCTCGACAAGTTAATGAACCTGGAAATCCTGATGCAACACCTCCCACCGCACCATCTTCTCGTCTTCAATACGAATCTGAATACACTGCAGAGGATCAGAAACAAGTCGAAGCAGATGACATGGCAATTCATATTATCCAACTGGGTTTACCAATAGACATCTTTGCTGCGGTAGACAGTTGTGAAACTGCTTTCGATATGTGGGAACGTGTTAGACGACTTTGTCATGGAACTGAAATTGGTCATCAAGACATGGAGAACAAGTTGCTAACTGAATGGGAAAAGTTCACATCTTCACCAGGAGAATCCATTGAATCCTACTATGGAAGGTTTTGCACTTTGATGAATGAGCTAATCAGAAACAAGCTGACACCCAGAACTATCGTTCAAAACATCAAGTTCCTGAATAATCTACCAGAAGAATGGGGACGATATGTAACTATTGTCAACCAAACAAAAGACCTTCATCAGGTGAACTTTGATCAACTGAATGATTTTCTGAAACAAAACCAAAATGAAGTGAATGAAGTCAGGAAAGAAAGATTGGCAAAGAATCATGATCCATTGGCACTCATTGCAAAGACTCAAACTCCAGTGAATACACAACAACAAGCTTCATCATCTTCCAACAACAACAACTTGCAGCAATTCATTCCACAACCACAACAACAATTCTATCCAGAACAACAATACCAGGAACAAGGAATCACTGATCCTGAAAATGACCCAGAAGCGACCTTGCAACAGATATACTCTTTCTTGGGTAACGCACTCAAAAGTCGCTATTCCACACCAACTAACAACAACCAAAGGATTTCGTCAAACACTCGCAACAGGCAAATTGCACAGCCGGGTGTGAATATGGGTAATCAAGGACAAATGGTTGGAGTTATTGGGAATCAGCAGGGATATGCTACTGGATTTCGTATGGGTAATCAGGCGGCTCCGTATCAGGGTAATCAGTTGGGTCAGAATCAGGGAAATCAGATGGGTCAGAATGTTGGGAATAGAGCAGTGGGTAATCAGAATGGGAATGTTGCAGCTCCAGTCGTTGGGAATTATGGAAATGTGAATCAGGGTAATCAGATTAAGTGTTATAACTGTCAAGGAGTGGGTCACATGGCAAGAAACTGTCCCACTAAGCCGCACAAAAAGAATGGTGATTTTCTCCGGAAAGCTGCTTTGTTAGCAGATAAGCTAGATGCGGGGTTACAGTTGAGTGCTGAGGAAAATGACTTTTTCGCTATTGTGGATGAATTGGAAGACCTCGAGGAACTCAATGCGAATTGCATCTTCATGGCAAATCTTCAGGAAGCTAAGTATGACACTGAGTCAGACTCACCTCCTGTCTATGACGCCAATACAGTATCTGAGGTACCAATCATTGATCCATGCTATAACAATGTCATATTTGATGTGTTTACTCATGACGAACAACATTCTGTGACGTCAGCACCTACTTATGATACATATATGGACAATCCGAGTTGTAGCAATACTAACTCTGAAACTCCAGATGTGGATCCTAATGGAGGCTGTGTGGCACAAAATACTGAGACTGATGAGGAAACGCGTGCTTATTTTGAATCATTAATCCATAAATGTGGCATTGAAATTGAGAAAGTCAGTAAGGTCAATCGCGAAGTTAAGGCCGCGAATGTTAAATTGACCACTGAGCTTGAGAGTTACAAAGAGAACGCCAGAACCTATGAATTTCATACAAACAAAATGTCCGAATTAGAAATTGGTTATCGAGATTCTGTTTTAAGAGAAAAACAATTGCAACTCAAATACGATACACTTGATGTGAATCTGAATTTGAAAATCAAATCTTTAAACAAGGAAATTTCTGATCTAAATGACCAACTTTCTAAACAAAAAGCACTGTTTTCTGATCTTGAAAAAGAAAAGAAACAGTTGATTGCTGATTTTTCAAAACGAGAAGATTCTCTTCTTGATGAAATTCTTGATAAAACGGAAAAAATCAAAACATTGGACAATTTGCTTCTTACAACGGGTCATTCAGCTAAATCAAACAAGATGATTTCTAACCAAGTAAATCCACGTTTTCATACTTCACATAAGATGGCACTTGGTAATGACCCTTCTTCGTTTCTCAAGAAAGCTCAGAAATCTCAGAATGTGTTGCACAATGGAAAACCTTTGCATGAACCCATAATTGTGCATGATTCTCTTGAAACGTTGGAACTATCTGAGGAGAGTAGATCTAAAATGAAACAAAAACATCCGGAAATCAAACCGATTGATTATAACAAATGGAACCAAATTAATGTTCTTCCTTTTGTTTCTCAAAAAGAACAATCAAAGTTTTCCACCACACCAAGTGTTTCAAACAAAGTGTCAACACCAGTTTCAAAATCAGTTTCAAAACCAGTTGTTGTCTCCAATTCTCTTTCGAACATTGAACAAATGTCTTCAAACAATCCTTTTAACACAAGTGAAGCGCGAAGTATTTTGGAAAATGTGAAAACGAGAATTGCAGATCTTCAAGAGACCGTTAAAACTAAAACCAATATTAGAACAAACATCTGGTTTAATAGTTTTGATAATGAACAGAAAAAGTTTTTTGAAACTCAAATTGCCCCTCAGCTGAATAACATCAGTGCAAGGGTAATTCATTTTGAACAAGCGTTTTTGAAAGAAACAACTGACTTTGTCAAGGACCATAAATCCCTGGTAAAGCAAGCTAATGAAAGTGTTGAACACATCAAAGTTTTGGAAACGTTTAATGACTCTCTCTCCGAAGATGTTCTGACTACTGATATTATGTCCATCATTTTGCAAACATATTCTGTTGAAGATCATGAAAGACTCCAGGATGAGACCTCCGAAATTGTTTCAAAATATGAAAAAGCTCTTATGAAACTTGAAAAAGAAAATATCTCATATTTTAAACAACTTGATCGAAAAACTGAGGAATGCAAGTATGACAAACTGTCGTATGAGCGTGCCTACAATGACATGAAAGCGAAAAATGATTTTTTGAGGGCTCAGCTGGAAAGTCAAAAGGGAAAGGCAGTGGAAACTGTGATTACAAAACCATTGACTGCGGAGAAAGCAAATGTTCTCAAACCGGTTTCAAAACCAAAAATGTCTGTTTCTTTGCCTTCTCCAAAAGTCAATGAGAAAAATGTTTCATCAAAACCAGTCACTCCACCTGCCCTACCTAAACAAAATGTTGATAAAGGGAAAGCGGTTATTGAGAATCCTAAAGTTTTAGCACCTGGCCTTTTTAAGATGAGTACCACTAATGCGTCTGCCTCCACATCTAAAGAGACTAGGATAGCTGAAACCACCTCCCTTCATAAAAATGTGAATCCTAATGCGTGTGCCTCACCTTCTACAGGACTAGAAAGCACCTCTAGGAGCAGCAGACTAAAGCCTAAGAGCAATACAAGGAACAATAGAGTCTCGACTGCCTCTAGGAGTAGTAGCTTGAATTAAGAGAAGAAAGTAGAAGAACACCCCAGGAATTTACATCCTTTGAATAAGAAAGACATTTCATCTGAATGTACTGAATCTGTGAAACTTGCTAAGTCTAATGAATGTGTTGAATCTCTTTGTTTAACTTGCAAGAAATCTTTAAATGTTCAAGATGATTGTGTTTCTAAGAATGTGAATGATAAGCCTGTTAAGAAGAACGTCCCAAAAAGTAATTACGCTAAACGAGTAGGAAGACTAGTTGCAAAACTTAGGCTTTACACTACTGACAAGAACCAACGTGTATACTTTAGGGATGATATTTGGAAACCCACAGGTAGAACTTACACACTCCAGAATGGTACAATGAGTGATAAACCAGACTTCCCTGTAGAAAACCTCTCTGAGTGTGATCAGGATTTTACCTCTAACCCAAAGGAACCAAAATCAAAACGGTTTCCACAATATTCTTTTTCTGTAACTGGCAGGTTATCGAAATTTGTCTTTGGATCGTCGACTCGGGTTGCTCCAAGCACATGACCGGGAATCTGAAGCTGCTGATCAATTTCGTCTGGAAATTCATGGGAACCGTACGTTTCGGAAATGATCATGTAGCAGCTATCATGGGTTATGGAGATCTACCTTTTGGAAATTATTTGATCACTCGGGTTTACTATGTCGAAGGGTTGGGACACAATTTGTTTTCAGTCGGGCAGTTCTGTGATGCAGATTTAGAGGTTGCTTTTAGAAAAAATGCTTGCTTCGTTAGAAACTTGGATGGCACTGATCTCTTAACTGGGAATCGTGATACAAACTTGTATGCTATCGACATCAACAAAATGGCCTCTTCATCACCAATATGTCTTATGACACGAGCATCTGGAACACAGTCCTGGTTGTGGCACAGACGGTTATCTCATCTCAATTTCGACACCATCAACAAAATTGCCAAAGACAACATCGTCAATGGACTTCCAAAGTTCAAATACACCAAGGATCACTTATGTCCATCATGCGAACAAGGAAAAAGCAAAAGAGCATCATATAAACCCAAATCCGTACCTAGTTCGGAAGCAAAGTTGCATATGTTGCACATGGACTTATGTGGCCCAATGAGAGTTGAAAGCATTAACGGGAAAAAGTATATTCTTGTTATCGTCGATGATTATTCGAGATATACATGGGTTAAGTTTCTGAGATCAAAATACGAAGCACCAGGCATCATCGTCACCTTTTTGAAACGCATTCAAGTACTTCTTCAAACTCCAGTAAGGGTTGTAAGAACAGACAACGGCACAGAATTCACTAATCAGGAGTTAAGAACTTATTTTGAAAATGTTGGAATTACTCATCAGACATCAGCTGTTAGAACTCCACAGCAGAATGGGGTAGTTGAAAGAAGAAATAGAACTCTTGTGGAAGCTGCTCGCACGATGCTAATCCATTCTTGTGCACCGTTATTTCTATGGGCTGATGCTGTTGCCACTGCTTGTTTCACTCAGAACCGATCCCTAATCCATCCAAGATTCAATAAAACCCCATATGAGCTTGTGAACAACAGAAAACCAGATATCTCTTACTTACACGTGTTTGGCGCTTTATGCTATCCTACGAATGATAGAGAAGATCTTGGAAAACTGAAAGCAAAAGGTGATATTGGAATCTTCATTGGATATTCAGATAACTCGAGGGCATTCAGGGTGTATAACAGAAGGCTAAGGAGGATCATGGAGACGATGAATGTGAAATTTGATGAACTTTCACAGATGGCTTCTGAGAGACTCGCTCTAGAACCCGCACTAAACCGACAGACTTCTGGACACATCAGTTCAGGACTCGTACCTCAAAGAACTCAATCAACTTTGTTTGACAATCCTAAAGAACAAGAATGGGAGAATTTCTTCGAGTTAATGTTCGATGAATACTATGGTGGAACTTCGACAAATGCATCAAACCATCATTCCGCTGCACCCGCTCAAAATCATCCTCCACCACCAACAGAAGATGCATCTACAACGGTCGAAACCAATGCACCAACTCCATCAATATCATCTACATCTACTCAAGTTATTGCACCTGTTCTACCAGCAGTTGATGAGCAAAACCAAAACCATAACGATGCAACGTTAGATGAAGACTTATTTGAAAACCCGTTTGCTACGGAATCAGCTGAATCTTCTTCAAGCTTACGAGAACCATCTAACTCGCATACGTATAACCAACGGTATCCTTCTACTCTGAAGTGGACAAAAGACCATCCGATTGAACAAGTTATAGGTGAACCTTCAAGGCCAATTCAGACGAGACGTCAACTTGCCACAGACTGCGACTTGTGCATTTACCTTTGCTCAATTAGCAATCTAGAGCCAAAGAACATTCGCGAGGCAATGGCAGATCCCACATGGATAGAAGCAATGCAGGAGGAACTTCTTTAATACCGTCTACATGACTCGTGGGAAAAGGTTCCAAGACCCATTGACGTTCGAGTCATTGATCTTAAATGGTTATGGAAGAACAAACGGGATGAAGAAATGACTGTAATTTGCAACAAAGCTCGTCTTGTGGCCAAAGGATACAGACAGGAAGAGGGAATAGACTTTGAAGAGTCATTCGCGCCGGTAGCTAGACTAGAAGCAGTCAGGATATTCTTGGCCTATGCAGCTCACAAAAACATCACGGTTTATCAGATGGACATTAAGACCGCGTTCTTGAATGGAACTCTGAAAGAAGAAGTGTACGTGAGTCAGCCAGAAGGCTTCATAGACATGGAACATCCAGACTACGTCTACAAACTCAAAAAGGCAATCTATGGTTTAAAACAAGCTCCGAGAGCGTGGTATGACGAACTGTCCTCTTTCCTTATCCAAAACAATTTCACCAAAGGAACAGTTGATCCTACCTTGTTTACACAAAAATGCAAAAACGACATTTTGATTGTTCAGATTTATGTGGACGACATCATCTTTGGGTCCACTAATCCGAATCTTTCAAAACATTTTGAAAATCTCATGAAAAGCAAATTTGAAATGTCCATGATGGGGGAACTAAAATTCTTTCTTGGTTTACAAATTCATCAGTCCCCTCGTGGAATTTTTATAAATCAAGCTAAATACACAACTGAGATTTTGAAAAATCATGGTATGGATAACTGTGACTCGGTCGAAACACCAATGGTAACTTCACCAAAAATTGGAGCCGATTTATTTGGGAAACCTATTGATCCGAAGAAATATCGGAGCATGATTGGTTCTCTCATGTATCTTACTGCTAGTCGACCAGATATTCATTTTGCTGTTTGCTTATTAGCACGGTTTCAGGCAAAGCCTACCGAACTGCACCTCAAAGAGGTTAAACGGATCTTTCGGTACCTGAAGACATCCATTCACATGGGACTTTGGTATCCGAAGGAATCCGGATTTGATCTAATTGCCTTTTCAGATGCGGACCACGCCGGTGATCAAGTTACAGCAAAAAGTACATCCGGAGGAGCACAATTTTTGGGTGAAAAGCTAGTAAGCTGGTCTTCAAAGAAACAAGATTGCACTGCACTGTCAACCGCTGAAGCTGAGTATGTGTCTCTATCTGCGTGTTGTGCTCAAGTTCTATGGATGAGAACACAACTCACAGATTATGGCTTTACTTTCGATAAAATACCTATGTATTGTGACTCGAAAAGTGCCATAGCCATATCATGCAATCCTGTTCATCACTCAAAGACTAAGCATATCAGAGTCCGCTATCACTTCATCAAAGAGTACGTCGAAAATGGTACTGTTGAATTATTTTTCGTGAAGACAGATTACCAACTCGCCGATCTATTAACTAAAGCCCTTCCAAAAGAAAGGTTTGAGTATTTAGTTCGACGAATTGGAATGCGAAGCCTAACCCCTGAGGAGTTAGAACGTCTTCTCGAATCTTCTTGAAAATGATTTTCCAAAAAGCTTCGCTGTAAATATTTTTGAAAAACAAAATACAAAATTTGAAAAACCAACAAAAGCAAAATATAAAAATATAAAACTTTCAAAAATACAAAAACAATAGAAAATCAAAAATCCAAAAATATTCTTCTCACGACATGTCTCTTGTATAATCGATATTCTGTACGTTTCTAGAAATGTCATTCAACAATGATACGGGCATGTACAGATGCTTGAGCGAGAGTTCTTTAATTGTTTTCTAAAACATGTCGTTTCTCAAAAATTTCTTCAATGATGGCTTTCGTATACATCAGTACGAAACCCGGACCGAAATGATGACTTTTGATTATTTTCAAATCAAAACTCGTGCTTTGATCGAAAAATGAGGTGTACGCTTCAGTACACTACATTTAAAAATGGTGAGAAATCATCATCATCTTGAGCACCTTTTCAAGATTGTTCAAAAAGATTTTCAAAATCTTTCAAAATATTTTGTGCTCAAGATAACTCCCTCTAAAACCCTTTAATTGATTATGCTTTATTAAAGGGGGAGTATAAATCAAAATGTTCCAAATTCATGCTTAAATCATATCCGTAAATTGTTTGTTTAATCCGTTGATATCAAAAATATCACGATTATGCTATTTTTGAGGGGGAGGAGACGTGATTAAAATGTGATCAAAATCGGTGTTTGAATCTCAAAATGAGCTCGACTCAGACGAAACCAATGAATTGACGAACAATTATGTACCATCTCGAGAAACTTTCTATGACTTGACCAGGACGGGTAATAATTTCAAGCTAGTTCTCTAGTGATGTAAACGTGTCTCGAATCGGTCTTGTTCATTTAAAGTCGATCAATTCAAAAGTGCGAACTCTACCCTATATGTGCAGATTTCTGTCAAAACTTATGAGCACATGTGAAGGGGGAGTGTTTCTGAAAATATAAAACTCTCAAAGTGTTCCAAACATGTTTTCCATCTAAAACACTTTGAGAGATTTCCAAGAAAAATGGTTTTATGGCAACAATAGGACAGTCATGGAGTTATAAGGTGACTAAGGATAGGAAATTCGTCCTATGATCCGCCAGAGCCGGAGGGATCTACCCAAGGACATCACCAATAGTGTAGAACTAGATGTCCTTAGGTATGATTGAAAAAAGGAGTAATGTGAGATAAGGAGAAAGAAGGGGTTGAAGAATTAAAAAGAAATGTAATGAGAAAGGGTGAAAAGAAATAGCCCTCCATATTCAACCTTAGGGCAGAAACCGGGTTCAATACATATGCTACTAGTTGACACTGGTATTGAAGACTAAGACGTCATGGACCCAGTGACGCACTGCACTAAACCTTCTAGCCACTCAATTCCTCTCAAAAGGGATTTGTTTCATTCTCACTGGGAACCCTACATAATCTATTGACCTTCTCTTAGAGATCGTTGGTATTGAAGAAGGAGACCCTCTCCCTAGTCTCCGCTCAGGAAAACCAAAATGCACTATTGAGTCTAAAGCCACGAGATTCATCAAAAGATCTCATAGGAACACTTGACATGACATCGCTTGTTGTTCATCAATAAGGGCACAAGTGATATATTCTAGAGTCCTACGCAGATCTTAGCAATTTGCCAGAACATTTATGAGAAGTTTCATTTCTGTGATCTTTAATGATTGAATGGAAACTCCTGCCAGGGTCAACATCAAGCAGCCCTGACAGCAGGTCACTTCGGTAACTCCCCGTGGATTACGCTTAGTGTGTCTCAAACGGTCTACAGTCGTGAGGTGATGCTTCGGTGTACCTCAGCGACTCATCTGAACTGTAGGTGTACTTCGGTATATCGCGTTATCTCACTTGTGGGACTCCAGTTCAGGAACGGCCTCTGTGAGAATTAGAGACGTGTTTTCACACTATGCTGTTAACACCCTCGAAATTCAAACTTGTAAGTGCCGGAATCCGCTTATTACTAACCTGTTTTATGTTTTCTTCTTATGGAAGCTCTAGAGCGGATGGATCGTGCAGACTCGCCATATGCTCATACCAACAACACATGAAAGTTCTCATCATAATCAAAAGAGATGATTCTTCGTCAATGTCAAAGAATCTACAAAGTTTAAAGACTCCAGAACTACATCATTGGTAACCAAAAGACAAATAGAAGTGTGAGCATGGTGGAGAAAGAAGTGGAGAATGACGTGGAGACACCTAACCATCGAAGTTGACAATGGCAGACAACCACATTATCTGATCACAAAGCATGAAGGAACAAAGAATCTAGACTATTCTATATCTACATGCAAAGTTCAAGCTCAAGGAAAGTAGAGACCTAATCAAGTGGAGCATCGTTTGAATGACCACCCCTTAGGGGGAGATTGTTAGCCTTAATAGTTTTATTAGAAGTGATGGTCATTCACAATTAGGAACTTTGTAACACGTGTTAGATATCGTGATAGAATAGTCAACGGGCTCGTGGATTGGGCTAAGCTATTTGGTTAAACGTTAAGCTTAGCTAGCCGTTTTATTATGTGTAATCCAATCCAAGTCCACGAAGCCCAAGCCAAGCCCATGGAAAGCCTTTAGGGCAACATGTGTCTTGTACTATAAATACCCCTCAAATGGTCATTTGAGGGGTGTGCTTGAAAGTGTGTGTGTGTGTGTTTTTCCTTATTGAATATACAACATCTTGTGTTTATCTTATCTCACATATACACGATTTTATATCATTCAAGTCACCATCTTTCCACAGCCTATTTTTCTCAATTCTCCCATGTTGATCTTCTTTTTGTGTTTGCAGGTTTGAGAATACCAGGGTGCATACAAAGCCATATGAGCCACAACAAAGAATATATCTAGCTGATCAACGTATTTTTTTAGGATGAACCATATACGGTATTCTACTGTTGTAACGTTGTAGTTAATCTGTTAACATGGTTTTGTTAATTTCTGACTATTTATTGATCTATTATATGAAGTTGAAATCTGACATGATCTTCTGGAACCTTGAATTCGATGTGCCTCTGAGGATGAGATGTATTGGTGGCAAGAACTCAAGCTGATGATTAAGTACTCCCTAATTCTTGCTTAAATTTATTTTGGTTTGGGAAGAAAAACGTGAGTGTCTCCACTCAACACAAATTTAGACATGTTAGCTTCAAACTTATTAGGATAAATTAACGAGTTTAATATTCGATTATTGCCAGTTATGAAAATATTTTTCTCAAAATTGGATTGTATGTATGTGAGTATGCATCTTCGTTAAATTCAAATTATGCAAAGAAGAATAACGATACGCGTGGGACATGTGGAGTTTGTAAGGAAGGTAAAGAACTATTGTTCTATAACGGATGTCCATTGTCCTTCCATAAAGGTAAATTCTTTATGTTGCAGCTAATAACCATGGGGGGACATACGGTTCGAATAACGTAAGCAGTAGGAAAAGACGTACATCAGCGAGGAACAAACACCACAGATAAGGAAGTCAATGCTTCCGAGGATTATATCGCACAATAACCCATAGGTCATATGTGATCACGCCACAGACAAGGAAGGCATTGCTTACGTTTTACAGAGGTTGGTATACGGTTGGAACAATTTTTGTTTTATGTATGTCCTATAATGTAGTGTAATGTTGTAATGCTTAAGTATCTAATTAAGAGGCATAACTGACCATTTACTAATTGCATATTTGCATGCGCCTGTCATGATTAAAGAACTCACGAGGAGGGTTCACTTGGAAAATATCTGACAAGCTGCCTATACAGCTGGGGTCGTTCTTCCCACCCCAATAACTTCTTGCCAATATTGGCACCGATCTTTGAACCCCAAGAAGCTTATTGATGCCGGGTTTTCTAGGCTTGGACCTAGGATGACTATGAGTAGGACGTTGAAGCTTTATAAGTTACCTGATTAGACTGTTACACCTGGTTTTAGAAAAATGGAACGCCGGGATGTTCCTGCAGTGACCCGACTGGTTAGAACTTACCTGTTGCAGTTTGTGGCTTTATTCTCCATTCTTCATCTATACGAATAATAATGTTATAAACTTTACTGATTTTGTGTTTGTTCTCTGATTTGTGCAGGTTTACAAGATTTTGTTGTTGCTGAAGGTATTTGGTACAGTAAGAGAAGCCCAACATATCTCAACTGGGATCAAGGTTGCTATGAAAAAAAAATTCATCAAACAATCAATGATTCTGATTGGGAAAGAGGTATTCTGATTAATTTATATTGCATGATGTGCCTCATATATCTCTTTGTTGAGTAATCTCAATAATAGCAACTACTTTATGGCTTTAAAAGGGCATATAACTTCCGAAAATCGTTATAAAAAAACATTCAGGTCACATCAGTTTTTTATAGGTTTTTTTGAAACTACCCATAACAAAAAAGTTTGAAAAGTATGATACTAAAAATCCAATGACCAGATATAATACTGTATATATCAATTATCCATGTTTCTTGATGTTCCAAATTCTTTCTTATGAACTCAGTTGATGATATTCTTTATTTTTTTGTGATCGCTGCTTAGTGAACAGAGAGATTAAAATAATGAGGCTTCTTTCACATCCTCACATTGTTCGGCTTTATGAGTTGATAGAGACTCGGTCAACCATATACGTGATCATGGAGTATATGAACTTAGGTGAACTTTTTTATTATATTATCACTAATGGGCGACTTGAGGAGAATGAGGCTCGCCATTACTTTCAACAGGTATTAATCATTATTTTTCTTGCACACCGACATCCAATTTTGTTATGTCACATATGATCCCAAGATTCTAAATTAAGAGTTTACTTATTCAATACATAAGCTAATAAATTCTGGTAATTCTATACTAAATTTATTAATACAAAGAAACTGATATGGTATGGTTACTCCATGTAGATCATTTCAGGTATAGAGAGTTGCCACCTTCATAAGGTCGTTCACTGCACCGAGATCTTAAGCCGGAAAACCTACTTCTTGACAAAAAAGGCAATGTCAAAATTGCTGACTTTGGACTAGCCAATGTTATGCGAGATGGCCATTTATTAAAAACAAGCTGTGGAAGCCCAAGTTACGCTGCTCCAGAGGTTTGATATAGCTGAAGCACGTTTGAACACTCTTTATGCCGGTCCTGAAGTCGATGTTTGGAGTTGTGGGGTTATATTATATGCTCTTCTCACTGCAATACTTCCTTTTGATGATGAGAATATGTCTGCCTTATCAGCAAAAATAAAGGTTTGTGAGGTACATTTTTGTTCTTAGTTTTAATAAAAGATTATACTAACTTGAAATTACTTGGTGTCAGAGTAGATTATACACAATCCCAAATTACTTGTCTCTTGGAGCACGTGACTTAATTTCACGGATGCTTATTGTAGATCCAATTAATCGTATAACTATTCCTGAAATATACAAGCATCCATGGTTTCAAAAAAATCTTCCAAAGTACATTGCAGACAACTCGATTGATACTGCATGGAATACAACAAAGGTATTATAGTAATTGAGCTCAAAATTACTACATTAAGTTGCTTAAGCATCATGATCATTGCCTCATTTGATTATACTTAGCTTTCAGTGATTGCGTGCATCTTGTGACTAAAGAGATCAATGGGAAAATACCCCATTTGACTGATGTATTAGGAAAAGCTCATGACCAATACACAAAGATTTGTACATTAAAGCAATAACTCATAAGTTATTAAAGCAAATGTCATAAGTTAGTTGTTTCTGTCTATTCCAGGTTATTGGGCAGTTCAATCTTGGATTTATCATCGGGAAGTTGGACCAAGATCTCTTTATAGTGGATCAGGTCTTGCATCTGTACCATCTCTATAGTTAATCTTACCTTACGGTCCAATACCATATCCACGACTTTCTAGCATGTAGGATGTATATCTTAATATCTGACAATTTTAAACCTTTATCTTCTTATCAGCATGCTGCAAACGAGAAATACAATTATGAGCATTTGTCACAGTTCACCATCTTGAATCAACAACCTTTGCTGAGGTAAGGTATTTAATTGATATTAGATCCATGGATACTGTTGATAAGGTTTTAAAAGGTACCATTTTGAGGGGTCGTTTAAGCCCTTATTTGATCACTTTTGTATCTGTTATTGCTTAATATCGTTCCTTTTCACTTTTTAGGTCTCTTGAAGGCAAAATGCTGGAATGGCACTTATTTGGACGAAAAGGCGCGAATATACGAAGAAAATGGCCAAAGTCAGAATCGAGACACTCAAAGCTGCTGAAAACAGAAGGCGACGGCGTCAGGTGTTAATTGCGACGCCGTCGGAGGATTTTTGTGACGATACAGAAGCCAAAAACCCTATTTTCAAGTGACGACGTCGGGCTTTAAAAGAGTAGGCCGTTGCTACTCAGACGGCCTAGATGCGACCCAGACGACGTCAGAAGCTGAAGAGGACGGCGTCACAGACATAAGGTGACGCTGTCGCAAGGTTAACGTGGCCAAGACGAAACACTAATGACGGCGACACGACGGCGACACAAAACATAAGGTGACGCCGTCGCATATGTAATATTATATATAGAATCCGAATTTTTCAGTTTGAGGAGAGTCTTTTGTGGAGTAAAAACCTAAAACCGAACCAAGGGTGTCTTGTACAGTATTTTAGGGTTTCAAACCCTATCTTACATCAAGATAAGTATTTACTTCATCAATTCAATTATGTCTTTGATTATTTGTGTGTATGCTTGCATGTTCTCCATGTCCGGCTAATTTATTTGTGTGTTTGCTTAGGGAATATGAAACTTAATTATTAAATATTGATTGGTTGTTTCTTATCTTAGTTGATTAATGATCTAGTAATGCGATAGGTCATTCGTTGTGTACTTAATGCTTGATTCATCTTTGTGAACCTTAGAATATAATTACCTGAGTAGTTGTAAGCTAAACCATCCAAAGAGTGCCTTAGAGTAAGAGTTTATTATCCCTAGTGGGTTTTGTAGACGAGACCCTTTGGTAAGTTCAAAGAGTTAGGGAGAAACGCATACCCTACAACTTTAGACACACAACGCAACTAAGAATAAGACGTGACAACTCAACCATTAATAGGAGATAATTAAGGAGTAGTAAAACCTAAGTAAACACATCTTTTGTTAGGAATTAGAAAATTCCAGTATTGAAGAGTCGGTCACCCCAACTATTATCTAGCATAAGTTAGCTCGTAGACTAATCGTTAGTTACTTATTTATGTTGTTATGTAAGTTAGTCAGTAGCGTAAAATAGTTTAGTGCAACACCGTGGAGGAAGGACGGGTCTTTACCCATTGTATCCCTGATCCACAGGCCGTCAGGAGGTCGTTTAGTTTGTAACCTATAAATACCCTCTACCTTGCAAGGTAGAGGGTTGGATGTTCTTTGGTAATCTAATATTCCACAAGTTTCTCTCACTAGAATGTCCCACTCTTTCTCTCTCTAAAACCATCTATATGCTCATTGTGTTAATGTTATGATGTGTATGTGAAATCCAATATCTTACAATTGGTATCAGAGCCATGGTTAGATCATATCTTGCACATCTTTGGATTTCTAGTGGTTTTTAGGTGGTTTTTGAGTTTGAAAAAGTTTAGTGGTTTTTGCATCATTTGGTTGATTTCTTGTGTTAAAGTTCGAATTTTGTTAGTACTTTCATGTTTAGAATCATCACAAGTGTTTAGGTTTTCATTTGGTTAGCTTGAATCATCTTGGTTGGGTTGTTTTTGGATTGAAAAGTGATGTTTATATGGTTTTTCTTGCTAGCGACTTAGCTCACGGTTTATTTTCTTCATAGCGACTTGCTTTACAAAATTGTAGCGAGTTACAGTTTTAAACCTAGCGAGTTAGATCTAGCGAGTTAAAGTACAAGTAGTGGACTCTCCACTACGAGTAGCGACTTGGTGGTAGCGACTTGGTCTGTAGCGAGTTGCTCTTTAGCGACTTGTATCTCTAGCGACTTGTGTAGCGAATTGCTGCCAAATTTTTGCTAGCGACTTGAGTCGTAGCGAGTTACTACTTAGCGACTTACCTCTGGCTAGCGACTTGGCAAGCTAGCGACTTAGTAGTGTGGCGAATTAAGTATTGGCGACTTGGTGTAGTATCTTCTAGCGACTTGGGATTATTACTACTTTGTTGGTAGCGAATTAGTTCTAAATCACTAGAGACTTGGGGAGTAATTCATAATAAAACAATGTCTATCATCACGGATCCTTTAATCACCAAAGTACTTGCTCTCTATGACACAGCACAGAATAGTGAAGCAGAACGCTTATCTGAATGCCATACACTTAATGATTCAGTATCGATTAATCAGAACAACTCAAATAAGTCACTCTTAATGTCTACACATGATGCTAAGAATATGGAATGCACCAGTGAGCCGTTTCAACATCTCAGTCTGCTTCTCAAATTACTCTTATCTACAACCATGGATCGAACGAGTTGTGCCATCCTTCGTCAGGATTTTCCCACTTTAACAAGAACTGTTTTGCTTAACTTAGAACGACTGAGGTTTCAAATTACCAAAGAAAAGATCTCAACTGATGATTCTCATGCTGCCCTCCAAACCATCTTCAACCAATTTCAGCCACTTATCCGGGAAGAATACTCCTCAGACTTTGATAATATCATGACTGGAATGTCTTTCAAGAAGCACACGGGAATGGAAATTCATGAGTTCAGAAACTCATTTATTCAACTTATGAGTAATATGGAAACATACATCGAGGAAGCTGCAAAAGAGAATAACAAGCTGAAGGAATTGAATGAGTGTCAAGAGTGTCCATGGAACAATGATGACGTATCATGCTTCATTCCAGTTGAACCAGCAGAAGACACTGTTTGCAGAATCTCAGTTGTGATGGAAAAGGATGAAGAGAACATCACTGATCTCAAATTCTCAGAGTCAGAAAAGGTATCAATCAACAAGGTACACTTATCTGATCACACAAATTCTCACAAAAAGGTACATGACTCTTATCCTGAACATAACAATGTGGAATCAATCTTTGTTTTGTCTGAATCTAATGCAAGTAACATGATTGAAAAAAGGGTATATGATGAGCTTTCAAACAAATTTTCAATTCTTGAAAAACACTGTATCTCTTTGCAAATTGAAATACAACATAAGAATGAAATGTTTTATGCAAAAAAACAGTGTAGTAATCTGGAACTTCCAGAATTTAGAGAATTTTTTGAAATTAATCAGTTAAAATCCCAGATTCAGGACAAAGATTTGACCATAAGTAATCTGAAATCACTTCTTTCAGAAGCCCAGAAATATGACTGTCATGAGATGAGTGATACACTAGAATCTAGAAATTCTGAACTAGCTCTATGTGTGTCCAACCTTCTAAGAGAAAATGAGCATTTAAGAAAGAACCTTGAGGAAACAAACTCTAAGTTAGTCAATCAATCTAACCTCTTGATGAAAGATATTGATGATCTCAAAGCACAAATTCAGGATAAGAGCTTCAATATTGTTGCCCTAAAAAATGAGCTCAGGAAGTATGTTGGAAATAGGATGAACACTAAGTTTGCAAAACCTTCAACTTTGGGAAAGTCAACTGTTCAGAACCACTTGAAACGAACAGTTATTAAACAACCTAATGCCTTTAGGTCTGAAAGAGCTAAACCATTGAAATCTAAACTTACATCCCAAGTTGATAATAAGTCTGTTTTGTCAAAACCAGTCACTTCATTGCCTAGTTCAGATATGATGAATCCCAAGCATAGGACTAATGGACATCACCCACAAATCAGAAATGCTATAAGCTTAACTAGGTCTCATGCAAAACATAGTCTGACAGATCAATCCCCTAAGAAATTCTCTGATCACGAAAAGACAAATAGTCAAAACAAGGGTGTGCACTCATTTAGTTCAACTCATTGTGGCTTCAAATGGATTCCCACTGGTAGATTATTTAAGTTTACAGGACTTAAACGAACTTACATCCCTAGATCATGCCTCAAATGGATTCCTACAGGTAAACTTTTCAAGAATGTAGAGCCTAATAGGATCTCCATTAATGATAAGTCTGTATTATACTATGATGCATCCAAATGTGAGACTAACCATGTCACTAACTCTTCTATGAACAAATCTACATGTGCTTCCAGTACAATGTGCTCTCAGTCTTTTTCAGGTACAATGCTCAACTCAATCAGGAACTTCATGACTTGGTTCCCATCAGAAATGAACATAGCTCATTCAGGAGCTATAGCGTGCAACAGTTGATGCACTACTTACTTTGACTCCTATTCATCATTGAATCAGGACTCGTTCATCCATATCATTGTATAAATCAAGTTACTTTAACTTCGGCACCATCAACGATCTTTCCAGAAAAGACTTAGTTGTAGGTTTACCTAGACTAAAGTATGAAAAGGATCATCTTTGTTCAGCATGTCAATTGGGAAAAAGCAAGAAGTATGCCCATAAACCCAAACCTACTAACTCTGTCACAGAAGTTCTTCATATGATTCATATGGATTTATGTGGACCTATGAGGGTGCAGAATATCTTTGGGAAGAAATATGTGTTAGTTGTGGTTGATGATTACTCTAGATTCACCTGGATCAAGTTCTTAAGGACAAAGGATGAAACTCCTGATATCATCATCAAACTCATCAAACAGCTGCAGGTTCGACTAAACAAAACTGTCAGAATTATCAGAACAGACAATGGAACTGAGTTTGTCAACAAACAACTTAGTGAATTCTATGAAAGCGTTGGAATCAGCCATCAAAGAAGTGTTCCACGAACCCCTCAACAGAACGGTGTAGTTGAAAGATGAAATCGTACTCTTGTTGAAGCCGCTAGAACAATGCTGATCTACTCAAAGGTTCCAATGTTTCTCTGGGCTGAAGCAATTGCCACTGCATGCTACACACAAAATCGTTCCCTGATTCACACTATTCATGGAAAAACTCCATATGAACTTGTCCACAACAGAAAACCTAATTTATCCTTCCTTCGTGTGTTTGGTGCATTGTGCTATCCAACGAATGAGGGTCAAGACTTAGGCAAACTTAGAGCTAAAGCTGACATTGGAGTATTTGTAGGATATGCATCAAACAAAAAGGGATACCGAATCTACAACAAAAGAACCCGAAATATCATGGAAACAATTCACGTTACGTTTGATGAGCTGAACGGTCAAATGGCTCCTGGACACTCCAGCTCAGGACCCGCACTTCAAAACAGTCCCATTGGTACATCTCTTGTTCCAAACTCCTCTCAAGAAACTCCATATGTCCTCCATCTGAAGATGATGTAAAGAAATTGTTTGATCCTATGTTTGATGAACTGTATGATTCAACTACTAATGAGGTGCTGATCCCTACAACAGAGGATGCTCATATTCCAGTGAATGGAGTCAATCCTTCAGTCTCAATATCTTTAAGTCAAGAAGCACCTGCTGCTGATCCTTCAGTCTCATCAACAAATCATCATTCTTCAAATGTACATCATGGAAATGTTTCTGGCATCAATGATGAAGTTAATCCCTTTGCTACTCCTGAAGATGCTCCATTTGAAAACATATTTGCTACTCCTGAATCATCATCAGAACCATCTTCTTCAGGAGACATCAACTCCGCTACTTCAGTTCCTCAACAACTGCCACATGAACACCTCAGAAAATGGACTCACGATCACCCCTTAGACAACATCATTGGAAATCCCTCTCGTCCTGTATCAACCCGGAAGCAACTCGCAACCGATGCCTTATGGTGCTTCTTCAACTCCGTACTATCTAAGATCGAACCAAAAGATGTTAAAACCGCCATGAATGAAGACAGCTGGTTCAATGCCATGCAAGATGAAATTCATGAGTTTGATCGTCTTGATGTATGGGAGTTAGTACCTGCTCCAGACTGTGCTATGATTATAGCTCTAAAATGGATCTTCAAAGTAAAACTTGATGAGCATGGTGATGTGCTGAAGAACAAGGCTCGATTAGTTGCTAAAGGATATCGTCAAGAGGAGGGTATAGACTTTGAAGAATCTTTTGCTCCAGTTGCTCGAATCGAGGCAATCAGAATCTTTCTGGCTAATGCTGCTAGTAAGAACATGGTAGTTTATCAGATGGATGTAAAGACGGCATTTCTGAACGGAGATCTTAAAGAAGTCGTCTACGTCAGCCAACCTGAAGGATTTGTGAATCAAGAGCATCCTACTCACGTTTATCGTTTGAAGAAGGCTCTTTACGGTTTAAAGCAAGCTCCAAGGGCATGGTATGATACACTATCAAAGTTTCTTCTATCAACCGGATTCATCAAAGGAGCAGTTGATCCTACATTGTTCACCAGGAAGTCAGGCAAACATTTGATTCATGTTCAAATTTATGTTGATGATATTATTTTTTCCTCGACTGACCCAATGGAATGTGATCGTTTTTCAAATGAAATGAGTTCAAAGTTTCAAATGTCAATGATGGGACAAATGTCATTTTTCTTGGGATTACAAATTTCTCAAAGTCCCGGAGGCATTTTCATAAATCAATCTAAATATGCAACAGAGATTTTAAAAAAATTTGGATTTGATTCAAGTGACCCTGTTGACACCCCCATGATTGACCGAACCAAACTAGATGAGGACCTCTCAGGGATCATGATTGACCAAACGAAATATCGGAGTATGATTGGATCCCTGATGTATCTCACTGCTAGTAGACCAGACATCTTGTTCGCTGTTTGCATGTGTGCTAGATACCAGGCTAAGCCTACTAAAAAGCACCTTGAAGCAGTTAAACGGGTCTTTCGGTATCTCCAAGGAACCATCAATATGGGACTATGGTACCCGAAGGACACCGGTATGTCACTAACGGCCTATGCAGATGCTGATCATGCAGGTTGTCAAGATACTCGTCGAAGTACGTCAGGAGGTGCTCAGTTTTTGGGTGATAAGCTTGTGAGCTGGTCTTCAAAGAAGCAAATGAGTACTTCTATTTCCTCTACAGAAGCTGAATATATAGCCATGTCATCTTGTTGTGCTCAAATCTTATGGATGAGATCTCAATTATCTGACTATGGCTTTGAATTCAACAAAATCCCTGTGTACTGTGATAATAAAAGTGCTATTGCTCTCTCATGCAACAACGTTCAACACTCAAGAGCAAAGCATATCGACATTCGACATCATTTCATCAGGGAACAAGTGGAAAAAGGTGTGGTGGAACTATATTTTGTGAGGTCTGAATATCAGTTAGCAGACATCTTCACCAAAGCTCTTCCAAGAGAACGTTTTGAGTTTATTCTTCCACGACTTGGCTTGAAAAGCCTTCAACCAGAAACTCTCAAACGTCTTCAGGAGGAAGACGAGGAGTAAAGGTCTATCTTCATCTATCTCTTGTATATATCTATTCGAAAAACAAAATACAAAATTATAAAACCTTCAAAAATCAAATAGAAAAATATAAATCTTTCAAAATCCATAAAAATTTGAAAAATTCGAAAAATCTTCAAAAAATATTGTCATTTTGTCATGTTTCTCTCGATTCGATAATATCTACGGTCTTGATGTTGTCATTCAAAGAATGACACGGGACTTTAGATGTTGTTCGAATTTTTACATTAAAAATATATATATATATATATATATATATATATATATATATATATATATATATATATATATATATATATATATATATATATATATATATATATATATATATATATATATATATATATATATATATATATTATATCATGTTTAAATTCTTTAAATTTACAATTTTATCACGTTTTTCCTATCTAATAAAGAATATTTTCCCTGTTATTGATAACATCTACGGTCCTAGAAATGTCATTCAATAATGGCACGGGATCATAGATGAAGTTCGAACAATTGAAATATTCTTGTTTCCATTTTATCGGGGTAAACTTATGTCAATCAATGTTCTTTGATGAACTTGATTGAGGGGGAGATAGTGTATATGTTTTTCTTGACTATCTATGCCATTGGCTTCTGTGCTGGTTATAATGCTTGCTTGTTTGTAAGTTGAGGTCGTGTTTTGCCTCTGTAACTATCTGGTTATGGTTTCTGTAGGTTGTGGTCATATCTTGCTCATGTGATTATCATTGTGTACCTACGTATTAAGTGCCTAGCTTAGATTTAAATGCTTATGTGTCTAAATGTTTAATTGATTCATGGTGATCAGTGTGATAATCTTTGCTAGAGGCTTAGTCTATAATCTGTGTTTGCAACTTACCACTCGTTCATCAATACCATAGGGACCAAAGTTGCCATATAGTGAAAGTTATGTTGCACTAGCGACTTACCTCACCTCATGTTAAAACCACAAGGACCAATTGTGTCTTACCGTCATAGTTAGTTGGTATACCCCTAGCGAATTACCCTATAGCGAGTTACCATTTTTTTCAAAAAGTTTTGTCTTTCTCTCTCGTTTTCTCTTCCTCGTCATTGTGCTCATTTTAGCGACCTAACAAAAGGTTTGCCTCGATCCCCCCCCTATCTTTGTTCTCTTAAGTTTTTGTGTCCAGTTTCTAACATGTACTTTATATCCAGATCCTTTCGAGCTCGTGAGTTGTGATTGTTTGTCTCTCGTTTAGGTTCGATTTTTCATGTAAAAGTATGTTTGTTGCTTGTATAACGATTGAACGGGTTCAAAATGTTTGGAATACATTGTTTGGAATATAGTGTTTGGAATACATTGATGTATGATTAAGTGGATTGAACTGATGGGTTGATGTTAGAAGTGTTCTTGGTGGCGATTTAAATTGTTCTTGGTAGCGACTTAGTCTGAATGTTCTTCATAGCGAGTTAGTGTTCAACTTAGCGACTACGTTTCTGTAGCGAATTAGTTCACTATATTCTAGCGACTTGGTTAGCGAGTTAGCAGTTAGCGACTTGTATTTACAAGTTAGCGAATTAGTTACCTAGCGACTTAGTTAACGAATTGGTAGAGACTTGGGTGTGTTACTGTTCATGGCGACTTGTATTTACAAGGTAGCGAATTAGTTACCTAGCGACTTAGTTGACTGTTTTGTAGCGACTTGGTTTAGGTACTGTTCATGGCGACTTGACTTTACATGCTAGCGAATTAGCATAGCGACTTAGAGTGCTAAACTTTTAGCGACTTGTCTGTGGCTCTAGATGACGACTTATCTTTACAAGTCTGCGACAGTGTTCACTTTCATGTTGAGAACTAGTCTTAGGGTCAAGGATTTTTAAAATGATCAAAGGTTTTTGTGCTAAAGATGATCTCATCTCACAACACTTAGGAGCTCCTAATTCGACTTGTTGAATCAACATACTCTATGTAATCTATTATGACATCTCTGTTCAGGCAAAAGGTACTTGGTTTCTCTCACGACTGCCAAATGTTACTTTTTGCCTCATACATATTTGTTATATCACTTTTACATGTGTATCTTGGCTCATGTCATGATCACTTTGAAATGCACTCTTTTGCCCTTTAAATCACTTATAAGCTCGACATGTAATTATTTATCTATATGACTGTACTTCATTGAAACATCTCAATTATGAATGTTATCATATATTTGAAAGTTGCCATATATTTGTAATCTATGCCACTCTATCCTTCTCTGTATGTGTTTTGGGGACTCCTTCTGAGTTACTACTTCTATGTCATAAGGGTGCTCTCAATGTTGACTCACTTACCATTTATCATCTAACCTGAACCATTCATTACTGTTGATTGTATGATTACTCAGAACATCAATGGCAAGTTCAATCCCAGAAAAGAGCGCTACCCTGTCGGCATCATCCAAAGTTCTTTCAGACGAAGAAATCCTTCCCAGGAGTCAATGGGCTGTTATTGGAAAAAGCAACTGTTATGTGGATCTACAAAGGCTTCAACAAAATCCGATACTCAAAGTCTCTATTGACATCCTCAAAAACACAAACTTCTTCGGAGCACTTTCCAAGCAATGCTCAATTCCGACCATTTACATTCAACAATTCTGGAACACCATTCAATGGGACAAAATCACAGCTCGATACTCTTGCATGCTGGATGATATGGAGTTCACAATTGATTCTGTTATTCTGAGCAAGGCTCTTGGAATCACCCCATGTAACCCTGACTTTCGTTTTGAATCTCTACCTGGTGCTGATGATCTGATTGTCTTTCTTATTGGATTGGGTTATCAGAACAGTATTTCAAGAGCATCTGACATCATCACTGGACACATGTATCAACCTTGGAGAGCCATTACAACAATTCTTAACTTATGCTTATCTGGCAAAACATCAGGGTTCGATAAAGTGAGAATCCCTATCTTGCAAATCCTATGGGGAATCGTTAATAGGATTGATGTGAATGTATCAGATCGTATTTGGGAAGAATTTTCGTTATCAATGAACACGTTCATTTCTGACAGAATCAATTTCCAAAACAAAGCTCAAGGCCGAAAGAAACAGAACAAGCTTGTAATTCCCAGCATCAGATTCTCTAAGCTTGTTATCCAGTACTTACAACAAACTCATAAATTCACTCCTAGGTCTGAATCAACTTTACACAAAGCAGAAGATGAATTTGTTTTAGGAAACCTGAAATATGTTCCTAGAGGTTCGGATAAAGAAGTATTTGGATTGCCAATTCCTGATTGTCTTCTCACAGAAGATATCAAGAAGAAGGACTACTTCAAGCAATACATGAAAAGAGCAACCAAACTCTCTGCTGATGTCACACCATCTCCTTTACAACCAAATGCTCCCATGACCAAGTCAGCCTCACAAGCATCCTATGCCTCTCTTCCTAAAAAGAGACTTGAAAGGTCACAACAGTCAGACACCGCATCCAAGAAGCAGAATGTAAAAAGGAAGAAAGTGGAAAAGGAAATTGGTGAGTTCACTGAGACACCAAGGGATGTTACCAGGTTATCTGATAAAGATGATGCTGATCTGCAACTTGGAATTCAGCGAAGCCTAGAAAGTCAGAATGAGAAAGCTCCAGTAGGTGGAATTATGTTAAGAGAACCCGATCAACAACCTCGACAAATAACCCCTATTACACATGACAAGGGTAAAGGGGTTGCAAGTGTTGAAACTGAACAAGCTGCTCACATGCTTTTAACTATCTCATCATCTCCTTCAAGCACCACAAATCAATATGAGCTGAAGAGAAGAACAGATTCACCTCATGCAAAAAAAAATCTGGAGTGGTCAAGGTGCCTGAAACGTTTAAGGAATCTCTTACACTTGGTGAGACTCAATCTGACTTGAATGTTGACACTCTGTTACAAAAGGGCTCACAGGAGAACCTTGAGACAAGATCTGATGAGACCTTGAAGATGGATGAACCAAATCTGTCTACTAACTCTCTATCCTCACTTAAGAATCTTGATGATGATTTCTCTTTTGGTGATCAATTCATTAATGACAAAACCTTAGATTCTGCACAATCCATGTATAACGTCAGCATTCAGCAAGATACGTCAACCATTCCTCCAATGACTGCATCTTCACTATCAACTGCACTTCCACCTCCCTTACCTACTCAATCAACTGTACAAACACCACCAACAATGTCACCAAACCCAGAACCCGTCATTACTATTGCAGATGAAGTGGCTCCACCAGCTTCCCCTCCACAGATTCTCACCTCTGATCAACTACTGGATAAAACTATTAAAAGGATAGAAGCTCTGGAAAGGCAACTTCCTAAATCTGTTGATTCTCTGGTGGATCGTGTCTATAGATTGGAGCACCTCAACTTCAATGAAGCGGTTACTGATGCTATTGAAGGAGAAGTCAAGGATGCTGTGGAATGGGCTATGGAGGCTCCACTTCTTAGACGATTCAAGGACCTCCCAATCTCCGATATGAGAGCAGCTCTGTGTGAAAGGATGTATAAGGCTGAAGAGGACAAGCATGAGGTTCACAGTAAACTCTATGAGGCACTTGAAGAATCCATTAAGTTCGACAATTATGAGCAGTTCAAGATTGATGTCGGAGAAAAAGAAGCTAAAAAGAAAAGGAGAACAATTGTAATGGAAGCATTGATGAAGGATCGCAAAGATCCACCCCCACCACCAACGGGGGGCGCTGGAACTTCTGGATCTGGTAATCCTTCTACAACAACCAACACACCTCCATCACAACCACCATCATCACCGCCAAAATCTTCCAGTCAATCAGATCCGACAAAAGAGCAGAGTACTCAGAAAAAATCTGCTGCCTGGACGACGGTTGATTCAAGGTTCACATCCACGTCCACCTCTATTCCTGATGATCAAATGGTTAACGAAGAGTCGCATGTCATGGCGGACTCAGAACCAGATGAAGATGATGCATCTACAAAGCATATTCCCAAGCCCTCAGAAGACTGGTTTGATTCTTACATGGCTGGGAATCGCACTAGCACATCCAGAGTTGCACCTTCAAGAGACACTATTCAAAGCTGCATTATGGAAGATAGACCTCCTTCTCCAGAACCCACATGGACCATCCCAGAGTCTGACTCTATGATTCCTGACAACAATTGGGCATCAGTTATTACCAATAATTACGAAATTCCAGCTGAAGACTCTCTTCTACACTACACTGGTGATATGGGAAGTTTCATTAGATGGTTCTGTGAACGGAAGAGCATCACATCCATAACACCAAGAGATCTTGAAGGTCAAGCTTACGAAATTGTCAAAGTCTTCCACTCATATGCAAATCATCTTCAATATTAGATGGAAGAATGCCATAAGATGCTTAATGACCAAGTCAGTGATCAAATCAGTCGCTTCAATGTCAACAAATCTCTTCCTCTTGGTGGTGAACCTGGTCAGATGACCATTCAGGCAGAATTCTTCTTCAATCACGACTTGGACTATCTGTGTGCTCGCTCTGCTGAAAGAAGACCTGCTCTATCAATATCAAAGATGAAAGCTGCAACCTACTCTGATCTGGGGCTTGAGCAGATGGTTCCTGATCAATTCTGGGCAAATGAAGAACAAAAGTATGATATTGCAGCTTCTTATGGTATTTCTCACTGGTGGTTCAAAAAGAAGAAGTTCTACATCGAAAGACATGGTGCTGATAAAAGACGCAATGATGTCAGATCAAAGCTGCAAATCTTAAGTGTTGTTAGTGTAGAGATCTTCCCTATCTATGGATATGAGTACTTGAAGAAGATTGTCCTTAAAAGAGCTGACTTCAAAGTGTATACTATTGAAGAGAACGACTTCAAACATCTTCTGCCAAATGATTTCGAAGATCTCTATCTCTTAAATCTTCAAGGACACCTTGAGCACTTACCTGTACGTGAGAAAAAGGCCCTCTCTGCAGCTGTCACTCTGTGGATCAGGGGCTTAGTCATTCGAAAACGAGTTGAGGACTTCCAGCTTGGCATTGAAAGCTACCAAACCAGGATCAACCTTACAAGTCCTCAATGGAATGCAACTGGGCATGAATTTCATCGAGAATACAAAGTCCTTGACACCCCTAGAGCCGTCATCTTCACCGACAGATATGGATCTCGTATGCTTATGCGTCTATGTGAACTCTACAAGTTTAGTGATGGTACGCTCAAATTGGTAGAAGAAGAACTTGACACCAGAGTGAAAGAAGCCAAACTTGATATGAAATCTTGGGTTAAAACTATGTTTTGGACTGATGATGACGTGAAGAGATGTGAACACTTCATTGCTGCAATCAGACGAAGACTCAAGACACGAAGGATCTTCCGCAGCCTTGAAAGTTTTGTTGGTGGAAGGCTTCGTGATGGTCACTACAAACTTCTTCAGAGGACTGAATGAAGACTTCTTCGGGATACTGATTATGGTGTGTTTTTAACTATGTGTAATATGTGGTGTAATAAATATGAACAACTGTAATACATGTAATAGTGCTAGGATTTGTACTGTGGTTTCCCCTAGTAAAAAAAGGGAAACATCTGTGTTGTCCATATTTGATCATATAAAATCGGACACATTTTTCTCCTACAAATATTTTACCTCATACATATTTAAATCACTTGAGACCCAAAATCTCAAAGGATTTAAGATTTTTGATCGGGGGAGAAAATGTGATATAAATATGAAAGATGTTAAAAGATAAGATGACCAATTTTTATGCAAACTTCTCTCTTATATGTGCTAAACAATTTTCGAATCTCGAAGCATATATTAAGGGGGAGAACTCTCTTTGCAAATTCAAGTCATCAGGGTACACAACACTTAAATCTTTGCAAAAATTCAACTTTAAATGTTTTTTAAGGTACCTTGATCATATGGCTTCTAATCCTTTGATGATAAAGGGTTCCCTCTAGTATGTGCAAAACTCTTTTCAAATCTCGAGGCACATATTGAGGGGGAGCGAATTTATGGAAACCTCATCCTTCCCGGAAATGCTATTTCTACTTGATTTGATGTGGGAAGTGATGTTGATATCTTTTAGAAAATGGTAATCAAAGAATTTAATTCTTTCTCTTGCCTCCGTGTGCAAAACATTTTCAAATATTTGATGCACATATTGAGGGGGAGTTCTCGTTCTAAAAATATCAAAAACAATTCAGGTACAAAATACTTTGATAATATATCACAAGTATCTGAATTGATTTTCAAATGGTTTTCAATTGGATCCAATGGCAGATGAACAATACCATATAGACCGACCAACTCTACTTTATGTACGGTGATATAAGGATGATAAGGTTAGGTATGTGTTCCCATGATCCGCCAGAACCGGAGGGATCTACCCAGGGACAATCCACTAGTTAGTGTAGAAGTCCTTAGGTATGATGACAAAAGGAGAAAAATGAGATATGGGAAGAGTGCGGACTAAGACTGAGCTAGTACTGGAATAAACCCAACAAGGTTCTAGCTATGAAGTCTCGGTAAGCACTGAAGGGGTTGAAGAATTAAAAAGAATTGAATGTGAATAGGGTGAAAACAAATAGCCCTCCATTTATTCAACCTTAGGGCAGAAACCGGGTTCAATTCATATGCTACTGATGGTAACATCGGTATTGAAGACAAGACGTCATGGAGACGCACTGCACTTCAACTTTCCAAACCACTCAAGTTCCTCTTAAAAGGACTTGCTTCATTCTCACGGGGAACCGACATTATCTATCGACTTTCTCTTAGAGATGGTTGATATTGAAGAAGGAGACCCTCTCCCTAGTCTCCGGCACAGGATCCAAATATGCACAAATTGAGTCTAGAGCCACGAGATCATCAATATATCTCATTAGGACACTTTCAATGAAGACTCTCTGTTTCACACAATGTGGAAAGAGAGATTATATCTTGAGTCCTACGCATTATCCTTGTGGTATTGCCAGAACATCTGAGTGATGTGTTTACATATTCACTATGAAGATGGAAAGCCTTCTGGAGCCAACATCAAACAAGCTCCTGGTAGGTGGCATGTGAGATCTATTATATAGATCAACCATGTGACAACTGAACAGAAACAATGGGGCGATTCAATCTCTTGAATCAATCCTGGTTCAGGTTATGGATTGACGGATACCTTTGAAAAACCGGTCTTTGTGCTTAACAACTCTTTTCTTTAGCACATCGACCGTGTACTCATTTTTCAAAACAAAAGGTGTTTTTATGATTGATAATTGATTTTCAATAAAACCTTCGTTGTATTGCAAAAACAATTTCTATTGAGCAATACACGATTGTTTTTCAAATCTCTTTTCATCAATCAGTGGATTTAAAATTCGCTGGTTCACTCACTCCGTGTTGTCTTCTTTGAGACGTTCCGGTTTGAGAACAGCTAAAGCAGCTGCGAAACCCTGTCAAGGAGATTCTTAGGAATCCTACCTGATCACAGGCAGTACTTGTACTGATCAACGGGGAACCGTGGGCCGTGTACCTCAATTCAACGAAAGTGATCAAAGACACTTTCGCGCGATTTAGTGCTAACTGTTGTATGCAGGTACACCCGACGTTTGCAGCTGATCAGAATGAAGCAGTCAATCCATAGCCGCATGCTCACAATACACATTCATCTCAAAAGAAATCATGATAAGTGCATCAATGACTCTGATATTTTCACTCCATGCTTCTGCTTCGCTGCTGCCAATATCATGAATCAACTAAAGCTTCCGCTACTCTGATGAGAAGATATCATGATCCAGAATGTGAGCATGTCGGTCCTAAAGTCACAACATCACATAATACCAACACCACAAAGGATGTCTCAGAGATTGATGATTGCTGATGATCTCAAAAGATGGCTCCTAATTATTATCTCATGGATCATTAATGTCCTCCACTTAAAGTACAAATCTGTGCAGACTGTGAAGTTGCACTACTTATGCACAAAGATTGCGATGTTGAAGATTGTCTTATCTACGAGCTCAAGAACAAAGTCAAGAATAGAATGCTAGGATTTGAAATGTAAAACATGGGGTGACCTCCCTTAGGGGGAGATTGTTAGGAATTAGAAAATTCCAGTATTGAAGAGTCGGTCACCCCAACTATTATCTAGCATAAGTTAGCTCGTAGACTAATCGTTAGTTACTTATTTATGTTGTTATGTAAGTTAGTCAGTAGCGTAAAATAGTTTAGTGCAACACCGTGGAGGAAGGACGGGTCTTTACCCATTGTATCCCTGATCCACAGGCCGTCAGGAGGTCGTTTAGTTTGTAACCTATAAATACCCTCTACCTTGAAAGGTAGAGGGTTGGATGTTCTTTGGTAATCTAATATTCCACAAGTTTCTCTCACTAGAATGTCCCACTCTTTCTCTCTCTAAAACCATCTATATGCTCATTGTGTTAATGTTATGATGTGTATGTGAAATCCAATATCTTACATCTTTAAACTATCATACGAGCACACATTAATTAGACATAGACTACCACCACCTTAGTTTAGATAATTAGATAATAGTAGAGTAATCGGTAGAAATACCAACCCCCCAAATCCAATACCCGAGATTCGTACTCTTCAATTTCCTATAAAACATAAAAAAAGATAAAAAATAATCTTCCTCAACCTTAACCTTAGCGTAGTAACTTCTCACTAGCATTCCTATTCCCCTAGAGAACGATATCAATACCCGTGGCTTACCCTAATACTACACTACAACGATTAGGTTCACTGCCTAGGGTGTTGAAAAACTTGCTTGACGAAAAGGAAGTTCCTTTGACCCCGAACGCGCTGTGTAAGCGTATCAAGTTTTTGGCGCCGCTTCCGGGGAATAGAATAGCTAGTTAGTAGTCCACCTCGTTTAGGTTCTTTGCTTGATTCCTATCAAGTAAATTTTTTCTCATTTTTAGCTTCCTCTTAGTCTACCCTTCTTCGTGACCTTTGTTCGTAACACCCATCACTTTTCATCATGGAAGGTGATAACCAACCACCAAACAACACTCCACCACCAAACAAATACCCACTGATTGACCCAGCCTCTGCTAACCAACTTCGAGCCCGTATCATGAGTGAAATTGGAGAGCTTAGGAAATTAAATATGATAATTGAGAATACACTCGAGGAAGCCCTTAAGGAATCTGATCACCCTTTAGATAATGATTCGACCACAAGTGATTCGGATGATGATCTAGAGGAAGGAGATTATAAGGTGTTAGAAATTATGGAGGGTAGTAAGGAGGAGGAAGAACTTAGGGAGTACTTTGATTCATACCCTAAAGGGAAGGAAACCGCTTATCACCATAACGTGGTTAATTTTCCAAGACCACCTTTCGAGCCTCGCATAAGAAGGGGAAACCCTAAAAACATCAAAATACCGTGTATGATTGGATACTTATATAGGGATCACACCTACATTGACTGTAAGGCACCCATGAATATAATGTCTAGGCTCTATTACAATTGGATCATGAGCAAAAAGCTAGAGCCTATGAGGGACCCCTTTCGCCCTAGGAAAGCAAGTAACTATGTGGGGAGGGTTAAGGGACTGCATGTGTTCATAGGTAATTTCACATATAGGTGTGATTTCATGATTTTGGAAAATGTTAAGGGCATCATTGATGGGTTTTTAGGAGACGTGATACTTGGGAAACCATTTATAGAGGAGTCTAAGATGGTTTATGATAAAGAGAAAGGGATAATCGAGTTCTCAAATGAAGCCGAGAATGTTAAATATATAATGCCCCACAAAAATAAGAATTTTGAGGGCATGGATAATTTAGATGTAGATAACATTCCGGCATTCGAAGTAGACTGGAAGAACAAAGTTTACTACACTGCTTGTCTTGAACTAGGGCCTGAATATATTCGTGATGAGAGAAGAGTTAAGGAGATCGAATGGGCCTCTAAGATTAGGGCAACGTAGGGGCACGACTACGAGTCTAGCTACAAGACTCTTAAATAAAGAAAAGCGCTTCGTGGGAGGCAACCCATGCTTAATTGTTTGCTTGTTAAGTGTCATATATCTTTTATTAATTGTTAATCCTCATGTTTAAATTTGTAAAATTGCTTTATTTTGTTTTTAACCTCGTCTTAATTGCATATAAAGGTATTTTACATAAGGGATAAGTGTAGGGAGGATTACACACGTTTTCAAAAGAAACGTAAACATGAGAATAACAATTAAATAAAAGATATACATGTTTGTTTGTTCGAGTCAAATGCTTGTATCGAATTATAATGGATGTTTTTGCAGAAATTTTTCCAGATTCTAAAGATGTAAATTTTCCAGAATTTTTTTCAGAAAATCGCAGAACAGTTTTTGTCAGGATAACCTGACGGCGTCAGGATTGCAACCTGACGGCGTCAGGAAGGAGTAAAAACATCAGGTCACTTTTTCTCGTTTTCTGAGCTACTTATAAATTTTTGAAATTTTCCAGATCTTAATTTTCTTAGAAATTCTGTAAACATCCATTCCACAAGCATTATATCCTAGTTTAAATCGAGTCTTATATATATTATTACTGCCGATTTTACGTGAAGGTTTCGTTTGTTTTCTTCAAGTGTGCAGGTTTAATTTATCAAGAAGAAGTTACATAAGATTGAGGAGATTTTCACGCATAAATTCTTCTTGGAAAGGATTTAACCACCACTTTACACGGATCCTACCGAGCTAATCAGGGGAGTATTAGTTTCTTTCGTTTTTGATTACCTTCTTTTATCATAACTTTGATACTTTCGGGGAACATTGGGGACAATGTTCAGTTTAAGTGTAGGGAGGGAAAATAAAATGGGAACTTTGAAACTATGCTTATCCTTGATTATTTGCTTTGTTCAATTGTGATTGTGTAATAAACCATGAGAAAATGTCGGTTAGGGTAATTTTGGCACCAAATTTAAAATTTTTCATGACATATAGGAGTGGGCCATTAGTCTTAACAAAAGCGTCTCACGGATAGGAAGTTATATAACTAGCACAAAAACCCTTTACCACCCAAATTCCACCCAAAATGTGAGGATCGCCCTTAGATTAGTAGGAATTAAAGCATTCATCTTTAATGCTTATAGTGTGAACCGGTAGTATATTAGATTCTAGAACTTGTTTTGTGATGCATTCCGAGATCGCAAGTGAGACTACACTTGTGTAGTTAGGAATAACTAAATGATAAGAGGCATTAGGATAACCCTTGTTTGATACCCGTAATATAATTACTTCTTCCACATCGGTTGAGTAATTCCCCCACACCCTTTGCGTTGTACTCATCTTTAGTACATGATACCCCTAGTTAACCCCTCAGAGCCTATCCTTTTCGCGGTTCTCGTGATGTTTCGGTTTTTCCGGAATATCAATGAAGAGCATTGTTTACACCCCACCCCCAAATATACACCCAAATCTCCTTAGCCCACCCCTTATGCACTCACTTTTAGTGCATGTATTGTTATCACCTTAAACCCTTAGTTCAATTATCTGGTTGCTTGCATGAGTTGCTAAGTCGAGTCATATCCTTTGTATACAGTTTTGGGACGATTGGGATTCATGGGAAAAGTTAAAGTTTATGAAATGACGGGAAGGGAACGTTAAATTCAAATTTCCTTTGTTTGCGTAATAATGGACCCCAAGTGTTTTGATCTTTTCAATTCGGGTCAAATTAGGGTTAGAGTAATAAAAACTCAAGTGTAGGGATGTGCCTATAAATCCCTATCATTTTGATGTTACCATAGAGGATGGTAGAGTAAAAGTGTATATTAAAAAAAAAAAAAAAAAAAAAAAAAAAAAAAAAAAAAAAAAAAAAAAAAAAAATAGAAAAAGAGAAAAAGAAAAAAAATAGAGTAAAAAAAAAAAAAAAAAAAAAAAAAAAAAAAAAAAAACGGGCTACCATCCTACATCTATCCTTTAAATTTATGTTTGTTTATTTCCGTTACCTAGAGTTGTAGAGTGTCGAGTCTTGGCTTAGCAACGCCATTGTTCGTATGCATTTAACATAGAGATTTTTGACTTGCCACCACTATATAGCCTATCCCACCAAACCCTTGTTTCCCTACCGTAAGCCTAACATTACAACCCTTTAAAAGACCTCTTTGATAGTCTTTCCTAGGTGCTTACGCCAAAGCGATGGAGGTTTGATCTATTCTCAAGCCTATGGTAATCAATGTACTAGGACCAGTTAATGAGTGTTTATCTTCCATTTCCTATTTGTTATATTTCATATATACACCCGAGAGAGATGTGAGTATCCAAACACCCCATGTGAGGTGCTAGTATGTAATTTTCGTGCTTGTTATGACTTTTGCGGGGCTTATATGTGTTGTGGACCATTTTAAATCGATGCTTCATGACCCCTAACTTATAAATTAATTGGCTAAAAGCACATTTGCTTGATGACAAGCAAATAACAAGTGTAGGGATATTTGATAAGGTTTTAAAAGGTACCATTTTGAGGGGTCGTTTAAGCCCTTATTTGATCACTTTTGTATCCGTTATTGCTTAATATCGTTCTTTTTCACTTTTTAGGTCTCTTGAAGGCAAAATGCTGGAATGGCACTTATTTGGACGAAAAGGCGCGAATATACGAAGAAAATGGCCAAAGTCAGAATCGAGACACTCAAAGCTGCTGAAAACAGAAGGCGACGGCGTCAGGTGTTAATTGCGACGCCGTCGGAGGATTTTTGTGACGATACAGAAGCCAAAAACCCTATTTTCAAGTGACGACGTCGGGCTTTAAAAGAGTAGGCCGTTGCTACTCAGACGGCCTAGATGCGACCCAGACGACGTCAGAAGCTGAAGAGGACGGCGTCACAGACATAAGGTGACGCCGTCGCAAGGTTAACGTGGCCAAGACGAAACCCTAATGACGGCGACACGACGGCGTCACAAAACATAAGGTGACGCCGTCGCATATGTAATATTATATATAGAATCCAAATTTTTCAGTTTGAGGAGAGTCTTTTGTGGAGTAAAAACCTAAAACCGAACCAAGGGTGTCTTGTACAGTATTTTAGGGTTTCAAACCCTATCTTACATCAAGATAAGTATTTACTTCATCAATTCAATTATGTCTTTGATTATTTGTGTGTATGCTTGCATGTCTCCATGTCCGGCTAATTTATTTGTGTGTTTGCTTAGGGAATATGAAACTTAATTATTAAATATTGATTGGTTGTTTCTTATCTTAGTTGATTAATGATCTAGTAATGCGATAGGTCATTCGTTGTGTACTTAATGCTTGATTCATCTTTGTGAATCTTAGAATATAATTACCTGAGTAGTTGTAAGCTAAACCATCCAAAGAGTGCCTTAGAGTAAGAGTTTATTATCCCTAGTGGGTTTTGTAGACGAGACCCTTTGGTAAGTTCAAAGAGTTAGGGAGAAACGCATACCCTACAACTTTAGACACACAACGCAACTAAGAATAAGACGTGACAACTCAACCATTAATAGGAGATAATTAAGGAGTAGTAAAACCTAAGTAAACACATCTTTAAACTATCATACGAGCACACATTAATTAGACATAGACTACCACCACCTTAGTTTAGATAATTAGATAATAGTAGAGTAATCGGTAGAAATACCAACCCCCCAAATCCAATACCCGAGATTCGTACTCTTCAATTTCCTATAAAACATAAAAAAAGATAAAAAATAATCTTCCTCAACCTTAACCTTAGCGTAGTAACTTCTCACTAGCATTCCTATTCCCATAGAGAACGATATCAATACCCGTGGCTTACCCTAATACTACACTACAACGATTAGGTTCACTACCTAGGGTGTTGAAAAACTTGCTTGACGAAAAGGAAGTTCCTTTGACCCCGAACGCGCTGTGTAAGCGTATCAACTGTTGTGTGAAATCTGAAAGTACCTTTATATCATTGTATTTGACATGTATTGTTTCTATATGATAATTTAAAAGGCCTATTTTGGTGGAATTATCTCCTGAAGAATAAGTAATCGTCTTGATGCATATGGATACAATCAGGTGCTTATTTTGCAGCTTCTGCTACGAACAATAATTATCTTAGGAATTTGTTTCCGGAGTTGATTGGAATATTGAAATCATCCGGGGCTGCTATACCTAGGGAGATTACTAATTCTAGGTACTTCCTAGCCTCGATACCTAGCAATAGGGGCAACAAAAAAAGAAAGGTTGGTCTGTTTCGACAACACACTCTAGATAAATGGCACATACACGATTACCAGATTCGGATTACAAGATACCAAAAAATGGATACAAACCCTGCCCAATTGTCTCACACTAATACTATGAAGGTTTACTGACATTTAGGCATTTAGCCATTTCCTGATAGTGGATTCCCATTACACCACTTTAATTTCCCTGCACACAATAAAGTGGCTTCACGTGCAGATAATAATGATGCAATATTAACAGGTACATGTAACTAACTTCATTGATACATTATTGATATTCATTTTAACTACGGAGTGGCCGTTTACATATTACATTGGATGTGTCCTGTACGTTGGGGACTTGCGAGATGCTAGAAACACAACTAAAAGAATGGTAGTGTGAAGGGATATAATGCTTCAGAACTTAGAGTAAGCCTTATTGTCCCCAACAAAATGAGAAAATCTAACCGCAATAACTGAGTACAATTCTATTTTTACTGCAGAGGGGACACAATTAGATTCACACTATGGAATGATCCGAATTCACAAAGTGAAAATATTAAAGGGTGTTAGAAATGAGACATTAGTATTACTAAACTGATGACTTGTCGGTCCAAAACCGCACTCTGAAATCAACTGGAAGAGTACAAGACATTTATGTGCCAAGGTGAATTATTTGTTTCATTTCCACTGATTTGTAAATACCAACCAACTTCCATAGACCATGATCTTTCCTAACTAGGCCAATATGCATATTGTCGCAGGAGGACCTATATTACCCGACACCATTATTACAGGATCTAATGTGGGATAGTCTATACTTTTTAGCCGAGCCTCTCCTTACAAGATGGCCATTTAACAAATTGCGCAAAGAATCACTCAAAAAAACCATGAAGCATATCCATTATGAAGATGAGAATAGCAGATATATCACAATCGGTGTTGTGGAGAAGGTACAGAAAAAGAAAAAACACACAAAGTATCACTTATATGTAAAATGACAAGTAACATGTCCAAGAATTATCATCTCTAATTAACATGCTTTGGAATGCTGGTATTCTTTCCGCTAGGTCACCCCTTTTATAAAGGGAGAAGTGTTAACTAACTAAGCTAACATTTTTGTGCAGGCACTTTGTATGTTCGCATGCTGGGTAGAGGATCCAAGTGGAGTCTGCTTTAGAAAACACCTTGCAAGAATCCCAGATTATCTGTGGGTTTCTGAGGATGGAATGAAAACGCAGGTAATACACTAATATCCAGTCATTACAAAGCAAACATGTTTATAATGTGATATTAATTACAAAGTGTTACCCAATGCTTCTAATAGTGTACTATTATGCAGGGAATAGAAGTTCAGGAAACCAAATGTCAGCGTGCTTCACTTCTGATGGAAAACACATAATCTCGGCTGCTGATGATTCAAACGTATATGTGTGGGAATCACATTAGCCCTGATAAGCTTATTGATTGGTGCAAAACCGTCAAGTTTTCTCACGCAAGCTAGCCACTTGTGAATGACCAGCCGTAAGGAACTTAAAACAGTTCAAACACCAAATGCAATTTAGATCAGGAGAATACAGTGGATTCCCGGGTCGTTAAGTCCCACGGAGGATGAATGGTGTTTTACACAATCAGATGTCGAATAATTACTAAGGATAGTGATCAGTAAGGATTTTGAGTTATTTATACCTAAAGAAAAGTTTTGTAAATTACAGGGGCTAAAATGCAAATTAAAGGAAATTAAAAAGATAAAATATATTAAATAAACGCTATCACTATTTTTAAACTGATGTTTTTGATTTTTCTTTTATAAAACTTAAATTAAAAACTACGTGACGTACAAAGGAAAATGTGAAACTGAAGCAATATTAATCCTAAAAATATGAAAATGATATTTTTACAAACCTAATGATAAAAGAAAATTTTTAGAAAAAGAAAATTATTTTTATAACTATTTAATTAATTATTATTAATTAAAAACTAATTTTAACTATTTAATAATAACCTAAATTACAAGAAAATAGGAAATAAAGCTAGAAAAATAAAATTATGACTTGGAAAAATCTAAAATAACAAAAGAGAATTTTCAAAACTATTTTTATATTTTTCTGATTATTTTTCTATTTTTTATGAATTTTAAACTATTTAAAACTAATTAAATTACTAAAAATTACAAATTAAACTATGAAAAATCTGGAAAAATATTTTTTTGTCTTTTTATATTTATCTTAACTTAAGAAAAATGAAAAATTATTTTTTTGAACTTTTTCTGAATTAATTGTATTAAGAGCTATTTAAAAATGCCTAAAAACTGTTTTAATTAAGGAAAAATAGTAAACTGACCTAGAAAAATGTGAAAAATTCAGGAAAAGTCTAATATAATATTGTGAACCTAGGAAAAATAGAAAAACAGTAGCTTGTTTATAAGAAAATGAAACTGCAATGTAAGTGCTATTGTAATAAGCACTTGGAATAAGCACAAGGTACCAAACTGGTACCAAACTGTTTCAGAAGCTCTAATAAGCTATAAGTACTCTAAAACAACAAATTTCAACTATCCTAGACTTCTATAGCACTGATTAACATGATTTGGTGATTTGAACACTCAAGTGTTTAAACAGATTTGATAGGCTATTTGTAGCTGAAAAATAAGCACTCAAACAAGTCCAAACTCAAAACCAATTGTTGGAGTCTAAACTAGACCTGGCTAGGTGCTTGTAAACAAAAAATAAAACCAAGAGAAGCTCTGTGGAGCTTTTGACAAGCTCTGCAATATACTGAGAAAACTCAGTATTGACTGAGTTGTGTGAGCAGGGCAAATAAGCCCTGCTTGATGAGCTTTTTTGAAGCTTTTACAAAATTTCTAAAATTCTACAAAAATGACAATAAGGAAATAGACCAGTTGAAGTTTTAAAGTCCTAAGTTTCAATGAGATTGACCCAATAATGAAGCTATGAAAAATCACTTTAGGTTGGGTTAAAACTGACTTTTCAAGTATATTTGACTTTTGACAGATTTTGAAACTTGACTTTTATGAACTTTGATCCAATTTATTAGACTGATGTTGATGTATTAAGATGAATTAAACCCAATGCAAGCTAGTTCTATGTATTCTAAACATAAATACTCATTTGTGCTAACTGATTCAAACAATTTAAACCATAAGAACAGATTCAAAAATGAGTTTGACTTTAAGCTTAAGCAGAAGCAAGTTTTTGACAGATATGATTCTAGTGACACTAATTGAGATTACATAGGCAGGATTTAAGCAAAAACCAAGGCTCAAGCCTTATTATGCTACTGATCCAAACACTACTTTAGACACTGATATGGACTTTTAATCTAAGCCAATTACTGATTTAACTTATTCCACTAACTATACTAAATCTAACCTCCTAATTATCATTAATTAAGCATGTTTAAACTATTTGATGACCACAAATTCAAACACAAACACAAACTGCACACTGAGTAAAAAAATGAAAATGAGATTAAACTCACAAGTGTCCCAACTATAATTGCAGCTTGAACCAAACCCAAACTATGCTATCCTAACCAAATCCAACCCATTTCCACTCTGCATCAGCCCATAAACCATTTCCATGACCAAATGAGCTTCAGTTGACTTTTGTTGACCAAGGACAAATATTGCTTGCACCTGCTTGATAAGCTCACTAAAAGCTATAAGAAGCTTCAATGAGCTTATTTGAACTTAAAAATAAGCTTGTTGAAGCTTGGATGTAACAGTTTAAGATTGAAATTTGAAACAGTAAACTTGAAACTTGAAATCTTAACACAATCTTGAATTACTAATTAAAAACACATTACAATGATAGTAATACTTGAATTTGGTTTAATGAAACAAAGGATTGCAAATTAAGAGCTTAATTAAAACATAATCTTAAAAACGACATACATGAATTTAAAAAAAAACTAACTACTCTCATCTCTTGCTTCCTCTTCTCTCTTTTATACTCACAAAGCTTCCACGTGTCCTCCTGATCAAACCCCATCAACATTTGTAGCCATTGGATGCGTAGAATTTATCTTGGCCATTTGATCATTTTTGGCGGGAAATGGCTATTTGACCTGTGGCTCTGTGTTTTAGCAACTAGGGGGGTGGCATTTATTGTGGTGGGAAAGGTGGGTAGTGGTGATGATGAGGGGAGGGAAATGTGATGGGAGAGGGGTCTGTGTTGGCAAGTGGTTGCAGGCAACATGTTGAAGGGATAAACAGTGGTGGGCGGGTTTTGCAGCTTTTGACTTTGTTTGACCAGGCAGTCCAAAAAGAAAGGGTCAAGGGGTCACAATGGTATAAGTGGCAGGGGTCAAAGGTGTTTTGACAAGGCTTGTTTTAATATTAAATGACAAGGACTTGACTTGTAATTCTGAAATCTTGAAGGACCAATTCTGCCATTATTCCAAAGTTGTCACAAGGACTAAAACTGACAAACTTTAATAGTACAAGGACCAGTTTTGACATTTTCAATTTTCCAAGGACTATTTGTGACAATTTCAAAACTTGAGGGACCTTTTCTGCCATTTGACAAAAGATTTATTCAAGGACCATTTTTGACAACTTAGAATATTTCAGGGACCTTGAATAACATTTTTCTTTATTTTGTTTTACCAGGGACTGTTTTTGACAACTTTTGAAACTTGGGGGACTAAAACTGCCAATTATGCAAACTTGATACGTTTTTCACCAGATTTTGATATTTTTGCATTTAAAACACA
Organism: Chrysanthemum seticuspe; assembly: GCA_019973895.1. NCBI lineage: Eukaryota > Viridiplantae > Streptophyta > Magnoliopsida > Asterales > Asteraceae > Chrysanthemum > Chrysanthemum seticuspe. Next base: position 67,124,189 of record BPTQ01000007.1, on the reverse strand, counting down.
TAAAACACTTATTTGTGATATTTTTATCATTTTGATGCATTTCTGAGTGTTTTCAGATGTTTTTGCAGTTTAATTGGTACAAAAATGATGAGTATTTAGACACTCATCAATCCCCCATACTAAGATATTGCTAGTCCCTAGCAATGTTTTGAGAAAAATTAATGGATTTCATCTCTTTACCAAAAGCCATTACTTCTGGAGTAGCCAAATGTTTCAGTTCAAGTAAGAACCTTGGTACACCGATAACCAAATGATTTTGAGCAAATCACCAGCTTCCAACGGATTTGATTTGTCTTTACCAGAAGCCGTTTGCTTCTGGACTAGCCAACTCTTAGATAATATATCTTTGGTGAGCTGATTACCAATTATGGTTTTTCCACTGCCTTTACCACAAGCCATAAACTTGCGGGCTAGCCAACTCTTCACTTTTAAGGATATGGTGAGCTGAATACCATACAATTTTGGGCAAATTGCAAGCCATTAACGGATTTGAGATATCTTTACCAAGAGCCATTTGCTCCTGGATTAGCCAATCCTTCTGTTTATTAGACAAGGCGGACTGATAACCATAAGATGAGTAAGTGCAGAACACTTACTCCAAAAAAAAAATTGGCCAAAAATGGGGGAATTAGGCGGTATAATTACATGATAAAATTCGTGAGAATTCCCCCCACACTAGAAATGAATATTGCCCTCAATATTCAAAGTACCGGCGGTTATGCCGAAACATAGAACGTAAAAGGGAAATACTACGGCCATTATTTAGCAAGATTTTTTTTTTCATGAAACTCTTATATACAACAGCGGGGGGCATCTCCCCCACACTAGGGTGGTACACACGGGTGAAAACCCATGTAGCATGCTACTGTTTTTGATTCCCGAGTCGCTAGCTTGACTCGATCCCCGCATTCATTGGTTCATGAGGAAAGTTTGTAGATACGGGACAATCACAGGAGGAATGTCCTCTCCAAAATAATGCTTCAATCGATGACCGTTCACTTTAAAGTTTGGACCATCGGGTTGAGATAACTCAATGGTGCCATAAGGATAAACCTTAGTGATAGTAAATGGACCAGACCAACGGGACTTAAGCTTTCCCGAGAAAATCTTCAATCTTGAATTGAAAAGAAGGACTCGATCACCAACGTTGAAAACGCGGTTCTTGATTTTAGAGTCATGAATCTTCTTTGTCTTTTCTTTGTAGATCAAAGAGTTCTCGTATGCTTGATCACGGAGTTCATTTAATTCATTCATTTGAACTTTTCTGTGATCACCAGCTGTCTGAATATCGAAGTTTGCATGTTTCAAGGCCCAGTATGCCTTGTGCTCTAGCTCAATCGGCAGATGACACGCCTTCCCATATACAAGCTTGTATGGAGTATACCCGATGGGTGTTTTATAAGCTGTACGGAAGGCCCAGAGTGCGTCATCTAGCTTATCCGACCAAGAGGCACGGTTTTCGCCAACCGTCCTCTCCAGAATTCTTTTAATCCCCCGGTTGAAAACTTCCACTTGCCCACTTGTTTGGGGGTGGTACGCAGTAGAGAGACGGTGAGTTACACCATACTTCTGCATGACTCTTTCAAACTGGTCATTGCAGAAATGCGTACCACGATCACTGATTATAGCTCGTGGAGTTCCAAACCTAGCAAAAAGAGATTTCAAGAATTTCACGACAACTCGGGCATCGTTGGTAGGTAAAGCTTTCGCTTCAACCCATTTTGACAAATAGTCAACGGCCACGAGTATGTACTTATTACCGCGAGAAGAAGGAAATGGCCCCATAAAGTCAATGCCCCAGATGTCAAATATCTCACAAACTTGAATGGCATTTTGTGGCATTTCATTTCTTTGAGAGATATTTCCATGACGTTGACAAGCGTCACAGGTTTTGACAAATTCGTGGGCATCCTTATAGATAGTGGGCCAATAAAACCCGGAATCAAACACCTTTTTGGCGGTGTAGTTTGGACTATGATGGCCCCCAGTGGGTCCAGCATGGCAAGCTTTGAGAATGTCAAGAGCTTCTTGTCCATAAACACACCGTCGGATGACTTGATCCGCACAGATTTTGAATAAGTAGGGGTCGTCCCAGAAGTAATGTTTAACATCTTTAAATAATTTGTTTTTCTGTTGGGACGACATCCCTTTCACTATGAAGTTACCCGCATGGTAATTTGCGAAGTCAGCAAACCATGGGGTAGTAGAATTTCCACGAAAAGAAACCGCATTGAGTGTCTCGAGAGGAAATGTTTCATTTATTTCCTTTTTTTCGAACACATCTTGGTGAGGGTTTTCTAGACGGGATAGATGATCAGCAGCCAGGTTCTCTGCTCCTTTTTTATCACGTATAATGATATCAAATTCTTGCAGGAGGAGAACCCAACGGAGCAATCTCGGCTTTGCATCTTGTTTTGCAAAGAGATATTTAAGAGCCGAGTGATCCGTATACACTACGCATTTGGTCAAGATGAGATATGGCCGAAATTTCTCAAACGCATACACTACAGCTAATAGTTCTTTTTCTGTAGTGGTGTAATGGGTTTGAGCTTCAGTCATAGTCTTACTTGCGTAGTGGATAGGCTGAAAATGCTTGGTTTTACGTTGCCCCAAGACTGCACCGATAGCAAAATCACTTGCATCGCACATGAGTTCAAAGGGTAAATCCCAGTCGGGGGCAACTAGAATGGGTGCTTCCGTAAGCTTTTCCTTTAATGTTTCAAAAGCTTCGATGCACTCAGGTGAGAAGATAAAAGGAGCTTCTTTTTCAAGAAGATGGGTCATAGGCCGAGCGATTTTAGAAAAATCTTGTATGAATCTACGATAAAACCCGGCATGACCTAGAAAACTCCTACTACCTTTAACGGTAGTAGGATGAGGCAGTTTAGCAATAACATCGACTTTTGCTCTATCTACCTCAATCCCGTTTTTTGAAATCTTATGGCCAAGGACTATGCCTTCTTTGACCATAAAGTGGCTCTTCTCCCAATTTAGACAGAGATTGGTGTCTTCACACCGTTTTAGCATTTTGTCTAAATGGGAGAGACATGTCTGAAATGAGTCCCCAATGACCGAGAAGTCATCCATAAACACCTCCATTGTTTCCCCGATCATGTCGTGGAATATGGCCATCATACATCGTTGGAACGTGCCAGGAGCATTACATAAGCCAAAAGGCATACGTTTGTAGGCAAAAGTTTCGTATGGGCAGGTGAATGTGGTCTTTTCTTGATCCAACGGATCAATGGGGATCTGAAAGTAACCCGAGAAACCATCAAGGAAACAATAGTACTCATTCCCTGCTAATCTCTCAAGCATTTGGTCCATGAAGGGTAGAGGAAAATGGTCTTTATGGGTGGCGTCATTCAACTTACGATAGTCAATACACACACGCCATCCCGTAACCAATCGAGTTGGAATTAACTCGTTTTCTTCATTCGTGACAACAGTTATGCCACCCTTTTTTGGAACACAGTGAATTGGGCTAACCCAAGGACTATCTGAGATTGGGTAAATCAATCCTGCATCAAGAAGTTTGATAACCTCCTGTTTGATAACATCATGGATTTTTGGATTTACTCTTCTCTGGTGTTGAACTGCTGGTTTGAAGTCATCCTCCATTAAGATTTTGTGAGTACAAAACTCAGGGTTGATACCCTTAATGTCGGAGAGTTTCCAAGCAATTGCTTGCTTATGTGACTTCAAGATCTTTATGAGAGCAGCTTTTTCATCTTTACTCAAATCTCGAGCAATAATGACAGGCAATTTATCATCACCTTCAAGAAATGCATACTCAAGATGAGGTGGTAAGTCCTTAAGTTCGACTTCAGGAAATTCTTCAGTTTTCTCAACTGACTTGACTTCCTTGTTATGAAGCTCGATGGGAGGGAGTGGAGGAGAAGTGTCCTGATTTAACAACTTCTCAAGAATAAGAAAATCTCCCTCCGAATTAATCTCATGGTGATTAATCTCTTCTGGAATTGCATCACTAGTGTGAGGGGTTGATGAGTGATCATCTTTAAGCAATTTCTCAATGAGAAGTATGTCCCCCTCGATGTCAATTGGAGCGTGATCAATTTCCCATGGAACAGAATCACTAGCCAAGTATGCTTCAATCTCTTCCAAGATGAAGTCGCTTCCCTCAAACGGAGTGAGAGAAGGAGTACAATTGGCTATGATAGGTTGAGAAGATGTGGTGGGATCCCCACTCACAGAATTATGAGAATAACCAAGAACTTCTTGAGAGTACTCTTCAGAAGCAACATCAATGATATCTATTCGGTTAACCGACTCAGAATCATAGTTTGCGGAGTACCTCGAAGTTTGATCAAGGTTAAAGGTGACAGCTTCATTACCAACACGTAATGTGATTTCTTGCTCAAATACATCAATGAGAGCACGGCCCGTTCTCAGGAATCCTCTTCCAACAATGAGAGGAACCCATGGATCAGCATCGAAATCAACAACTACAAAGTCAGCTGGAAAATGGAACTTTCCTACTTTCACAAATACGTCCTCGGCAATTCCAAGAGGACGGGATATTGTACGATCTGCAAGCTCGAGAGTCATGCATGTAGGAGTAAGGTCCGGAAGAGAAAGTTTCTTCCATACTGAATGAGGCATCAGGTTTATGCTTGCACCAAGATCGGCTAAGGCAAAGCATTCAACCATTCCTGGAAATACACAAGGTAAGAGAAATTTTCCAGGATCTCCAAGCTTTTCAGGAAGCTTCTTCAAGATAACTGCAGAGCAGTTCTCGTTCAGAGGAGTTTTAGCCATTTCAAACAGCTTTTCCTTGTTGCTTAACATGTGTTTGAGAGTTGATGCAAACTTGGGCATCAACATGATAGCATCCGCAAAGCTTATGTCAAAATCTAACTCTTGGAAAATTTGAAAGAATTTTTCCATTTGATGACTGGCTTTTTCGCGGAGCTTTTGCTCATGTAAACGTGATGGGTAAGGAATAGAAGTTTTGGATTTGGTATTTTCAATGGGAGCTACAGGAGGTTCAAAAACAACTCCTGGATTGGATTTGGGTTTCGGGACAACCTGAGGATGGACATTGCTGGTACCTCCGTTATTAGTAGGAGGTTCCTTGTCCTTTGTCGCCTCAGGTTCACTTTCCACTACCTTCGGGAGAGAAGAAGAAGAGGTAGTAGGAATAGCGGGTCCATCATATGAAGTACCACTTCTGGTTGTGATCACCTTTGCATCGCCCCTCGGATTAGCGATCGTGTTGCTAGGTAAAGTACCTGAGCCCGAGGGTCGATCATTTAAAGACTTCTTTAATTCAGCGATCTGACTGACCAACAACCTGTTTGTCTCCTCTTGAGTCTTCATGAATTGCTTTAAAAGCTCATCAGATGTTGATACAGGAGGAGGTGGAGGGATAATTTGAGGCCGTATGTTCTGATTATAGCCAGAATTCCCTTGATTAGGATTCATATTCCCCTGAAATTGATTCCCTCGATTGAAAGTGTTTTGATTAAGATTTCCTTGATGTTGGAAACCTTGATTTGGTCCGGGATAGAAATTACCTTGGTTTTGATAACCTTGGTTCATTCTAGGTTGGTTCTAATTCCGGTTAGGATTCTGGTTAAAACCGGGTGGTGCCTGATAAGTATTAGCACGGTAGTTTGGTTCATTTTGAGGACGGTATTGATTACCTCCTTGATTTGAAGTACCGGCTATAGCATTAGCTTCAAAAGGACTACCATCGGTGGCAGTACAGTTGTAGTATGCATGAGGACCACCACAAGTAACACAAACTTCAACTTTCTTCACTTCACCATATGATGGTGTCTGTGTGAAAGTGACTTTCTTTTGGTTAGCAAGAACCAAAGCCTGAACAATATCCGTGAGTTTGTCAATCTTAGCATCGGTGCTAGATGTACTCACGGGAGATGAAGTAGAAGGTCCAGCATTAGACTGAGTCTTATATGTCTTTGTGCGGAAAGGGCAGACCTGGGACTTGTTTTCAATGATTTGCAAGGCTTCTTTTGTGGTCTTGCTCAAGAAATTACCTCCCGCGGAGGCATTTAGAGAGTCTTGGTTAGTCTGGTTCAGACCATTGTAGAAAGTATCCATTTGCATTAACTCGGTAAAACCATGATGCGGACACTTGCGGAGCAATTCTTTGTAACGATCCCACGCCTCCCCGAATGATTCATCAAATCTTTGAGAGAATTTCATTATCTCATTCTTAAGACTTGTAGTTCGGGATGGAGGATAGAATTCGTTAACAAACTTTGTGAATAGATCTTCCCATGTCTCAATGGAACGAGGGGGTTGTTTCTCAAGCCAATTCCGGGCTTGTCCCTCTAGAGAAAATGGGAACAGAAGAAGCTTAATTGCTTCATGTGGGACATTCTTGTATTTGATGGTAGATGCAATCTTGTTAAACCATCGAATGTGTGCATGAGGATCATCCCGCTCAAAACCATAGAATTGGCTTTGGGTCACCAGATTAAGTAACCCGGTTTTGAGCTCAAAAGTATCAGCCACGATGGCTGGGACAACAATAGCATCTCCGTAACCCTCGATGGGTGCTTGGAGAAGCTCATTCATCGGCTTGTCTTCTGCCATTACGGCAGGTGGTGGTGGTGGTAGACGTTCTTCAGTCACGGCTGAAGGAGCAGAACGTCCTCTACGTCTACGAGGAATATTTGCAAGCTCAGAAAGTGGACTTGTAGAACTGGAAGAACGAGTGCGCATGCACTAAGTATAAAAATCAATTTTCAAAACAAATGCGAGGCAAAACGACAAGTGAACTTAACCAATAATCACAAATGAAATGGCTTCTTTGAAAAAGGTACACCAAATCACAAGTGACACAAAGGCAAGTTTTAAAACTGATGTTCGGGAACTTATTATGGTCACACCCCCAGTTGGTAGGTGTACTGCCTTGATTTGCGGTGGTTGATTTTTATGTATAAATTAAGTACCACTGAAAAGACGTAGGTAATGATTTGTGCTGAGGGTTTAAAAACTTTTGGAAAATATTTTTGGAATCGTCTCGTTTAACCAAATCGTATTTCTTTAAGAATCACCTTAAAAGAAACACAAGCTAGAAAACGTTACGATTGTTTTGTTGTTTTATATATTTTTTGGTGTTGTTAACACTTTAGGAAAAGTGTTAATGAACTTTTTGATTTATGATAACTTTACAAAAAACTGTTTACAAACGATGGTATATGTGCAAGTACGGGTCTGAAAAATGTTTAGAACACGCTTACAGCCTCCCCGGCAGCGGCGCCAAAATTTGGTTGGTGCAAAACCGTCAAGTTTTCTCACGCAAGCTAGCCACTTGTGAATGACCAGCCGTAAGGAACTTAAAACAGTTCAAACACCAAATGCAATTTAGATCAGGAGAATACAGTGGATTCCCGGGTCGTTAAGTCCCACGGAGGATGAATGGTGTTTTACACAATCAGATGTCGAATAATCACTAAGGATAGTGATCAGTAAGGATTTTGAGTTATTTATACCTAAAGAAAAGTTTTGTAAATTACAGGGGCTTAAATGCAAATTAAAGGAAATTAAAAAGATAAACTATATTAAATAAACGCTATCACTATTTTTAAACTGATGTTTTTGAATTTTCTTTTATAAAACTTAAATTAAAAACTACGTGACGTACAAAGAAAAATGTGAAACTGAAGCAATATTAATCCTAAAAATATGAAAATGATATTTTTACAAACCTAATGATAAAAGAAAATTTTTAGAAAAATAAAATTATTTTTATAACTATTTAATTAATTATTATTAATTAAAAACTAATTTTAACTATTTAATAATAACCTAAATTACAAGAAAATAGGAAATAAAGCTAGAAAAATAAAATTATGACTTGGAAAAATCTAAAATAACAAAAGAGAATTTTCAAAACTATTTTTATATTTTTCTGATTATTTTTCTATTTTTTATGAATTTTAAACTATTTAAAACTAATTAAATTACTAAAAATTACAAATTAAACTATGAAAAATCTGGAAAAATATTTTTTTGTCTTTTTATATTTATCTTAACTTAAGAAAAATGAAAAATTATTTTTTTGAACTTTTTCTGAATTAATTGTATTAAAAGCTATTTAAAAATGCCTAAAAACTGTTTTAATTAAGGAAAAATAGTAAACTGACCTAGAAAAATGTGAAAAATTCAGGAAAAGTCTAATATAATATTGTGAACCTAGGAAAAAATAGAAAAACAATAGCTTGTTTATAAGAAAATGAAACTGCAATGTAAGTGCTATTGTAATAAGCACTTGGAATAAGCACAAGGTACCAAACTGGTACCAAACTGTTTCAGAAGCTCTAATAAGCTATAAGTACTCTAAAACAACAAATTTCAACTATCCTAGACTTCTATAGCACTGATTAACATGATTTGGTGATTTGAACACTCAAGTGTTTAAACAGATTTGATAGGCTATTTGTAGCTGAAAAATAAGCACTCAAACAAGTCCAAACTCAAAACCAATTGTTGGAGTCTAGACTAGACCTGGATAGGTGCTTGTAAACAAAAAATAAAACCAAGAGAAGCTCTGTGGAGCTTTTGACAAGCTCTGCAATATACTGAGAAAACTCACTATTGACTGAGTTGTGTGAGCAGGGCAAATAAGCCCTGTTTGATGAGCTTTTTTGAAGCTTTTACAAAATTTCTAAAATTCTACAAAAATGACAATAAGGAAATAGACCAGTTGAAGTTTTAAAGTCCTAAGTTTCAATGAGATTGACCCAATAATGAAGCTATGAAAAATCACTTTAGGTTGGGTTAAAACTGACTTTTCAAGTATATTTGACTTTTGACAGATTTTGAAACTTGACTTTTATGAACTTTGATCCAATTTATTAGACTGATGTTGATGTATTAAGATGAATTAAACCCAATGCAAGCTAGTTCTATGTATTCTAAACACAAATACTCATTTGTGCTAACTGATTCAAACAATTTAAACCATAAGAACAGATTCAAAAATGAGTTTGACTTTAAGCTTAAGCAGAAGCAAGTTTTTGACAGATATGATTCTAGTGACACTAATTGAGATTACATAGGCAGGATTTAAGCAAAAACCAAGGCTCAAGCCTTATTATGCTACTGATCCAAACACTACTTTAGACACTGATATGAACTTTTAATCTAAGCCAATTACTGATTTATCTTATTCCACTAACTATACTAAATCTAACATCCTAATTATCATTAATTAAGCATGTTTAAACTATTTGATGACCACAAATTCAAACACAAACACAAACTGCACACTGAGTAAAAAAAATGAAAATGAGATTAAACTCACAAGTGTCCCAGCTATAATTGCAGCTTGAACCAAACCCAAACTATGCTATCCTAACCAAATCCAACCCATTTCCACTCTGCATCAGCCCATAAACCATTTCCATGACCAAATGAGCTTCAATTGACTTTTGTTGACCAAGGACAAATATTGCTTGCACCTGCTTGATAAGCTCACTAAAAGCTATAAGAAGCTTCAATGAGCTTATTTGAACTTAAAAATAAGCTTGTTGAAGCTTGGATGTAACAGTTTAAGATTGAAATTTGAAACAGTAAACTTGAAACTTGAAATCTTAACACAATCTTGAATTACTAATTAAAAACACATTACAATGATAGTAATACTTGAATTTGGTTTAATGAAACAAAGGATTACAAATTAAGAGCTTAATTAAAACATAATCTTAAAAACGACATACATGAATTTAAAAAAAACTAACTACTCTCATCTCTTGCTTCCTCTTCTCTCTTTTATACTCACAAAGCTTCCACGTGTCCTCCTGATCAAATCCCATCAACATTTGTAGCCATTGGATGCGTAGAATTTATCTTGGCCATTTGATCATTTTTGGCGGGAAATGGCTATTTGACCTGTGGCTCTGTGTTTTAGCAACTAGGGGGGGTGGCATTTATTGTGGTGGGAAAGGTGGGTAGTGGTGATGATGAGGGGAGGGAAAGGTGATGGGAGAGGGGTCTGTGTTGGCAAGTGGTTGCAGGCAACATGTGGAAGGGATAAACAGTGGTGGGCGGGTTTTGCAGCTTTTGACTTTGTTTGACCAGGCAGTCCAAAAAGAAAGGGTCAAGGGGTCACAATGGTATAAGTGGCAGGGGTCAAAGGTGTTTTGACAAGGCTTGTTTTAATATTAAATGACAAGGACTTGACTTGTAATTCTGAAATCTTGAAGGACCAATTCTGCCATTATTCCAAAGTTGTCACAAGGACTAAAATTGACAAACTTTAATAGTACAAGGACCAGTTTTGACATTTTCAATTTTCCAAGGACTATTTATGACAATTTCAAAACTTGAGGGACCTTTTCTGCCATTTGACAAAAGATTTATTCAAGGACCATTTTTGACAACTTAGAATATTTCAGGGACCTTGAATAACATTTTTCTTTATTTTGTTTTACCAGGGACTGTTTTTGACAACTTTTAAAACTTGGGGGACTAAAACTGCCAATTATGCAAACTTGATACGTTTTTCACCAGATTTTGATATTTTTGCATTTAAAACACATAAAACACTTATTTGTGATATTTTTATCATTTTGATGCATTTCTGAGTGTTTTCAGATGTTTTTGCAGTTTAATTGGTACAAAAATGATGAGTATTTAGACACTCATCACTTATCACCAAACCCAAAAGCAACGCATCATATGAAAACGTTTTGTCACAAAATGTAACAATGGCCATACCTTGGTGTGGTATCAAAATCATAGCAGCAGCGCTTCCATCTCCAAGATCTTCATTAAACAACATCAACAACAATACCGTTCTTCCGAGAAGCATAATTGATTCACCCAGAATGCAATCGGCGTCAACCACCCGTGGATTTTTCTTGGAGTCGTTGTTGAAGGGACCTCCAACGTGGCCAGCTGAGACACTCCCGGATTCAACTCAAGTAAGTGTTTCGCCTTCAATGCGAAAATCAGAGTATAAGTTCTTGAAAAGTGAGTATCAAAGCACTTTTGTTCCTCCGTATATGTGGGGTTTGGTGATTGTTGCAGCAGGTTGGGATGGGCGGATCAGAACGTATCTTAATTATGGGTTGCCCATCCGAATGTAAAGGCTTCATTTGGTATATAGATACGACTATAAGGATACCATTATACTAGGTATATATTTATTTATAGACACAAGAATCTGGTTTCGGGAAAAGAAACCAGTGTGAGATTTTTTTGTTTTTGTTTTGGGTTCTCTTTGATGATTGAGTGTACACCCAATATTCATAAGAAATGATATGTTGAAATTGTTTAGCAGAACATGCTAAACACCATCGTTATGCTCAAAAATGTATGCAATTATTTTTTTGCCTCATTTTCATGTTGCAAATCTTTATGTATGTGCCTGTAATGTTGTTTCGGAAGTCAACGAACTATGTCAATATCCAGGTTTAAATGACAACTCTGTTAAAAATTTTTATTTTCTTTTATACTTTATTTATATTGCACTTTTTTGAAGTGTAATTGTTTTTTCATGTTGTAGTCACTGAAAACCAAATGAACGTTTGAAGCGTGCCCTGTATAATCCATGCCCAGATTCATATAATCATTTGTTCAATGAAATGATGAAATTCCTAAACAAGAGAGTAATAACTGATTGGAATGGTATTGTTGAGCAAATGTCCAAGTGTAATGCTAATAACAGCATTGTAAGTATCATTAGAAGACTGTCATTTGGAGCTGTGATATTTATTACATGATAAAGAAATTCGCGCCGAGTTAGTTCCTCTTTAATATGAATATCAACCTTTTTTTTTTCTTTTTCAAAAATAAATATCTCACATATGTGTATTATCATCTTAAGTATTGGCAGAATTGGTTATTAACTTTTTCTGTTTCCTCTCTGTGATTTAGGGGAATCTTGATGACCACAAAAGGCTTTGATTTCAGGATCTATGTATTGTGCTTCAAGCTATTCTTTCTAGATAATGATAAACAATACCTTGAACTCCCACGGGATAAGCTCAAATTATGCATTGGTAAGGGGATAACGACACTAGAACGTGATGGCTTAGCCTCTTTCGTTAACCATTACAGCACCAATAATATAGATCTTGGTACGTTGATAGGGTATCACGAAACCATAACCTGATGGCTTAGCCTCTTTCCTAAATTATTAATTAAACCTTAAGCATGGATATGCTAATCAGATTCTTAAAACTGCATTGGCTATCAATAGTGTTTCTTTATCTGAAATAAAAGCGCCTTAATCATACTTTGATTCCCTTCCAAAGGTATATACAAAAGTAAAAAACATTCCATGATTTTACATTTTTGTAGTTTTTTTTATGGAATTTTGTACTAATTTACATAATAGAGGAGTGTGTTTGCTGCACCGTCAATTGGTGCACCTCATATCTGCTTATTTGCTGCCAATAAGCTGAAGTTGTTAAGGTGATAAGCTATACGGGTTGAAAATGAGATTAGGGGTTAGGAAAAGTACCTCTTCATGGTGTTATTGGTTTAAAGATGTCGGTGGATGTGAAGGTGCACACGTATTTAAAGTATATTTTACTATGATATGGTTAGAGTTCATATTTTACATGTCTACTCAATTGTAGGCATACCCCTTATATATATACTATGAAGCAACCATGTAAAGTGAAGGATGAAGATGGAGTTAAAATTCTGTGTGAATATTACAGCTAAGGACTCGATATAAAGTGTATGTATTTCCCTAACTAAAGACCATGATGTTCATAGTGTTATGTTGAGCAGGTTTCTCGGGCTCGAATCATTGGAACCTCGGCTAAGAATTACCAATAGTACTATCGGCCCGACAAGTGATCCACATAAGGTAAGCTTTAATATAATGTTGGTATTTTATGTAGTTGAGAGCCTGAGGGTTTGTGTCAGTAGCATTTGTATGTTGTTCGTTTGGTTCGAGTTACTTCACGGTGTATATTTATTTTTGACCTCACAATTTGTATGTATATCTTTTTAGGTATGTGCTTACTGAATATATATGTAAATGACTTCAATTATGATGTTGATGCAGTCCTATTCATGAAAAAAGAAGTTTGTCTCCTAATAGCTCTTATGAATTCAGTTTATCTTTGGTGGACCTGGGATACATAATGAAGGTAATTTATAGAGATTCAGACAATATGTCATGAATATTATTGCCTCTCAAGACCCACACATCAAGGTCGAAAAGTTCCACCTTAGTTGCACTCCTTCTTTACGATTACCCTCCTTTTTTCGCTATACCAAATTATGTCAACGACAATTATAATACATGCCCGCCCATTGGGCGGGCTTCGAAAACTAGTATATATATATATATATATATATATATATATATATATATATATATATATATATATATATATATATATATATATATAGTGATTAAGATTCCTAGATGCTCTTCAATATTTATTTGAAGCTCGATGTGCACTTTTGCATCACAAAGTTTTTTGTGTTTCCATTGGTGTGTGGTGTATCTTTTAACCCAAGTACGTTACAAATTCGGTTGTGCACTTACGTACAATTCGTTAAATTTACTAACCGCGAAATCTTGATCTTTAATATCATGTTATTAATATGAGGCAACAATACATGATTGTTCGTAGCATGTTGACTTGGTAAGCATGTGCGGGTTGTTGTAAAATACCCCAACGACTTTAAAAGACTCCGAAAGCTCACTCAATATCTTTTCTTGCACTTTCTTGAACTCTTTTATACTTCATTGTTTTATCATTTCGTGCATTTGAATATGTTTTGACAAACGTAGCCCATTGAGGATAAACTCCGTTCGCTAAGTAGTAACCTTTTGCGTATGTGTTTCCATTTACTACAAATGAAGCTTCCGGAGTAATATTGTCAATAAGGTCATCAAATAAGTTTGAAGTCTAACATTGAGAACGTTATTTGCTCTAGCATACCAAAATATGCATGCCGAATCCACAAATCATATGATGCAACAATTTCAAGCATTAAAGTTGGGTATTTATGATCAAACCTTTTTATATTGCTCGTGTATTGCCTTCAGACATTTTATCCATTCCTAATGCATACAATCAATACTACCGAGCATTTCTGGTAGACGGTGTTTCCATTCGCGCAATCCATATATATGTTGGATGTCATTAAAATCGTGTTTTCTTAGAAACTCGGCTAAGTACAAAGTTTTTATGCAGTTAGTGGAGTTTTGTAAACAATCACGTGAGCAGTATTCACCAATTTGCAAATACTCGTCAAATGTATCAGGCGATGTGCCATATACCATTTGGCGTATGGTCGACATACATTTCATGATAGCAATCGACTCGTACAATCCGATCGTTGTTCTAAAAGTTGGAAGTATCCGGGAATAAGTTCAACATTATAATTTTGGAAACTTTGTTCACTGTTTGTAAAAATAGTTTAGAACTTGTACGATACATTCGTCTAAAATTCATCTCCATTTATTTAGGTGGGTTGTTTTCGTCGCCAAAATAATCGTCTAAAAGTCATTGTTTTGCAACCTCTCGTTTACCTTGTATGATAAGCTTCATAAGGCACATATATTTACTTGAATTGTGTTCAAAGTAAATATCGTACTAATCATAGTTGGGATCCATTAAGAAATTGAATGAAAATGTATATTTTTTAAGATGTGTTGAAGATATAAGTGTGTGTTAAAATAGTAGAAAGAAAAGTATTTTGTAAGATTTTAAAGAGTAAAAGTATATAGAGAAAAAGTTTTTTTTTTCTTTAAAAAAAAAATAGATTTTGCCCGTTGCCAACTAGCACAAAAAGAAAAACGATGAAAAAAAAGAAATAACGTTGATAACTGGCTGGTCACATTGGCGGGAGCCCTTGTAACACGAGCAATGATACGATGGCTCGCGTCATAGCCCCGGCTATAATACACCGATACCGAATGCTCTTAGATAATTAGAGGTATATGCTTATCAAAGTAAAAAAAATTGCATTGTCATAAATTGGGAGTGTTTAAGTCTTTAAGATGATCAATTTTTTTTTGTTTGTTAATATATTTAATCAGGGTAAAAGAAAACCTTTTAAAAAAAAATGATCCATAAAAAAATGATCCATTTTATTTTTGTTTCTTAGGTGATACAGTACATTTTAATGTTTTACGTTTTATTAATTGAGAAGGGATTCGGTGAAAAGAAAAAACTAAAATGAAAAAATAAGAAGAATTTCTAGCCACACATTTCAAATTAGAGTGAGATTTTTAAGGAGAGATGCATCTATATTTGTAGGTGCATATGGAATATGCGGTTATAATTTCTTCTCATCATTCTCATTTTAATTTTTCTTCTTATTTGATCTTTAACTCTTTATTAATTTGTGAAACTAGTAAAAGTGTTTTCTGAAATTACAAAATATTTTACCTTTAATCAATTTTTGGTTAGAAATGTTTTGTTTATTCGTAAGTTTTGGTTAGAAAATGATAAACTTGGAAAACTATTTTTAGAAAGAAGGCCAAAGGTGTTACTTGAAGAGTTGAAGCAGGTGTCTTCATCTGCAAAATCTAGGGTTGAGTCGAATGGGGTCCGGTCACCGGTGTAACTTCTACCTACCAAAAAAGAAAAGACATTGTGCTATCCCACCTCTCCCTAACACCGAGTAAGCTGCTCCTAATCACTTAATCATCCCAATCTTATATTACACACTAATCACATCTTTTATTAATCCAGGTTCTGTGGCAACCACACTAAACGCTCTGATGACACGTGGATTCAATGCTCCATCGACCCCTCTCAGTAAGCCTTCTACTAGACAACTTTATTTAATTTACTTTACAAAAAACGCTACTATCTAATGGGGGTATTTGGTTTAGCTTATTTTTTGGGCTTATGAGGCTAACTAAAACTTAGAAAAGCCGATAAGCTCACTTTTAACAGCTTATTAGCTTGACCTTATGGACTTACTTAAGTCCATAAGCTGAAGATGATATAAGCTGTCAAAAGTGAGCTTATTGCCTTTTCCAAGTTTTAGATTACCTCATAAGTCCAAAAAATAAGCTAAACCAAACACCCCTATTAGATAGTAGCGTTGTTTTGTAAATACACATATACAGCTTTACATGACTAAGAGTCAAATTTGTGTATTTTTCGAGTAGTTTGCTTGACTCAGACTGCAACGGGATACTAATTTTGATTTTTTTTAATGGACTAGCTCTGTACTTGAATCCAACCTTGAGTCTCACCTTAAACGGTGCCCATTGCTCAAACATAAGAACTCGTTGTCTTCCCAACCCTTCTATGAGCAGGGGATAAATGGAGGTGATGACGAGGAAGATGTTACATCGGAGTCTAAGAGGACGGCTGTGCACAACATGACTGTAGTGGAATTCGTGAAGATAATTGAGAAAATTAAGTCTGTTCATGAATCAATGTGTAAGGACATACAAGACTCCTACATTGTTCCGGAAGCTTGTAGTATGTGGATTAATCGGGCTATTGACGGGTATGTCATGCAGACTGTAGCTTTTCTGTTTTGGTTTGTGTATTGTAAATGAAAGCTTCAAGTAATATGCATAACTTGTGGCGTTGAGCTTCAAGTTTGATATCGTTAATATGCGTTAATCTGGATCATTATTGAGTAGTAACCTAGGGACGGCCTCTACAGATTACTGTAATTCTTAGGAATATATGTTTTTGATACACTAATAACTTATACAACATACGCAGATGCTTGTAAAGCAATACCTTAGGTGACAATTATGTATTTCAGGCTAGGGGGTAGGGGACCAGGGGTGGGTTCTTATAAAAGGGTCGTGAATGTATAAAGTGTAGGAAGAATTTTGCTGATGACACCGATGCACCGTTTTGCACACTTTGATGCACCAAACTTTTCCAAACTGATGCACCAAAGTGTAAAAATGGGTGCAAGAGACCTGTCAACAGCAAGTGATATCCTACATTTTTTCCATTAAGGCGACTATTTATTTGATCACATCCCTTTCATGGTATTGTGATTCTTTTGATACCCGTCCAGCTCATTCAGCTCAACCGTCTTGTTTTTCACTTTATCAATCTCTGTATTTTTTTATGTTTTGTTAAATTTATTTAGTTTTCAGGAAAATACCATTTCAAGAAAAGCATGTTATCCAGCAGGCATCAATTCTTGGAAACTTGGAAAAGCTTGGGGCAATGAAGTCTATTAGTACCGAGTTAACCCCCGAGCAGCGTAATTTCTCTGTTTCATCAGCAGATTCTAGTGATAGTCCTGCAGTAGTTGAGTTTGGAGCGGGAAGAGGGTACTTGACACAAATGCTAGCAGACTGTTATGGGGTCTCTAAAGTATTCTTGGTTGAACGCAGGTCATACAAACTCAAGGTTAGTCGAACTCACTATGCATCTATCTGTAAGTTCACATTCTTTGTCATGTTTTGTTTCTTATGTGTTAAAATAATATAAACTTTAGGCTGATAGAAGCTTGCGACAGAAAGAAAGCTTGGTGTTAGAGCGGTTGAGAGTTGACAGTAAGGGTTTTTTCCAAACTTATATTATTATTTTTACAAAACAATTTTTCATCTTTTCGTATTGTTATGCCGTTTTTGACTATATGGTATGCATTAACTTATATGTTAAATGTTTAAAACCCTTCAGTTTGGCAAACAAGAATTTATTCTAAACCAAATTAAATAGCACCAATTTATATATGACATCTCAAAGCAAAACTTCTTGTCACTTGTGCGAGACAGAGGAAGTATAAAAAGGTTTATTGAACTATGGCAAACAGATAGTTTGACTTTTGAGGGTCAAATGAGTTGCTTCTAGCTTAAAGTTGCCTTTTTTTCTCCATGTTGCAGTTGAGGACTTAAATTTAAATGCAATCGAGTCATTAAAAGGACTACCGTATTTAGCAATCGGAAAACATCTGTGTGGACCTGCAACTGGTAATGCAATATTTTAATCCATATTTAAGATATATTGCTGTATTAGTGATTAATAAATCCATTCATCTGTCAGATATGACGTTAAGATGTTGTGTTGGGGAAGGTGTAACTACGTCTTACCTGAGAGGAATATCTATAGCAACATGTTGCCACCATCTCTGCCAATGGAAGCATTACATCAGTAAAAAGAATCCCAACTCTTTAGAATTCACTACATTTAACATCCAAACAAAGTAACTTATAATACTTGTTGGGTTGTTACAGATAAAGGTTTTTTCTCAAGTTTAGGGATGACAAAAGACGAGTTCCATGCAGTTACATGGTTTACCAGCTGGGCAGTAGATGCAGACCATAGTTCCATCCTGGCTGATAGTTCTGAGAATGAATCGGATACAAAGACGTAATTATCAATCTAATTTATATGATATTACCAATTGACCCATTACATTGTGTTGACGTATTATTGTCATGTATTTGGCAGAGAAAATGAAAAGAGTTTAGGTGGAGTTGCTGATATGCCTGCGAAAGAATCAGATACAGAGATGTAATTATCAATCTAATTTATACGATATTACCAATTGACCTATTACATTACGTTGATGTATTATTGTCGTGTATCTGGCAGGGAAAATGAAAAGGGTTTAGGTGGAGTTGCTGATACAATAAGGAATATGTCTGCAAGAGAGCGGGCTGTGCTAGGGTTTATGTGCAAAGATATAATTGATGCGGGGAGGTTTATGTGGATGAGGGACTATGGACTAGAATCCGAGCTTGTTAAATATGTTCCATCTAACATTTCTCCTGAAAACCATCTGCTTGTTGCAAAGCGATGAGAATTGTAAATCAAATTTTGTAGGGGGAATAGGTATAAATGTGCTAAAGCCGTGATAGATTTGTAGCTGTTTATGGCTTCGAACCTTATGATCAGTTTTTTGGCTCACGCCATTCATTCAAAGATATGTATAAGCTATAAATTATTAAATTAAAGCACTCTTGGTGAGAATATAAATGACTACATAACTTCGGTCATTGAACTTGGTTGCTATTGATCTTGTGTTCAAGCATAAGTTGTTTCTTGATTGTATTACTTATTAGTATCATTCATACTACAGAATTCATATATTGGCCTAAAATGGTCTAATAACAACTTTCGTAGAACTACGAAATTAAAAACTGCGAAGAGAAAGTTGCAAGGCACAAACTAACATACAACGAAACAAAGCATCAAAAAACAAGTTGAAGATACTTGAACACCTTTCGTGTTTCATTGCAATGTACCTACTCCATCTTTGCTGCGTGATCAGTAAGTGAGGACATGTAGAATGACATTTACTCTTTCTTTAAACATCCGATAGCTAGTTCAAGATTCTATAAACGCTGTTGAGATAATACTAGAAACGACTTTACGAAACATTATGTTTGTGTTGAAAGGTGATAATACGTTGCTATACGCCTATGACTTTAAATAGAATTCTCAAACAACATTGGTAAAGTTTATATAGTTAAACAACCATAGGTTAGATAGAACTTAAAAGCCCTGCATTTTGATTTAACCAACACCTCCTAACCAATATAAATACAGTAAGATAACAAAAAGTAGACAGTTGCGGGGATAGCTCAGTTGGGAGAGCGTCAGACTGAAGATCTGAAGGTCACGTGTTCGATCCACGTTCACCGCATTTAACTTTTGTTTTGTTTTTGTTTTTGTTTTTGTTTTTAAATTTTGTTTTTGTTATTTGTGTTTGCCGTATCCTTTTTTCGTACGTCCTTCTAGCCGCATCTTTGATCATTCTGTGATTTTCATGAGCTCTTGGTCTTATCAATTCTTGTTTCTTATGAGTTCTTATACTGTCATGTATTGTATGTCTAGATGTCTATGTTTGTTTTTTACTCTTTATGATGATTATGTGTCTTTTTTTTTGTTGTTCTTTTTTTTAATGTTTTTATGCTTACATAGCTTCTCTTGACATGTGTAGTATGTTTTCATATATTACTATGCCATGTATCATTGCATAATCATGCATTCACATATTTCTTTTAGCACCTTCGCTCATATATACACTTTGCCGGAAGCCTATCTGAAAGCAGTCTCATTAACTTTGAGTTTACCCAAAGGTAGATAGGGGTATGATCTATGTATATTCTATTTCCCCAATTCCCCGTACCTCGCTCAGACGAAATTGAGTATCGTCGTATTTTTTTATTGGGCTTTCTTTTTCTATTTCTTTCTTATTGGGCTAGCTTATATCACCTCCAAAGCCCAATGGGCCACCATCATCTTCATCTCCTTCAACCTCCTCTCCTCTCCAACTGTTTCAAACAACCAACCATAACCGCCTTTTTCCTCCGCCGCAACAAAATGAACTCCGGCCAATACATCGGAGAAATCTCCGCCCTATGTTTCCTCCACCAATCACAACCCGACACGTCACCACCACTTCTCCTGGCAGGTATAAAATCTTTTTATTACTTTATAAACTATTAACTAATCAACACTTATTTATTTATTTATTTTTTTATAAAATATTAGGAACTGGTTCAGAGGTGCTATTCTATGACCTGAATACTTCACAAATGATAGCTTCGTTTCAAGTGTTTAACGGAATTAGGGTTCACGGTATCACATTGCTGACGTCATCTGATTCTTCACGTGTTTATACTGTTGCTGTGTTTGGTGAACGTAAACTGAAGCTGTTTAAATTTGATATCGAATTGCCGTTAGTTAGTTTGGTGTCTGTTGAGTCGTTGCCGAGTTTCGCTCACTGGATTTTGGATGTGTGTTTCGTAAAGGTGAATTTTATATGTTTCGCTTTGTTTCGTTATGTTATGGAGATGAGATTTAGGATTGCTTATTTCGTGAAGGTTGAATTTTGTTAAGTTAGTAAGCTCGTTCTTATGGTTTACGAGGTTGTTTATTTGAGCTAGTAGCTTATTCAAGCTCATAAGCTCAAGTTCATATGTTCGTAAGCCATTAAAATGAAGTCCGCCAAATAAGCTAAGACAGATAAAATGCTTATAAGCTGCTTTAAAGTACATGCTTCGTGAAACAGTGTTTGGAGTTGCTTATTTTGTAAAAAATTGCAATGTCTCAAAAATATAGTAATTTGTTGGAAAGCTCTAAAACATTCATTTTGTACAATGTTTTAGGTTATATATGCTGTTTACTTGGTAACTTAAAATTTCATCCCAAAAAAGCACTTTGAACTAAGCAGCTCTCTACCTTCTTATTAGAAACTGCTTATTTCACCTCAAAATAAGCAGATAAGCAACATCAGTTTGGATAAACAGAACTGTAACAGAAATATTAAGCAATTCCACACTGCCCTTTTTATATGTTTACTTGTGTAATTAGTTTTTGGATTGGTAGTAGGATTGTACAAGTGAAGCTAGTCGGTTTTTGGCGGTTGGATGTACGGATAATTCTGTGTATTTTTGGGATACAGTTGAGTCGAGAATCAGTTATGAGGTTAGATCTCCAGGTATAGTTGGTTTTTACTATGTGTAATGTAAAATGTAGTGATGTGAGTGCGTTTGTTTATGGTTTTAAGTTTATTGTTTGGTTTGCAGATAAATGTCTTTTATATGCGATGAGAATGTGGGGTGATAAATATGATTCTCTCCATGTAGCATCCGGTACCATTTTTAACGAGGTAAGTTAGTTTGGGTTATATGGTTGGATAGGTTTTTGTCTCCTGTTTTGGACATTTAATAGCTGATTTTGTTGTAAAATTTATCTTGGCAGATTATAGTTTGGAAAGTTGTTCGTGGGGATAGTACCTGTTGTTTAGACAGTACTGCAAAAGACAGTAAGATTGATGTTTGTGATCGCCGATATCAAGCTGTTCCGGTATGTAGGTTGGCTGGGCATGAAGGTTCTATATTCCGTATTACATGGTCTTTGGATGGATCGAAATTGGTGTCAGTCTCTGATGACCGCAGGTCATTTCTGGTCCCAACTTTGTAGTCTACGTGCTTTTATTGATTGTTAATTCACTGGAGTGGTGAAGTAAATGTAGAAATGTTTTCTGTGATTTGTTTTTAGTGCAGTGCTCGTATCTGGGAAGTTGGTACCGGACAAAGAGATTTGGCTGACGATGCAGAGGTGACCGTTTCTCGTTCTAGTGGCCCTGTGCTATTTGGCCACAGTGCTAGGGTTTGGGATTGCTGTATGTCTGACTCTGTAAGC
This sequence comes from Chrysanthemum seticuspe, assembly GCA_019973895.1. Classification (NCBI taxonomy): domain Eukaryota; kingdom Viridiplantae; phylum Streptophyta; class Magnoliopsida; order Asterales; family Asteraceae; genus Chrysanthemum; species Chrysanthemum seticuspe. Next base: position 67,102,125 of record BPTQ01000007.1, on the reverse strand, counting down.
CCACAATAAATACACTGACTTCTTACATTAAGTCATAAACTGTCATCAAAATAACCGACTTTGTTATCCCACTAATCTGTTTATTATGCATGGGTGTCAGTTAATTGTCACCGTGGGTGAGGATTGTACATGCCGTGTATGGGGACTGGATGGGACTCAACTTAAAGTAATCAAGGAACACATGTAAGTTAAAAGGAATCACATACGGCTTGCATATTTTATTTTGTAGTAACAGCCTGGATATATGATGTTTTACAATCCTAGTTTTAAGATATAGGAATAGCTAAAGTCGTATATCTTGCTATACAGAGGGAGGGGAGTATGGCGATGCTTGTATGATCCAGTCTCTCATCTTCTTGTAACTGCTGGATTTGATTCTGCCATAAAAGTGCATCAACTGCATTCTTCTTTGTCCATGGGTTCGGAAGGATGCAACGGGGTGGAAGATCATGACAAAAATCAAATATTTACTCTACAAATTCCAAATTCAAAGCGTACTTCACTAATGGATAGGTTTGTCAGTGTTAAGAATACTATTATTCATTTTATACCTTTTACCTTTACTTATGAATTGTTTTGGTGCACCTGCAGCAAAAGCGAATATGTACGTTGTATGCATTTTGCAAGTGAAGATACACTTTATGTTGCCACAAACAATGGTGTCCTTTACCTTGCAAAAATATCTGATACTGGTGATGTAGTATGGACTCAGATCTTTCGTGCCAGCGAAGATATTCCAATAGTATGTATGAGCGTATTTCCAGGTGGCGCTTCTTGTGTGGATAACTGGATTTCCCTAGGAGATGGTAAGGGAAGATTAACTGTTGTTAGAGTCGTTGATATCACGACACCAGAGGACAATTGTTTCTACACTTGGCCTGCTGAAGCTGAGAGGCAGCTGTTAGAAACATTTTGGTGCGCGTCTTTGGGGCCCACATACGTCTTCACAGCTGATCCTAGAGGAAGGTTGAAGCTATGGAATATCCAGTCAACTTCTGAAAAAGAAACACGACTAACTAATGCATTATTAGTAGCAGAATTTACGTCATGCTTTCCTACAAGGATAATATGCTTAGATGCATCATTTCAGGAAGAGGTATTAGTGTGTGGGGATCTTCGTGGAAATCTAATTTTATTTCCTTTTTTAAGAGATCTATTGCTAGGGGAATCTGTTCCTTCGGTTTCCCAGATTGCCCCTATAAATTACTTCAAAGGAGCTCATGGCATATCTAGTGTGAGCAGTGTTTCCATCCATGGTTCAAGTTTAAGTAATGTCGAACTACACTCGGTAAGCTTCAAGTGTATTTCTTATCGACAAATTTATGGAAATGGTAAAATTTTGGTTTTATTGTAATTCGTTGGTTATTTCTGTAGACCGGAGGAGATGGTTGCATATGCTATATGGAATATGATAAAATTGAACAAAAACTGGAGTTTGTTGGAATGAAACAAATAAAAGAGCTAAGTTTGGTCCAATCCTTCTATCCCATTGACAATCCTGACTATGCAATAGGCTTCGCGTCAGCAAACTATATACTATGGAATTTGTCAACCGAGACTAAGGTTCATTCTTTCTCACGCCTTTTCCTGTCATTTGACTATCTTGACCCACTTATGCATATTTTAATACTGTTTGCCCGTGCTTTATTGTTGCAACAGGTTGCTGAAATTCCATGTGGTGGATGGCGGCGTCCTCATACTTATTTTCTTGGTGATGTACCAGAGATCAAGAATTGCTTTGCGTTTGTTAAGGTTTGTGCTCAAATTCATGCATTTGCATAACTTTTCTTTTAAAAGTTGCATGTCTTAATTTTTAGCACCTTCTTAGTTTCTCACTTTGTATACCCTTCTTCTCTCACAGGATGAAGTAATTTATGTGCACAAATACTGGGTACAAACTACTGACAGGATATATCCTCAGAATCTCCATCTGCAATTTCATGGCCGAGAGATGCACTCACTATGTTTCATAAATGATCATACCAACTTCAGCACACATGAAAAACAATCAGGTTTCATAGCAACGGGTTGTGAAGATGGAACTGTGAGGTTGACAAGGTACAAGCTAATTAACAAAAATCAAATTTACTTATCTTTATAATTTTGTGCAACTTATGATGCAAAATACACAGGTATTCTTCGGGTACTGATAACTGGTCTGCTTCAAAATTGCTTGGTGAGCATGTTGGCGGATCAGCTGTAAGATCACTTTGCTCTGTATTTAAGGTACATACTCTTAAAGATGATATGGACACGAAAAAGCATGGAATACCTATAGACGATCAGGAAAACCAGTTCCTACTAATTTCAGTTGGTGCAAAAAGGGTCCTAACTGCTTGGAAGCGTAAGATTAGTTCAATGTCGTTCCAATGGCTTTCAAGTGATTTTCCGACCAGAAACAGCGGTACAAATTTGAAAGAGTCAAAGAAGGAGAAAACCAATGGAAATATTGATAACGGTTCAGCTGATTCACTTACTCAAGAAAAGAATGAACTTTGCTGCACTGATAGTTTAGAAAATGACTGGCGGTACATGGACGTGACTGCTTTTCTTGTGAAGCTTTCTGGTTCAAGGTGGTTTATGATCTAATACGTGGCTATCTTAATTAGTTCTTATTACCTAACTCCACCATTTGAAACTTATTAATCATGTTTGTTTGCAGGACATCTGTGTGCTTCATTGTTGTTGCTTGTTCAGATGCCACAGTTACATTAAGAGCTCTAGTACTGCCTCATCGGCTTTGGTATGCATGAATGTCATATGGTCTATATCCACTTCTTTTTCGCTTTACACTGAGTGTTTTTATTTGTTTATTTATAGAGATGACTTAAACAGGTTTCTCTTTTGTTTTGAAACCCCACAACACATCATTCTCATTCTTTTTATACCATTGCAGGTTTGACATAGCATTATTGGTTCCTTCAGCGTCACCAGTTCTGTCATTGCAACATGTCGTCGTTCCTGAACTTCAAAGTTCTGAAGGTATTCCCTTATCAAATCTAAACCCCCAACCCATTTTATATTTTTTATTATATTAACCTCCAGTCTCTTTTCCCAGATAAAAGTCAGACAAGAAACCTGTTTATTGTCATTAGTGGATCTACAGATGGAAGTATTGGCTTTTGGGACGTGACTGAAAAAGTCGAAGCTTTTATGCAAAATTTATCAGTCCTGTGCCAGAAAGACAGCAGCAACTTTCAAAAAAGACCACGCACTGGACGAGGAAGCCAAGGTGGACGGCGGTGGCGCTCATTGGACAAACCTGCTGCCACATCAGAGACAACTGACAGTGACCATATGCAAGAGCAAACATCATCAAATTTAAGTTCTTCACAAGAAATAGATATGATACAACCCTTGCATGTTCTGAAAAACGCTCACCAATCTGGGGTGAATTGTCTCCATGTTTCGGATGCTAGAAATAATGAATCTTGTTTCTCTTGCTATGTTGTAAGTGGTGGTGATGATCAAGCACTTCATGGTTTTTGTTTTAATGTGAGAAGTTCTGATAAATCAACCTCAGAAAAGTACCAGATTGTATTTTCACATCATGACAAAATTGCCTCAGCTCATAGCTCAGCTGTAAAAGGTGAAATTCAAAACATTTCTTCAATTTATGGCTTTTACCGTCTAGGGCCAATTGTTAAAACGGTATGCTGTTTAATTGTGACTCAAGTATGATATTTGTGTATAGGTGTATGGACAGATGGGCATTGGGTTTTCTCCACTGGGCTTGATCAGCGAGTGCGTTGTTGGCGCGTGTCAGTGGATGGAAAATTAAGCGAGCATGCTCATTTGGTTGTTAGTGTACCTGAACCAGAAGCACTGGATGTTAGCGTGTGTGGAAGGAATATGTATCAAGTAGCAGTTGCTGGAAGAGGGATGCAGATGATGGAATTTTCAGCTCCTACAGACGCGTAGTTTGTTTTGAAGGATATTTTGTTTTAAGATAAGATCAATAGGTATTTAGATATTGATTGTGTGTATTTGGAAAGAATTGTTGTACTTTGACACAGTGTGATTCAAAGATCCATATAATGCATTTTTTGGTTAGCACAAATATATCTTGGTTAGCATTTTTTTAGTTTGCAATACGAGTTGATATAATCTAGAGTAAATTTGCAAATTTCGTCCTTAATGTTTGCCAAAATTGCACATGACACACCGAGAGAAAAAAATTGCAAATTAGTCACCGAGAGCTAAAGTTGAGTGCAAAATCGCCACCGAGAGCTAACGAGCGTTAGTTCTCTTGTTAACTAGACTCAACCGATTATGTCCTGAGGGTAATCTTGTCATTTCACGCTTTTGATTTATCACACCTGGCAATTTGTCTTCCCAATGAAGACTTTTTTTCAATGACAAAATTTGCAATGCTAAACTTTTGATCTTTGTACTACATAACCATAATAAACTGACCCATTTAACAATATCCTAAACACACAGTCTCTCATGCCTCTTTGCAAACTCTAAAAAAATAAACACTCATCAATGGCAAACCAACTTCTCCGTCTTGATGAACTAGCAAAATCTGCAAACTCGACAATGATGGTTGATCAAGTGCGCGTTTTAATGGAGAGGTAAGTAGACAAGGACATGAAGTTTGAGACGAAATTTAAAGAGCTTTGTTTGGAGATGCTTGATACTGTGAAAGACAAGGCAGAAGTGATTGAGGAGCCGGAAAAGTTTCCACGTTTACGTGCTAACCCTGAGGCTGCGGCAACTGATCGTGTGTTGTAGCGTGTGCAAAAGAGAGATTTGGAGACGACAACTCGTCTCCAAATTATGGTGAATCAATCCTACCTTGGTGCGTGTGAGAAGCTCCTCCATGCTACGAAGTTGAAGGACGGGATAGTAAGTTAGGGTTTTGGTACACGAGGTTGTGTTGGCTTTTGGGTTGTAGCTTTTAATCTTGTGTTTAGGTTAAGTATGTTTTTCTCATGGTTGTAGCTTTTGGGTTAGGGACTTAGGGTGTTGTAAATGTCCTTATGTTTATGAATATAATCCTTTAAGTTTATGAATATCTCATTGATGTTTGTTGTTTTTACAATTTTACTTGTCCATATTATCTTGATCTTTGCATTTTGCTTAGACCATATGTTCTTCATATGGTCGTTGTTTGATCTTTCGTGTTGATAAAGGGGTGATTGGAAAGTGTTTATGGGAGGCTTCTATTTCATGTTAGATCTCAAAGTTATGTAAGCATTCTTAGGAAACAAGCATCCGATTGCCTAAATCAATAACTGATATGAATACCATGTTTGACTTTTAAAGTTTGACTTTTGCAAGTTAATCTAAATGCACACAATTGCCTAAAATTGCCTAATTAGTAGGCTTCCATTTCATGTTAGATCACAAAGTTATGCAAGCATTCCTAGACTATACACTAGATTGTACCGAAAGAACAATGCTAAAACACTAACTCATATGAGTACCATGTTTGACTTTTACAAGTCAATCTAAATACACACAATTGCCCAAAATTGCCTAATTGGTAGTCTTTCATTTCATATTAGACCACAAAGTTATGCAAGCATTCCTAAACTATTACACAACCATTAGATAAAGTTAACAAAAACTACATACTGTCTTAATCTTCTACTACACAACCATAGCAGAAATATAACAGTTTATGCAAGTAAACATAAAAGCATTGATTGAGCATCATCTTAAGTTCTTCTTGTCAGCCATCAGTCTTTTCCTCTTGATTGATCTAATTTGGTCTCCAACATCTCTTCTTCAAAAGTTGCAGCACACAAATCATCTGGAATCACAACCCCATCAAGTTCACCATCAACAACTTCTTCTGCAACCATTTCTGCATCTACTACCTCAACTGGAACCACATCCCTTCATCAGCTGAGAAAACTCCTTCATGTGCGACAATTGTAGCGGATAAATCATCTAGAATCACAACCCCATCAGAAACAACTTTTTCACCATCAACAACCTCTTCTGCAACCATTTCTGCAGCTACCACGTCAACTGGAACCACATCCCATTCATCATCAATTGCTTGATCATAAATAGCATATAACTTTGTTACTTCTTGATTCGCTCCAAACGGTCTATCTTTTATTAGTCAACCACTTGTGAATGGTCAACCATAAAAGTCAAACAGCTCAGAACAGAATGCAATAAAGTCCAGAGGAGTTTAGTGTATCCCCGGGTCGTTAAGTCCCAACGAGGTGTGTAAACTGTAATACAACGAATCTGTGATCGGGTGAATATTGAACAGGAAAAGGTTATGATTGATTACACTAAGGAAATTAAATCTAATAAAGACTTTGAAGTCATTTTAATTCTATATTTAAAATCGTTTAACGATTAAAACCTAAAACGCGTACGTTTACTGAATTTTACGTAAACGTAAAAAAATAAAACGTAAATTTAAAAGAATAAAACACCTACGGATATGAAAATGATATTTTTGCAATCCTAATAATAAAAGAAAATTATAGGAAAATTAAAATTATTTTTAAAACTATTTATTTAATTATTATTAATTAAAAACTATTTTTAACTATTTAATAATACCCTAAAATATAATAAAATATGAAATAAAGCTAGAAAAATAAAATTATGACTTAGAAAAATCTAAAATATTATAAAACTTATTTTAAAACTGAAAAGATATTTTTTATGCTTTTTATTTATTTTTTATTAATTATAAACTATTTAAACTTAATTAAATTCTAGAAAAAAGAATATGAACAGTAAAAATTATGAGAAATTTCCTAAAATTATTTTATATTATATAAAAGCTAGGAAAAATATAAAAACATGATTTTAATTAATAAAAGTTAATTTAACTATTTAAGACTTTAATATTAATTAATTATTAATTAAACTATTTAAAAATACTAGATGACAAAGGAAAAATCTGGAAAAATTACTTTTTTGCTTTTTATAATTATCTTAAGCTATGAAAATTGAAAAATTATTTTTCTGAAGCTTTTCTAATTTATTTGTATTAAAAGCTATTTAAAAAGTCCTAAAAACTGTTTTAAATTAGGAAAAATAGCAAACAGTGATGAAAAATTATGAAAAATTTAGGAAAATTCTAAAATATTATTCTAATTCTATTAAAATTATAAAAGCTAGGGCTTATGTGGAAGAAAATGAAACTGTAGTGATAAGCAGTTCGAAATAAGCTACTAGATTAAGCTATAAGCTACCAAATTTCACCAAATTATCAAGACAGCTAATTTATGCTAAATTAAGTCTAACTTAACTAATTAACAGTACTCTAGATCACTAAATAAGCTTAAACTAGATTTGAGCTTATGGGATTAATTAAGCAAAACAGTTTATAAGGGGGCTACTTTAAGCTAATGAATAAGCTATCCTAATAAGCTAAATGGGAAAACAGAAGTTAGGACCTAGAGATCACCTAGCAGACTACACATGGGCCAATTCTCAGCTCCTAATGAGCTTATTTGAATCCTGTGCAAAGGCTGCAAGTTGCCTAAATTCACACTCAGTATTAGCTGAGTATGAACAGGGCAAATCAGCTCTAAAGGGGAGCTGATTAAGAGCTTTTAGAGACTTGGAAAAATTACACAAAAAACAGATTTAAGATCTTGACCAACTGAACTAGGACATATCCCATTTTCATTAATTTTGGTTCAGAAACAAATCCATGAAAATTCAACAAAGTTTGGTGAAAAACAGATTTAACACTTTTGACTTTTTGAGACAATTTTAACATTTTGACTAAAATGAGATTCTGAGCTTATGAAATTGAATGTAAATAATGTTTTATGACTAAATGAACTTGACTTAAGCTAGATTTACTACTATTAATCCTATATGCAAAATGTAGAAATCTAATTTCTACTTAACTAAGAATGAAAGCAGTTTAGGAAGAATTTTGACTTTAACGGATTCTAAATGCAAGTAAATGACTTAAGTGACTATAATATACCTAAGAGAGACTAATGCAATGACAACTGACCACTAATCCTTCCTCTAACTCAGATTTTATCAATAATCCAAACAGTCCTTTAGGTTATTTAATAAGCAGGTTAAACACCTTAATCCTACTCCTAGTGTGCAGAGATTAAAACAAGCATAAAACTAAGATCCTAAAGCTGAAACAAGATCAAATCAAGTACTAACATGGTCTAACACAACCTAAAATCAATAAGCATATGTGACAGTTTTTAAAGAAGAATGAAAATCAAACTCACATGAAGTCCAGCTTAATGGAGCTTAATACAGAACCAAACCAACCATTTTAAGACCAAATCCAATCCAGAATTTAGCTCAGCATCAACCCAACTCCATTTCCATACCAAATTTCACCTCAGTTGACTTTCGTTGACCTTTTTTTGGTTTTTCTAATTTAAAATACTAAAGTCTAATGCAGGCTCATGAAAAGCTATAATAAGCTTGTCTGAGCTTGTATGAAGGGTAAACGAGCTTTTGTAACTTCTAATTAGTATAAATGATTTAATACGAATTACCAAGAAACATAAAAACTTGAAATCTTATTAACTTGGAATAATTACAATACAAAAGTGAAATTTAACTTGAAATAAACTTAATATTACACTAAGAACTGAAATTTAGGCTAAAACAGATATTAAAGAAGTTTTACACTACAAAGTTGGTCTAAAACATGCGACACCTATTTCTATGTCTTCTTTTCCTTTTAATAGACATCCAAAAAGCTTCTTGTCGACCTCTGATTAAATCCCACCATTGGATAGGCCTTGATATCATCTTAATCGTGCACTTGGCATTTTGGCGGGAAAAATATCTTTGAGCAGGTTTTGGTAATTAATGCAATTTGGGAGGATGTGGAGGTGGAAGGGAGTGGGTAAGCAGCTGGGGAGACAGGTGGAAAGGTGGTGGTGAGGTGGTAGGCAGGTGAAAACCACTGGTTTTGGTTTGCAGGAGTGGGAGAGGGGGATGTACAGTGCTTCTGGTTTTGGCGGGTTGACTTTATTTGACCGCTGGATAATAATAGACGCGGGTTCACAATGGGATTTGGACTGGGTCAAGGTTTATTGGCTGGGTTAATAATACAAAAGAAAAGGGGGTCCATTTGGTTTTTAATACACAAGGACTAATTTTGCAATTTCGGCAAACTTGAGGGACTGAACCTGTCACTTTTCCAAACTTATCACAAGGACCTATCCTGCCATTTATGAATAGTACAAGGACCACTATGCATAAAATTCCATTTTTAAATATCCAAGGACTATTTATGACATTTTTCAAACTTTAGGGACCTAAGTTGTAATTTTGCAATTTTAAATTTCAAGGACCAATTTTTACAACTCATGAATCCCTAGGGACTTTAAATAACATTTTTCTTTATTTTGATTTACCAAGGACTAAATTTGACAACTTTTGAAACTTGGGGGACTAAAACTGCCAATTATGCAAACTTGATACGTTTTTCACCTGTTTTTGATATTTTTGCATTTGAAACACATAAAACACTTATTTGTGATATTTTTATCATTTTGATGCATTTCTGAGTGTTTTCAGATGTTTTTGGCATTCTAAATGGTACAAAAATGATGAGTATTTAGACACTCATCAATCCCCCACACTAAGATATTGCTAGTCCCTAGCAATCTTTTGAGAAAAATTAATGGATTTCATCTCTTTACCAAAAGCCATTACTTCTGGAGTAGCCAATTGTTTTAGTTCAAGTAAGAACTTTGGTACAATGATAACCAAATGATTTTGAGCAAATCACCAGCTGTAAACGGTTTTGATTTGTCTTTACCAGAAGCCGTTTGCTTCTGGACTAGCCAACTCTTAGATAAATTATCAATATTATCTTTGGTGAGTTAATTACCAATTATGGCTTTCCAACTGCCTTTACCACAAGCCATAAACTTGCGGGCTAGCCAACTCTTCACTAATTAAAGATATGGTGAGCTGAACACCATACAATTTTGGGAAAATTGCAAGCCGTCAACGGATTTGATATATCTTTACCAAGAGCCGTTTGCTCCTGGATTAGCCAATCCTTATGTGGGTTAGACATGGTGGACTGATTACCATTTGTTGTGTTTAGTACATAGTACTTCCACTAATTTTTTTTTTTAAAATTTGGCCATTTTGGAGGAAAAAGGGACTAAAAGGGTACATTTATGATCAAATTCGCCAGAATTTCCCCCCCACACTTAGAAATGAATATTGTCCTCAATATTCAAAGTCCCGGCTATTATGCCGAATCCTTGAACGTAAGAAGATAACATTACTAGCTAAGTGTAGAAACACAACAACTATTCTCTTTTTAATATTTACAATTTTCGTTCATTTTTAAGATCTATATACAACATGTGGGGCATCTCCCCCACACTAAGGTGGTACACACAGGTGAAAACCCATGTTTAACTACTGTTTTTGATTACCGAGTCGCTAGCTTGACTCGACCCCGAATTAATTTGTTCATGGGGAAGTAAGTGGAAGAGACAATCTTCATCGGACTTTCATTCAAGATGTTTGTATAAACATTGAAGTACGTGAAAGTTCCACACCGATGAGATATACATAGAACCGGCTCAAAAATGATAAATGAAAATGCCGGGATCAAAAATAGTGTCCTCATTCCCGAAGGAGAAAAGGGAACGAGAAACCACACCATCTGTGAAAAATGGAATAAAGATGTGCATCACAATGCAATCCCATTCTTCATTAGTGAGGAGCAAATCACCATTTTTGACATTTTTAAGTTTAAATTTGAAGCTTGTATGGTGATTGTCAAAGGAATTTCCGGTAGGGAGGGTTGGAAACGGTTCTTCAATCAACAGATTTTCCAGAAAAAGGATGTCCCCCTCCGAATCAAAATAAGTATTATCAATTCCTGTTGGAATCGACTCATCACTAAGAAAGGCATCGACTTCATTCCAAAAGTTGTCATCTTCCTCATCCGGAGTGAGAGAAGGAATGGAAAAGTCGGAAATGGGACAAGAAATGAGTGGATGATCATTATATAGGAGATTTTCAGTTTCTCCAAGATCGGCTTCGAAATCAAAGAGATCATCGTCACTTTCTGATGAAAGTGGACTGATGTGAGTGAGTTCATCGGTGAACTCCTCAAGAAGAGGATCAGACTGTGGGAGTGATGCCTCAACATACTCGATGTCTCCATAAGATTTACAATCATCGCTAAAATCGGAGAAAGTCTCAAAATGATATTTTGAACACTCAAGAGGGAAAGGAGAATCACACATATGCTCAGAAGTTTCCTGTGACTCTCTCGGGATTGGGACAAGGTTCTCAACACTAGACTTTATGAATTCGTCCAATTCCTTTTCAGGAACAGTGTCAAGATGCTCATCCCCCATATTTAGAGAGTGAGTGGGAATATCGGGTGTGATAACAACAGACTGAGGGAGTTGAGAAGGACTAGCATACATATGTTTTATACTTTCCATTTGTTCTTCTGCTAGTAATTCCATCATAGTCTTTTCTCCCTGATTTTTCATGGAAGGAATTTCAACTGATGAACTTGATGAACCTGTACAAAATTGACGAATATCAAGGGTAACTTCATCATCATCGTCATCAGGAATGAAACGAAATCGAGAGCTAGATTTGGTTGCTTTTTCTTTTGCAATTGATTCCCTAATAGATTTTTCAAAGGCAATTTGGGAATTTAATTTAGCAGCCCACTCTTCGGCTAACAATTCTTCCATGGATTTCTCATTTGGATTATCTTGGGAATGTTTACATTCCTTCAAATCTTTCACTAAATCCAAAAGATCAAGGAGAAGATTTTGAGGAAGTGGCTCAGGCTGAGGTGGTGCCTGATTCACTTGGTACTGTAGAGGTTGGTCATGATACGAAGAGTCGTAATTGTTACAAGGAAATGGATTCCTTGTTTGACAATCAGAGCTAAAGTGAGGACCTCCACAATACTCACAACAGTAAAATTGATGTAGCTGTGAATTATATGTGTTGTAGTCATAATTGTTATCAGGAACCTGCTCATAGACAAGCGTGTTTCCCGATTGACAATCAGAACTGGAGTGTGAACCACCACAGTACTCACAACAGTAAAACTGCTGAGTCTCACAGTGTGGTAGCTGATGGAATAAATCAGTTGTGTTATGGTAGGAATAGGGATCCTGGTTATAGACAGACCCGTTTCCTGATTCCACCATGCTACAACTGGGGCAATTGCCACCATTATAAGGACCACCACACCATTGACAACCAAGAGGGTGAGGATGAGACATAGAAAGAATCAAATGGTTTTTAGAGGGTAAGAAATGTAGAATCAAAAGATGTGAGAGGGTAAAGATGGATATTTTTGGATTTTTGAATAAACATTTTGTAAAAATAAGAAAGAAAATCTTTTTGGGTTTTTGCGTTTGTTGAAAACTTGAATAATAAAAAATAAAAAAAATGTTTTTGGTAATCGATTCGTCAAACAAATTAACTTCAAGATAATTTTGGTTTTATATGAAAACAAGGAAATATGGACAAAGATGGTAAATATACAATGGTTGTATATTCAACAATCACTGATTCTTCAAATTCGTAGAACGCAGCACACCTCCCCGGCAGCGGCGCCAAATTTTGATTCGCTCCAAACGGTCTATCTTTTATTAGTCAACCACTTGTGAATGGTCAACCATAAAAGTCAAACAGCTCATAACAGAATGCAATAAAGTCCAGAGGAGTTTAGTGTATCCCCGGGTCGTTAAGTCCCAACGAGGTGTGTAAACTGTAATACAACGAATCTGTGATCGGGTGAATATTGAACAGGAAAAGGTTATGATTGATTACACTAAGGAAATTAAATCTAATAAAGACTTTGAAGTCATTTTAATTCTATATTTAAAATCGTTTAACGATTAAAACCTAAAACGCGTACGTTTACTGAATTTTACGTAAACGTAAAAAAATAAAACGTAAATTTAAAAGAATAAAACACCTACGGATATGAAAATGATATTTTTGCAATCCTAATAATAAAAGAAAATTATAGGAAAATTAAAATTATTTTTAAAACTATTTATTTAATTATTATTAATTAAAAACTATTTTTAACTATTTAATAATACCCTAAAATATAATAAAATATGAAATAAAGCTAGAAAAATAAAATTATGACTTAGAAAAATCTAAAATATTATAAAACTTATTTTAAAACTGAAAAGATATTTTTTATGCTTTTTATTTATTTTTTATTAATTATAAACTATTTAAACTTAATTAAATTCTAGAAAAAAGAATATGAACAGTAAAAATTATGAGAAATTTCCTAAAATTATTTTATATTATATAAAAGCTAGGAAAAATATAAAAACATGATTTTAATTAATAAAAGTTAATTTAACTATTTAAGACTTTAATATTAATTAATTATTAATTAAACTATTTAAAAATACTAGATGACAAAGGAAAAATCTGGAAAAATTACTTTTTTGCTTTTTATAATTATCTTAAGCTATGAAAATTGAAAAATTATTTTTCTGAAGCTTTTCTAATTTATTTGTATTAAAAGCTATTTAAAAAGTCCTAAAAACTGTTTTAAATTAGGAAAAATAGCAAACAATGATGAAAAATTATGAAATATTTAGGAAAGTTCTAAAATATTATTCTAATTCTATTAAAATTATAAAAGCTAGGGCTTATGTGGAAGAAAATGAAACTGTAGTGATAAGCAGTTCGAAATAAGCTACTAGATTAAGCTATAAGCTACCAAATTTCACCAAATTATCAAGACAGCTAATTTATGCTAAATTAAGTCTAACTTAACTAATTAACAGTACTCTAGATCACTAAATAAGCTTAAACTAGATTTGAGCTTATGGGATTAATTAAGCAAAACAGTTTATAAGGGGGCTACTTTAAGCTAATGAATAAGCTATCCTAATAAGCTAAATGGGAAAACAGAAGTTGGGACCTAGAGATCACCTAGCAGACTACACATGGGCCAATTCTCAGCTCCTAATGAGCTTATTTGAATCCTGTGCAAAGGCTGCAAGTTGCCTAAATTCACACTCAGTATTAGCTGAGTATTAACAGGGCAAATCAGCTCTAAAGGGGAGCTGATTAAGAGCTTTTAGAGACTTGGAAAAATTACACAAAAATCAGATTTAAGATCTTGACCAACTGAACTAGGACATATCCCATTTTCATTAATTTTGGTTCAGAAACAAATCCATGAAAATTCAACAAAGTTTGGTGAAAAACAGATTTAACACTTTTGACTTTTTGAGACAATTTTAACATTTTGACTAAAATGAGATTATGAGCTTATGAAATTGAATGTAAATAATGTTTTATGACTAAATGAACTTGACTTAAGCTAGATTTACTACTATTAATCCTATATGCAAAATGTAGAAATCTAATTTCTACTTAACTAAGAATGAAAGCAGTTTAGGAAGAATTTTGACTTTAACGGATTCTAAATGCAAGTAAATGACTTAAGTGACTATAATATACCTAAGAGAGACTAATGCAATGAAAACTGACCACTAATCCTTCCTCTAACTCAGATTTTATCAATAATCCAAACAGTCCTTTAGGTTATTTAATAAGCAGGTTAAACGCCTTAATCCTACTTCTAGTGTGCAGAGATTAAAACAAGCATAAAACTAAGATCCTAAAGCTGAAACAAGATCAAATCAAGTACTAACATGGTCTAACACAACCTAAAATCAATAAGCATATGTGACAGTTTTTAAAGAAGAATGAAAATCAAACTCACATGAAGTCCAGCTTAATGGAGCTTAATACAGAACCAAACCAACCATTTTAAGACCAAATCCAATCCAGAATTTAGCTCAGCATCAACCCAACTCCATTTCCATACCAAATTTCACCTTAGTTGACTTTCGTTGACCTTTTTTTGGTTTTTCTAATTTAAAATACTAAAGTCTAATGCAGGCTCATGAAAAGCTATAATAAGCTTGTCTGAGCTTGTATGAAGGGTAAAAGAGCTTTTGTAACTTCTAATTAGTATAAATGATTTAATACGAATTACCAAGAAACATAAAAACTTGAAATCTTATTAACTTGGAATAATTACAATACAAAAGTGAAATTTAACTTGAAATAAACTTAATATTACACTAAGAACTGAAATTTAGGCTAAAACAGATATTAAAGAAGTTTTACACTACAAAGTTGGTCTAAAACATGCGACACCTATTTCTCTGTCTTCTTTTCCTTTTAATAGACATCCAAAAAGCTTCTTGTCGACCTCTGATTAAATCCCACCATTGGATAGGCCTTGATATCATCTTAATCGTGCACTTGGCATTTTGGCGGGAAAAATATCTTTGAGCAGGTTTTGGTAATTAATGCAATTTGGGAGGATGTGGAGGTGGAAGGGAGTGGGTAAGCAGCTGGGGAGACAGGTGGAAAGGTGGTGGTGAGGTGGTAGGCAGGTGAAAACCACTGGTTTTGGTTTGCAGGAGTGGGAGAGGGGGATGTACAGTGCTTCTGGTTTTGGCGGGTTGACTTTATTTGACCGCTGGATAATAATAGACGGGGGTTCACAATGGGATTTGGACTGGGTCAAGGTTTATTGGCTGGGTTAATCATACAAAAGAAAAGGGGGTCCATTTGGTTTTTAATACACAAGGACTAATTTTGCAATTTCGGCAAACTTGAGGGACTGAACCTGTCACTTTTCCAAACTTATCACAAGGACCTATCCTGCCATTTATGAATAGTACAAGGACCACTATGCATAAAATTCCATTTTTAAATATCCAAGGACTATTTATGACATTTTTCAAACTTTAGGGACCTAAGTTGTAATTTTGCAATTTTAAATTTCAAGGACCAATTTTTACAACTCATGAATCCCTAGGGACTTTAAATAACATTTTTATTTATTTTGATTTACCAGGGACTAAATTTGACAACTTTTGAAACTTGGGGGACTAAAACTGCCAATTATGCAAACTTGATACGTTTTTCACCTGTTTTTGATATTTTTGCATTTGAAACACATAAAACACTTATTTGTGATATTTTTATCATTTTGATGCATTTCTGAGTGTTTTCAGATGTTTTTGGCATTCTAAATGGTACAAAAATGATGAGTATTTAGACACTCATCACTTCTTCAGTTGCAATTACTTGATCTAGTTCATCCAATGCTTCATCAATTTTAGCAAACATGTCACTAATATCTTGAGGCTCTTCAGCTAAATGGTATGGGTCATGTGGCCATTCAACTTCTATGCCTTGATCCACCTCTTCATCACTAAACCAAGTCTCAAGATCCCCTTCCTTTCCACAAATGGTAACTTCATCATTAATGGTAACATCACCACTAATGGTAACATCATCATCTGTGTCATAATACGAAAGATCAAACACACCCTGTTTAGAATTCAAATCATCAAAATCGACCTCATTTGGAAACTCTAGGGAATCCTAACTTGAATTCTCTAACCCAAACTCATGGTCAATATCTGCCAATTTTTTTTTCTGAATTCAAACTCATCACTCAGCCCTTTTGACCTATTTGCAAGTATTTTTTCTGCAGACCATGGTGGCGGAAACTCATTATCAGAATCAGTTCCATCTTTCCCACCTTGGTTAGTCTGATTCCACTCTAACAATGGTAATTTACCATTGTTTCCACGCTCACCATCAAGCTCTTTTCCAACAACATCATTGACATCATGATCCACCATTTCTTCTATCACCACACTCTTACCCTTACTCGTCATTCGCTTCATCATGTCCATCGTTACCGATGAAACACCCGTTTCAATATACACCCCCACTTCTCTAAATCTAGGAACATACTCCATAAGTTTGAACACATCTTCATCAGACTTTAGTGGTAGCAAACCTACATCCAATGACTCCACATGTATCCTAAAATGCGTAAACAAAACCGTACCATCTATGTAACCTAAATCCTTAAACACTTCTTCCAATAAGTTCATTGAAAACATGTTACAGTGAACTAAGTCAAACCAATCTATATCTACAAAAAGATACCTTCTTTCTAGTAGTGAGGTACATCGTGATGGATTTGCAAAGTAAACATGTTTTCATTTAAATTTTTGCAACAGATAAAATATCAACAAGTTTTCATTTGCATGGTCTAGAAAATGGACAAAACAATCTAAAATATTAAACGAAAAATAAGCTTAACATAAAGGAGACTTAAATCAGGGATGGGGGTACTGTGTGCACGATTTTTGCCAAAACTTAACCATTCTCAAGATCTTGTTATTTTTCTTGTGATATTCAACACACACACACACACACACACATATATATATAAAACATTGGAACAGTTATTTCTTGGCTTTCGAGAAGACAAATTGCCAGGTGTGATAAATCAAAGGCAGGAAAACGTGAAATGACGAGATTACCCTCAGGACATAATCGGCTGAGTCCAGTTAACAATGAACTAACGCTCGTTAGCTATCGGTGGCGATATTGCACTGAACTTTAGCTCTCGGTGGCTAATTTGAAATTTTTTCTCTCTAGATGTGGTATGCGCAATTTTGGCAAACATTATGGACGAAATTTGCAATTTACCCTATAATCTATATCAATCAAAGAGAAATGATAAATAATATTGTCTACTTAACATTCCTACAAAGGAGAAATTATAAATGATATTTATTTCTAGAGTAAAATACACCGTTCGTCTCTAAACTTGTCAAAAAACATCACCAGAGGTTGTACTTTGGCATTTTCGTCATCTGAAGTCCCTTTTTCAAGTTTTTATTTTTATTTTTATTTTTATTACTATTATTTTTTTTATCAAATAAGTTTCTTATCCCGTTTTATTTTGGTCGACACCCATTTTACTTTTTGGCAAAACGGCATAATAGACATTTCCACTTTTGTTAATTATTTTGGTGGTACAACCTTATGGACGAACAATGTACTTACTCTAAAAGATTAACACTATCACCTCACTCACCATCACTACCACCACCAACACCACCATCATCTCAGTCACCTCCACCGCCATCCACCACCATCCACCACCACCCACCATAATCATTAAATTTTTCTTTTTTTCTTTTTTACTTTATACATTTTCATCTCTAAACATCACCACAAACCACCATATTTTCCTATAAATCTTTTAAAAATCACAAACATAAACATTTCCAAAGCTTTGATTCAAGCTAGCTATGATGCCTACATTGAAGTGCAACCATTGTTGGTTAGTTTATCAATTGTTCTTAGAAAGTTTTCATCAGACATTTATACATGGTTACTCTAGTAAGTAGTAATCCATATCCTCCATACTGAACTTTAAGATAAGCGATCTTTTATTCGGCAATTTACAATAGCCAAAAACTTGGGGAGGGGAGAACTTTAACTATCGATCAAGTATAGAAATTTGCGAGCTTAAAAGTATGATCAATTACAAAGTTAGCCATATGTATCACCTGTGACTTTTGAAGGCTATTAATATCAAGTTTCACTTGTGTCGGTACTCTTTATTATAGACTATGTTCACAATGTACTGTAAAAAGAGTGACAGATTACTAACATTGGTCCGCACTTGTGGCCATATGGGAGCCGTCCTATTTCTACTCGACTCCAAAACATGCTTCAGTTCAATCTGCATCAAGACATGTTCGGCTATCGTGGAATACGAGTTACAGCTAACAACCAATAATCCTAAGCGTTTTACTAAACAACTAAGAGCTCCTCGGCAAACCCAAATTTTTGAAGTTTCAAAGTTTCTTAAAACTTAGCAAAAAAATTAGCAAAGTGTAATAGGATGGGAAATGCATACCTGTAAGCTTAAATGTAAACTATTTATTGAGGGTGTAAACCGGCAAAAACTAAAGCAGAACTAGAAAAAAATCAATACCGTTTAGAGGTGTAACGTTAAAAAAAACAAAAACAAAATATTACAGCTAACAACCAATAATCCTAAGCGTTTTACTAAACAACTAAGAGCTCCTCGGCAAACCCAAATTTTTGAAGTTTCAAAGTTTCTTAAAACTTAGCAAAAAAATTAGCAAAGTGTAATAGGATGGGAAATGCATACCTGTAAGCTTAAATGTAAACTATTTATTGAGGGTGTAAACCGGCAAAAACTAAAGCAGAACTAGAAAAAAATCAATACCGTTTAGAGGTGTAACGTTAAAAAAAACAAAAACAAAATATTACAGCTAACAACCAATAATCCTAAGCGTTTTACTAAACAACTAAGAGCTCCTCGGCAAACCCAAATTTTTGAAGTTTCAAAGTTTCTTAAAACTTAGCAAAAAAATTAGCAAAGTGTAATAGGATGGGAAATGCATACCTGTAAGCTTAAATGTAAACTATTTATTGAGGGTGTAAACCGGCAAAAACTAAAGCAGAACTAGAAAAAAATCAATACCGTTTAGAGGTGTAACGTTAAAAAAAACAAAAACAAAATAACGGAAGCCACTGTAGAATAGATATCAGAGCCAGGTTTCGATCCTGGGACCTGTGGGTTATGGGCCCACCACGCTTCCGCTGCGCCACTCTGATTTGTTAGCTATATGATTCACAAAATTATATTTAACCTATACAAAATAATTGATACTGTATATAATTTCGCTACCCCATTTTGTAACAAAGTTAAAAGGATTGGACTTATTTTAGAAATACCAAGTTCTAACAATTATTAATATACTCTTTAACTTTAAATCAAGCATAAATCTTGTTATGAGTTTACGCACTTAGTTCTTAAAATAAGTTTGTTCTCAGCTACAATTATGTGGTAACTTTTTATATCATATGCAAAACTTTACTAGTGACAAATGTTTTGAACTTTTGAGAAGCAACATGGAGTGTGAGTTTACTTTTAATGTATTTGATAGCTGAAGATACAATATCAATAATGGAGAATGGAATTAAGCCGGCCTATGTTGATCTGCGGCGAAACAGACGTTGATATGCTGTACCATTCAAAATGCTAAAGGAATAGGATGTCTTAAACATACATCATGTAAAAGTCTTAAAATTAATATATGTAAGCAGAGAGTTGAGTATGGCAACGATCGTTGGCAAAAAGTGGTACTTCTAGCCTTCGAGATCTTCAAGGTTAGTGATGTGGTTTACTTTGGAGGCAGACGCGTTTTGCTGTAAGTCTTTAGGATGTCTGTTAAGAAATTCGAACAAAAATATACCCAAAAAGTTGTAATGGTGGTGGGTGGTGGTGGAGGTGACTGAGATGATGGTGGTGTTGGTGGTGGTAGTGTGAGTGAGTGAGTGAGATTACAAGTTATACCAAAAGAAAATGAGAGTGGGAAGAAGACGAGGGTAAAATAATCATTTCGCAGGAATAACGGGATTTGACATATATAACGGGACATTGACCTGAGAATAACGGGTCAAGGGATTCATTTGATATAAAAAACTTGAAAAAAAGATTCCAGATGACGAAAATGCCAAGGTACGACCTCTGGTGATGTTTTTTGACAAGTTTAGGGACGAACTGTGTATTTTACTCTTACTTTTACTTAAAATTCCTATTTGAATTGTTTAATTTAGATGAGAAGAGATAATGAGTGGAAACCTCATATCTCGCTCCGGCGGGATTGTTATGCGTTAAATAATGAGTGGAAACAACATGGAGGCACAAAATGTAGGAGAATATGGTAATACCAAATAGAAATATAATAAAGGTAACAAAACTTTTTTGAACAAACCAATAACAATTCAACCACCGAATGTAACATACTCATAAAGAGATGTAGAAGTTCAATAGCAATGACGACGGGAAGAAGACAACCCGTCCGAAATAACCATGAACGAGAATGTACCACCTCCCGTAATTTTAAATGCCGACACTCATGCAGAACTAATTTATGATCTAAATCATCACAAATACGTGCTTTAATGAATAATTTCTCATGAAAACCACCATACAAAACTTACAATCGGAATTAGAAGCAGCAAAAGACATGATCGCTAACTTGCTTTGTGAAGCTGAACAAGCACGAGATCGTGAAATGTCCTAGGAGATAGATCGTCTAAAGATGGCATTAAGAAGTCGAAAAATAACAAAATAGTAGATGGGGAGTGTTTTTTAAGCTTATCTTTTGGCTTATAAGCTTATGTGGTTTTAATTAGTTTATGCTTCATAAGCCAATTCCTTTTGGCTTATTTTAAAACTTATTGACTTATATAAACTTTATGACATAATAAACTTATAAGTTTTAACATAAGCCGGAAAATAAAGCTTATGTGAAACATGTGCCAAATACACAAAGTAAAAGATAACAATATAGGAAAAAAGGATCATTCCCATGTCTATTTTCACTAGACACTTGATCGTTAACCTTCATTCACCCATGAGATCACTACTGTTATATTTCTACCGTCCCTGTTTCATCCCATCCAAATGGGCGTCATTGTCCAGCCGAACTCACTGACACTCGGTGACTATGCTACCTGAGTACCTTCTTGGCCACCTTACACGATTGATAACTCACGATCATTCAGTTGGCCCTCACTTCTTTGATTCTAATACACTGGAATCACATTCATTCCTTGCATGTAAATAATCGTTTTATGGTGAATTGCCAGGCTTTCTACGATCCCTGGCATTCGACTTCTGGGTTATTAACTTGGACAGTGTCCGCTGCCTATTTTGTGACACTGTTATCGAGACTGAAGAACACCTTTTTTTTTTTTTTTTTTTTATACACTGTAATATATATCTCCATCAATTGGGAAAGAGTTCTTCATTCGTGGGGGTTATACAACACCAACATATTGAACACTCTTGAAATAATCTAACTGCCGCAAGCATCAAGTATTCTGAGATGGTGGTTAGATCCACTCTTTAGGTTATTTCACGGTTTAAGAACAATTCAATCTTTGATATCAAACGACTCAACAAAGACCTCATCCTTAGCACATCAAACGTTTTTCTATTATTTGTATCTACAATAGTAGAAAGAAAAAAACAGTCATCAAATTGCGTTGATTGGACTCGTGATCCTTGTAAATGTATCCTTAAACTTGTAACAATAATCGCTTTCCTTTTGGGGAAGACCTCTAGTGGTACTGGAGTGCATCATAACATCAAGCACTCAATGAGAAACCGGGATGGACATCTTTTTTTTGGGTAAAGGGGAGTAATCCTGCACCCTGGTAAATAAACCGGGATGGACATCAAGAGTCTGAGTTATGGTTTGAGTGACATACTACATACCTTGCCCATGATATGACCCCTTTCCATTACACACATGGAACACTTCAGATAACCAACATTATCTTAATGTCGTTCTTTCTACCAAAAATTATAGCGCCAATTATATATCAAAGATACTTGAAAATTCATAAAGACTATAAACTGACGCATAAAACTATTTAATTCTTGAGAATACAGTCATTTATCATCATAGTTTTTAACAAATACTATTCATAAGTTATTCAGATGCCATCGATGAGAGGTTCATGGAAGCAAATATCGTTCGAATACATACGACCACCTATCAACGAGTCCGCATATAATCATGATGGAGGTGTAGACGATGCATATAGGCGCATACATGATTATGATAACTAAAACTACAAGAAACAAAGGAGATGAAATATGAGTACAGATAAATATTCAACTTATAGGCAAATTAACTATTCTTAATTAATAGAAGGAACGTAAAATTATACCAATGCCACCAAAATATCCACTCCAACGAGGTTGATAGCTCAATTTCACATACCATTCACCATCAGATATGCCCTAAGAAAACAGAAGTAGATTTGTGAACAACAAACTTAAAAATGGAAATATACGAGATATATAGACCGTACTAACTTTATAGAGTTCAAAGGAAGTGATCTTTGATGACAAAACCGGCAGAGCTAAATTTAGAATACTATCAGAGAAGGATGATATCACTCTACTAATGAGATTACAAAGATTCAATTAAATTTCCTTATATATAGCGTGAACCGAATAGATTCCTAATATATTTTTCCAGTCATTATGCTCTATTATATATCTCATCGCACAACACAAAATCAACTCCTGAATTTCATTTGACAGATACATTTTGGAGTATGATTCTGATGTGAGACGTTTTGGACAGTAAATTTTATTCCACTATTGGATGGGTTTGATCTAAGATTAATGGAGTCGAATTTATGTATCATTAGCTGCTTAATAAACATAAGTGATGCTAAATAGCGCATGATGCACTTGCCTGTTTCAGATGAGTAGTCAAAACAGCATAACTTTTTGCACCAAACAGCACAGGAAGACTACATTGACCTTGAGCCACCATACACATGTCGCGAGCCTCACTTGTATTATATATTAATGCTCTTGCAGTGATGTTCAGTTGGACCTGTTTTATTGCATGGTTAGATGTAAGTGACTGGCATAAACCTCTAACCAGGAACATCCTAATTTAGCCAAGACATACAATTACAAGGCAACATCATTAGTTCGCTTGACAGGAATCGAGATTGCTAATAATTTATCATTGTTAGGTCAAGTAAATTTGAACGGAAATGAAATTTTCACTTTCTGTTGATTCTGACATTCACCAAGTAACTTCATCTCTTAATATTAATACTAATATTGGACTATCTAAAACCAAGCAATCCCTTAAAAATAGTTAATTATAAGAGAAAAATAATATTACCTCCACCCGTGAATCTAAGCTTTCAACCCTAATCCGATACATACCAGATTGCAGAATTTTCTGGTGGATCACGCCGTTTCCTTGCCAGACACAATTTAAATTTTAGAATAAGTACCAAAACATTAACAGTATATAACGGACTAAACGTGAAAACTTTCATTCTTACCATGGATGATGTTTCCATGCCGTTGATGATGCATGAAATAAGGGTAAAATGCTGTAGAATCTTCATGATCTGCAATTTAAAATACAGCAGAATTAGTTATTTACGCTAACAAATTGTCAACGCCGATGATAATATGCAACAAAACACATTGCCATTTTCAGGTATTGAAATACACCTCGAGTTATAGTAAGAAGCAATGATGAAGAGCTAGGAACACTATAAAAAATGTCCATTTCAGATCCCTCATTCAAGATATACAACCAATCCTGTGGCACATGGTTTGAAAAGAATTATTAGCATTATTTTGTACATTATTAGAATATAAGATGAAAATAATACAACTTGCCTCGACTATACGGCCAGCCTCTGGTGATGCATAGTGTGTATCTGACCATGTACGTATGACATCTAAAGGTGGTTCTTTATTGAGCATGTATAGAATTGGCTCAACTTCTTTATAAGGGACTTTTTCCGCCTAATTGAACGCAAGAACACGGTTATAAGACAAATCAATGTAATTAATACAGTTCAAAACTACCTTATTCTAAGAATACACGAGCATCAAAATCTTACATTGATCGACTGTACATAGTAGGGATTCACTTGTATCAGAAGAGAAGAACCCGCACCAATTCGGTAAGTAGTACCCTTGCCGGTAGGCCCAAACACAGTGATCATGAATGCTATAAGATGACATATATAACGTAAGTTGCGTTACATACGAGTTTAGAACGTAAAATAGTAACTCTTCAGTTAATAACACTATGTCTTAACTCTTAAGCATTTGTAGTAGTAAATTATACAGTGCATATTTTAAATCTGCAGCTCTCGCATCCATATGGGACTAACTAAACCAGAGCATTATTAAATGTGCCCCATGTGTGACATGTCAAGTGAATTCCGC
Organism: Chrysanthemum seticuspe; assembly: GCA_019973895.1. Lineage (NCBI taxonomy): Eukaryota > Viridiplantae > Streptophyta > Magnoliopsida > Asterales > Asteraceae > Chrysanthemum > Chrysanthemum seticuspe. Next base: position 67,077,494 of record BPTQ01000007.1, on the reverse strand, counting down.
ACACGTTGAGTGAGTCAAGACATGTTTTAAAAGAATACATAATATCAGTCTAGCAAATTTAGCAACATTCAAAAGTGAAAAGATGAGGAGTCCAATTAAGTTTGCTTAGTGGATATACTAATTAATAATTCACAGTAATAAATAAGAAAATATATTAACAGTTTGGTAAATGTAATCAGTTGGTTGTTAATGAATAATAATGAACCATTGTAAGATTTCAAATCCTGGCCGTCCTAATGATCTCAAGTAACAAAATGATTTCTTCTGAATACAGGAAACCCTAATGATATAGGCTGGTTAGATCAAAAAGGAAAATTAAGGATCCTCGCAGTTGAATGCAACGCATCCAAACCTTCATGAACTAGCTAGATATATCCCAACAAGCATATAGTAATGAACGCAAAAGAAAGGCCACGTAACTAAATTATATTACTGATCAACATCTACATATTTGCAAATAAGAAAAATGAAAGAATATACTACGCATAATGTGTTAACAGTGAATTGTATTTATACCGAATGTGAATAACATCACCCCGACACAAAAGTATGCTATCATACTCCATGTAGTGTCAGGGTTCCGCGTTGGAGACTCTTGAGGTTGAGGAGATTGCTGAAGCAACGGAATTTCTTGTTTACCTTCCATATCCTAGCTACAAAATAATATAAAAATGAACACGACAAATGCAGTAGGAAATCAGGAATGAATACAAAAACACAAACAATCTAGTGATAAGTCGATTGTACCTTTGATTAACAATGAACTGAGAATGATGTGAGTAAAACCTGAAGTTCAAAAGAAGCATTAAATAGGAGAAGTGAGACCATGAGCATACGTAAGCCATTTACTTTTTATGTTTGGAATTTTGTGAGAATTAGATAAAGACATTGATGGACGGTTACAAAATTTAGAATTTAGTCTTGCACTTTTTACCCAAATTTATGGCTAGCTTGATGCTTAAAATGCTTTTTGTACTTATTACTGAAAATAGTGGACTTATATAATACATAATTACACATTCACAAGTTTTTCATGTTAGAATTATTTATGACTATCCATGATGTTATTATTATTTATTTTTCTCGATATATTAAAAATTTAATTACCCAATGGGGTAGCGCGTTCCATATACCGATGGTTGTAATGTAGCTTTCCATCACAACTGGACTTCCAATAGTAAAAACATAACATGTCATAGATCTTCTAGCATCAACATAATACAAATCTGTGTATCCGGTAACCAAATATTCAGGTTCACCACCGTAAATGAGACCAATATCAGATGTTCCTTTCAAATAATGAAAAATGTGTTTCATCGCATTCCAATGCTCTTTTCCAGGATGAGCCATATATCGTGACACAAAACTCATCAAGTGAGCTATATCCGACCTAGTGCAAACCATAACATACATCAAACTCCCTATAGCACTAGTACTATAGGGTATTTGGTACATATACTCTATTTGTGTCTGTCTCACTCTGAGGTGCACAAGCAGTAGATAAACGACAATTTACGGAGGAAGGAGTATTTGCCAATTTTGACGAACTCATGCCAAAACAAGAAATGATCTTCTCAATATAGCTTTTCTATGATAAGAAAAACTTACCATGTTTTTGATCTCGACTTATTTCCATACCCAAAAAATTTCGAGCTGCTCCCGGATCTTTCATATCAAATTTTGTATTATGAATCTCCAACTTATTAACATCGTATGTGTGTTTAGCCGCTATGAGCATATCATCAACGTGCAAGAGTAAGTATATAAGTGATCTAGACACTGCCTTATTATGATAGACACGACAATCATAAGTAGGGGTGAGCAATCCCGACCGACACCCGACTCCCGTCCCGATCCAGACACCCGATTCCCTTCCCGATACCATTCCGACTGTAATCGGGTCGGTAGTCGGTTTGCGTTTTCCTGGTAATCGGGATTCGGGACGGGTCGGGAGTCGGGACGGTCCCGAGAAAACGCAGCCAAAATCACGATTCGGGACGAGTCGGGACCATTATCGGGTCGGGAGTCGGTTTGGGTTTTTCCCCATTGTCGGTTTCGGGATTAGTCGGGACGGGTCGGGATTCGTCCCGATGCTCACCCCTAATCATAAGCACTTCTACTAAAACCATGCTTTACCAAGAAGCTGTCAGATCTCTTGTACTATTGTCTCGGGATTGTTCAAACCATAGAGCGACTTCTGTACCTTATAAACGTAGTCTTCTTTGTTGAACAATGAAGCCTTCGAGTTGGCTCATATAAATTTCTTCCACATGGTCACCGTGAAGAAATGCACTATTTACATTTAATTGTTCTAACTCCAGGTAAAAAGATAAATAACTAAAATATAAATAAAATTTTCATTCCCAAAAAATTACAAGGTAAAATGTTGCAACTTTTAGGGCAAATGGATTATTATTATTAATTTTTTTATTTATTCTTTTATTTTTTTGCTTCTCGTCTAATAAAAATGAAAAGATTAGCAGATGGTTATTTGATGTGTTTGATTTAAACCGGAGAAAGATAAAGCCAAGTCGCAAGTTTCAATTGTCATGTCACCTTAAAGCATGTTCTCTGAAAACCATGGAGCAAGGCTGTCAAGATCGCGATCCCGTGTAGGATCATTTTTGTCTTTTCAAGATCGAGATCGTAGGATCGGATCGCGATCCTACGATCCTACCAATTTGTCATAGTTTGTAAACAAATGATAAACGAGTCAAACTGTTTTACATTTCTACTCAACGTCAAAGATAAATTTATATAATATCTTTTTGAAAATGACAAAGTTCAAATTTCAAACACCAAAATAATAATAAAACACAAAAAAAATCAAGTTTCAAATCGTTAAATTAACGATTTAGCGGAATAATATTACATACATGAGTTCTAAATGTCTCAAAACATACGAGCCATCTACATGATTTCAAGGAAACATACATTTCATTAGTGGCATTCCAAAACATACCCTTTGATTAGTTTAATCACAATGAAGTAAAGTAAATTGAATTATTGAACACTTTTAGACTATAATCTATTTAGAAAAGTAGAAAAGTATGTATAAATTATAATCTATTTAGAAAATGAAATAACAGTGATTTACTTATTAGACATTAGTAAAACACACGTTTGTTGTTTGGTCTAATCAAGTGAGATGGACTTAAAAGATAAAAAAAAAAAAAAAAAAAAAAAAAAAGTTAACTCGGATCGCGTGACGATCCTACGATCTTACGTGCGATCATACGATCTTACTTACGATCCTACCATATATGCGATCCTACTACGATCCTACACGGTTTTAGCTAGTGAACACGTAAACTCGTGCGATCCTACTAGTTTACACGCGATCTTGACAGCCTTGCCATGGAGTTTTGAGGAAATTCTATGTTTGATGACTTATTTTACTGCATACCTATACGAGTGATGCCATATATAACCTATTTGTCAAATATATATTTTCAAGAAGTTGTTGATTGCTATATCATTGGGAAGATTTCCAAGCTGTAAAGTGATCCTACATATTACACAAAACCTACATCGCCGAATTGTACGTAAAAACAGTTCAATCGTTGGTATCAAACGACTTAACAAAGACCTCGTCCTTAGCACGTCAAACGTTTTTCTATTATTTGTATAATTAGTAGTAAATATAATTCCATAAAATGTGACATTGTCTACACGTGATTCATATCCAATCCATTTTCCTGCTTATTCAGTTGTCTAAATCAAAATTCCCGAAACATATTATGGTCAAAAGATCGTGAAAATCAAATGATAACTTATTTACTTTAACTAATTTGACTCACTTAGAGCATGATTCTCTTATGTGAAAGCATGAATGGAAAGCTGCGGACACACAACTTCATAACCGTACTGGAGTGCATTATAACATCAAGCACTCAATGGGAAACCAGGATGGACAGCAGGAGTCTGGGTTATGGTTGAGTACGTGACATATTACATACCTTGCCCATGATTTGACCCCTTTCCATTACACACATAGAACAACTTCAGATAACCAACAGTATCTTAATGTCGTTCTTTCTTCCAAAAACCATAGCCCCAATTATATCTCAAAGATACTTGAAAATTCATAAAGACTATAAACTGATGCATAAAACTAGTTAATTCTCGAGAATATAGTCATTTATCTTCATAGTTTTTAACAAATACTATTCATAAATTATTCAGATGCCATCGATGATAGGTTCATGGAAGCAAAGATCTTTTGAATTGAAGACGTGCGGCCACCTATCAACGAGTCCGCATATAATCCTGATGGAGGTGTTCAAGAGGCAGATAGGCGCATACATGATTATGATAACTAAAACTACAAGAAACAAAAGAGATGAAATATGAGTACAGATAAATATTCAACTTATAAGCAAATTAACTATTCTTAATTAATAGAAGGAACGTAAAATTATACCAATGCCACCAAAATATGCACTCCAACAAGGTTGATAGCTCAATTTCGCATACCATTCACCATCTGATATGCCCTAAGAAAACAGAAGTAGATTCGTGAACAACAAACTTAAAAATGGAAATATACGAGATAGACCGTACGAACTTTATAGAGTTCAAAGGAAGTGATCTTTGATGACAAAACTGGCAGAGCTAATTTTAGAATTATATCAAAGAAGGATGATATCACTCTACTAATGAGATTACAAAGATTTAATTAAATTTCCTTATATATAACGTGAACCGAATAGATTCCTAATATATTTTTCCAGTCATTATGATCTATTATATATCTCATCGCACAACACAAAATCAACTCCTGAATTTCATTTGACAGACACATTTTGGAGTATGATTCTGATGTGAGTCGTTTTGGACAGTAAATTTTATTCCACGATTGGATGGGTTTGATCTAAGATTAATGGAGTCGAATTTATGTATCATTAGCTGCTTAATAAACATAAGTGATGCTAAATAGCGCATGATGCACTTGCCTGTTTCAGATGAGTAGTCAAAACAACATAACTTTTTGCACCAAACAGCACAAGAAGACTACATTGACCTTGAGCCACCATACACATGTCGCGAGCCTCACTTGTATTATATATTAATGCTCTTGCAGTGATGTTCAATTGGACCTGTTTAATTGCATGGTTAGATGTAAGTGACTGGTATAAACCTCTAACCAGGAACATCCTAATTTAGCCAAGACATACAATTACAAGGCAACATCATTAGTTCGCTTGACAGAAATCGAGATTGCTAATAATATATCATTGTTAGGTCAAGTAAATTAGAACGGAAATGAAATTTTCACTTTCTGTTGATTATGACATTCACCAAGTAACTTCATCTCTTAATATTAATACTAATATTGGACTATCTAAAACCAAGCAATCCCTTAAAAATAGTTAATTATAAGAGTAAAATAATATTACCTCCACCCGCGAATCTAAGCTTTCTACCCCAATCCGATACCTACCAGATTGCAGAATTTTCTTGTGGATCACGCCGTTTCCTTGCCAGACACAATTTAAATTTTAAAATAAGTACCACAACATTAACAGTATATAACGGAGTAAACGTGAAAACTTTCATTCTTACTGTGAATGATGTTCCCATGCCGCTGATGAAGCATGAAAAAAGGGTAGTAAAATGTAGAATCTTCATGATCTGCAATTTAAAATACTGCAGAATTAATTATATGTGCTAATAAATTGTCAACCCGGATGATAATATGCAACAAAACACATTGACATTGCCATTTTCAGGTATTCAAATACCTCGAGTTATAGTAAGAAACAATGATGAAGAGCTAGGAACACTATAAAAAATGTCCATTTCAGATCCCTCATTCAAGAAATACAACCAATCCTGTGGCACATGGTTTGAAAAGAATTACTAGTATTGATGACGTATAGTCCGCATTCGGGTCACGAACCCGACCAATAACCGCTAGTAGCGAGCCCAGTACGACTGGGCTAACCCGATAACAGTTTGGGCTCACGAAGGCCCAAACTCAAAGTTATTTATGGCATACGATATCGGATATCTCTTATTCTTGGAGATAAACGTTTAACAACCGACTTAGGCGGGATACGCCGAAGCTTGAGGAACACGAAATCAATAAGGGTTTCGTGTGTATATAAAGGGCATCCCAACCCTCATTAAAGGTACGATCTTAAACCCTAACTCTCCACTTAACCCTAAACCGATTACTTACTCTCACGCCGGAGGATAATCGTGGGAAACAATCCCACGATAAGCCTAACGGTGTTTTCTGTTTACTTAGTGCGCAGGTCTCAAGCATCAAGATCCAATTGATACGGGAACCGGAGTCCAAACAAGGAACGCCCAACTTTTGTATCAACAAGTGGCGCCATCTGTGGGACCAATCACTAAGATCTAAGAACTAGAATGACTAAGCAAGGAAACCTAAACCAGCGATCGCACAGCGACCTACAAGGGAAGAAGCAGCAAAGCGGATCGACCTCCAAGCTGGTCGCTGGGACAACCGGTGCGACCAAAATTCAAGGGTCAGATCTGGTCTTCCCGATAGTAGAACCACGCACGGGGACAACCCATGCCACTACAACAACCTCCAACACTCCTCTTACCACTCCCCTCCAAACGGTGCCAGAAACGGACCTCACAAAAACGCCAGGCGCGCCTCTCCGAAACAGAGGTCCAAAGGTGGAAACAGACACCCTCGCGCTAGAAGGAGTCACGCCTGAACTAGCACCAAGTGACTTCGTATCTCAAAACTACGAAACCTTGGCTGCCCTCAAGCAAGAGGAGGCAAAAAAGAGATCGAGCCAGAGCCTGAAAGCCCGACTCAACTTTGACGCAGAGTATGAGACTTCCTCATCGCGTCATTTGAGGGTTAGGCGCGGGAAGGATAGCCACCGGCCCCCGGTGTTTACCAGGATTGGGAGAAGAGTGGAGAACGATGAAGCAGCTGAACTGCAGCATCTAGAAGAGCATGAAGAAGATGGACGGCGTACCAATGTCCACGTTAGGCTTGCTAGCTGCAAGGTCCATGACAGACTGGGACGACGGCACTCCCCGAGTGGAAGCTCTTCAAATTCAGATTCTGAAGACAGTCGGCGCAAGCGACAAAAGAGGGGAAACTCATCCTCTGGTAACTCCTCGGACGGTCAGCGCAAGCGCCGACAAAGGGGAAGCTCATTCTCTGGTGATTCCTCGGACAACGAGGACATCAAAACTGGACACTGGAAGTCCAGGAGAAGATATCGCGACCAGGAAGAGGAAGATATGTCTCTTCCCTGGCGCCGCCAAAAGGTGGATGCGTTCACTCGGCGCATCAGTGATTTCTTAGAAAATAAGAGAAGGCGCATGCCCACTAATGTGAAAACCTACGATGGAACAGGTGATCCGGACGATCACCTAAAAAATTTCGAATCGGCTGCTACCATAGAAAATTGGCCACAACCTGTGTGGTGCCACATGTTCAATTCCACATTAGTGGAAAATGCGCGAAACTGGTTCAGTAAGCTTCCACGCAGAAGCATTGATGGCTTTGAAGAGTTGCGAAAGGCGTTTCGCCTGAATTTCACTCAAAAGAAGAAGTGCGCCAAAAACCCTATCGAACTTGCCAGGGTAAAACAGCGCCAGGGGGAATCTACAAGCGCTTATGTGGAGCGCTTCAAAGATGAGTGCATACATGTTAAGGCATGTCCTGAAGTACTGAAAATCTAAGGGTTCATGAACGGGATCAATAACCCAGAACTCATCAAAAGGCTGAACAACAAGATTCCCCAAACCTTTGATGAACTTATGAAACGCACAAGGTCCTTTATCCAAGGAGAAGCTGCCGCGACAGACAGCAAGAAAGGCTACTCAAACTATAGATCACAAGAACAACCTCGGAGACAATCCATTGACCAGAGTAGCAACTGCAACAAGAACTATCGCGGCCAGGGGAGCGGACGAGATAATGACAGATATAACCCGCTAACCAAGACTCCGAAGGAGATATTCGCAACGGAAGGCGCCAACTTCCCGAGGCCCCCGCCAATGCGCACCCCAGAAGATCGGCGCGTAGGGAGCGGATACTGCGACTATCATGGACAGAAGGGCCACACCACCAACGAATGTGTCCAATTGCGCCAACTAATTGATAAATTAGTAAAAGAAGGCAGATTGGACCATTTGGTTAAAAACATCAAGGAAGGGAAAGATAAGCAAAAGACTGGAAACAAGAAAAAAGTACCCAAAGATAAGGCTGATACCATCTACATGATACAATCATGGCAGCGAATGACTAGGCAGAAGATCAGCCAAAAGTTTTCCCGTGGAAGCGAGATCTCTTTCCCCACCTTGGCTGCGGACAACGCAGTGGTAGAACAACTCACCATTGAAATCAACGCAGGGGGTCACGATATCCACCGCATGTATGTTGATGGAGGAGCATCCGCAGATATAATGTATGAACACTGTTTCAAACGACTGTAACCTGAGATACGAAGTCAGTTAAGCCCAGTCAGGACGTAGTTGACTGGTTTTACAGGAGAAAAGATATGGCCCATGGGGCAAATACGCCTACTAATCAGTGTTGGCAATCAGGAACACTCCACGACAGCCTTGATGACTTTTATGGTGATCAAATCCCCTTCGCCATACAATGGCATAATTGGAAGACCAGGGATTTCAGCCATACACGCAGTACCGTCTACAGCACATGGGATGCTCAAATTCCCGGTAGAAGGAGGCATTGTTACTCTCTATAATACCACTGTATCCCCTGGAGAATGTAACACAATTACATGTGAGACGGCACACATCCCAGAATAGCGCGCAACTAAAGTGTCAAACCTGAGGGTTGCAATTCATCCTGAATACCCAGAGCAAGAAATATCGATCGGGGGATCGCTATCTGATAACGGCAGGGCAGCTGTGTGCGCACTCTTGCAAAAGAACCTGGATATCTTTGCATGGGAACCAAGACACATGACCGGTGTACCACGCTCGATTACAGAACACAAGTTGAGAATCCGACAAGGATACTCCCCAATACGACAGAAGAAGCGCGACCAGGCTCCAGAGCGCGCACAAGCAATTCTGGCAGAAGTACACAAACTTGTGGACGCAGGTATCATGCGAGAGGTCTACTACCATGTCTGGCTTTCCAACCCAGTGATGGTTAAGAAGAGCGATGGTAGCTGGAGGATGTGCGTAGACTTCACAGATCTCAACAAGGCATGTCCACAAGACTGCTACCCGCTACCAGAGATAGACTGGAAGGTAGAATATTTGTGTGGATACCCACTTAAGTGCTTCCTAGACGCATATAAAGGATACCACCAAATCCAGATGGCTAAGGAAGATGAGGAAAAAACGGCCTTCCATACAAGCCAAGGCGTTTATTGTTATACCAAGATGCCCTTTGGCTTAAAGAACGCAGGTGCCACCTACCAGCGGTTGGTAGATCACGCATTTGAAGGACAGGTGGGCCGCAACCTAGAAGTTATCTTGTAATAAAAAGCCATACTGAAGATGAATTGGTGCGCGACATTGAGGAAACATTTAAGACACTAAAAAAGATCAACATGAAGCTAAATCCTAAGAAATGCACTTTTGGCGCTACAGAAGGCATGTTCCTCGGATATCTGATAGAGCCCGATGGCATCAAACCGTGTCTAGAAAAACGAAGGTTGTTATCCAACTTCCTTCACCACGCACGTTGAAAGAAGTTCAATCACTGAACGGAAAACTGGCCGGTTTGAATAGATTCTTGTCCAAATCAGCAGACAAGTCACTCCCTCTCTTCAAAACACTCAAGAAGTGCACAAAAAAGGGAGACTTTCGCTGGACTATAGAAGCAGAAGAAGCTTTCATACAACTTAAACAGCACTTAGCAGCACTCCCCACGCTAGTTGCGCCTCGCCCAGGGGAAGAATTAATCATGTATTTGTATGCGACCCATGGGGCAGTCAACGCGGTGCTACTAACAGACAGGGATTCAGTGCAAACACCGGTGTACTTTGTAAGCAAAGCACTCAAGAAAACAGAGATTAACTACAGCGCAATGGAAAAGTTGGTCCTAGCACTAGTATTCGCCGCCAAACGGCTACGCAGGTACTTCCAGGCGCACCCAATAGCGGTGATTACAGACCAACCCATCAAGCAAATCATCTCCAAACCAGACGCATCGAGACGTCTACAGAAGTGGAGTGTGTTGCTAGGTGAGCACAACATTTCCTATAGACCAGGTACTGCGGTTAAGGGGCATGATACTAGCAGACTTCATTATTGAAAAACCGGAGACTGAGGACGCACCTTCACAAAGCAAGGTAGAACTACAAGAACCATAGATCTTGTTCACGGACGGATCTTCATGCGTGGACGGGTCAGGCGTAGGCCTTATTGATCGATGCTAAACCGTCAAGTTTTATCACACAAGCTAACCACTTGTGAATGGTTAACCGTAATAAACTTCAAACACCAATGAAATTAAGATCTAGAGGAGTATAGTGTTTCCCCAGGTCGTTAAGTCCCAACGAGTTGTGCACTGAATCACCAAACGAATAGTGATCGGGAGAATTTGAACGGAAAAGGGATTATGATTATGAATAATTATACCTAAAGAGAAGGTTTATAAATTACAGGGGCTTAAATGCAAATTAAAGAAAATTAAAAAGCTAAATTATATTAAATAAACGCTATCACTATTTTTAAAATTATGTTTTTGATTTTTCTTTTATAATTTTGAATTAAAAACTACGTAACGTACAAAAGAAAATGTGAAACTGAAACAATATTAATCCTAAAAATATAAAAATGACATTTTTACAAACCTAATGACAAGAGAAAATTTTGAGAAAAGAAAATTATTTTTATGACTATTTATTTAATTATTATTAATTAAAAACTATTTTTACCTATTTAATAATACCCTAAAATATAAGAAAATATGAAAAAAGCTAGAAAAATGAAATTATGACTTAGAAAAATCTAAAATAACTAAAGAGAATTTTCAAAACTAATTTTGTATTTTTCTGATTATTTTTCTATTTTCTATGAATTAAAAACTAATTAAATTGCAAAAAATTACAAATTAAACTATGAAAAATCTGGAAAAATTATTTTTTTGCTTTTTATATTTATCTTAACCTATGAAAATTGAAAACTTATTTTTTTGAAACTTTTCTGATTTATTTGTAATAAAAGCTAATTTAAAAGACCTAAAAACTGATTTAAATGAGGAAAAATAGCAAACAGTGCTGAAAAATTATGAAAAATTCAGGAAAATTCTAAAATTATAATCTAAACTTATAAAAATTATAAAAACCTATGCTAGTGTGAAGGAAAATGCAACTGCAGTGGAACTTATCCTATATAAGCTACTTTAAAATAAGCCAAAAGCTGCTACAGTAAACCAGAAGCTACCAGGGCATGAACTAAGCTAAAACTAATTGAAATCCACTTAAAGCAGCTAAACAAGGGCTTAGTGTTGGAGTATGCTTGTGTCATAATAAATAATTATATGGCTAGTCATATGTGAGTCTTTGGGGTCACACACTTATACACAGAGACACCATTTAATATACCGTATCTATCGTATTTACGTTATATTTAACCTTCGTAATTCGGGATCAATAACGGGCTACTAATAACTAAGCTTGTACTTAGTTTATTGGATTGGACCAACAAATGGGCTAGCTCTTATAGGCCCCCATTTGAATGGCCACGGTGGGAAACAACAGGGCAAAAGAGCAAGGGGTTATGTGCAACATTATTTCCTATAACCTCCTATTGATTTGGTCAATTTGTAAAATAAATGCATATAACAACTTACCTAAAGGCTCTCCCTCTTCCCCTAGCCAATGACCACGAAATACAACACCCTCATTTTAGGGTTTGTGTTTTTAGATCTCATCTAACCTTATTCTAGTGTAGTTCAAGGCTAGATCGCGTATCACGGGGTTTAGACTAGCATCGAGTGGTGATTGTGGACGTGTAGTGTGTTTCACACATAAGAAAAGATCAACCTTATTGATCTTTTGGTTTCTTACATCTTATCATGGTCTTGGTGTTGTTGGTGAAACGCGAATCACGCTTCAAAGGTATACTACTTATTGTAATTGTTACATCTATGTTTTATTTGATTGATCATATGGCAATATGGATCCGTTGTTGGTGATGATTCCGCTGCGTTTATATATTATATTTGTGTTTATTATATTCATCATCTCCTATAGTGGTATCAGAGCCATCATATGTGCCATATGATTATCGGGTATGCGAAAAAATGGTCAAAACGCGTGTTTTTAAGTGTTTTTTGTAACCACTTTCAAAACAGCCCCGAGGGCTCCATTTTTCATGGATTAAGAATGTTATTAGTAATATAAACATCTGCGATTTTTGGTCCTATGGCCATTGGTTTCGCATACGTTTATTAAACAATGTGTTCGGTACGCTAAAAATGGCTTTAATCGCGTTGTTTTAATCGATTCTTGAAACGATTTGAAAACAGCCCCTAAGGCTTAATTTTCTGTGGTAAAATGATTTTTAGAAGGTCTAATTTCAGTAGGTTTGAGAACCTAAATCCATTTTACTCGCGTACCAATCGGGGTTTTAATTCTTGTTGATTATTTCTTCGATTCGTTGGCTAAATCTTTTATTTCATGCTATTTAAATTGTTCCCATGGCAAATACATGCATGTTTGCTCATGGGATTAGCCAACACCGTGTTATGTTCATAATTTTATGGTATTATTATGTGTATATGCAAAGCCGATGAAAACCTTGACCACTTGTGCTATGAATGATTGTGATTGTCGTTAATTTCTTGTTATTTGGGGTTTGCCATTGTTTCGGCTTTTATGTATGAATTTTAATTTGGTTTTTGCCACTGTTTGGGCATGTTACAATAGATAGATAGTAGATTAGTTGTATTTTACATTCTATATATTGTAACCGATGCTTGGAATGGAATGGCGAAGCATAAAAGACATAAAGACGCAAAATGGCTGCTCGTACAAGCTGCAGTAAAACGGCGTTTCCCGATGATTGGTGGCGTATTTTTTAACCAAATTTTTTTTTGCAGGTAGACAACTCATGGGCCCACAACTTTGTAGTTTGGTGCTAAGCTCGGGGATGACTCCTTCTAGGCCATTTGGGCCTCCGAATGCAGAAATTCTGGGCTGGCAGATTCACTTTTCATGTGCATTATGGGCTTCTACTTGTCCTTGCTTGGTCTTGGTGCAAGTGAGAGTCCTCCGTGTGGTTGTGGTTTATGTCCCTAGATGACTCTTGGTTCTCGTGATGGCTCACGAGACCAAGCATAGGTTCTTTCATCGGTTGAGGCTTTGCATATTGTGGTTGTGTGTTGGTTGTTTGCTTATTATGTATGTTGTGAATGTATATAACTTGCAAATAGTTTTCTAAAACTTAAAACGCAACACAAACCATTTTCAAACTAAATCTTATGATTTAGTTTAACTAAGTTTAAATATGGATTTAACTTAAAATCATTGTTTTAATAATAACACTTAACTTGTTATGTATGTTATTCGATTTATGTATTGTCCTATCTCTTTTATTATCCACATAGGTTCTATATTAGACTTGAATATGGACAACTTGACACACATAAATTAAAACAATGATTAGACTTAAGTTAAGAAGAGTTTTTAACTTGTGCTACGAAGAATGAATGCATGCTTTTTTCGTACACCTTTTTTTTGATTCACATCAAAAATATTTTACCCGTCACAAATTTAAGTCATGCCGTCCAATCGCTTGAGAACACTTGCAATTACTTTTTGCCTATGCGTGGGACCTAGGTTGAATTGTAACCCAAGGTGATTATTGTCTATGCGTGGGACCTAGATATATTTTCGCACGTTCTCAAATTGGATGACTTAATCGAGTTAAGCGGTGAGACCTTGACCCGAGGCAAGGATGGGACTAAACATGCCTACTTGACACTAGATGCTTGTTCACTAGTGCCATGAGTCCCATAAGGATCTAAGAGTTGCACATGTAATGCAATTGGTGATCGTCGCCTACCAATTGAATCTACTATTGCTAGCAGATCAACTGATGTGATAGTAGAAGAACAATGTGGATCTTAGCCCTTTTTCGTAAATTAATTGTTTTAAACATGGGGTAATTAATTTGTAAAAGGATAATTGTCGAAAATACTAAAAATTGAACTTTGTAAATTCATATTAATGATATAATGCATCACATCCGTAAACAAAAGTTTGTTCTTTTCTTGTTATAAAGACAAACTAAGTACTTCTTTCCTTGTAAGAAAGAGACTTGTTCCTATTTGTTTTCTTAATGAGGAAATACAATAATAGGAATATTTGAATTGTCCTAATTCTAATCAAACTCAAAGCACACCTACTCTAGAAATCGTAATGTCTTGCAAAAGTCAAAACGGTTAAGTATGGTTGCACATCTTATTCTTTCAAGTTTGTTTTATAACCCTAGTTTCGGTTCTGAACATTGAAGTAAGATGAGATATTTGGATAACTAGAGAACATGTTTTCTATAGCTACCAAAATAATATGAGTTTTAATTAGAAGATGGAAATATCAATAAACCGCAAAATGGTAAAGACAATTACTAGCATGATTACCTAGCAATTATCTTAACCCAATAAACCTAATAAGGTACTACACACCCTTGTGGTAAAATAGACCTTATGGAGGAATTGCATGCCTATTTTCAAGTTAAAATATCAATGATGGCTAGCCCGTCATCTATATGTTAGAACTTGATGCACTTCATTGAATATCTAAGTACATGTTTACTAGTCCAAGTGACTCACATTAGCAATAATGTGTAGATATTCAAAGAAAGAAGGAAAGTATCCAATTGACACTCAGTCTCCACTGGTGACATAACATTTATGATGTTGTATAATCCAATGGGAGCTATGTGACTTTAATACTGGTGACGAAACACATGTAATGTTGTCTAATCCAGTGGGAGCCGTAATCTTTATTACCTTGCAGGTTGCCCATATTATTTCTTGATTGTCTTGAAATAATACATTACTTTCCATACGTGAAGCATCATAGTTTATATAAGAACCATTGCATGAATTTATTAGATAACTTGTCGCGTTCCTGATGTTGCTTCCTGAAATGTTATCAATAAATTGTTATGCATGATTCATTATTAAAACAATAAAGTTCTACATATCTATATTTTGATTTTGTCTAAAATCATATCTGTGACACTGTCATATTACGCATGATGTTATGCCATGCACAAGTGGGAGAAATCTTCATTGTGTGCAAGATACAACATATAACAATATGACTATTTTTCTTGACTGCAAGGTAAGAAAACTAATATTCTGCTAGGACTTCTACACATAAAATGTAAGTTGCCCTAATTAGAACAAATGTCAAGATAATATAAAATGCTACTTCAACATATTCACCGAATTGTTCAGTAAATATGATTATGTATTATTATAAAGTCATAATCTTGAAGTATGAAATTAACTTGAAATTACTATTGAGGCCAAGAGTCGGCACTCTAAATTGCTTTACTTGAATATGTTTAGGTCTCTTGTAAAGACTTAAACATCAAGTCTGTTAATTGTTGAAAGACTTATAACGAAAAGTAAGACGTTAACTTGTTATGTATTCTTGTTAAATACATGTACATGAAGTCATTAAATTGTAAATGACGTATGACGTATAGTAAAATATTAAATGTTTATGTTTTCTAGTCAAAACATGCACATGAAGTTATTGACTTGGTCAACGACTTGTAAATTAAGTATGCAATGGGCTGAAAACACTGTTGATGCCGTCTGGTTTGACTTGGCTGGCAGATACGTAAGCCAAAGAGTATAAGTTCATCTAATGAGTTGTGGGATAGTCTCACAACATCAATTCTCATGGAATACCACATCATTATGGTATGTCCATCATGGAAAATCAAACTCTATTGATATTGTTTGATCTTTGATGACTTAAACTATCTTACCTCCAAAGTTATTAAGGTTAGAAAATTGAATGTGCCATGGGTACACTCAATATGGTTCCAATCTGGAAGGTATTTAAGACACCATTGTGTTATGGAATGGGATGAATTCCATTATGTCTTGATTGAAGTTCTTAATTTGTTAAATTCCTTAGAGTAAGTAATTAACAAACCAGAGTCAAGAACTACTAATGTATTTTGGATGTCCCAATTGAAAACAATTTATTGTTTCTCAAGATGCTATGTATCTAGAGATTAGTCTCTATGTACAAAGCAAGTGGGAGCACCTTTAGATCTTGAAGTTGTTCAAGAACTAATATACACAACCTTCTAGGTACACTTGCTGATGTCACACTAAGGTTGAACATGCATATGTTAAACCATAGTATGATATCTCTCATTCATAGATCCGGAAGGAAACTTCTTGCACCTGAATGATATAGTCTTATATCAATGCTAAGGGATATAAGTTAGAGGGTCATTGTGAACCTGCTAACTAAGAGCTGCATTATCAGATTGTGAATCTGATGAATGGCTCAAAACTATGAATGATAAGATGCAGTCCGTGGAAGACAATCACTCATGAAGCTTGATTGATCTCTTACCAATCAGTTAGACTGTGAGGTTAAAAATGAGTTTCTCAATGAGAAGACTCAAAAGGACAAACTTATACACACATTTTAATTCACGAGTAGTGAAAGGAGCTACTCATACTCAAGAAATTGACTATGATTAAATCTTCCTACCTGCAAATATTAAATGTATAAAGATTATGAATTGTCATACTTATCTTCATGTAAATGAAATGTGACAATAGGATTTCAAAACTCTTTTCTTATTAAATACATTTGCGAGGACGATGTGTATTCAAAAGGGTTTGTGAATATATATAATCTTTATTATGTCTACAAGATACAAGAATCCAAGTGTGGATTAGATCATGCATCTCTGAGCTAAGATCTTTAGTTAACCATAAAATCATTAATTTGATTTTGATTAAAATAAGATCAGTACGATGTACACTAAGAGCAAGTGGGAGCACTGTATTTATTTTCTTAAATCTCATATGTTGATGACGTATTAGAAACATTATTCCATCTAAGCTAGAATTTATTCCTTAGTTTGGAATGAAGTTTCTCTTGAGAGTTTTAGAAAATAAAACATGCAACCTTGTTACATATGTTTGTTTGTATAAACATAAGCGGTTATTAAGTCTGACACAATATGAAACATTATTGAGGGGAGTCTCAATAATCAATCTTACCTGATGAGATTGAAAGCATGAATTGAAACCTTAATTTTAACTAAAGGATTCATTATGTATATCATATTTGTGCATTGGACTAATTATATCATTTGCATGAATGCAAGATGAGTTGATAACAACAAATATCTAAGTGAATGTCATTAGATAATTGTTGAACGAACATTCTAATGGACCTTCAAAGGACCAAATATGTGTTCAACATTTACGGATATTTGAGGATCTCTGTTCTGTTTGCATACATTGATGCTTATTTAACTGAAATGATGTTCTAACCTAGTCATGGTAGCATATGATCATGAATGATGACATTGTTGACTAGATGTGCTCGTCTGAGAGCATTAATGAATTATACATTAAAAGAATAAGAATACTTGACAGTTTGAGAAACTGTTTAGATGAATGTCTAAAGTAGGTGCTTTGCTAGCTTCAAACACCCTATGGAATGCATTGTTGCAATACTCGTATTGTACTTGAATGCATGCATACAAAAGCACAATCATCATACCTTTCATGGATTTTGAAACAAGTATTCTCAAGGTTTACTCAGATGACTACTTGTTGTCTTGTACAACATAATTTGATCATGGTGGGAACAGTGGTTTTCCGACCTATATGTAGTCTTATGCATATCTGTTTTTAGTATTTGAATAATTGGAATGCTAAGCAGTTTATATTTTATAATGAATTGATTTAATGGTTTTTATCGTTTTCATTTATATCAACTGTATTCTATATTTGCATGTTTAAATCCATGAATGATTTTCTTCATTCAAAACTTGTCCATTGTCGGTTGACGGTACGGGAGTACCATCAAATTAAGACAATTGTGAGTGTCTTGGTGACTTTTTTGCCAAACTCACATGTTGTTCATGGTGATGAGCATTGGACTGACCCAACCTACGAGTATTCACTGCATGGATCGGCGTCATATAGTGAATCTCGAAAATGGTTATGTCTATTATCCTTAGACTTGAGATGCAAGCAGGTTTTGCATGTGTGGAGTTTCATTCCTTGATATGGTTAAACGCTGTCCTGAACAAGGTAGTTATAAAGGCCACTATCAGGAATGCTTTGAAGCACATGAATGACACGTGCAGTCAAAATAGGATTTGTTCCTCCACATGGTTTGGAGTTAGATACTATTGGGCCCCTCGATGATTTGAACAGATGTTTGTATGGCCGTACCCAAATGAGATTAAGATGAATCTTAATTCACTTGGTAATCTTGTTCAATATCTAGATCGAGAACATAATAGTTGAACAATTAGAATGACTTTTGATCCATGTCTAAAGTTCAACATGGTATCTGAAACAAAGGGATATATGACATATAAACCATTTAATGAAACGTTTGAGAAACTGACCTCTCATATCACTAGGGGCATTGGCGTGTTGCTAGACGCTAACCATTGCTTGTATAATTCTTGACTATTATGACGTCGCAAGTGGGAGCTGTTGGAGTATGCTTGTGTCATAATAAATAATTATATGGCTAGTCATATGTGAGTCTTTGGGGTCACACACTTATACACAGAGACACCATTTAATATACCGTATCTATCGTATTTACGTTATATTTAACCTTCGTAATTCGGGATCAATAACGGGCTACTAATAACTAAGCTTGTACTTAGTTTATTGGATTGGACCAACAAATGGGCTAGCTCTTATAGGCCCCCATTTGAATGGCCACGGTGGGAAACAACAGGGCAAAAGAGCAAGGGGTTATGTGCAACATTATTTCCTATAACCTCCTATTGATTTGGTCAATTTGTAAAATAAATGCATATAACAACTTACCTAAAGGCTCTCCCTCTTCCCCTAGCCAATGACCACGAAATACAACACCCTCATTTTAGGGTTTGTGTTTTTAGATCTCATCTAACCTTATTCTAGTGTAGTTCAAGGCTAGATCGCGTATCACGGGGTTTAGACTAGCATCGAGTGGTGATTGTGGACGTGTAGTGTGTTTCACACATAAGAAAAGATCAACCTTATTGATCTTTTGGTTTCTTACATCTTATCATGGTCTTGGTGTTGTTGGTGAAACGCGAATCACGCTTCAAAGGTATACTACTTATTGTAATTGTTACATCTATGTTTTATTTGATTGATCATATGGCAATATGGATCCGTTGTTGGTGATGATTCCGCTGCGTTTATATATTATATTTGTGTTTATTATATTCATCATCTCCTATACTTAGAAACCTAGCTTGAAAGCAAATGATCAAATTCTAAATCCTAATGAGCCTAGTTCAAAACAGGTTCAAGCTACTACTTTGTAGCTTGAAAATAAGCCACTCAGATAAACTGAAACTCAGAACCAAGTGTGGGATCCTAAACTAGACCTGGCAAGGGATAATTAAACCAACTATCAGCTGCTCACAAGCTCTCAAGAGCTGGTTGTGAGCTCATGCAAAACCTGTGCACACTCAGTTGTCACTGAGTGTGTGCACAGGGCATTAAGTCCCTAAAAGACAAGCTTGTTTGAAACTTAAGAAGCTTTTGGAAAAAATTGAAAAAATCACTTTTGAAAAATTAACCAGCTGAAGTTGCAAATGCCAAAGTTTCAATGGAATTGACCCAGAACTGAACACATGAAAGTTACACAAAGTTTTGCTAAAACTGCATTTCTCTAGTCTTGACTATTTTTAACAGTTTTGAGAAATTGACTTTTTTGAGATTTGGATCAAATTTGTGAACTGATAATGTTATTTACTGATGTAATGGAACCTAATTAAGCTATATTGACCTAATCTAAGCCTAAATGCAGCTTCTATCTTGTTCTAGCTTAACTGAGATGCTTGTGAATTCTGCTCAAATGCAATTTTGACTTTTATGAGAATGCAGGTGAGATTTAATGCTCTAGCGATCCTAACTTTACCTATGTAAGACTGTGATGCACTAACTGACCACTAAACTAATCTACAAAGCAGGTTTCTCCATTGTTCCAAACACTAGTTTATGCAACTTAAATGCAAATTTTAACTGACAATATACTTAACTAGTGTGAAATACTTCCTAATCTAACTAAAGCTGAGTACAATGAGTCTAACAGCAATTATTAAAGCTAACAGTTACTACTAACTCAATGAAAACAATGCCATACAGATATGAGCAAAAATTGATATAAAATGAATGAAGAGCTTACAGCAGTCCATCATATTAGCAACTTATACCAGAACCATAACTATACTAACTGAAGCTATTCCAACCCAAATCAAGCTCTGCAACACCCAATTCCATAACCAAGTCCAAATGAGCTTTTCAGTTGACTTTTGTTGACCAAACATGAATATTGCTTGCACTTGAGTTATAAGCTTACTAAAAGCTATAAATAGCTAAAATAAGCTTATTTGAATTTAAAAATAAGCTACTAAAAGCTTGAATATAAGAACTTGAAACTGAATTTTATAACAGTGGATATAAAAACATGAAACTTAAATGAAACCTTGAATTAATACTTGAAATGAGATTATAATGATAAAACAACTTGAGTTTAGTACATAGAAACAAAAGATTACAGTTTGAGATTTAAACTAAAACATTAATATTAAAACGACATATATGAAATTTTAAAACTAAGTACTGCCCTTCTCCCTTGCTTCTCTTCTCTTATTTATACATCCAAAAGGTCTTCTCTCTCTCTCCTGAGCATTTCCCACTTGCATTTGGGACCATTGGATGACTTGAGTCATTTTTGGCCATTGATGATATTTTGGATCCAAAATGGTTTTAACAGTTGAGGGGTTGAGTGAAAGGGAGGAGGGAGCATTAAATGCATCTTGTTTGGTTGTTGAGGTGGAGGGATAAGGTGTGGAGTATGTGAGCTGGAGGGATGGTTGTGTCTGGTGTTGCAGGCAAGCAGGTGGGAAGGAGAGACTTTGGAGGGAAAAGGGTGGATTGTTTGACCGGGTTTGACTTGGGAGATATATTGGACAGGGGGTCCAAAGGAGAGGGGTCAATTGGTTTGGCAGGGGTCAAAAGGTTAATGGCAGGGGTCAAGGGTGCAAAGGGTGTTTGGTTTGTTAATACAAGGACCAAAACTGCCATTCTTCCAAACTTGAGGGACCAATTCTGCCACTTTATCAAATTTGTTCCAAGGGACCAAAAATGACAAGTTTCAATAGTACAAGGACCATAATGGACATTTTCAAACTTCCAAGGACTATTTTTTGCCAATTTTGAAACTCAAAGGACTAAACTTGTAATTTCTCAAAACTTTTGACATTTTTCACCAAAGGACTAATTATGACAAGTTATGATTTTAAAAGGACCTTTGGTGACTTTTCTTTTAAAATAAGTGCTCAGGGACTATTTTTGACAAGATTTGAAAGTCGGGGGACTGAAACTGCCAATTATGCAAACTTAGCTCATTTTTCATCTGATTTTAAACATTTTGCATATGAAACATATAAAATACAATTTTGAGATATTTTCAGTATTTTGATGCATTTCTGAGCGTTTTTAAATGTTTTGCAGTTCAGATTTGACCAAAAATGATGAGTATTTACACACTCATCAATCCCCCACACTAAACTATTGCTAGTCCCTAGCAATCTTTTGAGAAAAACTTAATGGATTTGAATCTCTTTACCAAAAGCCATTACTTCTGGAGTAGCCAAATGTTTCAGTTCAAGTAAGAACCCTGGTACACTGATAACCAAATGATTTTGAGCAAACCACCAGCTTCCAACGGATTTGATTTGTCTTTACCAGAAGCCGTTTGCTTCTGGACTAGCCAACTCTTAGATAATATATACTATCTTTGGTGATCTGATTACCAATTATGGTTTTCCAACTGCCTTTACCACAAGCCATAAACTTGCGGGCTAGCCAACTCTTCACTAATTAAAGATATGGTGAACTGAACACCATACAATTTTGGGCAAATTGCAAGCCGTTAACGGATTTGTTATATCTTTACCAAGAGCCGTTTGCTCCTGGATTAGCCAATCTTTTTGTTTGTTAGACATGGCGGACTGATAACCATAAGCTGAGTAAGTGCAAAACACTTACTCAAAAAAAAAATTTGGCCAAAAATGGGGGAATTGGGCGGTATAATTACATGATAAAATTCGTGAGAATTCCCCCCCACACTAGAAATGAATATTGCCCTCAATATTCAAAGTACCGGCGGTTATGCCGAAACATAGAACGTAAAAGGGAAATACTACGACCATTATTTTGAAAGATATATATATATATATATTTTTTTTTTTTTTTACAATAACTTTTATATACAACAGCGGGGGGCAACTCCCCCACACTAGGGTGGTAGAAAATAGAGAGAAGTCAGAAATATGAGTGAAAACCCATATGGTGTGCTACTGTTTTTGATTCCCGAGTCGCTAGCTTGACTCGATCCCCGCATTCATTGGTTCATGGGGAAAGCAACGTGGAAAACCAATCTCGATCGGACTTTCGTTCACAGTGTTAATAAACATATGAACATCAGAAAGTTCCACACCGACGAGATACAACCGCGGTATTGTTAATAGTAGAAACTACAAAGGATGATACCGGGGTCAAAGATGGTGTCCTCATTCCCGAAAGAGAAAAGGGAAAGAGCAACCACACCATCTGTGAAGAATGGAATAAAGATGTGCATGAGAATGCATGTCCATTCCTCATCAGTAAGAAGCAAATCACCATTTTTGACATATTTAAGCTTAAACTTGAACCTTATATGGTGATTGTCAATAAGATGTCCGGGAGGGAGGGTAGGAAACGGTTCTTCAATCAACAGATTTTCCAGAAAAAGGATGTCTCCCTCCGAATCAAAGTAAGTATTATCAATTCCTGTTGGAATTGACTCATCACTAAGAAAGGCATCGACTTCATTCCAAAAGTTGTCATCTTCCTCATCAGGAGTGAGAGAAGGGATGGAAGAGTCGGGAATAATAAGACTAGGAGATGATGGATCATTTTTGAGCATTTCTTCAATGGGAAGAATGTCTCCCATTGGATCACAAACATCATCATCCAATTCAGATGAAACTGAAGAGAGTTTGGTTTCATCCACAGAGTTAACAAACTCAATACGATAAACTGATTCCGGAGGTGGGACAAGTGGTGTGCTCTTAGAGCTAGCAATTTCCACCACTTCTGATAAAGTCTCCGATTCTAGATCATCATCATCAAGAACACTCTTGACTTCCTTGGTACAACTTTCCAACCATTTGTTTGAACCAGGATTGATTTTCAAAGCTTTTAGCTCATCACGTTTTTGGTGACTCCTCTTAACCGTGAAATTTGAGAGTGTTGCATTGATTCTTTCATATTTTTGATCAATTGTGGCAACACTCTGTTTGGATAGAGGTTTGGAGTTCTGGTTGATATTAAACGTGAGTTCTTCGTTGTCAACTCGTATGGTCAACTCTTCAGCAAATACATCAATTAGAGCACGACTCGTTCTCAAGAAAGCTCTCCCTAAGACGAGGGGAACTCTAGGATCTGCATCAAAGTCTACTACAACAAAGTCAGTAGGAAAGTGAAACTTTCCTACTTTCACCACGACATCCTCGGCTATCCCAAGTGGATGAGTTATGGTACGGTCCGCTAGCTCGAGTGTCATACAAGTGGATGTAAGTTTAGGAAGAGACAGTTTCTTCCATACTGAGAGTGGCATGAGGTTAATGCTTGCGCCAAGATCGGCCAAGGCGGAGCATTGAACCATCCCCAAGAAATCACACGGGATTAAAAATCTGCCGGGGTCTTCAAGCTTTTTGGGAAGCTTTTTGAGAAGGACCGCTGAGCATTGCTCATTGAGAGGGGTTTTAGCCATCTCAGATAGCTTATCTTTGTTGCTCAGTAAGCCTTTAAGCGTGGATGCAAATTTGGGCATTAGAACGAGAGCATCAACGAAGCTTATATCAAAGTGTAGTTCATTGAAAATTTGGAAAAAAATTTCCATTTGCTCTTTGGTTTTGTCTTTGAGCTTCTCATCATGCATTCTTGATGGGTAAGGAAGCTGACTAGACTTTTGAGCCGGGACGGAAGTCATTTCTGGCTCAGAATTTGTCTTTGGAACTTCGGGTTCCGGACTTAAAGCTTGGACTACCGAAGGTGGGACGTGTGCGGTACTTCGTGGGCTTGAGAAATGCACCTTGTCCGTTGTATCCTTGGTAACTTGACTCATTGCTCCTGGTGGAGGAGGCATTGGAGTCGAAGGTCCATTGTGCGTCTTACCACTACGAGTGGTGACGGCTTTTAACTCGGCATTGGGATTTGGAACTGTATTGCTTGGGAGTCCTCCAGAAGATGATGAAGCTTTGTTCATATTCATGTTCATGAAACTGCTCATCATATTCTTCAACTCATTTGTCTGCCGAGACATTGTGGTATCAATTTCCTTTTTTAGCTCAACTCTCATGTTATTGATCTGAGTTTGCATTGAACGTATGCTTGACTCAGTAATTTTCATGAAGTCATTTGGTAGGGGAGCTTGAGAAGGTTGTTGATAACTTTGCTGATTTGGAGCTTGATATGGTTGGTTGAAATTGTTCTGGTTCTGATTGAAATTTTGAGAGTTATTGAAGTTTTGTCCTTGATTCGGAACAAAGCGATTTTGATTGCCATGGTTTTGCACAGGAGGAAAACCAGGTGGTGTCATACCGCTAGGTGCATGGTAGTGAGGATCAGCTTGTGGTCGGTATTGATTGTGGTTTACAGAAGCTACGGGAGCTTGGTAAAAAGAAGCATCGGTTGCTTGACAATCATAATACGCGTGTGGACCACTACAAGTTTCACACACCTTGTTTACGGCTTTGATTGGTTCTGGCTTATGAATTTCGCTTTTGATTTCCTTTACCTCTTTCATCATACAACGGATGACGTCCGTTAGAGCGGCTATCGGAGCGGCTAACTCAGAAGAGTTACTGGATGAAGAAGCAGGAGTGTTCGGAATATTGACTTTGTTGCGAGAAATAGGAACTTTTGATTTTTGCTCGCAAATCTCAATCACATCTTTAGGCTTACGATTCAAGATATTGCCACCGGCGGCTGCGTTCAAAGAATCTTGATCGTTACCGTTCAACCCATTATAAAAGATATTAACTTGTTGAAGCTCCGTGAATTCATGATGGGGGCATTTCCTGAGGAGATCTTTGAATCTCTCCCATGCCTCTCCAAAGTTTTCATCGAAATTTTGACGAAATCCAGAAATTTTATTTTTAAGATTAGTCGTCTTTGATGGAGGAAAGAAATAATTGACAAATTTTTGAACAAGATCCTCCCAAGTTTCGATGGATCGAGGGGGTTCTTTTTCCAGCCAAATCCGGGCTGTCCCCTCAAGTGAGAATGGAAATAGCATCAACTTGATCACTTTTTGTGGTACATCTTTGAAATTGATCGTTGAAGTCAACTTGTTAAACCAACGGATGTGTGCATACGGGTCTTCTCGATCAAACCCGTGGAATTGATTCGTAGACACAAGTGTGATCAAATGTGTCTTCAATTCGAAGTGATCAGAATTGATTACCGGTAAAACGATGGCATCTCCATAACCCTCGGTGGGTGCCTGGAGCATTTCCGCCATAGTTCGTTCGTCTGCCATATTGTTGCTTGCAATAGTACGAATCTCGGGTTCGACTATTTGGGCAGCACGTCTACGAGAACGTCTTCTAGGAATTTCTGCTAGATCACGAAAAGGACTCAATGATCTAGAAGAACGAGTGCGCATGCACTAGAGTTAACTCTAAGGAATCTCAGAGTCAAGGGAATTATGAAAAATGGGGAAAGAAGAATCTTTTTGGTTTTTATGGTTCTGAAAAGTAGATATAACAACAAATCCAATTAAAACAATATCGAGGCAAAACAACAGTGAAGTTAAACCAATAATCACAAGTTGAATGGCTTCTTTGAAAAAGGTACACCACTCACAAGGACACAAAGGCAAGTTTTAATCTTTGGTTCGGGAACTTATTATGGTCGTACCCCTAGTTAGGTAGTACACTGCCTTGGTTTGCGGTGGTAATTTTTTATGTTGTTATTATTAAACAAAGAAAACGACAAATCTTTTTGTATTTTTTATCTTTTATATATATAGAAACAAAAGAAAAATATTTTTGTGTTTTATACGTTTTAAGATGTTTTTGGGTTTTTGGATTTTTTATAAGAAAATATATATAGATATAGATGGTATAAACAAGGAGTGAATATTCAAATCACTAATCTGCTAAGCGTAAGATAATTAGCACAGCTCCCCGGCAGCGGCGCCAAAAATTTGATCGATGCCAAACCGTCAAGTTTTATCACACAAGCTAACCACTTGTGAATGGTTAGCCGTAATAAACTTCAAACAGCTCAGACACCAATGCAATTAAGATCTAGAGGAGTATAGTGTTTCCTCAGGTCGTTAAGTCCCAACGAGCTGTGCACTGAATCACCAAACGAATAGTGATCGGGAGAATTTGAACGGAAAAGGGATTATGATTATGTAATTATACCTAAAGAGAAAGTTTATAAATTACAGGGGCTTAAATGCAAATTAAAGAAAATTAAAAAGCTAAATTATATTAAATAAACGCTATCACTATTTTTAAAATTATGTTTTTGATTTTTCTTTTATAAATTTGAATTAAAAACTACGTAACGTACAAAAGAAAATGTGAAACTGAAACAATATTAATCCTAAAAATATAAAAATGACATTTTTACAAACCTAATGATAAGAGAAAATTTTGAGAAAAAGAAAATTATTTTTATGACTATTTATTTAATTATTATTAATTAAAAACTATTTTTACCTATTTAATAATACCCTAAAATATAAGAAAATATGAAAGAAAGCTAGAAAAATGAAATTATGACTTAGAAAAATCTAAAATAACTAAAGAGAATTTTCAAAACTAATTTTGTATTTTTCTGATTATTTTTCTATTTTCTATGAATTAAAAACTATTTAAAACTAATTAAATTGCTAAAAATTACAAATTAAACTATGAAAAATCTGGAAAAATTATTTTTTTGCTTTTTATATTTATATTAACCTATGAAAATTGAAAACTTATTTTTTTGAAACTTTTCTGATTTATTTGTAATAAAAGCTAATTTATAAGACCTAAAAACTGATTTAAATGAGGAAAAATAGCAAACAGTGCTGGAAAATTATGAAAAATTCAGGAAAATTCTAAAATTATAATCTAAACTTATAATAATTATAAAAACCTATGCTAGTGTGAAGGAAAATGCAACTGCAGTGGAACTGATCCTATATAAGCTACTTTAAAATAAGCCAAAAGCTGCTACAGTAAACCAGAAGCTACCAGGGCATGAACTAAGCTAAAACTAATTGAAATCCACTTAAAGCAGCTAAACAAGGGCTTAGAAACCTAGCTTGAAAGCAAATGATCAAATTCTAAATCCTAATGAGCCTAGTTCAAAACAGGTTCAAGCTACTACTTTGTAGCTTGAAAATAAGCCACTCAGATAAACTGAAACTCAGAACCAAGTGTGGGATCCTAAACTAGACCTGGCAAGGGATAATTAAACCAACTATCAGCTGCTCACAAGCTCTCAAGAGCTGGTTGTGAGCTCATGCAAAACCTGTGCACACTCAGTTGTCACTGAGTGTGTGCACAGGGCATTAAGTCCCTAAAAGACAAGCTTGTTTGAAACTTAAGAAGCTTTTGGAAAAAATTGAAAAAATCACTTTTGAACAATTAACCAGCTGAAGTTGCAAATGCCAAAGTTTCAATGGAATTGACCCAGAACTGAACACATGAAAGTTACACAAAGTTTTGCTAAAACTGCATTTCTCTAGTCTTGACTATTTTTAACAGTTTTGAGAAATTGACTTTTTTGAGATTTGGATCAAATTTGTGAACTGATAATGTTATTTACTGATGTAATGGAACCTAATTAAGCTATATTGACCTAATCTAAGCCTAAATGCAGCTTCTATCTTGTTCTAGCTTAACTGAGATGCTTGTGAATTCTGCTCAAATGCAATTTTGACTTTTATGAGAATGCAGGTGAGATTTAATGCTCTAGCGATCCTAACTTTACCTATGTAAGACTGTGATGCACTAACTGACCACTAAACTAATCTACAAAGCAGGTTTCTCCATTGTTCCAAACACTAGTTTATGCAACTTAAATGCAAATTTTAACTCACAATATACTTAACTAGTGTGAAATACTTCCTAATCTAACTAAAGCTGAGTACAATGAGTCTAACAGCAATTATTAAAGCTAACAGTTACTACTAACTCAATGAAAACAATGCCATACAGATATGAGCAAAAATTGATATAAAATGAATGAAGAGCTTACAGCAGTCCAGCATATTAGCAACTTATACCAGAACCATAACTATACTAACTGAAGCTATTCCAACCCAAATCAAGCTCTGCAACACCCAATTCCATAACCAAGTCCAAATGAGCTTTTCAGTTGACTTTTGTTGACCAAACATGAATATTGCTTGCACTTGAGTTATAAGCTTACTAAAAGCTATAAATAGCTAAAATAAGCTTATTTGAATTTAAAAATAAGCTACTAAAAGCTTGAATATAAGAACTTGAAACTGAATTTTATAACAGTGGATATAAAAACATGAAACTTAAATGAAACCTTGAATTAATACTTGAAATGAGATTATAATGATAAAACAACTTGAGTTTAGTACATAGAAACAAAAGATTACAGTTTGAGACTTAAACTAAAACATTAATATTAAAAACGACATATATGAAATTTTAAAACTAAGTACTGCCCTTCTCCCTTGCTTCTCTTCTCTTATTTATACATCCAAAAGGTCTTCTCTCTCTCTCTCTCCTGAGCATTTCCCACTTGCATTTGGGACCATTGGATGACTTGAGTCATTTTTGGCCATTGATGATATTTTGGCGCCAAAATGGTTTTAACAGTTGAGGGGTTGAGTGAAAGGGAGGAGGGAGCATTAAATGCATCTTGTTTGGTTGTTGAGGTGGAGGGATAAGGTGTGGAGTATGTGAGCTGGAGGGATGGTTGTGTCTGGTGTTGCAGGCAAGCATGTGGGAAGGAGAGACTTTGGAGGGAAAAGGGTGGATTGTTTGACCGGGTTTGACTTGGGAGATATATTGGACAGGGGGTCCAAAGGAGAGGGGTCAATTGGTTTGGCAGGGGTCAAAAGGTTAATGGCAGGGGTCAAGGGTGCAAAGGGTGTTTGGTTTGTTAATACAAGGACCAAAATTGCTATTCTTCCAAACTTGAGGGACCAATTCTGCCACTTTATCAAAGTTGTTCCAAGGGACCAAAAATGACAAGTTTCAATAGTACAAGGACCATAATGGACATTTTCAAACTTCCAAGGACTATTTTTTGCCAATTTTGAAACTCAAAGGACTAAACTTGTAATTTCTCAAAACTTTTGACATTTTTCACCAAAGGACTAATTATGACAAGTTATGATTTTAAAAGGACCTTTGGTGACTTTTCTTTTAAATTAAGTGCTCAGGGACTATTTTTGACAAGATTTGAAAGTCGGCGGACTAAAACTGCCAATTATGCAAACTTAGCTCATTTTTCATCTGATTTTAAACATTTTGCATCTGAAACATATAAAATACAATTTTGAGATATTTTCAGTATTTTGATGCATTTCTGAGCTTTTTTAAATGTTTTGCAGTTCAGATTTGACCAAAAATGATGAGTATTTACACACTCATCACTTATCCTCACGAGTCCAGAGGGAATGGAATTTACCTACGCACTGCATTTTGAATTCACAGCCACGAACAACAAGGCCGAGTATGAAGCTCTGATTGTTGGATTACGCATTGCAGCTCGAATGGGCATCCGCAACCTAGAAGCAAATGTGGATTCCCGCCTAGTAGCCAACCATGTGTTGGACGAGTATGTGGCTAAAGAGTAGAACATGATTCAATATCTTGACAAAACCAAGTCCCTAATCCAGGGCTTTGACAGGTTCACCATCAAACAAGTTCCTAGAGAGGAAAACAGAATGGCGGATGCGCTGAGCAAGATTGCATCCACAAGCTTTGTGCACCTGTCAAAACAAGTATTGGTGAAAACTCTGAAGAGCAAGTCCATCTCGGAGATGGAGATATCCACAGTGATAGAGGAGCAAAGTCCTACATGGATGACCCCAATCATCGAGTTTATAAGCAAGGGCGTATTGCCCCAAGAGCAGAAGGACGCCCAACGAGTACGGCGCACATCACAAAGGTTTGAACTTCGGGACGGTGTACTATATCGGCGTTCATTTCTAAAACCATGGCTTCGATGTGTAGGACCCCTTCAAGCAGATTACGTACTCCGAGAGATCCACGCTGGTTCATGTAGTATGCACTCAGGACCATGGTCCGTTGTGGCGCGCGCTTTACGGTCAGGATACTACTGGGCTACGATGCACCTTGACGCGCGGGACTTAATCAGAAAGTGTGGCGACTGCCAAGTTCACAGACCCATTCCACGTCAACCACAACAGGAGCGAACACCTATTACGTCGCCATGGCCATTCTATAAATGGGGTATCGACATTGCAGGTCCCTTTCCTGTCGCAGCAGGAGGATTGAAATTCCTCATAGTAGCTATAGACTACTTCACCAAGTGGATTGAAGCAAAGGCGGTCGTGACATTCACAGGAAATCAGGTAAAACGGTTTGTTTGGGAAAATATTGTATGACGTTTCGGATTACCTAGGGAAATCATCTCAGACAACGGAAAACAATTCTGTGACAACCCTTTCAAGGAATGGTGCGAAAAGCTTAATGTTACACAACACTTCGCGTCGGTTAAACACCCACAAACGAATGGCTTAGTCGAGCGTGCAAATCGAAGTCTGGGTGAAGGAATTAAGGCACGCTTGGAC
Source organism: Chrysanthemum seticuspe (assembly GCA_019973895.1). Taxonomy (NCBI): domain Eukaryota; kingdom Viridiplantae; phylum Streptophyta; class Magnoliopsida; order Asterales; family Asteraceae; genus Chrysanthemum; species Chrysanthemum seticuspe. The sequence goes on along the minus strand of BPTQ01000007.1, from coordinate 67,046,469 downwards.
AAGAACAAAGGAAGGTGGGTGGAGGAATTATCGCATTTTTTGTGGGCGCACCGCACTTCAATCAAAATTAGCACGGGAGACACTCCCTTTTCTCTTGTCTATGGGACAGAAGCCGTCATACCAGCCGAAATTGGGATGCCAACTATTCGCACTGTTGAAGTTAATGTTACAACCAATGACGATGAACGGCGTATTGACTTGGACCTGTTGGAAGAAAGGCGTGAGCGCGCAGCTATATGTGAAGCGAGAGCTAAGTCAAAAATGAAGGGATACTACGATGCTAAAGTGCGAAGTGTTTCATTCAGACCAGGCGAATTCGTATATCGCGCCAATGATGCGAGCCACGCAGAAGATACAGGAAAACTTGGACCGAAGTGGGAAGGACCTTATGAGGTCATTGAAGCATTAGGAAAAGGCGCGTACAAGCTGCGTGACATGGATGGCCGTGAGCTACCACGCACATGGAACATCTGCAATCTCAAACGATGCTATCTCTAGGAACGGCTATGGCCCAGCGCACGGACACTCCCGCACTTTAGTATAGTGCTCAATAAATATCCGTGTATTTACATTCTGTTTTACTTAGGCAAATGTTTTTCTTTTCTTTTTACAAAAACTTGCAAGTATTAATAAAATGTCGTGGTTTCTAGCTAACTCCGTGACACATTTCAATTTGTTATTTACATAATATTTATGTCTCAACATTGTTGTTGTATTATCTTTTGCCTACATGGCGTGCATGCCCTTACTACAACCCATGATGGTGTAAAGGATGAGTAAAACCTACTAAACAACTCGTTGAGTAAGAGGGTTGCAAACCCATCAACATTGGATCATGCATCCTTGTTAAACACCTTATTTTCAAGACGTTGGAATAAGTTCAATGCGCATTCCACGACGGATGCGCAACAATGCATACTATGCGCGTTTAACAAAACCAGGAATCAAGACTCTTGGCTCCTTACTATGATATTTACAGTACGATGCATATCACACCATACACGATTATGTTAAAAATACTTAGACATTATAAGTATGATAGTTCATACATGATTATGGACTCCACATATTAGTCGCGCTTATGTAACAGTTTGCTTCTTAGACAATAAGCACGTTTTTTATGCAACGACAGATAGCTAAGTACAAACATTATAAGTCGCAACCACATCAACACGCATTCACTAAAAGGAATATTTCATTAAGGACCATGAGTTCTTACAAAATGACATTTACAACAGAAGTTACAATCTATATGCTACTACAACGCTTAAGCTGAGGGCTTTTCACTTGGCGTGCACCATCCCCAGCCTCCTTCAGCCACTTCAACAAGTCAGAATCCTGTCGTGGCACCGTGGCCACGCTCACAGGCACCCCGTCAGACCTGGGAAGGTGCGCTGCGCCAACACCACAAAGAATGGCTTTTCCCTTCACGCCCTTCTTCTTAGCAACCCTCATAGCATGGGCCTCTAAGGATTCCTTCAAAGGAATTTCCTTTTCCAGCGTGAATAGGTTCAAAAGGTCACGGGGGCGAGCAAAAATAGGCACCTGCAGTTGTGACTCGTCAGGCTTCAGAAAAAAGTCCGGTTGTATCTCTGTCCCATCAGCACGATGGCGGGCCAAAGTTAACCCTTCCATAATTACACTTATAGGGTAATCTTGGTCGCGCTCCATCTGAGCAATATGAGGAAGCTTCAACATTTTCATTTGCTCCATAGCGGCAACGAGCTCCTCATACGCATGATTATTGTACCCAAACACCTGATCAACAGCCACTTTCAAAAGGTCAGCCTCGTGAAGCTCCTCTACAGCCTCAACCTTGCCACGCGCAAGCTTGCACTGCATCACCGCCCCAAAATTGTCTACCACCTCTCGAGATTCTAATGTACTAAGGGCGGCAAGGCGCAATCCATGGCTAATTAGCCATCTGCGCTCAGCGATAGAAGAAACAAGTTGGGTATACAACTCTTTGTCGTACTCAAGGCTGAGTTTCCGCAGTTTCATCTCCTGCTCTTTCAACATCCCATCAACAGCCTCGCGAAACTTCCCCAGCCGGGAGAAATGCTCATCTTTACCCTTTTCCAAGTGATTCACAGCCGAGACACAGGAAGCCTTGTACTCTTCCAGCGCAGCACGCTCCTGACTAACTTGGGTCAGCAACGCTATCTTTTCCCCAGCAAGTTTTTGGGAATAAGAGCGTGCTGACTCTGCTTCCGCTTGAGAACTGGCCAATAGCGCCTTCAGCTGAGCAATCTCTTCATCCTTTTGCGTGCTGTGGATGCTCTCCCCAACATACCTTGTCTTTAGCTGCGCAACCAATGTAGCCTGGTGCGCAGCAACAAAAGCAAGCTCCTCCATTAGCTGATCCACGGGCACGCTCCCAGATGCCAACGACTTAGTGCCTTTGTCCTCTGAATCCTGAGGGTCAGCATGCGCGGGACTTGCCTTAGGCAGTGAGTCTCCAGACTGCTCAGAAGATAACCCAATAGCTTCAATACTGCACGCAAAGAGACATCAATTCATAACGCAACTAATAAGAGAGATAAGTGATTTGGCGATAATACTTACTTGGGTAGAGCAGTCTCCTTGGAGCGAGAGGATGCAACATCACTTGATGACGACTCCACGTCAAGAACGACAGGACGCTTCTTCCTAGATGAGCTTGCGCCATCGCCACCAAGCGCACTCTTGCGCTTCAATCCTTGGCTTGCCTCCTCCTCCTCTTCCATGCTTTCCGCCACATCTATGTGTGACGGCTCCACCAGATGGGCAGGTACCCGGGGGCTGGGTACGCTTTGTACAGGGGTCGCCTCCAGCACAACGGGTGCACTACTCCCAGCTTCCTCCAAGTTAATCTCCATGGTACGCCCTGCGGTAGCATCCAGAATGGGGACTTCCCCCTCTCTCAATGGGCGCACCCCTATCGTCGCCTGGCGCTGCTTCGCCAAGTTCACAACACGGAATAGATCCATCTCTGTGCAGCAAGAAACAAACAACAAACAAGTTATATAAAGTACAAAGGTGAAAAGAAAGGCTCACATTAATACATCTAAGGAGTACGAAGGATGAGCACCCACCGTGGCCATCCGCGTCTAAGAATACTGGCACCTCATCAGGTCTACCAAAATAGTTGCGACTGATGCCAACATGCACCAAAAATTCCTCGGGGTAAGAATTGATGGGAATACGGTTGGTGTTTATCGTATCTGCATCCTCAGCGCTGTATGTTCCAGGGAGGAGGCGCTCATCCTTTGGCAGCGAACCCTGGGTATAGAAGTCGAAGTCCTAGGGAAATAACGCCTTATCCACCCAGAAAAATTTTTCCCTCCAGTTCCTAAGCGCGTCCAGTTTATCAGTGTAACATTGCAGCCTCCCTGCGCGCTTAGCGAACGAAACCCACCCGTTTGACCACGTTGTGTGGTAAAATGCGCGGAAGAGGTAGGTAGTGGGGTTAATCGCCAATAAACGGCAATTAACCTCGAAGTTTGTTATTTTTACCGCACCTATACAGTGCAGCTGCGATATGTGCAGACGATAGTAGTTTAATTCGTCACACAGGAATAAGGATATGGGCACACATTGATTCGCAAATTCGAAAAAACGTGTGTATACCCCTACCTTCCCTTCGGGGAAATCCGCTATTGATGCCTGCACGGCCGGGACTACCGGATGCAGCGCGAGTGGAATATAATAATCCGAGGTGAACTCGCGAAGTTCATCCTCGGTAAACCACGGACCATGATACAGTTTTAAAGGCGCACGCCCGGTTACCTTTGGAATATTAAGGGTTTCTTGGTTGAAAGTTTGGAGCTTTTTTAACAATGGCGGAAATGTTTTTACTGTGATAAACACAGTAATGGGAGGCGGAAGTTTATATAAGTTTTTACATCCACGCGATGATCGACACGTGGACTCCACTATCTCTAAATGTGTGGATAGGATCGGTTGACACGACACATTTTCAGTTACTTTCCCACGTTTTACGAGGTATACATTTGACATATTTTGACTAGATTCACCATGTGTTCTTTAAGGCAGCAACTCTTTTAGCTTCTCCGCTACGCTTCAACGAATTTATGGTATACAGCTATTAGTCTAGCATCCGCAGGTAGTCCCTGTGCATACTAGACTGGGGGGACATGATGACGTATAGTCTGCATTCGGGTCACGAACCCGACCAATAACCGCTACTAGCGAGCCCAGTACGACTGGGCTAACCCGATAACAGTTTGGGCTCACGAAGGCCCAAACTCAAAGTTATTTATGGCATACGATATCGGATATCTCTTATTCTTGGAGATAAACGTTTAACAACCGACTTAGGCGGGATACGCCGAAGCTTGAGGAACACGAAATCAATAAGGGTTTCGTGTGTATATAAAGGGCATCCAACCCTCATTAAAGGTACGATCTTAAACCCTAACTCTCCACTTAACCCTAAACTGATTACTTACTCTCACGCCGGAGGATAATCGTGGGAAACAATCCCACGATAAGCCTAACGGTGTTTTCTGTTTACTTAGTGCGCAGGACTCAAGCATCAAGATCCAATTGATACGGGAACCGGAGTCCAAACAAGGAACGCCCAACTTTTGTATCAACAAGTATTAGCATTATTTTGGACATTATTAGGATATAAGATGAAAATAAAACACTTGCCTCAACTATACGGCCAGCCTGTTGATGCATTATGTGTATCTGACCATGTACGTAAGACATCCAAAGGTGGTTCTTTATTGAGCATGTATAGAATTGGCTCAACTTCTTTATAAGGGACTTTTTCCGCCTAATTGAACGCAAGAACACGGTTATTAGACAAATCAATGTAATTAATACAGTTCAAAACTACCTTATTCCAAGAATATAAGAGCATCAAAATCTTACATTGATTGACTGTACAAAGTAGGGAATTGCTGCTTGTATCAGAAGAGAAGAACCCGCTCCAACTCGGTAAGTAGTACCCATGCCGGTGGGCCCAAACACAACGATCATGAAGACTATAAGGTGACATATATAACGTAAGTTGCGTTACATATATGAGTTTAGAACGTAAATAGTAACACTTCAGTTAATAACAGTATGTCTTAACTCTTAACCATTTGTATTAGTAAATTATACAGTACATATTTTAAATCTGCAGCTCTCGCATCCATGAGATTAACTAAACCAGGGCATTATTAAATGTGCCCCATGTGTGACATGTCAAGTGAATTCCGCACAAGTTGAGTGAGTCAAGACATGTTTTAAAAAGAATACATAATATAGCAAATTTAGCAACATTCAAAAGTGAAAAGATGAGTAGTCCAATTAAGTTGGCTTAGTCGACCTACTAACAATTTACAGTAATAAATAAGAAAATATGTTAACAGTTTGGTAAATGTCATCAGTTGGTTGTTAATGAATAATAATGAACCATTGTAAGATTTCAAATCCTGGTCATCCTAATGATCTCAAGTAACAAAATGATTTCTTCTGAATACGGAACCCCTAATGATATAGGCTGGTTAGATAAAAAAGGAATTAAGGATCCGCGCAGGTGAATGCAACGCATCCAAACCTTCATGAACTAGCTAGATATATCCCAACAAGCATATAGTAATGAACGCAAAAGAAAGGCCATGCAACTAAATTATATTACTAATCAACATCAAGTCATCTACATATATGCAAATAAGAAAAATGAAAGAATATACTACGCATAATGTGTTAACAACGAATTGTATTTATACCGAATGTGAATAAGATCACCCCGACAAAAAAGTATCCTACCAGAATCCATGTAGAGTTAGGGTCCTGCGTTGGAGACTCTTGAGGTTGAGGAGATTGCTGAAGCAACGGAATTTCTTGTTTACTTTCCATATCCTAGCTACAAAATAATATAAAAATGAACAAGACAAATGCAGTGGGAAATCGGGAATGATTACAAAAACACAAACAATCTAGTGATCAATCGATTGTACCTTTGATTAACAATGAACTGAGAATGGTGTGAGAAAAATCAGAAGTTCAGAAGAAGCATTAAATAGGAGAATTGAGACCATGAGCATTTGTAAGCCATTTACTTTTTAAGTTTGGAATTTTGTGAGAATTAGATAAAGATATTGATGTACGGTTACAAATTTTAGAATTTAGTCTTGCACTTTTTATTCAAATTTATGGCTAGCTTGATGCTTTAAATGCTTTTTGTACTTTTTACTGAAAATAGTGGACTTATATAATACATAATTACATATTCACAAGTTTTTCATGTTAGAATCATTTATGCCTCTATCCATGATGTTATTATTATTTATTTTTTCTATTTAAATTTTAATTACCCAATGGGGTAGCGCGTTCCATATACCGATGGTTGTAATGTAGCTTTCCATTACAACCAGATTTCCAATAGTAAAAACATAACATGTCATAGATCTTCTAGCATCAAGATCCGCAGCATAATACAAATCTGTGTAACCAGTAATCAAATATTAAGGTTCACCACCGTAAATGAGACCAACATCATATGTTCCTTTCAAATAATGAAAAATGTGTTTCATCGCATTCCAATGCTCTTTTCCGGGATGAGCCATATATCGTGACACAACACTCATCAAGTGAGCTATATCCGACCTAGTGCAAACCATAACATACATCAAACTCCCTATAGCACTAGTATAGGGTATTTGGTACATATACTCTATTTGTGTCTGTCTCACTCTGAGGTGCACAAGCACTAGATAAACGTCAATTTGTCGAGGAAGGAGTATTTGCCAATTTTGACGAACTCATGCCAAAACGAGAAATGATCTTCTCAATATAGCTTTTCTGTGATAAGAAAAGCTTACCATGTTTTCGATCTCGAATTATTTCCATACCCAAAAAAATTCGAGTTGCTCCCAGATCTTTATATCAAATTTTTTATTGAAAAGAATCTTCAACTTATTAACATCGTCTATGTGTTTATCCGCTACGAGCATATCATCAACGTAAAAGAGTAAGTATATAAGTGATCCAGACATTGCCTTTTTATGATAGACACAACAATCATAAGCACTTCTACTAAAACCATGCTTTACCATAAAGTTGTTTGTACTATTGTCTCGGGACCGTTTCAAACCATAGAGAGATTGTTGGAGCCTATAAACGTAGTCTTCTTTGCCTTGAACAATGAAGCCTTCGAATTGGCTCATATAAATTTCTTCCTCAAGGTCACCGTGAAGAAATGCACTCTTAACCAGGGGCGGTGCTGAGAACGTAAAAAAGAAATTAGGCCTGGCACGAAAAAAAAAAAGTGCCCCTATATTATAATATCCATAGACCATAATCAAGTATGAAAAGCCAAAAATACGAACAAAAATCATTCTTGCAATAAAAGTATTACTTCTACGAAATAAAATATATTTAAGTAAACCGTGCGTTTCTTCTCGCATTTTTTGAGGCAAAGTCTTCGATCAACGATTCATAATTCATGTTCTCCAACATATCACTCTCTATAGAAATCATTGCTAATCCATTCAATCTATCTTGGGACATTGTAGATAGTACCTGCTGCACCGCTGGAGAGGCAGAAGAAGAGGGCAAAGTGGCAAAGCGATAGCAGGTAATCGTTTTTTACTTCTTCTTTTTTTTTGGATTAAATGATTTATAGGGTTTATTTTTAGTGCCCCTTAGTGGGTTGGGCCTAATGCATATAATGGGTATAAAAAAAATTTAGTGCCCCTTAGTGGGTTGGGCCCGGCTCGGTTGCTGATGGTGCGCCGGCCCAAAACCGCCCATGCTCTTAACATCTAATTGTTGTAACTCCAAGTAAAAAGATAAATAATTAAAATATAAATAAAATTTTCATTCCCAAAAAATTACAAGTAACGTAAAATGTTGCACCTTTTAGGGCAAATGGATTATTTTATTATTATTCTTTTTGGCTTCTCGCCTAATAAAACTAATTCTTTATTACACCAAACACCTTTCTTTGTCAGCATCTCCTCCATCACAAGTCGCTACACAAGTAATAGATAAACTCACAGAAAACCTCATTTTCAGGGATAGCTTTTGTAAGGGCTGGACTAACGAGTAACCTTACAGCGTTGGTTAAGATGGATAAAGAAAAAGAAAAAAAAAATGAGTTCATTAAATATCACATTTAATTAAAGCAGTTTATAAATTTAAGTTATGTTTATTAAATGTAATTTTCTACTTGAAATGAAAGATTAGGCTCAATAAATACTACGGGTGGAAACGGGCCGGCCAATCCGCTTGTGAAAAGCTCTGGATCGGATCGGTAAAAGCTTGAAGCGAGCTCAAGCCTAAGTTGGGGCTCATTTAATTATCGAGTTCTAGCCTGAGCTTCATGTATAAAGATCGACTAGGCCCGAGAGCCTAAACGAGTCTTAGAAATATATACGTATAAATATCGCGTACACGTGTGACTATGAATAAACAAGCTCAAATTAAATAAACGAGCTCAAGCATAGTGAGCTTAACGAGCCGAGTTTGAATCGAGCTTTATTTCGTGTAACTCAGTCATAAATATGAGCTGAGCCCAAGCTTGTACTAACTTAAGAGATAAACTAGTGTGCTTGCTTATTAATATGCATCAAGTGAGAAAATGACGAAACAAACCTTACGAGAATAAATGTCAGCAAGAATAGCACCCCAACCTTGTTCACCAAAACTAAATTGAACGATTGATGAACCGAACAAAACGAATTGGGGTCTTCTTGGCCCGACCATCTTCACTGCTAAAATTAAATTCCTTGCCGGCAACAAGTAACTAACAAGTGTGTTTATGGGCCTATTTCATTTTTGGATCTAATAATAAGGTTAGGCAACTGAGCTGTTGAGATTTGTTTATTTTATTAAAACCCGTGATAAGCGTGATCTTATTAAATATGATTTAAAATTTAATATTGTTCGTATATAGTCTAAAAACACATGCGAATATGAAAAAGTATGATTAGTTTTTTCTGCACTCCGATGCGATACGAGTGGTTTAGATTTAATTAAAGGACTTTTAAAATAAAAGCATGTAATGGCTGGAATGTATTTTACAACTTTTCAAGGACAATTTTTGCAATATAATTAAACTGGAAGGATATTTGTGTAATTTTTTGTTACACAAAAGTCCTTAGATTAAACATAAGGAATGTTATCATAATCGAATGTTAATGTTAGGGACCTTTTTTGCAAAATTTCAAGGACTATTTTTGCAAAGAAAATAAAAGACAGGTACCATTTCTAAAAAAGCCAAACCACAAGAACCATTTTTGCTATTTCTTAAGAATGTTCAAAGAGTTTTTGGCAATTTTTCAATGGCTGTTTTCGCAAAGCTAATAAAACACACGGACTACTTTGCCTAAAATCAAATAGCATGTTAATTTTTGCTATTCTTAAAAAGTTTTTACTCTTTGGTGAATTGTAACATTTATGAGAAATGTGAATGTTACCCTATTTAGGGTAAAAGTAAAAAATGATAAAAATGTTTTCTCAAATATACAAATATGATAAACATAGTCATTTATGCTGAACCAAAGTTTAAATTATGTACAATAATAGGTACTTCTTCACATCTTCATCTCTTACATCTGCATCGTTAGTCCATTCCACTAACAGTCGTTAGTAAATAACTTCAAATTTGGTTTTCTTACGTTTTCGTCCGTTTTTACACGTTTTCGTTCGTTTTTGCACGTTTTCGTTCGTTTTTGCACGTTTTCGTCCGTTTTTACACGTTTTTGTTTGTTTTTGCACGTTTCTAAACGTTTTCGTCCGTTTTTACACGTTTTCGCTCGTTTTTGAATGTTTGTGTCTGTTTTTACACGTTTCATCTGTTTTTACATGTTTTCATCTGTTTTTAAGCGTTTGCGTCCGGTTTTACTAGTTTTCGGTTGTTTTTATACATTTTCATACATTTTTACATGTATTCGTCTGTTTTTAAAGATTTTAGTCTATTTTTAAACGGAAAAAAATGTGTAAAAACAGATGAAAACATGCAAAACGAAATGAAAACATGTAAAAACGGACGAAAACATGTAAAAATGTACGAAAACGTGTAAAACGAACAAAAACTTGTAAAAGCAGACGAAAATGTTCAAAAAAAAATGTAAACATGTAAAAGTGGAAGGTGTATTTTGTATTTTTGGAATTTAGTGGGTTAGAAGACCCGTAGCCCTTTTTTTGTTGTTGGTTCCTGGTGATGCCCTAAAATGATGTGCCCCTCTTCTTCTCCTGAGATAAAATGTGTCTCTTTCTTGAGACTTAATCCGTCTTCTACACTTCTTGTGGTGGTTGACCGCCGATTATATGGCTGGTGACACCTTCTCTTCTCTTCGGTTGGTGGGTTCTTCTTGAACCACAGTAATCCTTTGTGCGAAATTAGGGTTTCGTAATTTGGGGATTTTCTTGATACCGATTGTTATCTGGACCTCTATGGACAACTTGAATCAATTGATGATTCAATTGAGGGTGCGAGTCTTGATTCTTCAAAAAACATGTGTGTTTGTTCCTTGTTTTATTGAATCGATTTGTTGCCCCTTGATGATGACTTATGTTGTCCGATTGGATATGGGTTTCTGTTTTGAATTTGATTTTGGATTTTGTAACTGTGCCTAACCTTATCATTGATTCTAGGTTATGGGTTTTTTTGGTTTCTTGTGACGGCGTCACTTAGTAATTGTGACACCGTTAGCTCACCATCATCATTGTTTCCAGAATTGCACCGACTTAGTTGTGACGGCGTCACCATATGGATTGTGACGCCGTCGCTCTTTATAATCTTGGTCATGACGCCGTCAGATCGAGGCGGTCTCCGCAGCCTGAATCGTCTAGCATCAACATAATACAAATCTGTATCAACATAATACAAATCTGTGTATCCGGTAACCAAATATTGAGGTTCACCACCGTAAGATGTTCCTTTCAAATAATAAAAAATGTGTTTCATCGCATTCCAATGCTCTTTTCCAGGATGAGCCATATATCGTGACACAACACTCATCAAGTGAGCTATATCCGACCTAGTGCAAACGATAACATACATTAAACTCCCTATAGCACTAGTACTATAGGGTATTTGGTACATATACTCTATTTGTGTCTGTCTCACTCTGAGGTGCACAAGTAGTAGATAAACGACAATTTGCGGATGAAGGAGTATTTTCCAATTTTGATGAACTCATGACAAAACGAGAAATGATCTTCTCAATATAGCTTTTCTATGATAAGAAAAGCTTACCATGTTTTCGATCTCGACTTATTTTCATACCCAAAAAATTTCGAGCTGCTCCCGGATCTTTCATATCAAATTCTGTATTATGAATCTTCAACTTATTAACATCATCTGTGTGTTTAGCTGCTATGAGCATATCATCAACGTGCAAGAGTAAGTATATAAGTGATCCTGCCTTTTTATGATAGACACGACAATCATAAGCACTCCTACTAAAACCATGCTTTACCAAGAAGCTGTCAGATCTCTTGTACTATTGTCTCGGGATTGTTTCAAACCATAGAGCGACTTCTATAGCTTATAAACGTAGTCTTCTTTGTTGAACAATGAAGCCTTCGAGTTGACTCATATAAATTTCTTCCACAAGGTCACCGTGAAGAAATGCACTATTTACATCTAATTGTTCTAACTCCAAGTAAAAAGATAAATAACTAAAATATAAATAAAATTTTCATTCCCAAAAAATTACAAGGTAAAATGTTGCAACTTTTAGGGCAAATGGATTATTATTATTATTATTATTATTATTATTATTATTATTATTATTATTATTATTATTATTATTATTATTATTATTATTATTATTATTATTATTATTATTATTATTATTATTATTATTATTATTATTTATTTTATTTATATATATTTTTTTGGCTTCTCGCCTAATAAAAATGAAAAGATTAGCAGATGGTTATTTGATGTGTTTGATTTGAACCCGAGAAATTGTCATGTCACCTTAAAGCATGTTCTCTGAAAATCTTGGAGTTTTGAGGAAATTCTATGTTTGATGTCTTATTTTACTCCTTACCTATACGAGTGATGCCATATATAACCTATTTGTCAAATATATATTTTCCGGAAGTTGCTGACTGCTATATCATTGGGAAGATTTCCAAGCTGTAAAGTGATCCTACAGATTACACAAAACCTACATCGCCGAATTGTACGTAAACCGGTGGAACTTATGCATCTAGCATTGTATTAAGGTTAATAACTGCCAATGTGAAAAGTCTCATGGCCCAGTTTTGCGGCTTTGTTTGTCTTATAGCCTAGGAAAATACTTAAATCTCTTCTATCTCCATCTATATATGTTAAAGAAGTAAATATGATTTAATCATTTTATTCAAGTTATCATTTCTCTCTTCTCCATTGAAGATGCTCACACAGTTCTATCCCAAATTTTGGAAATATAGATTTTAATAAAATGGTAATCCAAAGTTTTATTCCTTCGCATTAGGTAACGATAAATAGGAAATAAATAGGAAATAATGAAAACATCAAACAACTACGACTTGGAGCAATTGAGACATGGATGATACACATAAGTCTAATGGAAATTCAAATTGGTCCAAAAAAAAAATACACAATACACATAATTTCTTTCCACATTAAACCTTACACATACATAAACAGAAATATGAAGACATACCAACACTTGATACACACTGTTATCGAGACTGAAGAACACCTTTTATTCACTGTAATATATATCTCCATCAAGTGGGAAAGTGTTCTTCAGGGTGGGGGTTATACAACACCAGCATATTGAACACTCTTGAAAAAATCTAACTTCCCAACCAGGTCACCATATCTTCCTCAAGCATCAAGTATTTTGCGATGATGGTTGGATCTGCTCTTTAGGTTATTTCACTGTTAAAACAGTTCAATCGTTGGTATCAAACGACTTAACAAAGACCTCGTCCTTAGCACATCAAACATTTTTCTATTATTTGTATAATTAGTAGTAAATATAATTCCATAAACATATGACATTGTCTACACGTGATTCATATCCAATCCATTTTCCTGCTTATTCAGTTGTCCAAATCAAAATTCCCAAAACATATTATGGTCAAAAGATCGCGAAAATCAAATGATAACTTATTTACTTTAACTAATTTGACTCACTTAGAGCATGATTCTCTTATGTGAAAGCATGAACGGAACGCTGCGGACACACAGCTTCATAACATTACTGGAGTGCATTATAACATCAAGTACTCGATGGGAAACCATGATGGACAGCAGGAGTCTGGGTTATGGTTGAGTACGTGACATATTATATTCCTTGCCCATGATTTGACCCCTTTCCATTACACACATAGAACACTTTCAGATAACCAACAGCATCTTAATGTCGTTCTTTCTTCCAAAAACTATAGCCCCAATTATATCTCAAAGATGCTTGAAAATTCATAAAGACTATAAACTGACGCATAAAACTAGTTAATTCTCGAGAATACAGTCATTTATCTTCATAGTTTTTAACAAATACTATTCATAAATTATTCAGATGCCATCGATGATAGGTTCATGGAAGCAAAGATCTTTTGAAGACGTGCGGCCACCTATCAACGAGTCCGCATATAATCCTGATGGAGGTGTTGAAGAGGCAGATAGGCGCATACATGATTATGATAACTAAAACTACAAGAAACAAAGGAGATGAAATATGAGTACAGATAAATATTCAACTTATAAGCAAATTAACTATTCTTAATTAATAGAAGGAACGTAAAATTATACCAATGCCACCAAAATATGCACTCCAACGAGGTTGATAGCTCAATTTCACACACCATTCACCATCAGATATTCAGATATGCCCTAAGAAAACAGAAGTAGATTCGTGAACAACAAACTTAAAAATGGAAATATACGAGATAGACCGTACGAACTTTATAGAGTTCAAAGGAAGTGATCTTTGATGACAAAACCGGCAGAGCTAATTTTAGAATTATATCAGAGAAGGATGATATCACTCTACTAATGAGATTACAAAGATTTAATTAAATTTCCTTATATATAACGTGAACCGAATAGATTCCTAATATATTTTTCCAGTCATTATGATCTATTATATATCTCATCGCACAACACAAAATCAACTCCTGAATTTCATTTGACAGACACATTTTGGAGTATGATTCTGATGTGAGTCGTTTTGGACAGTAAATTTTATTCCACGATTGGATGGGTTTGATCTAAGATTAATGGAGTCGAATTTATGTATCATTAGCTGCTTAATAAACATAAGTGATGCTAAATAGCGCATGATGCACTTGCCTGTTTCAGATGAGTAGTCAAAACAGTATAACTTTCTGCACCAAACAGCACAGGAAGACTACATTGACCTTGAGCCACCATACACATGCCGCGAGCCTCACTTGTATTATATATTAATGCTCTTGCAGTGATGTTCAATTGTACCTGTTTAATTGCATGGTTAGATGTAAGTGACTGGTATAAACCTCTAACCAGGAACATCCTAATTTAGCTAAGACATACAATTACAAGGCAGCATCATTAGTTCGCTTGACAGGAATCGAGATTGCTAATAATTTATCATTGTTAGGTCAAGTAAATTAGAATGGAAATGAAATTTTCACTTTCTGTTGATTCTGACATTCACCAAGTAACTTCATCTCTTAATATTAACAATATTGGACTATTTAAAACCAATAGACCTGCTATTTAATATTCTATAAGGTGGCGATTAGACCTGCTATTTTGTACGGCTCTGAATGTTGGCCCATATCAAAGGCTCATGCTAACAGGGTAGAGGTGGCAGAACTGAGGATGCTAAGATGGACTTGTGGTAAAACCTTGCTCTACATGATCCCGAACGGAGTTTTCAGAGCAAAACTCGAGGTCGGAAATATTGTTTCGAAAATGAGAGAAGGAAGGCTGAGGTGGGTTCGGTCATGTCAAGAGGAGGCCACAGTCAGCGCCAGTCAGAAGGGTCGAAGCGCTAGTGGTTGATGGGGTGAGAAGGAGGGGTAGACCCAACCTCAGGTGGAAGGATAGAATTAAGCTAGACATGATGGAGCTTTGTTTGACCGAGGACATGATCTCAGATAGGAAGGGGTGGAGGGATAGAATTAGGATTTGGGGGTAGTTTTTGCTAGATGCTTTGTGTTTTGTAGGCTGTTTTTGGGTGTTTGACTTTTTTCGCTCCCTTTTGCATTGCCCCTTCTCTTATTTGCTTTGCCGTACCTTTAGGCCCCGTGCGTGGTTTGCGTCGCTTTCTTGTTTCCCCCTTAGGTTTGCCTGCCTTTTCTTGCTCCTTGCGTTTTGGTTTAGGTGCTTCCTGTTTTGCCTTGGCTTTTGGCCCGTGTGTTGTTTTGCTTTGCTCTGTGCCCCCCATTAGTTGGTCTGCTTTTAGGTGTGTCTTGGCTCTTTGTTTTTTGTGCGCTTTGTTGTTGGCTTCTCTGTGTGCTTGTGCGCGGTTTTCTTTCTCCCCGTTATGCTTTGTTTGCTTGTTCGGTGTGCTTTCATTGGCTGCGTTTTTTGCATATTGTTTTATGTCATTTGCTCTTATTTCTTTACTTTCTCACCTGCACACATGCACTTGCCGGAGGTCTCGTTGGAAGCAGTCTCTCTACCCACGGGTTTACCCTGGTGTAGGGGCAGGATCTGTCTACATTTTACCTCCCCCATACCCTGCCTCGGCGGGATTGGGTCTGTTGTTGTTGTTGTTGTTGTTGTTGTTGGACTATTTAAAACCAAGCAATCCCTTAAAAATAGTTAATTATAAGAGTAAAATAATATTACCTCCACCCGTGAATCTATGCTTTCTACCCCAATCCGATACCTACCAGATTGCAGAATTTTCTGGTGGATCACGCCGTTTCCTTGCCGGACACAATTTAAATTTTAAAATAAGTACCACAACATTAACAGTATATAACAGGACTAAACGTGAAAACTTTCATTCTTACCGTGAATGATGTTCCCATGCCGCTGATGAAGCATGAAAAAAGGGTAGTAAAATGTAGAATCTGCATGATCTGCAATTTAAAATACTGCAGAATTAATTATATGTGCTAATAAATTGTCAACCCGGATGATAATATGCAACAAAACACATTGACATTGCCATTTTCAGGTATTGAAATACCTCGAGTTATAGTAAGAAGCAATGATGAAGAGCTAGGAACACTATAAAAAATGTCCATTTCAGATCCCTCATTCAAGAAAGACAACCAATCCTGTGGCACATGGTTTGAAAAGAATTACTAGTATTAGCATTATTTTGGACATTATTAGAATATAAGACGAAAATAATACAACTTGCCTCAACTATACGGCCAGCCTCTGTTGATGAATTATGTGTATCTGACCATGTACGTAAGACATCTAAAGGTGGTTCTTTATTGAGCATGTATAGAATTGGCTCAACTTCTTTATAAGGGACTTTTTCCGCCTAATTGAACGCAAGAACACGGTTATTAGACAAATCAATGTAATTAATACAGTTCAAAACTACCTTATTCCAAGAATATAGTCGTTTGTTTTTTCAGAGCGTTTACCTCTTCATCTGTAAACCATGTCTGCAGATGAAGAGGTAGATCTAAAGTCTTCATCTGCATGGATGAAGACAGTTTGTTTTTGTGCTATTGAAGTACTTCTTTTATTTTCTATTTTTTTCTTTTTTTGCGCTATAAATCCTTTTGTAATATGGTTCAAATGGGTTAATCGTAAAAAACGTAAGAAAACGTAAAATAACAGACGAAAACGTAAAAAATTGAACGAAAACATAAAAAAAAACGGACGAAAAAAATACGAAAACGTAAGAAAACGGATTAAAACGTAAAAAAAGACGAAAACGTAAAAAAATGGACGAAAACATAAAAAATGGCGAAAACGTAAATAAAAAGACCGAAATGTAAAAGAGATGTAAGATATTGAGAAAGGGATGTAAGGTTTGTGAAAGAAGATGTAAGGAGTGAAAGAAGAGGTAAGAAGTGAAAGATAATGTCTGAAATTTAGAAGAGGAAAGAAGTGAAAAGAAGCACTTATGTCTGCAAAAAAACAAACAAGAAACCTCTGCCCTCCTGCAGACAAAAGAAGTGAAAAGAGGAAAAAAGTACTTATTGGGAAAAAACAAACGACACCTTACATTGATTGACTGTACAAAGTAGGGAATTGCTGCTTGTATCAGAAGATAAGAACCCGCACCAACTCGGTAAGTAGTACCCATGCCGGTGGGCCCAAACACAAGGATCATGAATACTATAAGATGACATATATAACATAAGTTGCGTTACATATATGAGTTTAGAACGTAAAATAGTAACACTTCAGTTAATAACAGTATGTCTTAACTCTTAACCATTTGTATTAGTAAATTATACAGTACATACTTTAAATTTGCAGCTCTCGCATCCATGGGACTAACTAAACCAGGGCATTATTAAATGTGCCCCATGTGTGACATGTCAAGTGAATTCCGCAAAAGTTGAGTGAGTCAAGACATGTTTTAAAAAGAATACATAATATAGCAAATTTAGCAACATTCAAAAGTGAAAAGATGAGGAGTCCAATTAAGTTGGCTTAGTCGACCTAGTAACAATTTACAGTAATAAATAAGAAAATATATTAACAGTTTGCTAAATGTCATCAGTTGGTTGTTAATGAATAATAATGAACCATTGTAAGATTTCAAATCCTGGTCATCCTAATGATCTCAAGTAACAAAATGATTTCTTCTGAATACAGAAAACCCTAATGATATAGGCTGGTTAGATCAAAAAGGAAAATTAAGGATCCTCGCAGGTGAATGCAACGCATCCAAACCTTCATGAACTAGCTAGATATATCCCAACAAGCATATAGTAATGAACGCAAAAGAAAGGCCACGTAACTAAATTATATTACTGATCAACATCTACATATATGCAAATAAGAAAAATGAGAGAATATACTACGCATAATGTATTAACAGTGAATTGTATTTATACCGAATGTAAATAACATCACCCCGACATAATAGTATGCTATCATAATCCATGTAGCGTCAAGGTCCCGCGTTGGAGACTCTTGAGGTTGAGGAGATTGCTGAAGCAACGGAATTTCTTGTTTACCTTCCATATCCTAGCTACAAAATAATATAAAAATGAACAAGACAAATGCAGTAGGAAATTGGGAATGAATACAAAAGCACAAACAATCTAGTGATCAATCGATTATTGTACCTTTGACTAATAATGAACTGAGAATGGTGTGAGAAGAATCTGAAGTTCAGAAGAAGCATTAAATAGGAGAATTGAGACCATGAACATAGGTAAGCCATTTACTTTTTAAGTTTGGAATTTCCTGAGAATTAGATAAAGACATTGATGGACGGTTACAAATTTTAGAATTTAGTCTTGCACTTTTTACCCAAATTTATGGCTAGCTTGATGCTTTAAATGCTTTTTGTACTTATTACTGAAAATAGTGGACTTATATAATACATAATTACATATTTACAAGTTTTTCATGTTAGAATTATTTATGCCTCTATCCACGATGTTATTATTATTTATCTTTTCTCGATATATTAAAATTTTAATTACCCAATGGGGTAGCACGTTCCATATACCGATGGTTGTAATGTAGCTTTCTATTACAACCGGATTTCCAATAGTAAAAACATAACATGTCATAGATCTTCTAGCATCAACATAATACAAGTCTATATATCCGGTAACCAAATATTCAGGTTCACCACCGTAAATGAGACCAATATCAGATGTTCCTTCAAATAATGAAAAATATGTTTCATCGCATTCCAATGCTCTTTTCCAGGATGAGCCATATATCGTGACACAACACTCATCAAGTGAGCTATATCTGACCTAGTGCAAACCATAACATACATCAAACTCCCTATAGCTCTAGTATAGGGTATTTGGTACATATACTATATTTGTATCTGTCTCACTCTGAGGTGCACAAGCACTAGATAAACGACAATTTGCGGAGGAAGGAGTATTTGCCAATTTTGACGAACTCATGCCAAAACAAGAAATGATCTTCTCAATATAGCTTTTCTATGATAAGAAAAGCTTACCATGTTTTCGATCTTGACTTATTTCCATACCAAAAAAAATTCGAGCTGCTCCCGGATCTTTCATATCAAATTCTGTATTATGAAATCTTCAACTTATTAACATCGTCTGTGTTTAGCCACTATGAGCATATCATCAACGTGCAAGAGTAAGTATATAAGTGATCCAGACACTGCCTTTTTATGATAGACACGACAATCATAAGCACTTCTACTAAAACCATGCTTTACCAAGAAGCTGTCAGATCTCTTGTACTATTGTCTCGGGATTGTTTCAAACCATAGAGCGACTTATGTAGCTTATAAACATAGTCTTCTTTGTTGAACAATGAAGCCTTCGAGTTGGCTCATATAAATTTCTTCCACAAGGTCACCGTGAAGAAATGCACTATTTACATCTAATTGTTCTAACTCCAAGTAAAAACATAAATAACTAAAATATAAATAAAATTTTCATTTCCAAAAAATTACAAGGTAAAATGTTGCAACTTTTTGGGCAAAGGGGGTTTTTTTTTTGGCTTCTCGCCTAATAAAAATGAAAAGATTAGCAGATGGTTATTTGATGTGTTTGATTTGAACCGTAGAAAGATAAAGCCAAGTCGCAAGTTTCAATTGTCATGTCACTTTATAGCATGTTCTCTGAAAACCATGGAGTTTTGAGGAAATTCTATGTTTGATGACTTATTTTACTACTTACCTATACGAGTGATGCCATATATAACCTATTTGTCAAATATATATTTTCCAGAAGTTGCTGACTGCTATATTATTGGGAAGATTTCCATGCTGTAAAGTGATCCTACAGATTACACAAAACCTACATCGCCGAATTGTACTTCCACCTGTGGAACTTATGCATCTAGCATTGTATTAGGGTTAATAACTGCCAATGTGAAAAGTCTCATGGTCCAGTTTTGCGGCTTTGTTTGTCTTATAGCCGAGGAAAATACTTAAATCTCTTCTATCTCCATCTATATATGTTAAAGAAGTAAATATGATTTAATCATTTTATTCAAGTTATCTGAAGAAAAACAGATTCAATTGATATCAAAACACTTTTATTACTCACAAACAAAGAACTACAATCACCAGAAACTGTTCTCAAACATTTAATCAACAAGTCAACAATATACTTGATCTTAATCGAGTATAAATAATAACAACAACAAGTGTTTTGATCAAGAGAATCAAGAACAAAAATTAGGGTTACAAAGAGAGCAAATTATTGAGAGAATTTGTAGAGAGAGAAAGCGTATAAGAGAATGAATACTATCCAGCTTTGTCTCTTCTCTATATATAGCAGCAGCAACTATAAAGACTTGACACCTTTAGCCCTTCATCTTTCAATCTCTTAGCAAACACAGCACCAAAAGAACCAAAGGCTTTAATAAACTAACTCTAGCTTATATCAACAAAATAAGCTCAAATACACTTATTCTGCAAACATATAAACATCAACAAAGAAGATATATTAGATACAAAATAAGCACTAGATTGATTATTATTCTCAACATCCCCCCTTAATCTGATATCTGATATATGTCAAACATGTTAAGATTCTTAACCAAAAAATTATGTTGTAATGTATCCAACCCTTTTGTAAAGATATATGCAATTTGATTTGCAGAATCTACTTTAACAGTTTTGACAACACCATTTAAAAAAATTTCTCTAACAAAATGCAAATCAATCTCAAGGTGTTTGGTCCTTTCATAAAAAACAGGGTTCGCAGCTATTTTAATAGCTGATTTATTATCACAATGAAGTGGAACAGGTAAAAGACCAGAAATTTCAAGATCCTTTAAAATTTTCAAAATCCAAATTACTTCACTGGTTACTGAAGCAAGAGCTCTATACTCTGCTTCAGTAGAACTTTTAGAGATAGTAGGTTGCTTTTTACTTTTCCAAGATACTAAAGACCCATTTAAGAAAACACAATAGCCAGTGAAAGATCTTCAAGTCACAATACACTTAGCCCAATCAACATCAGAATAAGCAAGAAGAGTTATACCAGAGTTCTTAGTAATATGAATACCCAGACCTGGAGCACCTTTTAGATACCTAAGTATCTTAAAAGCTATTTTGAGATGAGACTTAAGTGGTGAATGCATGAACTGACTTAAACAATGAACAACATAAGAAATATCAGGTCTAGTATTGGTTAAGTAAATAATTTTTCCCATAAGCTTCTGATAATCAGTAATGTTATCAAGGTAGCTCCATTAGAAATAACAATCTTAGACTGCAAAGGAGTTTTAGCAGGTTTGCAACCAAGCATACCATACTCACTTAATAGATCTAAACAATACTTTCTTTGATTTAAACAAATCCCTTTTTCAGTATCAGCAACTTCAATACCAAGAAAATATTGCAATTTCCCTAAGTTTTTAATCATAAACTTGGTTTTAAGAAAAACCTTGAAGTTGTTAATTTCATCAACATTATTTTCAGTAATAATAATGTCATCCACATAAACAAGCAATGCAATAAACACATCATTTTTAGTCTTAGTGTATAAAGAATAATCACTTTTACTTTGAGTAAAGCCATTTTCAATAAAAGCAGATATAAGTTTAGCATTCCATTGTCTAGGAGCTTGTTTTAAACCATATAAAGACTTTTTAAGTCAGCACACTCTGTTATCACCTTCAGGGAAGAACCCTTCTGGTAATTTCATGTATACATTCTCATCAAGATCACCATAAAGAAATGCATTGTTAACATCAAGTTGAAAAATAGGCAAATTATTTTGAACAACAATATTAAGCAAGCATCTAACAGTGACCATCTTAACAACAGGAGAAAAAGTTTCCTCATAATCCACTCCTTCTTTTTGATTAAAACCTTTAGCAACCACTCTAGCTTTGTATCTATCTATTTCTCCATCAGACTTATACTTAATCTTAAACACCCATTTACTTCCTATAGCTTTTCTACCAGGAGGTAAAACAGTGATCTCAAAAGTATCATTTCTATATAAAGCCTCAATTTCATTATTCATAGCATCAGTCCAATAGATAGATTTAGAAGCTTCAAAATAGTTTTCTGGTTCATGACTTTTATTCAACTGAACTGTAAAACAGTAATTTCTAGAGTTAAATTTAGAATAATTTACAATTTTTTCAATTCCATACTTAACTTAGACTCAACAACAAAATCATTATAGTTTTTTGGAAAAACAGAAGGTCTAGAAGACCTTCTCAAAGGTACTTCTTCCTGAACTGGAGAAGTTGAATCTTGATTCAAATTACCCTCAGAATTATTGATTTCTTCAAGTGTAGCAATCATCTCATCCTCATCAACAAAGACACTACTATCACTGTTATGATCAGTAACAGGGTCTCTACCAGATAAAGGAGAGTAGCTACCTTCACTTGGTGACTCAATGTCACTATTCAGCTTAGGGTCTACTCTCTTTTCATCATTGGGTAGTTCAGGGGTTTCAACATCAAAAAAGTTCAAATGATTTAAGTCTTGAAAAACATTTTCAGAAGTATCATTGTTCTTATCAGTAACAGACTCCTCAAAAGGAAAGATGGATTCAAAAAATTTGACATCCCTAGAAAAAATGAACTGATGCTTATCAAGACTATATAACCTATATCCCTTTTTAGAATTAGAATACCCCACCATCACACATTTTTCAGATCTACTACTCAATTGGTCATTATTATTAACAATAGTAGCAAAGCATAAACATCCAAACATCCTTAAGTCACAAAGAGTATGTTTTTTTTATTATATATCATTTCAAAAGGAGATTTTTCATTAAGCACAGAAGAAGGCAATCTGTTAATAAGAAAAGTAGCAGCAAGAATACATTCAGTCCAAAATCTAAGAGGAATTCCCCCTGAAATAGAAGGGATCTAGCCAAATTCAAAATATGCCTATGTTTCCTTTCTGAAATACCATTTTGCTATGGAGTATATGCACAAGAAGTCTGATGGGTAATACCTTTTTTCTCACAAAACTTAGAAAAAGTGTGATTAACAAACTCATTACCATTATCACTTCTGAAACTCTTAATTTTTCTATCAAATTGAGTTGCAATCATATTATAGAAAACAGTAATATAATGAACAACTTCATCTTTGGTTTTGATTAAATATACCCAAACAGCCCTAGTGTAATCATCCACAATAGTCAAGAAATATTTATAACCTTCTTTACTAGCAACCTTATAAGGCCCCCAAAGATCTAAATGAACAAGTTCACCTAAAACAGTTGAAGTATGATCACTTAAGGGAAAAGGTTCTCTAGTTTGCTTAGCCCTTTGACAAATTTCACAAACTATGTTTTGATCTTTTGAGTTAAATTTCAAATCAGGTTTTAAAACATTTAGAAAGGGTCTGCAGGGTGACCAAGCCTGCAGTGCTAGTCAAATTGAGAAAGGAAAGATTGAAACAAAGAGTTATTACTTTTAAAAGGGATACCTCTAGAATTGAAATAATATAAACCACCAGACTGATTACCAGTCCTAGAACGTCCCTCCCAGATTCAATCCTAATTCAAGAAATAACATTTGTTCTCATTAAAGGCAACCACAATTTTATTATCTTTAGCAAGTTTATGAACAGATATTAATGTGACACAATATTCTGGTATAACCAGAACATCATACAATATTAAGGAGTCAATTAATTTGAGATTTCCAATCTTGGTAATAAAGGCTTCCGTGCCATTAGGATGACCAACCTTTATCTTAAGATGAGAAATATCAAAAACATTAATCGATTCCTTGTTACAATGTGTCATATGCTGGTTAGCACCAGAATCTACAATTTTACCATCAGAAGTAAGTTTAGAGTTCAAATTACAATTTGTTGAAAAAAACTTATGAAAATTCTGAATAAAAACTCTGCTATTATTATAATAAGTACCTGCCATATTGGCCTGCACACTGTTTCCTTTGAGTGAGTACTTGTCATGTGATCAATCGATTATTGTACCTTTGACTACTAATGAACTGAGAATGGTGTGAGAAAAATCTGAAGTTCAGAAGAAGCATTCAATAGGAGAATTGAGACCATGAGCATAGGTAAGCCATTTACTTTTTAAGTTTGGAATTTTGTGAGAATTAGATAAAGACATTGATGAACGGTTACAAATTTTAGAATTTAGTCTTGCACTTTTTACCCAAATTTATGGCTAGCTTGATGCTTTAAATACATTTTGTACTTATTACTGAAAATAGTGACTTATATAATACATAATTACATATTCACAAGTTTTTCATGTTAGAATTATTTATGCCTCTATCCATGATGTTATTATTATTTATTTTTTCTCGATATATTAAAATTTTAATTACTCAATGGGGTAGCGCGTTCCATATACCGATGGTTGTAATGTAGCTTTCCATTACAACCGGATTTCCAATAGTAAAAACATAACATGTCATAGATCTTCTAGCATCAACATAATACAAATCTGTGTATCCGGTAACCAAATATTGAGGTTCACCACCGTAAGATGTTCCTTTCAAATAATGGAAAATGTGTTTCATCGCATTCCAATGCTCTTTTCCAGGATGAGCCATATATCGTGACACAACACTCATCAAGTGAGCTATATCCGACCTAGTGCAAATGATAACATACATCAAACTCCTTATAGCACTAGTACTATAGAGTATTTGGTACATATACTCTATTTGTGTCTGTCTCACTCTGAGGTGCACAAGAGTAGATAAACGACAATTTGCCGAGGAAGGAGTATTTTCTAATTTTGATGAACTCATGACAAAACGAGAAATGATCTTCTCAATATAGCTTTTCTATGATAAGAAAAGCTTACCATGTTTTCGATCTAGACTTATTTTCATACCCAAAAAATTTTGAGCTGCTCCCGGATCTTTCATATCAAATTTTGTATTATGAAATCTTCAACTTATTAACATCGTTTGTGTGTTTAGCCGCTATGAGCATATCATCAACGTGCAAGAGTAAGTATATAAGTGATCCAGACACTGCCTTTTTATGATAGACACGACAATCATAATAAACAGTTTTTTTAAGTTACCTTTGTATTTTGCTCGATGTTCAAAATACCATTTTTGTAGAAGCCTTCGGTAGTACTTCATTAGCTGGGTTATTGGAACCTTCCTAACATCTTTGGTTACAGAGTTTACTGATTCTGCACTATTTGAGGTCATGTAATTGTACCTGTTTGTAGGGCAGTAAGCACGTGACCATTTATCAAATCTAGCTTCATCTTTTAGTTTTTTATACACATCAGGTTTTAATGATTGAATCTCAGAAATTGAAGCATCAAACTCCTGCTCTGTGTAAGCTTTGCATGTCCTCCAATATATAGCCTTCCACTTTCTAGTTTTCAAATTGCAGTTCATCATTAAATGACGACAACAAAAACCATGAAACGCGTTAGGAAAAATGGTACTACATGCATGTGCAATTGCCGGATGTCTGTCAGAGATGATGGCCAAATCTTTTACTTCACCAATGCATTCTTTAAGTTTGCTCAAAAACCAGGTCCATGATTCATTGGTCTCACATAATTTGGTTGTTTCCGTCCATCCAAACAACAACAGATTCGTACCAAGGTATCTCCCTATAAGATGTGCGGCATCAATGATTAGCAATGGTCGCATAAAACGTAAGAAGCTCCGAATCTATTTTAAATCGATCAAAAATTGCTTGATTAATAATATTTACATAATAATGAAGGTAATAATTAGAAATAAAAGATAATAGAATTTATGAAAAACTTACAGCAACACCAAAACCAATGAATACCATCTTAAACCGATCTGTGTCATCTGTCTCAATGTGTGTTACTGTCCCCTCATTTTGCAACTTTAAGTTATAGCAGTAATACGAAAACTGCTCAAAAGAATCCGTAGGACAACCGTTCAACAACTTTAATGCAATGTTTTTCCCACCCCAAGCTCGGTGGTAAGAAATGTCTACTTTACAATCAACATTAAAATCTTTTTTTATGTCCTCACCCGTATAGACCCTTTTGCAATTCCTCAATTTATCAACAAGTATGTGACCCACTACTTTTCGGGTAGCATTTCGATGATTAGGATGAAGTTTTGTTCTGGAACATGTATGACAGTCGTTAATGGTAGTAACATAGAAGTATCGGTTAACAACACTTTTTTGTGCGTTAATGTACCAGTTGCAACCTTCTTCAAAACAAGCTACATTGTACCTTTTCTTACATGACTTAGTAACTTTATACTCAAACAAATCAACCAACGCTTTTATTCCTATTGCATAAATGCATCCTTGCTTATCATCAAACCGACTACCCACCTTTAATTTAGATACTACAGGGTGTTTATGGTTACTTAACTTTTTAATTATGGGATCAGGTGAACTGGGTGGATCAGGGATATTTAGAAATGTGGTTTTCTGCCAACTAGGCTGCACATCTACATTAACGTTTGCGTTTGCACCCTCATTATTATGATCTTCAACTTTTGGTGTTTGAAAATCAGATTCTTGAGGCAACAAAGGAACATTAAGATCAATATCAAGAGGCTTAGAAGAAGTAGACGGCTTTACCTCGGAAGATTTCTCGATAAGTTTGATGTATATTGTCTGGATCACGTTCTATTTACAGCATATTTCATGAACGAAGAAAGAAACATCATCATCGTTACTTACATCAATTTTGGTTGAAGCGGACATGTAGTATAAACTGATGATCTTATCTTTAATCTGATATTTGTTAGTAAGATAGGTAATCAGATGTAGGTAGGTGATGTCAACTGGAAGTAAAACTCCACGAATTAATCTCTCAAAATCCAAATAAACTTTGAATTTTGGGGAATTAGTCGAAGTCATTTTTATTTGGTTGTGGAATTATTGTTTGTTTGACTAATTTGTGTTATGGGATTTGTGTTCTGGGATTGTACAAAGCAATAAACCCAATAAAAATTCGCTGAAAAGAGGATCTTTTAGTCGCTGAATATAAAATTCGCTTAAAATTTTCCCTCCACAATATTCATTACCCGCTCATTCACAAAGTACATTTCCCGCCAAATTTGATGTCACTCTACTAGAAATGCGTCAAATGTACTCATTTGCATCTATGAATACCCGTTAACAATTGGGTGAAATAAAAAATGGCTCCCTCCTCTGCCTCTACTTCCAGATCCAATCGAAAGCCCTTGGAATAGTACATCAATGCTACACACTGCGAATGTCCAAAACCATTACCGGTGGAAGTACAAACCTCTTGGACCCGGAATCATCCTGGTAGAAGATTCAAGGCTTATCCAATTTATGTAATATTATTATCTATTATACTTATTTTACTTGTTAGGTTGAATATGTGAATTTAGCAAAACTTCTTTTTAGGACAAAGAGACCAAATGTAACTTCTATGGGTTCCTAGACCCGGAACTACCAAGTCAGTATTACAAAGATTTGTTTTATAAGGAACATGAGGAAAACAAACATTTAATGAATACGGGAAAGCGTTCAGTCTCGGATGAAGTTATTGAGGTTTCAAACAATGATATCATGAAAATGTTGGATGAGTTGACTTTTATCAAGTCAAGAGTGCAAGTTCATGACAAAGTTGTGTTGGTTTTCAGTTTGATTGTTCTCTTCAGTGCTGTAGTTTGGTTATGGTAATCTGTTTAGCAATAAGTGTTATGTAATATGTAGGTTATGGTCTTTTAGCAATAAGATTGTTTGTAGTCGTTTTTTCAAATCAAATGGATGTTTGTAAAAAACAAACATTTTAGCAATTTACAAAAAATGTTTGTTGCAAATCAACAGTATCACAACACGTATATACAAAACAAGTGCTTAAAGAAAGCCTACATGGCTGTTAGGAATATACCAAGTTGCACTACACAGACATGCATAAGAAGTTGTCTTTTGATGTCCTACACAGACATACAGTTTGTGGTTACATTTGGTTGAACAACAAAAGTCTAAACCCACATATAAGCCATACACAAAGAGATGAAATGCATCTTTATTCATCACTTGTATGAACAGCCACCTTATACTTCCAAAAGTACTCCACCATATGCTCTCGATACGCCAAAGCAACTTGTAGAGGATCATCAACCTTCATGCTTAAGTTGTTACCCAGCCCGTGCAAAAAAATACATACCCAAACTCCACAATCACCGTATGCATTGGCTTGTTTAGGGACATCATCCGCAACTCGAAATGTAATCTTATAATCAGAAACAGATATTGATTTGGCTTGAAGAACTTTACACAAGTTTAGATACTGTGGTAGCATTCTCTCAAAAGTGACCCTCATTTTTAAATTCTCTTCTCTCGTCTCAGGTTCTAGCGTACCTAGTGAGTCATAAATTGTTATAACTCCGGTACGAATTTGTAACTCGGCGAGAAACCAGTGGCAGCCGGGTACGTTCACAGGAAAGTATACCTAAATGTGAACAAATAAACTTTATCGTAATTCATAACATTTTGAGCATGTATATCACCCAAGTATCTAGAAGAAAGTATGGTCTTTATATACAAACCTTCTCGACACTAGACCATGGCAATGGATAGCGTTGACTAGTGGCGTAGTAGGCACGCATAGACCCATCAAGGATAGAAGACGAGAAAAATGGTCCAGCCATAGCCCAATCGGCATTGCCCAGCCTGAACTGCCATATTAGATCAACCCAAAGATCCATATGCTGCAAAAAAATTTATAAAATACATACCGTTAAACCAATTCAAATAAAAATTATTTTTTTATGGAAATTAAATATCTGTTAAGTACCTCATCTCCAAGCCATCCTTTTTTATTGCCCCTTCCATACCCCAACAAAGCCAACCAAATTTTCGATGAACAACGATGTCGCCAAGACCCCAAGGAAAGTTGTGCGATGACTTAAATTTTTTTTATAAAGATATCCATACACGCTGGTTTAGTAATCTTGTTGATATCGCAACCTTCAGGACGTGACAGATCCTGAAAAATTTTAAAAACCAGATTAATGTATATGTCTTTAAGATGTCTGTTTGTAAAAGTAGTTCTGCTATACCTCTACCCATGTTTCCAACTGATTATCTTCACCACATGGGGGATTAATATCTTTTCTCAGTCTTTTGGAACGTCGTTTCGGCAATTGTGGAGTCGTGGGAAGGAGGTTCACGTATAGGTCCTGCAAACACTTGCCTACCTGCTTTGTCCTTTTTGAGTCAACATCTTCTTTCAAAACAGGAGTACTCTCTTGGGTAACTTTGGCATTACTCTCTTTGGTAACTTTGGCCTTTCTAGTTTTCTTTATTGCTAGGCCATTATAAGGTGACAGTAGAGCCTTACTTGCATTTCTCTTCCTTTTAGCATGCATGAAAACATCCTATACAAAAAAAGTTCATCATTGAAATAACATCAAACTTTTGAACTACATGTGGTAACTTTAATAAATAATGTAGCTGTACCTCATAAGCTGTAGTCAAAGGCTTATTGGCTTGTCCGTCAGAATTATGAAACATGGCTTGTCTTGCTTTCACAACATCAATATCAATTTTGTCTAATACCGCCTTGGTTGAAAACTCATTTGCAACCACTAACTCACCCCCGCTTACTTTCTCATTAACGTGGCCATCAACATTGTATGCTTCATTATGAATAACCAACTCACGTAATTTCTCGTTAACATTCCCATCACCATCCTTATTCTCTCCAAGATGATTCATATGCTCATCCCCCATCTATGCCATTTGTGACACTGCTTCACTTACTTTCTGACCATCATGAGAATCTATAATGTTATTTTGATTACCTTGAACCCCCTCTACAGATTTCTCAGCAACATTTAACACTTCCTCACTTACTGTCTCACGATCATGAGAGTGTTGATCAGTAGCATTGCAATCAACAATGACATTTTCATTACCTTGAACGCCCTCTATAGATTTATCATCCACATTTAAAACTACTTCACCTACTTTCTCACGATCATGAGAATGTTGATCAGGAGCATTGCAATCAACAATGTCATTTTCATTACCTTGAACGCCCTCTACAGATTTATCATCAATATTAAACACACCTTCACTTACTTTCTCAGTAACATTGGAATCATGAGCATGTATCTCAGTAGCTTGAACCGCCTCTCCGGGTTTATCATCACCAGATTTATCATCAACGTTAGACACACCTTCACTTACTTTCACAGTAACATCGGAATTATGAGCATGTATCTCAGTAGCTTGAACCGCCTCTCCGGGTTTATCATCACCAGATTTATCATCAACGTTAGACACACCTTCACTTACTTTCTCTATAACATTGGAATCATGAGCATTTATCTCAGTAGCTTGAACCGCCTCTCCGGGTTTATCATCAACATTTACCACTACCTCACTTGGTGTTTCGCCATCTTCCTTGTTTTCAGCAGCCTTTTGTTCATATTGCTCCAGCTGTTGATCCTGGAATTCCGAAGATCCATAAACAGAGAAATCATCATCAAAGTTTTTGCCCTGTAATTATACAAGAAAAACACAACTATATAGATGACCAAATCTAGCAAACATCTATAGATAGTGCAGGTGAAATTAATATATACGTACTTCAACAGCCGATTGAGAAATTTTTTGATTCAAATTAGGTAAATTCATATGACTGGGATCATCATCTGGAATGTGATCAACTAACGGAAATGGTTCGTCTTGAAGACAAAAATCCGCAAGCTACGACATAGCTGATGGAAAAGCGGCAGAGTCTATATAAGTAAGCCCACCTTGTTCATTTTCAGCATTAACACAACTCGATTTCTCGCAAGATTGATCAGGTTCTGGGCTTAAGGTCTGTAGTTAAGAAAACTGATTTAGGTATGTAACAAAATAACGATAAAATAAAAAAGTACTATTAAAAGGAACATAACCGTTTTATAATCAGCCGAATGAACATCATGAGAATGAAGATCAAACAAACTAGGACTACCATTCCAGGTTTCATTATGAATTGGACTTGAAGTCTGAATTTCCATGGCATTTTGGCTAAAACAATCCTCATCCGATTTGTCGTGCATATGAGTTGAAGTCTGAAATTTAAAATATACAATCAATTATACTACTAAAGAAACGAGACCTAAATGATTAACAAATATTAAAGGAAATTACCATGGCATCTTTGGAAGCCAAATTTTCATCAACACATTGCCTTATTTGCAATTGTTCCTGAATAGTGTATATATATAATCCATTAGTTGGTGAAAAACCAAAAAATATTGCTATCTAAATGATGTAGATTAAAAATGAATGTAAAGAGCATGTTCACCTTTGGACGTTGTATCTTTAGAGCTCCCTCAACAACGGCAAGTCTATTTTTAATATCATTAAGGACCACCACATTGGCTCCGGGTTTATCGATCATAAATACAATTGCCTTCAATGCCTCAACCTCGGCATGTATGTCTAGATGATTGGAACTTTGATCTTTATCAGTTACTTGCACATCTTTATCAGCTAAGGCCACCTCCTTATCAGCTAAGGCCACATCTCTATCAGTTATCACCATCTCTTCATGTACCTACAAAGCAAGATCGAAACAGAATGTGCATTGGTCAATTGTCAACGTGAATAGTCGCACAAACGACGTAGTTGATACGGATGAAAAATAAATGATACAAAATGGGCAACTTACCTCATTAGTAGGATCATCGGCAGGTAATTGTTTTTCTAGACTATCCAACTCACTAAAATAAGCATTACTAGGTGCAAACCATGGTTGCAACCTTTCTGCATTTGTTGGAACAAGATCCAATACTGGAATCGAACCCTAGTAAACAAACAATTATAAAGTCAAAAACAAATATAAAAGAAGTCGTTAGTTATTTGAAAAATACAAACAAATGGAAATGCTTACAGGACCAAAAAGTTTGCTATAATCGCGTTTGGCAAATGTTTTACACTTTGACCAAGAAAGACAACGTGGTATCTTGGTCGGGTCTTTGGTCCACCATGAACTGCTAGTGGGATAACTCTCAAGAATCCATATCTAAAATGAAGGAAAACAATAAAAGCATTGTACAATGAAAAGCAGTATAACAAATTTGTATCCAAAAATAGTAAACAAAAACTGATATGTTCATAAATGTCTACAAATTAACCTTAAAAGCCAAGAGAAAGCCAGAAATATTATATGTTGCAATTTTAGAAGGGTTTTCTTGCGATTTCTCTTTGTAGTGAGCATTGTAATGTCGGGGTACCACATTGGCTAAATTTTTGTAAAAACGGCTCCACAAGAACTCTCCCCATGGATATGCATTCCATGCCCCAAAATCCTCAACTAATTGCAACAAATGATTGTCAACGATGTACCAAGGTCCACGACCTCAACGACTATCAACAGACATACTCTTACCGCATCCTCATCTGATAACTTTGAAAATTGTGTGTCATTCCCAAAAAAATCTAAAAGCTCATTCCCTTTTACAGTTACCTTTCTTATAAATTGTTTTTCAGAAAAGACACGCAAACCAAAAGGACTGCGATCAATTTCTAAAGGGGGAGGCAAACGACCGAAACGAAATCCGGTCATCAATAGAAACTCTCCCCGACCGAATTTCAATACATTATTCCCAATTTTGTATAAAATGGGGGGACAAGAATCAAGCAGTTTGTCGATATATACCTGGTGTTGTAAAACGAATTTCACCATATGATTGCCTTTACCTTGCTGAGGAATATCTAACCATGGCCCAAAAACAGTTGCTCTAAACAACCTCATTCGATCTGGATTGCTTAACAATTTGGACTTAATATCCGAAAGCAACTTAACCTGGGAACGAACCGTTACCTTAGCATCAAAATATTGGGGAATGTAAGCCATTTGGGAGTTTAATTGACTGAATAATTAGGGGTTGATTTAGGGTTTCACAATTTTGAATTGTGTTTTTCTGGTAGTAGAGTGTTGGTGTGTGTGTGGGTAAAAATTTAAAAAAAGGGTAAAAGTTTAAAAAAGTGTAAAAGTAATGTTAAAAAGGTACTAAAAGGTACAAAAAGTGTACAGTAAAAAAGTCGCTAAAATTATTTCGCTTAAGTCGCTCAACATTGGGAAGGAACTAAAAGTATAAAAAAATATTTTAGTAAGTTTGACTTTTTTTACTAAATGACAAATAAAAAATTCGCAAGATTCTTAAAAAAGTCGCTGAGATTCGGTCGCTGTACTATCATAGCTGGTAAAAGTCATAAACAATAATTTGGTACACAAATTACGAGGGACACTTGTCAAGCTTAGATTAAAAGTAGAAAAGTCGCAAGTCTCAAGGTCTATTTTGGAGATACCTCAACTTTTTTCTTAGAAAGTTTTGACACCTTGAGTAGAAGGTGTGTTTGCATAATTATCCCTATGATTTAATCATTTTATTCAAGTTATCATTTCTCTCTTCTCCATTGAAGATGCTCACACAGTTCTCTCCCAAATTTTGGAAATATAGATTTTAATAAAATGGTAATCCAAAGTTTTATTCCTTCGCATTAGGTAACGATAAATAGGAAATAAATAGGAAATAATGAAAACATCAAACAACTACGACTTGGAGCAATTGAGACATGGATGATACACAATACACATAATTTCTTTCCACATTAAACCTTACACATACATAAACAGAAATATGAAGACATACCAACACTTGATACACACTGTTATCGAGACTGAAGAACACCTTTTTTTCACTGTAATATATATCTCCATCAAGTGGGAAAGTGTTCTTCAGGGTGGGAGTTATACAACACCAGCATATTGAACACTCTTGAAAAAATCTAACTTCCCAACCAGGTCACCATATCTTCCTCAAGCATCAAGTATTCTGCGATGGTGGTTGGATATGCTCTTTAGGTTATTTCACTGTTAAAAACAGTTCAATCGTTGGTATCAAACGACTTAACAAAGACCTCGTCCTTAGCACATCAAACGTTTTTCTATTATTTGTATAATTAGTAGTAAATATAATTCCATAAACATATGACATTGTCTACACGTGATTCATATCCAATCCATTTTCCTGCTTATTCAGTTGTCCAAATCAAAATTCCCAAAACATATTATGGTCACAAGATCGCGAAAATCAAATGATAACTTATTTACTTTAACTAATTTGACTCACTTAGAGCATGATTCTCTTATGTGAAAGCATGAATGGAACGTTGCGGACACACAACTTCATAACAGTACTGGAGTGCATTATAACATCAAGTACTCGATGGGAAACCAGGATGGACAGCAGGAGTTTGGGTTATGGTTGAGTACGTGACATATTACATTCCTTGCCCATGATTTGACCCCTTTCCATTACACACATAGAACACTTTCAGATAACCAACAGTATCTTAATGTCGTTCTTTCTTCCAAAAACTATAGCCCCAATTATATCTCAAAGATACTTGAAAATTCATAAAGACTATAAACTGACGCATAAAACTAGTTAATTCTCGAGAATACAGTCATTTATCTTCATAATTTTTAACAAATACTATTCATAAATTATTCAGATGCCATCGATGA
Source organism: Chrysanthemum seticuspe (assembly GCA_019973895.1). Taxonomy (NCBI): domain Eukaryota; kingdom Viridiplantae; phylum Streptophyta; class Magnoliopsida; order Asterales; family Asteraceae; genus Chrysanthemum; species Chrysanthemum seticuspe. The sequence continues at coordinate 67,011,970 of BPTQ01000007.1, read as the reverse complement.
TAGGTTCATGGAAGCAAAGATCTTTTAAAGACGTGCGGCCACCTATCAACGAGTCCGCCTATAATCCTGATGGAGGTGTTGAAGAGGCAGATAGGCGCATACATGATTATGATAACTAAAACTACAAAAAACAAAGGAGATGAATAATGAGTACAGATAAATATTCAACTTATAAGCAAATTAACTATTCTTAATTAATAGAAGGAACGTAAAATTATACCAATGCCACCAAAATATGCACTCCAACGAGGTTGATAGCTCAATTTCACATACCATTCACCATCAGATATGCCCTAAGAAAACAGAAGTAGATTCGTGAACAACAAACTTAAAAATGGAAATATACGAGATAGACCTTACGAACTTTAGAGTTCAAAGGAAGTGATCTTTGATGACAAAACCGGCAGAGCTAATTTTAGAATTATATCAGAGAAGGATGATATCACTCTACTAATGAGATTACAAAGATTTAATTAAATTTCCTTATATATAACATGAACCGAATAGATTCCTAATATATTTTTCCAGTCATTATGATCTATTATATATCTCATCGCACAACACAAAATCAACTCCTGAATTTCATTTGACAGACACATTTTGGAGTATGATTCTGATGTGAGTCGTTTTGGACAGTAAATTTTATTCCACGATTGAATGGGTTTGATCTAAGATTAATGGAGTCGAATTTATGTATCATTAGCTGCTTAATAAACATAAGTGATGCTAAATAGCGCATGATGCACTTGCCTGTTTCAGATGAGTAGTCAAAACAGCATAACTTTCTGCACCAAACAGCACAGGAAGACTACATTGACCTTGAGCCACCATACACATGTCGCGAGCCTCACTTGTATTATATATTAATGCTCTTGCAGTGATGTTCAATTGTACCTGTTTTATTGCATGGTTAGATGTAAGTGACTGGTATAAACCTCTAATCAGGAACATCCTAATTTAGCAAAGACATACAATTACAAGGCAACATCATTAGTTCGCTTGACAGGAATCGAGATTGCTAATAATTTATCATTGTTAGGTCAAGTAAATTAGAACGGAAATGAAATTTTCACATTCTGTTGATTCTCACATTCACCAAGTAACTTCATCTGTTAATATTAACAATATTGGACTATTTAAAACCAAGCAATCCCTTAAAAATAGTTAATTATAAGAGTAAAATAATATTACCTCCACCTGTGAATCTAAGCTTTCTACCCCAATCCGATACCTACCAGATTGCAGAATTTTCTGGTGGATCACGCCGTTTCCTTGCCAGACACAATTTAAATTTTAAAATAAGTACCACAACATTAACAGTATATAACGGACTAAACGTGAAAACTTTCATTCTTACCGTGAATGGTGTTCCCATGCCGCTGATGAAGCATGAAAAAAGGGTAGTAAAATGTAGAATCTTCATAATCTGCAATTTAAAATACTGCAGAATTAATTATATGTGCTAATAAATTGTCAACCCGGATGATAATATGCAACAAAACACATTGACATTGCCATTTTCAGGTATTGAAATACCTCGAGTTATAGAAAGAAGCAATGATGAAGAGCTAGGAACGCTATAAAAAATGTCCATTTCAGATCCCTCATTCAAGAAATACAACCAATCCTGTGGCACATGGTTTGAAAAGAATTACTAGTATTAGCATTATTTTGGACATTATTAGGATATAAGATGAAAATAATACACTTGCCTCAACTATACGGCCAGCCTCTGTTGATGCATTATGTGTATCTGACCATGTACGTAAGACATCTAAAGGTGGTTCTTTATTGAGCATGTATAGAATTGGCTCAACTTCTTTATAAGGGACTTTTTCCGCCTAATTGAACGCAAGAACACGGTTATTAGACAAATCAATGTAATTAATACAGTTCAAAACTACCTTATTCCAATAATATAAGAGCATCAAAATCTTACATTGATTGACTGTACAAAGTAGGGAATTGCTGCTTGTATCAGAAGAGAAGAACCCTCACCAACTCGGTAAGTAGTACCCATGCCGGTGGGCCCAAACACAACGATCATGAATGCTATAAGATGACATATATAACGTAAGTTGCGTTACTTATATGAGTTTAGAACGTAAAATAGTAACACTTCAGTTAATAACAGTATGTCTTAACTCTTAACCATTTGTATTAGTAAATTATACAGTACATATTTTAAATCTGCAGCTCTCGCATCCATGGGACTAACTAAACCAGGGCATTATTAAATGTGCCCCATGTGTGACATGTCAAGTGAATTCCGCACAAGTTGAGTAAGTCAAGACATGTTTTAAAAAGAATACATAATATAGCAAATTTAGCAACATTCAAAAGTGAAAAGATGAGTAGTCCAATTAAGTTGGCTTAGTCGACCTACTAACAATTTACAGTAATAAATAAGAAAATATATTAACAGTTTGCTAAATGTCATCAGTTGGTTGTTAATGAATAATAATGAACCATTGTAAGATTTCAAATCCTGGTCATCCTAATGATCTCAAGTAACAAAATGATTTCTTCTGAATACGGAAACCCCTAATGATATAGGCTGGTTAGATAAAAAAGGAATTAAGGATCCGCGCAGGTGAATGCAACGCATGCAAACCTTCATGAACTAGCTAGATATATCCCAACAAGCATATAGTAATGAACGCAAAAGAAAGGCCACGCAACTAAATTATATTACTGATCAACATCTACATATATGCAAATTAGAAAAATGAAAGAATATACTACGCATAATGTGTTAATAACAGTGAATTGTATTTATACCGAATGTGAATAAGATCACCCCGACACAAAAGTATCCTATCAGAATCCATGTAGAGTCAGGGTCCTGTGTTGGAGACTCTTGAGGTTGAGGAGATTGCTGAAGCAACGGAATTTCTTGTTTACCTTCCATATCCTAGCTACAAAATAATATAAAAATGAACACGACAAATGCAGTAGGAAATCAGGAATGAATACAAAAACACAAACAATCTAGTGATCAATCGATTGTACCTTTGATTAACAATGAATTGAGAATGGTGTGAGAAAAATCTGAAGTTCAGAAGAAGCATTAAATAGGAGAATTGAGACCATGAGCATTCGTAAGCCATTTACTTTTTATGTTTGGAATTTTGTGAGAATTAGATAAAGATATTGATGGACGGTTAGAAATTTTAGAATTTAGTCTTGCACTTTTTACTCAAATTTATGGCTAGCTTGATGCTTTAAATGCTTTTTGTACTTTTTACTGAAAATAGTGGACTTATATAATACATAATTACATATTCACAAGTTTTTCATGTTAGAATCATTTATGCCTCTATCCATGATGTTATTATTATTTATTTTTTCTATTAAAATTTTAATTATCCAATGGGGTAGCGCGTTCCATATACCGATTTCCATTACAACCGGATTTCCAATAGTAAAAACATAACATGTCATAGATCTTCTAGCATCAAGATCCGCAGCATAATACAAATATGTGTAACCAGTAATCGAATATTCAGGTTCACCACCGTAAATGAGACCAACATCAAATGTTCCTTTCAAATAATGAAAAATGTGTTTCATCGCATTCCAATGCTCTTTTCAGGGATGAGCCATATATCGTGACACAACACTCGACCTAGTGCAAACCATAACATACATCAAACTCCCTATAGCACTAGTACAGGGTATTTGGTACATATACTCTATTTGTGTTTGTCTCACTCTGAGGTGCACAAGCACTATATAAACGACAATTTGTCGAGGAAGGAGTATTTGCCAATTTTGACCAACTCATGCCAAAACGAGAAATGTTCTTCTCAATATAGCTTTTCTGTGATAAGAAAAGCTTACCATGTTTTAGATCTCGAATTATTTCCATACCCAAAAAATTTCGAGTTGCTCCCAGATCTTTTATATCAAATTTTTTATAGAGAAGAATCTTCAACTTATTAACATCGTCTATGTGTTTATCCGCTACGAGCATATCATCAACGTACAAGAGTAAGTATATAAGTTATCCAGACATTGCCTTTTTATGATAGACATAACAATCATAAGCACTTCTGCTAAAACCATGCTTTACCATAAAGTTGTTTGTACTATTGTCTCGGGACTATTTCAAACCATAGAGAGATTTTTGGAGCTTATAAACGTAGTCTTCTTTGCCTTGAACAATGAAGCCTTCGAATTGGCTCATATAAATTTCTTCCTCAAGGTCACCGTGAAAAAATGCACTCTTAACATCTAATTGTTCTAACTCCAAGTAAAAAGATAAATAATTAAAATATAAATAAAATTTTCATTCCCGAAAAATTACAAGTAACGTAAAATGTTGCAACTTTTAGGGCAAATGGATTATTTTATCATTATTATTTTTGGCTTCTCGCCTAATAAAGAATGAAAATATTAGCGGATGGTTATTTGATGTGTTTGATTTGAACCAAAGATAAAGCCAAGTCGCAAGTTTCAATTGTCATGTCACCTTAAAGCATGTTCTCTAAAACCATGAAGCTTTGGGGAAGTTCTATGTTTGAAGTGACTTATTTTGACTGCTTCCCTATACGAGCGATACCGATATAACCTATTTGTCAAATATATATTTTCCAGAAGTTGTTGACTGCTATTTGAAATATCATCGGGAGAATTTCCAAGCTGTAAAGGGATCCTACAGATTACACAAAACATACATACACAAAACCTACATCGCCAAATTGTATGTAAACCGGTGGAACTTATGCATCTAGCATTGAATTAGGGTTAAAAACTGCCAATGTGAAAAGTCTCATGGCCCAGTTTTGCGGTTTTGTTTGTCTTATAGCTGAGGAAAATACCTAAATCTCTTCTATCTCCATCTATGTTAAAGAAGTAAATATGATTTAATCATTTTATTCAAGTTATCATTTCCATCTTCTCCATTGATAATTCTCTCACACTTCTCCCAAAATTTTGGAAATATGGATTTTGATAACATGGTAATCCAAAGTTTTATTCCTTCGCATTAGGTAACTATAAAAAGGAAATAACGAAAACATCAAACAACCACGACTTGGAGCAATTGAGACATGGATGATACACAATACACATAATTTCTTTCCACATGAAACCTTACACATACATAAACAGAAATATAAAGACATACCAACACTTGATACACAAACATTTATGGTGCTTGTTCAATAAAACCAACTAACATTGAGCCTTAAAAATGCTAAGCAAATTCTGCAGGCAGAGTCTCCCAATGCAAACTTGGTTTCCAGTCAGCTTCTGCTAGGACTTTGAGTATCTCCTTTGCCACAATCTTGCTCCCAACAGGTGTTAAATGTACCCCATCTCTGCCGTTACGAACGTTTAGTTAAGGGAAAAATGATAAATTTAGGCATCAAAGTTGCCACGTTTTCCTTTTCTGGGCATCGAACTTTTTTTTCTTCCTATTGTAGCACTGAACTTGCCTAATTTTCCTTTTCTGGGCATCGAAGTTTGATTTTGTGTCACAAAAGGAAAATTAGGCAAGTTCAGTGCTACAATAGGAAAAAAAAAAAGTTTGATGCCCAGAAAAGGAAAAAAAGTTCGATGCCCAGAAAAAAAAATTCGACCGTTAATTTTTTTATTGCACCGTTAGTCCTTTTCGTCTGTTTTTAACGACCGTTATTATATTATTGCACCGTTAGTCCTTTTCGCCCGTTCTTACACGTTTTCGTCCGTTCTTACACGGTTTTCGTCCGTTTTTACACGTTTTCATCCGTTTTTTACGTTTTCGTCTGTTTCTGCACGTTTTCGTCCGGTTTTGCACGTTTTCGTCCGCTTTTGCACAGTTTCGTCCCGTTTTTGCACGTTTTCGTCCGCTTTTGCACGTTTTCGTCTGTTTTTGCACAGTTTCGTCCGTTTTTACACAATTTCTTCCGTTTTTACATGTTTTCGTCCGTTTTTGCACAGTTTCGTCCTTTTTTGCACGTTTTCGTCTGCTTTTGCACGTTTTCGTCCGCTTTTGCACGTTTTCGTCCGCTTTTGCATGTTTTCGTCTGTTTTTGCACGTGCAAAAGCGGACGAAAACGTGCAAAAACGGACGAAACTGTGCAAAAACGGAAGAAAATGTGTAAAAACGGACGAAACTGTGCAAAAACATACGAAAACGTGCAAAAGCGGACGAAAACGTGCAAAAACGGGACGAAAACGTGCAAAAACGGACGAAAAGGACTAACGGTGCAATAAAAAAATTAACGGTCGAACTTTTTTTTTCTAGGCATCGAACTTTTTTTCCTTTTCTGGGCATCGAACTTTTTTTTTTCCTATTGTAGCACTGAACTTGCCTATTTTTCCTTTTCTGGGCATCGAAGTTTGACTTTGTGTCACAAAAGGAAAATTAGGCAAGTTCAGTGCTACAATAGGAAAAAAAAAAAAGTTCGATGCCCAGAAAAGGAAAACGTGGCAACTTTGATGCCTAAATTTATCATTTTCCCAAAATAAAAAGACAATGGTTTTCATATTTTTAGCTGATAAATTCTCATGCGTTGTAAACTTCTAAAGACAATGGATTTAAACATGTACTTTTTTGGTTCTTGAACATCGCTATCAATCACCGACCGCTAAAATGTGATCTATATAACATGATTGTAATGTTTACTTTATTAAATTACATAAAATACGCATGGTGATGACGACGACTACAGAAAAATACATATATATTCCAGCTCAACCGCTTAAGAATTTATTTATAGAAAAAATAGATAAGAAATTTTTCCTAACAAAAGCAGTTGACCAAATTAACCATAAAAAAGACATTGACTATCCCACCATTTCCAAGCTAACTTTATAATAACGCTTCTTCTTTTGATTAAAAAAAAATGGCTTTTTTACCAGTGATGTCTTAGCGATTTCGTACTACAAAACATACTACGAGTATATATATACGTTGGGAATGAAATCTATAACCAAACATCCCCTTATTATTCAAAAGTTTTTCTTACGACTTCTATTTTTTACCATACACTTCAAATTGGAGATGCACAAAGCCTGGGTTAGGCTCAAACCAGAAAAAAAAAAAAAAAAAAAAAAAAAAAAAAAAAAAAAAAAGCTCAGGGCGGTACAAGTGGTGCGGATCAAGCTTTCTCGAAAGAAAAATTACGTTTGTTATAAAAGTTTTCGTATTTCGTTCGTTACCTACAACTATTAACTATTATTTAAATTCTAATACAAGTTAATTCATACATATATTAATGTAAAAAAGACAAATAAATGCCAATTTATTATTATTTATTATTATTTTTTTAGAATAAATATATGTCAAATCAATGTCGCATAAATAACACATGAACAAACTCGAACAAGTCCTTGTTGTCATCATTTGTGTAAGTTTTTTTATTTGAACGGCATAATTATATTAAAAAAATAGCTACAACTCTACTAGTAAGCCATCAGAAGCCAAAGAGTACAAATACAAATCTAAAAATAAACAAAGCTACACATTCTAGATTTCTACCGATGCTTTAACTGCAAGAACTACAAAAAAGATGAAAAAACTCTTGCCAATAAGACAAGAGAAAAATCCCCACCCAAAGAGGCCATGCAACCGGTTTTCACTCCACGATGTTTTTGATGCAATCCCAAACAAGCCCCGGGAAAAAATAACAAGAAAAGACATATTAATAAATGATCCAAACAATCTTGATTTGCTCGATACTCCCATCCACGAGAAGCAATTTACAACAACAACGAACAAGAACTCGCAAACAATGTGCACACGATAGGCTCTCCCACATCGATAATATAAACAATTAGCGGATTTTCAAGCCAGTATTCCGATACCATAGATATGAAAAATGAATAATAGAGTCCACAATACCAACAACCCTCTTCTTCCCTGCCCGAAATATAGATTCATTATGGAATCTCCAAATCTCCCACCAAGCCGTATAAATAATATCCGTAGCCTTATGCAAATTACCCTGGCTATTAAAAAAGTCGAGAAACTCAATATGAGGAAGCTGAAAAGGGAGATTCAGGTCTAGCCACTTAACAACTAGTTTCCAAACCTTAATCGCGATAATGTATTCAGACATCGTATGATAGATAGATTCCAAACCATTACTACACATTAGGCATATGAAAGAGAAACTGTCGATACCACGAAACCATAAATTAAAACGGGTAGGCAAACGATCCTTAATCAGTCTCCATACATGAATATTAACCTTTCGAGGAACTATCTTATTCCACCTAGTCGCAAGATAATGACTATGTAATGACGTACAATCGAGGTGTTTACGTAACCCGTTAACCGAAAACGAATCCATTGTATCACAAGACCATCTCCAAGAGTCTGAGTTGACAATAGTAACATGCTTGACAATATCACAAATCCTATGATATTCATCATCTTCAATACCACCACGTAAGGCACATCTCTAATTCCAAGAGAAACTCAAGCCATTCCAACGATCCTCAACCACAACGTTTTTGAACTCCTCTAGTAAGAAAAGACGAGAAAATTGTTGCGCAATAGGGTATCATTAATCAAGATATCATGCCAAAATAAAGTACTCATTCCATCTCTAATCTTTCTTTTCAAAGAAGAGCTGGGGACTGATTCGCTCCCAGACGGTCAAGTTTTGTCACACGAGCTAGCCACTTGTGAATGGCTAACCGTAACAAACTTAAAACAGTCTAGAAACAAATGCAATGAAGTCCAGGAGAGTATAGTGTTTCCCCAGGTCGTTATGTCCCAACGAGCTGTGCGAGAATAGTCAAACGTATAGTGATCGAGAGGATTTGAACGGAAAAGAGTTTTGATTTACTATAACTACAGAAAAAGTATACAAATTACAGGGGCTTAAATGCAAATTAAAGGAAATTAAAAAGATAAACTATATTAAATAAACGCTATCACTATTTTTAAATAAAATGTTTTTGATTTTTCTTTTATAAAACTTAAATTAAAAACTACGTGACGTACAAAATAAAATGTGAAACTGAAGCAGTATTAATCCTAAAAATATGAAAATGATATTTTTACAAACCTAATGATATGAGAAAATTTTAAGAAAAAGAAAATTATTTTTATAACTATTTATCTAATTATTATTAATTAAAAACTATTTTTAACTATTTAATAATAAC
>BPTQ01000007.1:66924948-67002765 GCA_019973895.1 Chrysanthemum seticuspe | reverse complement strand
TCTGTTTCTGCACGTTTTCGTCCGGTTTTGCACGTTTTCGTCCGCTTTTGCACAGTTTCGTCCCGTTTTTGCACGTTTTCGTCCGCTTTTGCACGTTTTCGTCTGTTTTTGCACAGTTTCGTCCGTTTTTACACAATTTCTTCCGTTTTTACATGTTTTCGTCCGTTTTTGCACAGTTTCGTCCTTTTTTGCACGTTTTCGTCTGCTTTTGCACGTTTTCGTCCGCTTTTGCACGTTTTCGTCCGCTTTTGCATGTTTTCGTCTGTTTTTGCACGTGCAAAAGCGGACGAAAACGTGCAAAAACGGACGAAACTGTGCAAAAACGGAAGAAAATGTGTAAAAACGGACGAAACTGTGCAAAAACATACGAAAACGTGCAAAAGCGGACGAAAACGTGCAAAAACGGGACGAAAACGTGCAAAAACGGACGAAAAGGACTAACGGTGCAATAAAAAAATTAACGGTCGAACTTTTTTTTTCTAGGCATCGAACTTTTTTTCCTTTTCTGGGCATCGAACTTTTTTTTTTCCTATTGTAGCACTGAACTTGCCTATTTTTCCTTTTCTGGGCATCGAAGTTTGACTTTGTGTCACAAAAGGAAAATTAGGCAAGTTCAGTGCTACAACAGGAAAAAAAAAAGTTCGATGCCCAGAAAAGGAAAACGTGGCAACTTTGATGCCTAAATTTATCATTTTCCCTTTAGTTAATTACATCTTACAACAAATAACAACAGATATTATTTAGATATATACTTATCAAACTGTTTCGATAACTAAAGGTAATGAAATCAGTTGATCACATGCAACGAAGGTTATTAAGGTAGAATAATTGGGCTAGAAGAATATGAATGTACAATAAACCTAGATAAGTGCTCGAAAACTGACATTCTAAATGGCATAATTTCGCCATTTTAACCCTGGGAAAAATTTTGTGCTAAATTAAATATGATGTTTTGAACTCGATGCTAGAAACATATATGATAGGATACTCACGTAAAACATGTTGTCATCCAGCCATTATGCTGCTTAAATGCATTACAAAGATTAATAGCCTTAATTCCCATCTCATGGCACAACTCTACACAAGCATCTGCATATTTTTGGCAAACCAGATTTTTGCGATCAACAGTACTGGTTTCATGAAAAAACAATTTGAAGTGTCAATGAGAATGTTCAATGGCAAAGAACTATAAGGAAAAAAAATTAGCTCAGAATATTAATATCACCCGCAAAGTTCTAATATTTGAGCTTCATTCACCGGAGGAGCGGTAAGAAATATTAGACGCGTCTTCTCTGAAAGACTCTGGTAACAACATATGGGTTGAACACATTACTTTGTAAACGTTAGTCTTATGATATGCGTCATGGATTTGTTATATGTTTGCTAAACAGTTCATACGTTAATCAGATAATAGATTTATGATAAAACTTGCCTTGAGATAGATAGCTATCTTCCTCATGTTTCCAACATACTCAGAAAGTGGTACATGAGCACAAACACCATTTGGACTAGGAGAATTTGAATCGTTACCTCCAAAATAAACTATCACGAGAGATGGTTGTACTGGATCATCCTGAGTACGAACAGTTTATTTCTCGATTATCCAAAGCGTATGATAAAACAATATGATTTAGTGGTCTAGGCTTTATCGGGATTCTGTTTTAAAAAATGTCTTTTTGGTAAGTTTTGAGAATGGACTGTCTAATTGAAGAAGATTTTACTTTTTTATCCTTCTGTATGATTTAGGGTTAAATGGAATATGACTGTTTGATAAGCGTTGTGGATAGATCTAATAAGATTCATCGGAATGTGAAACTTAACACATCCATATATATGATGGTTATGCAGCACTTCCTATATATGTTTTTACATATAAAATGAATAAATTACCTTTGGAAATACTTGATCCAGAACTTGTAGTGCTTGCCTGGAGTTCCAACCACCATATCCCCGCAAAAATATGTCAGCCTGTAGCATTTGCAAATAAACAGATATTCATGTACAGAAATATAACAAATACATTAATATTCCTCCAAACTAATTCTCAAAACATTTATGAATAAATCGACCATGATCCTAAACTAATTCTTTATTACACCAAACACCTTTCTTTGTCAGCATCTCCTCCATCACAAGTCGCTACACAAGTAATAGATAAACTCACAGAAAACCTCATTTTCAGGGATAGCTTTTGTAAGGGCTGGACTAACGAGTAACCTTACAGCGTTGGTTAAGATGGATAAAGAAAAAGAAAAAAAAAATGAGTTCATTAAACTATCACATTTAATTAAAGCAGTTTATAAATTTAAGTTATGTTTATTAAATGTAATTTTCTACTTGAAATGAAAGATTAGGCTCAATAAATACTACGGGTGGAAACGGGCCGGCCAATCCGCTTGTGAAAAGCTCTGGATCGGATCGGTAAAAGCTTGAAGCGAGCTCAAGCCTAAGTTGGGGCTCATTTAATTATCGAGTTCTAGCCTGAGCTTCATGTATAAAGATCGACTAGGCCCGAGAGCCTAAACGAGTCTTAGAAATATATACGTATAAATATCGCGTACACGTGTGACTATGAATAAACAAGCTCAAATTAAATAAACGAGCTCAAGCATAGTGAGCTTAACGAGCCGAGTTTGAATCGAGCTTTATTTCGTGTAACTCAGTCATAAATATGAGCTGAGCCCAAGCTTGTACTAACTTAAGAGATAAACTAGTGTGCTTGCTTATTAATATGCATCAAGTGAGAAAATGACGAAACAAACCTTACGAGAATAAATGTCAGCAAGAATAGCACCCCAACCTTGTTCACCAAAACTAAATTGAACGATTGATGAACCGAACAAAACGAATTGGGGTCTTCTTGGCCCGACCATCTTCACTTGTAAAATTAAATTCCTTGCAGGCAACAAGTAACTAACAAGTGTGTTTATGGCCTATTTCATTTTTGGATCTAATAATAAGGTTAGTAAACTGAGCTGTTGAGATTTGTTTACTTTATTAAAACCCGTAATAACCGTGATCTTATTAAATATGATTTTAAAATTTAATATTGTTCGTATATAGTCTAAAAACACATGCGAATATGAAAAAGTATTTTTTATTTTTTATTTTTATTTTTATATTTTGTCCGCACTCCGCTGTGAGTCGAGTAGTTTAGATTTAATTAAGGTACTCCTAAAATAAAAGCATATAATGGCTGGAATGTTCTTTACAACTTTTCAACGACTCGTGATAACCGTGATCTTATTAAATATGATTTAAAATTTAATAATGTTCGCATATAATCTAAAAAAAGACATGCCAATATTAAAAAGTATGATTTTTTTTCCGCACTCGGCTGCGATACGAGTGGTTAAGATTTAATTAAGGGACTCTTAAAATAAAAGCATGTAATGGTTGGAATTTTTTTTACAACTTTTCAAGGACAATTTTTGCAATGTAATTAAACTGGAGAGACATTTGTGTAATTTTTTGTTACACAAATGTCCTTAGATTTAACAGAAGGAATGTTTTTGTAATCGAATGTTAATGTCGGGGACTTTTTTGCAAAATTTCAAGGACTGTTTTTGCAAAGAAAATAAAAGACAAGTACCATTTCTACAAAAAGCCAAACCGCAAGAACCATTACTCTATATACTAAAAGGCAGGACCCATTTTGCAAATTATTGTGCATTTAATGCAAACTTTGACAATTTGGCGAAAACAGCCCCTGAGGTTCAAGTGGCGCTGCAAAGTAAGTCCAAACATTAAATGCAAAGTTTCGCAACTTGGCAAAAACAGTCCCTGAGGTTCAAGTGTCGTTCCAAAGTAAGTCCTTTAACATTAATAATCTTTCGCAACTTGGCAAAAACAACCCCTAAGGTTTAAATGTCGTTGCAAAGTAAGTCCTTTAAGCAATTCCGCTGCATCGCGCGGGTTTTCCAACACTCGTTTTTGCTATTTCTCAAGAATGTTCAAAGACTTTTTGACAATTTTTCAATGGCTATTTTCGCAAAGCTAATAAAACACATGGACTACTTTGCGTAAAATCAAATCGCAAGTCAATTTTTGCTATTCTTAAAAGGTGTTTACTCTTTGGTGAATTGTAACATTTATGAAAAATGTGAATATTTAAAATGAACATCTGAGTTTAAAAGAATGTTTCTTGCAAGAGAATATTAACAATATACGAAAATATCAAATAACCGTACTGAATATTAGAAAATAGAAAATGTCAAACTAAACCAAAAGGATTGTGTTTTGATGATACTTCTTATTGTGTGAGAAGCTCTTCAATCACATGATTGTGGATTCAAGTCCAGCTTAAGATGCGTGAGATAGTCTCTGATGTAAATATTGTGAGGTAGTTAGTTTCCGTTTTAGAAATAATAAAAAAAAATGTTAAGGGCTTAGCTTCGACCCACTTAGTGAAGTAATCAATAGCTACTACCAATAACTTTACTTTTCCCGGAGCTTCTAGGAGTGGTCCAACGATGTTGATGCCCCACTGGCAAAAAGGCCACGCCAATGTAACTGAGGTCATATCTTGCTTTGGCATCTTGGATACCTTAAAACCGTACCTTTAACAACAATCCTTCCATTTCCAGTAACTCCAACAATCATGAAGGGTTAGTGTCTAACTTTATGTCAACTCAAGAAGCTTGATTGTCAAAATTTGAAGCCGATTTCAAACAACAACAAAGTGAGATGACAAATAAGCTTGACACCCTTTTAAAGGTTTTCAATGACCGAATAATGGGAGAACTCCCAAGTGATACCGTCAAGAACCCAAAGGTTAACGCGGTCTCATCAACCCAAGGTTCTTGTCCATCAAAGGAGGGCACATATCCATGCCCTTCATCACATCCCCAATTTCACTTGGTTAATACTATCAAAACATGTTTCAAGCAAACTCAAAATGTGCCGAAAAACCAAGAACACAATGAAAATCAAGTTTCGGTCAATAAAAATCTTGAAACACCAACTAATCAAAAACCCAAAATAACCATAGAAAATGAATTCAAAGAAATTTAAAAAGAGAAACCGGTTCTTGATGTCTTAAACCATTCACCTTATTATCATGCTTTAATGGATAAATATGAGGAAAGATTAAAGTTGGGTAAAAATGGGCCCGCGTTTGTCCAAAATAAACCACCTAAGAAATTAAAAGATTCTCGTTCTACCTTGTAGCATTGGAGATTCCAAAGCTTTTGACACATTAGCTGACTTAGGATCAAGCATTAACTTACTTCCGTTACCCCTTTATAAAAGCCTCAACTTAGGGAAGTTAGAAGAAACGGAAGAAATAATTGGTTTAGCGGATGGGAGTTTAGCATATCCGGTAGGGATAATAAAGGACATGATAGTGCATATAGGAAAATTGAACATTTTGGCTTTCATGTCCTTGATTTTGTAACGGTGCAATAAAAAAATTTACGGTTTTGTCTTGATTTTGTAAAATCCCGCGAAAGAATCTATTTCTCGGTTTAAATCATAGATTTGTAAAATCCCATGACAATGGAATCATCCCGGTGTAAGTAATGTGTATGTCCGGCTCTATCTCTCGGGTTATTCTTGGTTTTGTAAAATCCCGCGAAAGAAACTATTTCTCGGTTTAAACTATAGAATTGTAAAATCCCGTGATGATGGAACCATCCTGGAGAAAGGGAAAGTGTAATTCTGAATCTTTTCTGATGCTGGTGGTACAGTTTCTTCTTCAAAGAAGGATAAAAGGGTGTACTTCATGAATTGGGTGTCTGTTTGGATTGTCCTCATGGCAGTTTGGCTTTTACAAGGTTTTACGGGGTTATGTGCTTTTAACCATGGTCGGGATGAAAACCATTATCATAGTTCACTTAAAATGTCAAAGAATGCTAGATTTGAGCTTTTAACCAGAAGATGTGACAACAGAGTTAATTCACTATTATTTATTTGAGGTTGAAGTGAAATATCACGGGCGAGTGTACTTAGTAACTGAAGGTATCAGGGATGGTTGGATGAAGATTCTTCAAGATCCTTGTTCGAGCTTATTATCAAAAACGAAGACTTGGAAATCTAGTTATTGTTGGGTAACTTTATCCTTTTCTTTTACCACTTGGGGGAATTGGGCTCTTACCACCACAAAATAACTATCACTTTAAGGAGTTACGTTGTAGTGCTCAGTGTCACATTGAATTGTGGATTTTCAAGAGGTGATGTACGTCTTATACTTGATGGTTGGTTGGTTGAAGAGTATATAGTACTTAGAGATTCAAAAGGGCATGAATTCTCGGCACCGCTCTTTGTTACATATGTGCAAGTTTAAGTCACGACTTCGGGTTAGTTTGCTTCAGGGTCAAATTCATCCTATTGGGTTTTCTCCATCAGCTATCATGACAAAGAGCCTACTGAATGATAATGGGGTTGATTACAAGTTTGCCAAGAGAGGTTGAAAAGAGAGAGATAATGACGTTTGAATACAACAGTTCAAGCCTCGTACTCTAAAGAAAAGAAAAGTGTACGTTTCAGTGCGCTTTATCTTCAAAAGAAGAGAAATCTTCTTATGACGTTTGAACACAACAGTTCAAGCCTCGTACTCTAAAGAAAAGAAATGTGTATGTTTCAGTGCGCATTATCTTCCGAAGAAGAGAAATCTTCTTATGACGTTTGAACACAACAGTTCAAGCCTCGTTCTCTAAAGAAAAGAAATGTGTACGCTTCAGTGCGCATTATCTTCTGAAGAAGAGAAATCTTCTTATTTATGACCATTCTCATCAACATGCTTCATACTTTTTCCACGCGCTTTCAGTTATCAAGTTAACCGGACTACCGATGATTGTTCTCTTATTCCACTTGCTCGATTATAATGACGATGGCGACATCATTTGCTACCTTTGAGGGGGAGAAGTGTGAATAGACTACATTTGGATGATTCTCACTTGTTTAATCAAGAATGGCATCTTCGTATGCAATTCTTGAGGGGGAGAAAAAGTATGATAAATCTACGTGTTGAGTTATATTTGAGAATATATGGTCATACGGCTCCAAACGCATGTAAGAACCGAGCTTCTTCTTATCGGGTCATCTTCACGTTATGTTTCTTCTATGAGCCGCTGGTTGACATCTTCTCACGGGCTGATATGATTAATGACAAAGTGCTTCTAGTTGCGTGGCGAATTTCCTTGATGAACATCTTTCTGTTCTTGTTTGATTGGGAGGTATTTGAGTTAAGGGGATTTGCTATATATAAGTTAACGAGAATGCATTTGGTGAGAAGAAGATGTTGAATTTCTATTCCCCAATTGGACAATCTTGAAGAAGTTCGAGTCTAAAGTCGGCTCTACATTTTCTGCTACATGTTAGAAGACTAAAGACGAGTTGCATTTAACAATCTAAAGACTTCTTCTTAATCCAAGCATTCATCATAAAGATTGTCAGTTTAGGGGAGAGCACTAATTGGGGGAGAGTGAAATCAGATTCAATCCCAATTAAACTTGCTCATATTCTTTAGCAAGTTGATTCTCACAAGAGTTCAAGTGTTCTTCTCAACAAGTTTCTAGTATACGGGCTTATTATGTGTTGCTGATTCTGAAGCATCAAAACCAGCAAGGGGGAAGGAGACACGCATCTAAACGCGAGTAAACATTGATGAACTTAATACTTCTAAGTGATTGAAGATTTCCCGGGAAGACTAATGTCATTACCGCAGAGAAAATCAAGGTTTGACTCATGGCGTTTAGTGTTCTTATTCCAACTATGTGGGGGAAGAGATGGAAGAGTTAGTTTCTGGTGATAAAAGAGGTACACAAGTGTGTGATGATTTCGATGCTATCTCAATCATCAGGGGAGAGAGATTGTGTACATTGGGGACGCTCAGCTGTTTCACTTGAGTGCTTAATCAGTGATTCGGAGATATAATCACTTATTCTGGAGTTGACATCCGCAGAGATAATCAGTGATTCGGCCTGCTTCTTCAATGTTATCGGATATTCTCTCTTTGGGCATTCGGGTACTTCGGGTTCTTGAGCTTCATACACTATCATTAGGGGAGAGAAAAGTATACATCGGGTTTATTCTTTGGCTATCGGACTTAATCTGCTACTTCGATGGTATAAGTTTCTCTGTCTTCGGGTATATGTGTATTCGGGTTCGTGAGCTCTAGTCTAAGAGACTGACTGCATCTATTAATCTACTTGGGGGAAAGTGGTCTCTTGAAAACTTTTTGGTATGGATCGCTTCAGACTTCAGTGGAATGAAATTTGAGAAGAGTTATTTATGTGTGGGATGATACATTGCTGTTCTTTTGGATGATATAACCTCGAACGGAGAATCACAAAAATTATTCTTAAAAGGAGCAGCAAGATCGATGATAATGGTGTGCTTCTTTGTGCACCTGGCTAAGGAAAGCTTGAAAGAAAGCTTTGAATCTGCTCAGCTAAAGGATTTTCGGTTTGGGGGAAGCTGCCAAAGTCTCACATTCATAAAGGCTCAACTTCTCTTCGATTCAAGAGCCTCGGAAGCTTTGGTGGTGAAAGTTTAAGAGATGTTGATTTCTATCTTCTACAACGGGGCTGTTCGATATCCTTATCTCGGTACTCGTATCATCATCTTCTTAAACTATATCATCTAAACTCTATCTGTAAATATTTTTCAAAAAGAAAATACAAAAATATAAAACCAGCAAAACAAAATAGAAAAATATAAAATCAACAAAAATCCATAAAAATTTGAAAAATTAGAAAATTCCAAAAATATTGTTTTTCTCAAGACATGTCTTCTGGTATCGATAACATCTACGGTCTTAGAAATGTCATTCAATAATGGCACGTGATCATAGATGAAGTTCGAGCAGGAGGTGTAAATATTCTTTTCCAAAACATGTCTCTAAATATGGCTTGCAGTTACTTCAGACTGTAACCCGTGCTTAAACCATGGTTTGCTATTATTTCAGATAGCAACCCGTTCTTCAAGAAAGGAAAGTGGTGCCCTAAACCAACTTTCAAATATTTCGTGCACTTATCCTAAAAAAAATGAGGAAAGTATGTCGAAGGACTGCTGTTCCTACTTAAATATTTTTCCTTCTAAAAATTCTTCAGAAAAATATTTGTTTTAACAAAATGGTGGAAAATAAGTTGATTTAAAATCAATCAGATTTGGTATTTTCATAAATATGCAAAACCCAATCAATGACTTCAGCGCTTTTAAAACTTTTCAGAGAAAGAGTCATTGATTGAGGGGGAGAATGTTTTTCAAATTTATATCATCTATCGGACTTATCTAATTATCCTACGTGCTTAACTAAAAATGATATTTGCCTATGTCGAAAGACTAGGTGTTTAGGATATGATTATTAGGATTAGATGACTATAGTTTGATAAACACATAATTCCAATGTCTTTTATGATCTGATTGATATGTTGAATTGACTTTTATTAGTCGATTGTTGATTGGGTGATGTCGACCACCATATATCTGTGTGTATGTTCACTAACGTATGCAGATAGCATGGTTTATAAGAATGTTCCCGATCCGGATCCCACAAATTATGATGGTTGGATGCCAAAAGGAAAGGGCAACTATATCTTAGGTCGACAAATGAAGAAACGGAGCTTAATTTGACTTCTATGGAGAGTTGGCATGAAAAAATGCAACGTAAGAGGTCTCACTGCATTAGCAGATGGTTTTCTTCCAAACCTCCAGCAACAACAACAAAAGCAGCTCAACCACCTAACGTATCTTTGTGTAGGAAAAAGTAGTGGATGATACCATTTTTCTTAAAACAATTTTAATAATATTGTTTTGAAAAATGGAAAAATATTGGTTTTGAAAATAAATCGGACTTAATTTGGAAATCACCGGACTTCATTTTATCAAATCTTAAGTCACTCAATCAACGACTACGGTCATCGATTGAGGGGAGAGTGATTTATAATAAAATATTTTCAAACGATATTTCTTCATAAAAAGTTCCGATTTGTACGAAACAAAGTGGTGATCTAAAGATTTAATGTTATGTCATGGTATGATTTTCTTTAAAACTCAAAGATCTTTTAAAATGAAATTTTTTCTGTTCTTGTTTGATTGTGAAGTTGTTTTATTTTACTTAAAGATCTTTTAAAAATATCATACCTGACACTAACAATCTTTGATGTCTTAAATTGGTCCATTTCAATCAATTTCAAAAATTAAATCAAGCCACGTCTTCCCTCAAAGTTATCTAAATGATTTAAATCAATTGGGATCACAAATCTCAAAAGGTTTGAAATTTTTGATCGGGGGAGAGATCGTGATTTAAATCTCAAATCGGTTTTAAAGGGTGATTGTTTCAAAAGCACTCCTTCCTTCATGTGCCAAACTATTTTGAAATACATTATGCACATGATTGTGGATGAGCATTTAACCATAAACTAGAAGAGCTTTTAAATCGGGCACATTTTCTCCCATGTTTACTAAACCTTATTAAATCACTTGGGATCCAAAATCTCAAAGGGTTTGATATTTTTGATCGGGGGAGAATTTGTGATTTAATAATGAAATTTGATAAAAGGTGATCGTTTTGATTCAAGTGTGCATACTGCTCTCCCATATGTGCTAAACGCTTTCGAATCTCAAAGCACATATTGAGGGGGAGCATTTCAAAAAGAAAATAAACTTTCAAGGTACAATGACTTCTATGTTTCAACATAAAGTACCTTGATTGAGTTTCTAATGGTTTCTTAGTGGCTTTTGTGATCGTGGATGTACTTCAAAAGAACTCTTTCCTCTATGTGATAAAATGATTTTAAATATTACGCACATATTAAGGTTGAGAATTTACCAAAGAAATTCAAATGGCTTTTTCTAAGGAAATTGTGATCAAGAAATCATTTCAAAGAACTCTTGCCTCCATGTGCTAAACAATTTCAAAATCATAGGCACATGTTGAAGGGGAGCATTTCTAAATGATCAAAACAATTAAGGTACAAAATGCTTTGATATTATATCACAAGTACCTTGATTGATTTTCCAAATGATTTTTCAATTGGTTTCGAGAAGGAATGAACAATACCAAAAGACCGACCAATTTACTTTATGCATGGTGTTATAAGGATGGTTAGGTTAGGTATTCGTTCACACGATCCCTCCAGAGCCGGAGGGATCTACCCAGGGACAATCCACTAGATAGTGTAGAAGTCCTTAGGTATGATGAATAAAAAGGAGAAAAGTGATATATGAGAAGAGTGCGGACTGAGATAGAGCTAGAACTGGAATAAACCCAACAAGGTTCTAGTTATGAAGTCTCGGTAAACACTGAAGGGGTTGAAGAATGAAAAAGAAACGAATGTGAAAAAGGGTGAAAAGAATTAGCCCTCCAATAATTCAACCTTAGGGCAGTAACCGGGTTCAATACATATGCTACTGGTGGTTACTAAGGTAACATTGGTATTGAAGACAAGACGTCATGGACCCAGTGACGCACTGCAATAAACTTCCCAAGCTACTCAAGTTCCTTTTAAAAGGACTTGTTTCATTCTCACGGGGAACCTACATAATCTATCAACTTTCTCTTAGAGATTGTTGATATTGAAGAAGGAGACTCTCTCCCTAGTCTCCGGCATAGGAACCAAATGTGCACAATTGATTCTAGAGCCAAGAGATCACCCACAATATCTCATTAGGACACTAAATTGATGAAGACTTGCTGTTTCACACAATGTGGAAAGTAAGAATATATTAAGAGTCCTACGCATCGTCCTTGTGATTTTGCCAGAACATCCGAGTGATATGTTAAATATTCACGATGAAGATGGAAATCCTTCTAGAGCCAACATCAAACAAGCTCTTGGTGGGTGACATGTGAGATCTTTTCTGAAGATCAAGCTTGTGACAACTGGATAGAAACAATGAGGCGATTCATTTTTGAATCAACCTTGGTCCAAGAAATGAATTGACGAATACTTTTGGAAAAACCGTTCGATGTGCAAATCTTCTTTTCTCTAGCACATTGAATGTGTATTCATATTTCAAATTCAAAAAGTATCTCTGATTGAAAAAATACTTTTGGAAAAACCATTCGATGTGCAAATCTCTTCTTTTCTCTAGCACATCGAATGTGTACTCTTGTCAAATACAAAACGTATTTTTGATTGAAAATTGATCTTTCTTATAAAACCTTCATCGTATTCCAAAACTCTTTCTTCAAGCAATACGCGATTGTTTTCAAATCAATTTTTCATCAATCAGTGAATCTCAATTTGCTGGTTCACTCACTCCGTGTTGTCTTCTTTGAGACATTTCGGTTTGAGAACGGCTAGAGCAGCTGCGAAACCCTGTCAAGGAGATTCTTCGGAATTATACCTGATCACAGGCAGTACTTGTACTGATCAACGGGGAACCGTAGGCCGTGTACCTCAATTCAACGAAATTGATCAAAGACACTTTAGTGTGTTTTATTACTAACTATTGTTTGCAGGTACATTTGGACGGTTGCAGCTGACCAGAATTGAGGAGTCAATCCAAAGCCGCATGCTCACAACATCCATACTTAATTGAAGAAATCATGACTAGTGCATATCTACATAACCTGGCTCTGATATTTTTATACTATGCTTCTGTTACGCTGCTGCAAATATCATGAACCAGTAAAGCTTCCGCTACTCTGATGGAAAGATGTCATGATCCTGAAAGTGTGAGCATGTCGGTCCATAAGTCACAACATCACATGAAGGCAACACAACAAAAGGATGATCCAGAGATTCGCTGTGGCTGATGATCTCAAAGTAAGCTCGAAGATCATCAAGATGTGGGTCAGATCAAAGACCTCCACTAAAAGTACAAAGTAATCGGACTATGAAGAGTCACTACTCAAGCACAAAGATTTCGGAACTGAAGAATTGAAGTCTACGAGCTCAAGACTGAAGATAAAATAGAATGCTAGGATTCGAAATATAAAACATGGGGTGACCTCCCTTCGGGGGAGATTGTTAGGAATTGGAAATTCCATAGTGAAGTGTCGGTCACCCCAATAATGGTCTAGCATATGTTAGCTCGTAGACTTGTCGTTGTTTACGTTATTTAGTAGTTAATTAGTTAGTCAATAGCGTAGAATAGTTTAGAGTAACACCGTGGGGGAAGGACGGGTCTTTACCCACTGTATACCTGATCCACAGGCCGTCAGGAGGTCGTTTAGTCTGTAACTATAAATACCCTTCCCTCTAAAGGAAGGGTGGTGCTTTTCTCATTAATCTAACCTTACACTTGTTTGTTTATCTCTCTAGAAAACACCTCTCCTCTCTTCATCTCTCTAAACATGGTAATCTTATATCATCATAATCCTAGACCACCCGAATC
Source organism: Chrysanthemum seticuspe (assembly GCA_019973895.1). Lineage (NCBI taxonomy): Eukaryota > Viridiplantae > Streptophyta > Magnoliopsida > Asterales > Asteraceae > Chrysanthemum > Chrysanthemum seticuspe. The sequence continues at coordinate 66,989,478 of BPTQ01000007.1, read as the reverse complement.
ATCTAAACAACATAAATATACGATCCAAACATATGTGTACTACTTTTTGTCCCACTTTTGTTTCATTCTACCACAAACTTACCGGTTACCGGTAAAAAAGTTTGAAAACCAGAAAAAAAAAATGCCTACGTGGTGTATTTAATACTTAATTAAATTGCATGAATTATCCTTCAAGTTTGTCCCAAGTTACATCAAATGTCTCTGGTGGTTTCAAATTGCAACGAAAATCCTTTTTTTTTTTTAATTTAGAACGACAACTAACTATCTCACAATATATACGTTTTTGCACGTTTTTGTTCGTTTTCGCCCGTTTTACTCTGTTTTCGCATGTTTTTGAAAGTTTTTGCTTGTTTTCGTCCGGTTTGGCACATTTTCACACGTTATTGCATGTTTTCATACGTTCTTACACGTTTTTGTTCGTTTTTACGCATTTTCATTCGTTTTTATATGTTTTCGCCTATTTTTGCATTTTTTTGCACGTTTTCGCCTGTCTTTGCACGTTTTCGCCTGTTTTTGCACGTATTCGTCCGTTTTTGTCTAATTTTGCATTTTCGCACGTTTTTGAACGTTTTCGTTCATGTTTGCACATTTTTTTCCCTTTTTGCCCGTTTTTACACGTTTTGTTTGTATTTACACATTTTCATTCGTTTTTACATGTTTTCAGCTTTTTTGCACATTTTTTCCGTTTTTGCATGTTTTCGTTTGTTTTTACACGTTTTTGTCCGTTTATGCATGTTTGTCAGTTTGTGCAAAAACGTGCGAAAATGTGCAAAAACAGATGAAAACGGGCAAAAACGGACGAAACATGCAAAAATGGACAAAAACGTGCAAAAACAGACGAAAAGGTGAAAATGGATGAAAACGGGCAAAAACGAACGAAAACATGCAAAAACGGACAAAAACGTGCAAAAACGGATGAAAACGTGCAAAAATGGATGAAAACGTGTGAAAACATTAAAAAAAATGAACAAAAACGTGTAAGAACAGATGAAATTATGCAAAAACGTGTGAAAATGTGCAAAAACAGGCAAAAACGGATGAAAACATGCCAAAAACGGGCAAATACGTTAAAAAACGTGCGAAAGCAGACGAAAACGTGCAAAAACGGGCGAAAACGAATAAAAACGTGCAAAAACATGCAAAACGGATGAAACGTGTGATAAGGTGCAAAAACATGTAAAAACGGACGAAAACATGTAAAAACGGACTAAAACGTGCAAAACGGACAAAATGAGCGAAAACGTGAGAAAATGTGGAAAAATGTGCGAAAACGTGTGAAAATGTGAGAAAAACGGTCTAGGGACAATTTTCGTTACAACCGGTAAACCACAGGGACGATTTAAGTAATTAACTCATTAATATATCATAGTGGAAATCCAACGTGGCAGCTTATGTGAAAAAAATTTTTGGTACCGGTTAAACAAGTTTGGTGGGGTAGATTGGAACAAAAAATGAAAGTACGTTACATTAAGTGAGACAAAAAATAGTACGCGTACTAGATCTGTACATTTGAAAAAGTACGTTGCTATTGTACGGCCAAAACCAATATATTTACAACACAAGTTTCAATTAGCATATCAATTTATAAAATACATTATCACTAAAAAAAAGATCTCTCAACCGATTATCAAATTTGAAGTATATATCACAACTTTTATCGATCACATAATTTAATCAATTACATAATCTTATAATAATAAGATTCAAATTTCTAACATTTACCAACATAACATTAATAATTTACACAATAATATTCCTAACATAATTCACTTACCCTTTATAAACAAAATCAACCATAATAAAATTAAAACAAATTTACAAAACTTGAAAACAAAAGGGGCACATCTACTAAAAAAATTACACAAACTTACAAATAAACTTATACTATAAATGGAATAAACTTAACATAAAATATAACACTATTTTCCAGCGATAAAATTTACCGGTGTCGCAACCGGACATAACAACAGATTTTGTATTTTCCGGCGTAGGTCATACAGAACCCGCCGGCAACAAAGCAGATTCCGGTGGCAACAACCCAGATAGCGGCGGCGCATAAAAACCTTCAAAAATTTAGTTCTACATAAATATTATAAATAGATCAATAAACAATAATTTAGATATACAAAATAAATCTTCAAACTAAAAAGAAAAACATCTAAATACAAAGAAAATACCTCCCGTGATGATTATTGTGACAACCGGTAATTTAGAGAGCTCTTTTAAATACCGCATTACGTTAATTAAAACGAATATTGAACTCTTAGAAATTATTTTTGGAATCATGTTGAATTATATTCGTATCGTTGATTTGATTGTGTGGATTATTATGAAGATTGAATGGTTAATGATATGTCTAGTTTAGGCACTACGCGAGTCGGCACAATAGAAACCTAATAATACGAAAAATATAAACTTTGACGCGTAAATCAAATATAGACATATTTATAGTCAAAGTTAACGGAAGAATTAATACAAAAGCAATGGCACGACTTCGAAAGATTTTCGGTCAGATCTAGTATATTTTACAAGCCATAAACCGCTTATCGTTAAAGTTTAAGCAAACTACAATTATGGTCCTTGTGGTTAGAATCTGGCGCCCCCTCCCCTATGGTTTCAAAATAATTACATGAAAGGTCCTTATTGGTAATAAAACCCTAACCCCACTCTTTCTTGAGTTCTTCCCATTTCTATCACCAACCTAACATCTCTCTCTCTCTCTCTCTCTCTCTCTCTCTCTCTCTCTCTCTCTCTCTCTCTCTCTCTCTCTCTCTCTCTCTCTCTCTTTTCTCTCTTGCGCCGCCGCCGGCCAACCCACAACCACCATCACTGCCGTTCACCATACTACACCACCACCACCAATCAACTCCTAGTGACCTCCTCATCGCGTTTCATCACCGCACGCTCGTTATCAAACCCCCACCGCCACCTTTTCTTCAACACGCACCACCAATATTTATCACTGCCACTTCTAATCATCACCACCTTGTAGATTAGGAACAATAAGGTAGGAAACACCGAGCCACGCGCGGTGGTGACTTAGTGTGAGTCAAATCGTGACTCACCGAGTCACGTTAAAGCTATTTTGGGTACGGTTTTAGGGCTAAACAAATGAAAAAATCATTTTTATTAATAAAACGTAAATAAAAACGAGTTTGGTATCGAAGGTGTGTTTGGTTGTCGAGTTTGAGTCGAACTGTGAGCTCAAGCTCATGGTTGTAATTGTTGTTGTTGTTATTGTTTTTATTTTTGCTCGGATTTGATTTGGTTTGGTTTGTGGTTTATTGATTTGAGCCGAAGGATAGGATTAGGATTGTGGATTTGGAGTTGATTCTTGATGTTGGTGTTGTTGTCGTCGTGGGGTGTACCCGAGACCCCAAAAGGGTTCGTTTGGTTTTTGTGATGATGCCGATGGATTTAGGTCGAGACCACTAGGGTCTTGGTGTCGAGGTTAATGTTGTTGACTTGATATATATATTATTTTGATGCTATGTGCCACGTCGGTGTCAACTTGACTTTCTAGTCTTGGCTTGACCCCGACAATGCCGTAACATGGACTATTATGATATTTGAACATTGTCACTTGTTATTAAAGCCCGGGAGTTATGACTCGCACTTGTGAACTCAAAACGGATAATAACTCAAAATGGATTATTTGGAAACTTAATTATATATATATATATATATATATATATATATATATATATATATATATATATATATATATAAAACAAGAAAAGAAAATAATAAAAAATAGTTTCATATAGTAAATATTTAATAACGAGAAATAACTTGTTATTCAATATTTAAACGAAACTAATAACTAAAAACGTAAAGTTTTATAATAAAGATTTATTAAATGTTTCGAGGGCACGCTTATCTAAATATGTCATTTATGAGGATTTAATAATCGTTATGGAATTTATATTGGGTTACGGATGAATTGACATTAATATATTTAACCCACATAGATAACGGACTTATTGGGTTGAGGAATCTGATAAGAGCCTGTTACGTACGTCGGCAGAACTTATTAATGGACAACTTATCCATATGACTCGTTAGGTTGGTGAATTGGTTTTCGGAATAATAAGTGAGATGGATAAATGGTTATATTTATCGAGTTGACGAATTCGATAAGTTCTAACAATTTATCCAGAAAACTTATTAACCTATAAAATTATCACATAGAGGTCGAGTTTTTTGTCATGTTTATGCTTTGGTCTTTTAGTAGAGTGTGTTCACTTTAGTCTCGTTGAGTCGCCACCACACACGATGATACCAAACTTTCATAACAAATATGAGAAAGAGATATTTTTGGATATAGAAATGGAATATATTCGGGGATATAATATATTAATTTGGAAATGTATTTTAAGACAAATCTATATTACTAGGTTGTGCCGAGTCCATAGTTGCCGAGATGTGTTAGATGCTTTCCTGCTTACTTCTATTGGTTAATTGTGCTTTGCTTGATTGAGGTGAGTTTCATAGCCCCACTTTTACTCATAATAATGCTTTATTTAAACTTGGGGTGAGAAAACATGCAAACTATTTTCTTGGACATGCCACTACTTTTTGATTTACTATTATGTGTTGACTAGCTAAGGTTAGATATGCAGTAGATGTTGACTTAGACTAGGATATCAATCCTTTGCTATATCGTTAGTGCCTTGCTAAGAATAGATATCTACTCCCGACCTAGACCAGGATAGCAACGTAATATACCTTGCTATATCGTCGGTGCCTGGCTAGAGTCGCCTAGGGCCCTCTCTCTCTCTCTCTCTCTCTCTCTCTCTCTCTCTTTGGCATTGGAATGATTATTATTGGAATGTTGTTGGAATGTATGGCATATATCTACCCTAGTCCCACATAGCAAATAACTCTATTAGGTCCACTACTAAATCTTATGATTAAACCTATGAACTCACCCGCGTTAGCTGACTCTTTTAGCAAGTTTTCTCAGGTAATTAAGATGATGTTTTGGATTACTTGTTCTTGGAGGCTTGGCAAAATGGCATGGTTGAAGGATCAAATAAAACTATGATAATACTTATGGGACCTATCTTATGCTTTCTTTTGGGCCTTACTTTCAGTACTTTTGAATAAATTTAAACCTAATGACTAAATGTTGAATTGGTTTTATGTAACGGATAATGCTATTTTGTTTTCCTATGCTTGAGTTGTGTACCAATCCTGTAGCACCTCGAAAGCTTGATTAGTCTTACGTTGTACCAAAGGGTGTTACAGACTGGTATTAGAGCCAAGGTTATAGAGAACTGGGTACTTATCAAAAACCTAAAATATAACCACTTTAATAAAAATTGATACTTGACCGACACATGCTAGCCTGCCAAGCCGAAGCCTCTTGAATTAAGTTTGGAATATTATGAGATTACGATATGATTGATATGTCCTTGGAATTTATGTGAAGTTTTGGTTTTTTTTTGTCTTAAACATGTTTAGAGTATTGCGGTATTCACTAATTTTTGGTTTGGATATAGTTGATATTATGTGATTGATCTTAAGATGTTTTGATATAATATTTGAGTTATGTGTGTAGAAAACTAGAAGGGGGGTTGAATAGTTTACCAATTAAAAACTTTGTTTTGAAACTTATTGAAAGATCAATTGATATTGATCTTGGATATGTTGATGAAATATGCAAGCAATATGTAAAGAGTAAATAAGGAAAGAAATGATCAAACCACAACAAGTTGTTTATAGTGGTTCGGTCTACAAGGACTCTTTTTCCTTGCCCTACTCCACTCCACGAGTCTCACACTCGAGAGTTTAACTTCACTAGTCAACAAGCTCCTTTCACCGGCGGAGAAAACCTTTACACTTCGCTTACACTATTTCCGACACTAAGCTAGATGTCGAGTTCTTTCCAAGGGTACAACTACTCCCACACACAATGTATTTTGAGGACTAAAATACTAACCATTCACACTCACAAGATTATGATGGTTTAATACAACAATGAAGTATGAATCAACACTAGATCATACAACACTAAACAAACAAGACTTCCAACTTCTCGTTTGAAGCTTGAATGTGACTTGATCTTCTTTGCTACAAAAGAGATCACTAATATGATATGAAACTGAGTTAGAAAGGTTAGAGAGAAGATATGTATGAGAGTATAGTGGAAAGGGATGAAAAACTACTTGGTTTGGCATTGCTATTTATAGCCAAAATGGACAGGAGCGTCCACGGACCACGGAACCCTTAAAAGGATTCCGCCCGTGTACCATTTTGGTACCGCCAGGTCTGACAGCCAAGATATCAAAATCTTTGATAAAGTCAACTATATGTAAGTGAGATTGTGCAAGATATGAAGAGTACAAATCCACACAAAATATCTAATGAAATCTTCTAATGATTTCCATGATGCATCACATGATGTCATATGTTGTATTTCTATTTTTAGAAATATGCAAGTACTTAAGTAGTGTTTGGTTTTAAGAACCTAACACATTCTAAAAACTACTATCATACATAATGATTAGAGTCATATCAAGATGTCATTAATCATAAATGTAAATGCTTGAATGATGAATATATTGTTTGAAAAAGCTTGTTTTAATATCTATTAAACTTGACAAGCTTTAAGCTTTTATACAAATTAAATTTACTTTTGTCGTTAACAAAACTTAGGTAAAGATCAAAAATATAAATAACGTTTAATGACGATATTTGTATTAACAATCTCCCCCTTTTTGTTGAGGACAAAATATAAATTTTATTTTTATAAAAGATACAAAGTTTGTGCAAGAGTTATAAAAATATTAGTTTTAGAACTTGAAAAGGAAATGATAATGCAAGTGTATGATGTTTGACTTTTTTTAGAAAGTCAAAGTATTCACTAGTTGATGCATGATGTTGACTTTTCAGAAAGTCAAAGTATGCAGTTGACTTTTTAAGAAAAGTCAAGTATTACCAATGAAGTACCATGTTTGACTTTTTCAAAAAGTCAATGTATGCAGTTTGACTTTTTCAGAAAAGTCAAATATAACCAAGTTCTATATTTTCTCCCCCTTTTTGTCTCAACAAAAAGAAGAGGCGATGCGGAATATGATGAGCCCGAGCCATTATCTCCCCCTTGATCAAAGCTCCCCCTAAATTGGGTGCTTAATGGGAAGATACATAGATTTGTGAAAATAAAGCTACAAACAAAATGCTAGTAATAATGATCATTCACAAGCATTTCCAAACACTATGTAAAAGCACCAACACTATAATAAAAACACCATTCATTAGTTAAAATTTTCATGAATAAAGATCATGAAATGGGAACACAATGATGTGTTTAAGTACAATAAAAAGAAAATAATCCTAAGAAAAGAAGAACTAGAAATGCTAAACTATGACCATCCTAATTAGATGGTGGATGAGAAAGAGCGTTGAGGCGCTCAAGGATGTGATTGAGGATGAACCTCATTTCCTCTTGAAAGTCATGGACCATAATCCGGGTCCTTTCAACGGTTTGGGCCGTTTGCTCACAAGTTGAGCAACCATGCCTAGGGGTAGTATGTTTGGGAAGGTTGTGGTGGTGGAATGGTAGATGTGTTGGTGTTGTTGGGGATGTTTGTGGTGGTCATGATGGAGGCAAGCAAAGCATTTTGCATTTGCATAGTCTCACTTAAGTGAGAATCCACCATGCCTTTGAATTGATGGAGGTTGTGGAGTTCCGCTTGAATCTCCTCTCTAGTGGGATTGGCATCCCACATGCACTCCTCAATGTCCTCAAGATGAGGGGACATTGATGTGGGGAGTGGATGGTCCCTATATAAAGGACCATGAATGTCTTTGTGAATGGGGTGGAAGAGAAGAGGTTTTGGCCCTAAAGGGGCGTTTGGGTCAAAAGATGACCGAGGTGACTCATGAGCAATCCGCTCAATTGTGCCAAAGGATGGCAATGGTGGTGGATGATTTGGCCTAGGAGGCAAGTCTTCCAAGTCCTCTAAGAAGGGATTTGGTGAAGTTGGTGGTGTGGAAAATAACTCCATAGGAATTAGAGTTGGAGACCTTGGTGGTGAAGGTGGTGAGGGTTTCTTGGATGTTTGGATGGGTGTCGGTGGAGGTGAAGTTGGTGTTTTTGTAGGTGGTGGAGTGGTGATCACAATGTGTGATTGAGTAGGTGTAGCCAAGGTAAGGTTTGTATCATCTCGGATTAGAGATGAGATTGTGAGTGGAGAAGACTCGGATGAGGAGCTAAGGTTAACGAAGCAACAAGGCCTCACACTTATTCTAGCGGTTTTCTTGCAAGGTTTAGGAGAGGATTTTGTCATTTTTGACTTGGGTTTTTCTTTGCTAGATAATGGTAAGAATGAAGAAGGTGTGAGGATGATCATGGTAAAACCTCTCAATTTATAGAAGTGAAAAATTATGGAGAAATGTGTTTGATTTGATGTTAAACCATTGAAGAGATGGGGTTCCTAATGATTTGGAAGTGGGTTGAATGCTAGTCATATCACCCAAGTCAATCCATTCAAGAGAGATGGAGTGAAGAAGAAAAGATTTGCAATAAATGTGTTCTAATGAGTGGAATTTCCTAACAATCAGATCACCCACGGATTTGAAGGTACCAAAAATTTGGTTCCTTCCTTTATGCAAAAGGGCTCCTTGGGTGGATTTTTCAAATTTTTTAATTTTGGTGGGAAATGGATTTCTTATATACCTAAGTGAATTATACTAGTTTTAATAAGAGTATAAACAAGTTAGGATTAACTTATAAGCAATGGATGGTAATTTGGAATCACGAAAGAGTCGAAATTCAGAAAATTACCTGGATGATCCACGACACCAAAAATTTACATGGACGGAACCCTTAAAAGGGTGCCGTCTAGTCCGCCTGTACAGGTACGGCGGTACCAATATTCATAACAGACGGTACCAAATCGTTGGTGCCGTCTGGTCCGTGCAGTGCAGAAAACAAGACAGAGTGTGTTTTTAGGTGTCGGGGATCTTTCCGAAACCTGGAATTTTTCTCAAAACATGTGACACTAAACATTTCTAGTTAGGAAAAGCAAATAACACATATATAAACATAGTGGAGCATGTATTTTGAGCAAGGCCTAGTGATTTTCACATTATGGTGAAAATGGGTAAAATTTGATAGCATGTTTGTGCCATCCCCCTGCATAAGATTGTTAGCATACATCATTGTTTCAAGTTATATTATCATCCTACAAAATAAAAACAACTAAATAGTATCAAACATTAACGATAATGTATTGTTCCAAACACTCCTTAAAGTACCCTCATTTGTCCAATTTCTTGTAAATCTTGTTCATCATCCTACCAAGGCACTTGAACATTCCCTTAGTTTGCTTGAATTCCGCTGATTCATTCTCTATCTCGGGAAGAGATGCATAATACTCATGAGGTGGGAGACGAGAGCTTGGAAGACCATCCTCGGAGCTATTTGATGATGATGATGATGGAGTTGGAGGTTTTTCTCTCTTGCCTTTTGTCTTAGCAACTCGTTCATCACTCAAAGGTACAAAGATGTGAGGGATGAGTTCATAGTGAAGGTGCATCCCTTTTGGGGTTAGTGGAATTGGTGCAAAGTTTCTATAGAGACGGGTGAGAAGCATCCCGTATGGAAGAGCAATCGATCCTTGAGTTGGAATATCAATCATTCTCCTAGCTATGTAGCAGGCTAAATTGAATGGTTGTCGGGTGGACAAGTTGTAGAGCATGTGACAAAGCCAAGCGTTTATGTGATCCCTATTTCTTATGGTGCTAATGACGTTGGATCTAAGTAGCTCCTCCCATTTCTTAAATTCGGGATTAAGTTCATTTAGCTCCATTCCATATGGATCTCGGTTTACCTCTTTTCCCTTTCGGGTAACACGGGTTGTATCACCCTTTGGGTTAAATAGGTGTTCACGGATAACATCCTTATCGGCCAAACGTGTTTGGTACGGAAGAGTGCGGTCATTGATTGCATCAAGAACGGTGAGTGACCATTTATCCGAGTAGACACAAGTCCCCGGTTGGGAATTCCTAGCACTCGAGCAAAGTTGGCTAATGTGATGGTGTAGTCGTTTTGATTGATTCTAAACCTATGACAAAATTCATCATCGTCTTCATCACTAAAGCCGGTCACACTAGCATAGAATTCTAACACAAACCTAGGAAAAATTGGTTCATCGATGTCAAGGAGACAATCGAATTGAATGGCGGCTAGTTCTTCACGGAGATTGGTATTTTCAAGGAAGGATGAGTGAATGGTTCTACCCTCATGGAAATACCTTGATTCTAGACCCTTAAATATTTCTACTTGTTCCTTGGTAAGTCCTTTGGTTTTGTGGTGTTTGGGAATGTAGTTAAGAGTGTCTTTGTGATCATAGAATCTTGCGGCTACCATGGTTATTCCTAAGGACAAGAACTGATATGTTAAAAGTGAGAATAAACTTTAACGTTTTGGTTCTAGTGTGTGCCTATATGAAAACAATTTGGAGTTGCGGTTATCTCGACTCATTTTATGCACAAAAATGGTTTTAGTGGGGTGTTTGGCAAATACTATGAGATAACCCAAATGCTCCTAATTCAATTTGGCTTCATTTGAATATACCCGGGAATGCATATTAGTTACGCAATACCTTTAGTATTCAAGAGCATGCAAGTGATGAAAGTTTGACGTTTCTATTTGTATTTAACAATGAAAAATTGTTTTCCTACAAGTGAGAAGCTTTTCAAATTTTTTTGACATGGGGTGTTTGGTTATTTGAATAAGGCTTTATAGTTATTATCTATTGATTAGTGGGAAGCATGATTTGTTTATGCAATATGATAATGTAGTACCTAATTTGAATGACTAGTTATGCAATTTGCCAATTGAATTCATATTTAGTATAAAAGCATACATAAAACCCCATGTAATGATTTGTGATAGTTTTGTGCATAAATAAGAATCCTAGACTCAGAATTTAGAGATAAAATGTAGTTTGGATACTTACAATGATGTTATCTTTAGTGATTAGTGAGTGGGAAGGTGTCAATAATGAGCTTAGTTTAATGTTTACACGTTTTGGTAAAGTGGGTTTTGAGGAAGAGGATGTTTAATATATAGTAGTTTTGCTTCTATAGACACCACGGACCAGAAGGCACCAAATATTTGGTTCCGTCTGTGTTGTCGTTTGGTGTCGTGGCTACAGTAGCAGGTACAAGACAAAAATTGTTTTGTTTTGACTATTCTAATGTTTTGGGCTATGTTTATCCTACATGTTTGGTTCCATTAACCCTAAACCAAGTCTAAGAAGATTAAAAGGTTCTCGTTTAAGAGGCTTAGTTAAGATGTCGGCAATGTTGTCTTCGGAGGATACTTTCTCGATTGAAATGTTTCATTTTTGAACATTGTCGCGAAGAAAGTGATGACGGATTTCAATATGTTTTGTACGAGCATGTTGAACGGGATTCTTGCTGAGATCGATGGCTCCTTTGTTGTCGCAAAGTATCACAATGTCGTTGAGATGAATTCCGTAATCTACGAGAGCTTGCTTCATCCAAAGAGCTTGTTGACATGCTTTTCCGGTTGAGACGTACTCGGCTTCAGTAGTTGAGATGGCTAAAGCCGTTTGCTTCTTTGCAAACCATGAGGTGAGACAATGTCCAACAAAAGTGCAAATACCACTTGTACTTTTTCTATCGACATAATCACTGGCATGATCCGAGTCGGCATACACTATGGTTTCTATACCCGTTCCTTTGGGATACCATAATCCTAAACACGTTGTTCCCTTAATGTATCTAAAAATCCTTTTTAAGGCTTCTAAGTGTGATGCCTTTGGGTTTTCTTGAAAGCGAGCACATAGACAAACACTAAACATAATGCCGGGTCTACTGGCCGTAAGATAGAGTAGGCTACCAATCATTCCTCTATATTTAGTGTTATCTACGGATTCACCTTCTTCGTCCTTGGTGAGTTTAGTGTCCGAGGACATGGGTGTTTTAGTTGGTTTGGAATCTTCAAGACCAAATTTCTTAAGCATGTCTTTTATATATTTAGATTGGTTAAAGAAAATGCCATCTTCTAGTTGTTTAATTTGAAGTCCTAGAAAGAAGTTTAATTCACCCATCATACTCATTTCAAACTCGTCGTGCATGATTTTAGAGAAATCATCACATAGTTCTTGACAAGTTGATCCGAATATAATGTCATCAACGTATATTTGAACAATGATAATTTGTGATTCCTTTTTCTTGGTAAAAAGAGTATTATCTACTAATCCCATAGTGTATTTGTTATCAATAAGAACAGTCTTAAGTCGGTCGTACCAAGCTTTAGGTGCTTGTTTAAGGCCGTATAATGCTTTCTTGAGTTTGAAGACATGATGTGGTTTCTCAAAGTCGGTAAAACCAGGAGGTTGAGCAACATACACTTCTTCGTTAATAAACCCATTAAGGAAAGCACTTTTAACATCCATTTGAAATAATTTAAAGTCATAAGCACATGCATAAGCAAGTAATATTCTAATAGATTCAAGTCTAGCTACCGGTGCATAAGTTTCATCATAGTCAATCCCCTCTTGTTGATTATAACCTTGTGCAACAAGCCTAGCTTTGTTTCTAGATACTATACCATTTTCGTCCATTTTATTTCAAAAGACCCATTTTGTTCCAATTATAGTTTGGTCTTTGGGTTTTGGAACTAATTTCCAAACATCATTTCTAACAAATTGGTTTAATTCTTCTTGCATGGCTATTACCCATGATTCATCTTTTATTGCTTCATTTATGGTTTTAGGTTCAATGGTGGATACAAAACAAAAATAATTACTTTGATTTTGGGCTTGTGACCTTAAGGTTCTTTGATTAAGTTGTCCTATGACCTTTTCTAAAGGATGACTTTTAGATTCTTTGATGTTTATAATTTCCTTATTTAATGGTTCATCTTCCTTGTTATTATTAATTTGACTTTCTATTATTTGACTTTTAGCTAAGTCATCATCTACCAAAGGTGATGTCTTAGAGGGAGGTGGACTTTCGTCAAATGTTATGTTCAACGATTCCTCGACTATCATTGTTTCTTTATTTAGGACAATGTAAGCTTTACTAGTTTGAGAGTAACCAAGAAATACACCTTCATAAGACTTTGGGTCAAACTTGGTGAGATAGTCCTTAGTATTAAGAATAAAGCATTTACAACCAAAGACTCTAAAATATCCTAACGTTGGCTTTTTACCTTTATAAAGTTCATATGGTGTTTTGTTTAAGAAAGGACGTATTAAGACTCTATTTAAAATATATGTAGAAGTGTCAACGGCGTTACACCAAAACTTTTGAGGAATGTTTTGTTCATTAAGCATTGTTCTACTCATTTCTTGAATTGTTCTATTTTTACGTTCTACTACTCCATTTGATTGAGGTGTTCGTGGAGCGGAAAAGTTATGTGTTATACCATTTGTATCACAAAAGTTTCCAAATTGGGTTTCGTTGTCAAATTCACGACCATGATCCGTTCGGATTGACACAATTTTAACACCTAGTTGGTTTTGAATTTTCTTGCTAAGAATTTCAAATTTATCAAAAGCTTCATTTTTGGTTTTCAAAAACAACGTCCAAGTAAACTTTGAGTAATCATCTACTATGACCAAAGTGTATAAGTTGACTCCGTAGCTTCTTATAGCGGATGGTCCAAACAAGTCCATATGTAATAATTCTAGACACTTAGATGTGGACACCATATTTTTAGATTTGTGACTACTATGTGTTTGTTTACCAATTTTGCAAGCGTCGCAAAAGTGTTGGTCATATTTTAGTTTTGGTAAATTCCTAACTAGCTCTTTTGAAGATAGGTTTTGTATAAGTCTCATATTAGCGTGACCTAAGCGTCTATGCCAAAGAGATGAGCTATCGTCCAACGTTGTTAGGCAAAGTTTGTCATTAGATGTTTTATCTATTTTCATGACGTATATGTTATTTTTCCTAACTCCTTTAGCTATGGTGATACCATCTTTTAGTATTTTACTACCACTTTCATCAAATAGTACTTTATACTTTTTATCACATAGTTGGCTAATACTAAGTAGATTAAATCCTAACCTATCCACATGAGCAACATTTTCAATAGTTAGGGAGTTATGAGCGATCGTACCTTTGCCAATGATTTTGCTTTTGAGATTACTACCAAAAGTGACATTACCTCCGTCATACTCTTGGTATGATGAGAAGAGACTTTTGTTGCCCGTCATATGCCGTGAGCATCCACTATCTTTTATCCATTCATCAGGTTCCAATCCAACTTTCAAGCATACCTAAGAAGTAAATAACTCAAGCATTTGGTCCCCAATATCTCATGGGTCCGTTTGGGTTAAACATACCATTTATTTGATTCATGTATGGAAACGATGGGTAAGAGTTCCATGACATGTAATCTGGAGTTTGATATGGTCTAGGAAAGTTTTGATTCCAACCGTTGTGTTGGTAGTTGGGTTTTACGTTGTGGTTGCTCTTAGGAAAGGGACGTTTGGCAAAAGGTGTTTTATATCGTTGTTGAGTAGTTTTTTATCTAAATTCATTTTTGGCAAGTCCTACTCCTGATGTAAAAGCTGGTTTTAGTTTAATACTATCATTGGTTTTCTTTGTTACTTTGACAAATTCAGTACGATCCGTATTGCGAACATTCTGTCCTGCTGAGGTACCCACGGCACCATTTTGCACAACGGACGGAACCCTTATTTTGGTTCCGTCTGGTCCGTGCTGTACTGCAGCAGTTTTGACAGAATGTTCGTCCTTTTTGGCCGTTTTGTTTTGACTCTTTGGAATTAATACCTCATTAAAACCTAGCCCATTCATGTCTCCTGGTGTTTTATGGATTTTAACTATTTCATTGGCAAGAGCGATTTTTTGTTAAACCTTTTGAACTTAGAATTATTTTCGATTAGAACCTCTTGTGTGAGCTTTACTTTTTCTATTTCAAGATTAAGCTCTTGACATGATTTACAATCATCGTCATTTGCTTTTCCTTTTTCAAGTCGTTTTGCTTTTTCTTTCAACTCATATACTTCATTTTACAAAAATTCCTTTTTGGTTTTTAAAAATTTATTTTTAGTTATAATTTTTAGACTTAGCTCACACAATTGATTATATTGTTTTTGCAAAGTGTCATCATCTATAGAAGAATAAGAAGAGTCGTAAAGTACCTCATTTGACTCATGTGCCATTAGAGCGATCTCTTCCTTGCTTGATTCTTCATCGTCTTCACTATCACTCCAAGCACCACTTACAAAAGCTCGTTGAGTTTTGCTTTTAGGTGGCTTGGGACATTCTCCTATGAGATGACTTGCATCACCACATCTAAAACACTTTCTTTCACCTTTACCCTTTTTGTCATCCCGATCTTTTCGGAATGGCTTCTTTTCTTCTCGAGGTTGTCTTACAAACTTTCCTCTTCTTCTAAAGAACTTCTTAAAATCTCTAACGGCCATGGCATACTCCTCATCTTCACTACCGGAGCAAGATTCGTCGTCATCGCTTGATTCCGCCTTTGCTTTTAGAGCGATGGATTTGATCTTCTCCCTTCTTCCTTTGATGATCTCCGAATCTTTCTCCATTACCATTTCGTGAACTTTGAGGTTGCCAATTAGCTCATCTAGTGACATTTTTTAGAGATATTTTGATTCTTTAATAGCGGTCACTTTAGCTCTCCATTTGGGATGAAGTGCTCTAAGAAATTTCCTGACAAAGTTCTTACTACGAAAAGATTCATCAAGTGCTTTAAGTGATGTAATAATGGTATTGAAGCGAGCAAAGCCACAATCAATGGTTTCATCTTCAGGGATAACAAATTGTTCATATTGTTGAACAAGAAGATCAATTTTGTTATCCTTGACTTGTGAATTACCTTGATGTGTAACAATTAAAGATTCCCAAATATCTTTGGCGGTTTCACACATAAAAATTCTTTCATATTCTTTTCTAGGTAAAGCATTATAAAGCATCATTTTAGCTTCATTATTTTTAGCAACTAATTTCTTTTGTTCATCAACAGAAATATCTTTTGTTGTAGAACTAAAATCCCCTTTAACAATAATAAACCAAAGATCTATATCTTTTGATTTCACATATGTTTCAAAACGGTTTTTTCAATAGATAAATCCATTGGTTTCAAAGAGTGGTGGTCTTTGCATAGATTGCCCTTCTTTAAAGTTTTCAGAATCCATGGATCGTTTCAAGTTTATAAAATACAAGTTATTTTAGAAATTCTTGAGCAACGAGGCTCTGGTACCAATTGTAGAAAACTAGAAGGGGGGTTGAATAGTTTACCAATTAAAAACTTTGTTTTGAAACTTATTGAAAGATCAATTGATATTGATCTTGGATATGTTGATGAAATATGCAAGCAATATGTAAAGAGTAAATAAGGAAAGAAATGATCAAACCACAATAAGTTGTTTATAGTGGTTCGGTCTACAAGGACTCTTTTTCCTTGCCCTACTCCACTCCCCGAGTCTCACACTCGAGAGTTTAACTTCACTAGTCAACAAGCTCCTTTCACCGGCGGAGAAAACCTTTACACTTCGCTTACACTATTTCCGACACTAAGCTAGATGTCGAGTT
Source organism: Chrysanthemum seticuspe (assembly GCA_019973895.1). NCBI lineage: Eukaryota > Viridiplantae > Streptophyta > Magnoliopsida > Asterales > Asteraceae > Chrysanthemum > Chrysanthemum seticuspe. The sequence continues at coordinate 66,972,906 of BPTQ01000007.1, read as the reverse complement.
CTTTCCAAGGGTACAACTACTCCCACACACAATGTATTTTGAGGACTAAAATACTAACCACTCACACTCACAAGATTATGATGGTTTAATACAACAATGAAGTATGAATCAACACTAGATCATACAACACTAAACAAACAAGACTTCCAACTTCTCGTTTGAAGCTTAAATGTGACTTGATCTTCTTTGCTACAAAAGAGATCACTAATATGATATGAAACTGTGAAGATCGTTTATAAGCTCAGGTAGGGATCAATAACAAAGATAATAAACATACTACGCAACGGAATAATCAAAACAATACTTTGTTATTGAACAAGGTTTTCATTCACTAACACTAACTAACCTTAGACGTTTATAGGATCACGTCTACTAACTAAACTAATAACCTAGGCGTTTACAAGACTATACGCCTAGGACACACACACCCCTTTAGTCGACTACATTATGGAAGACTTAATTAAAACCTACACCCCATGTCCTCTTTATATACTAGAGGATTAGGGTTTACAAATCTCTACTAAGGACTAATAAATAAAACTTCTTTTGCAAGCAAGTCCTTCCATCTTTTTGTAGGTTTCCTTCTTGTCATATTAAGTCCCTCTTGTTTCATTCTTTTTGTCTTATCAACTCAAACGTATAATTCCCAACAATCTTCCCCTAGTTGATAATGACAAAACCATTCTTGAACGAACTTCCCTAGACGAAGTAGAGAAATTGAGATCAGGGATCTCACCATGAATGAAACAAGTATGTCTTCCTTTGTCTTCCCCTTAATCCATGTCATGTCACTCAAACATCTCTTCCCCTTTTTGTTATTATCTAAATAGGGAACGTATGCAAATAATGATCTTGACACCACGAACCAATATCATACTTCCAATCTAAGGCATCCAATGCTTCAAATCACCCACCATTACGCATCATAAGAAAAATGGATCCAAAACAGTAGAAAACTCCAACTAGTGGTAGTAATAATGATCAACAGTAGTAAAAATCAAACACTTCCCCTTGAGTGGTGCATGTAGATGGTTAAACTTTTAACAATAAGCTTCCTCTAAAAACCATATGTTAACCATCTTCTTAATTCTTCAAAATCTGTAAGCTCCTTGTAATGATCACTTTGTGAAGAAAACCAAATATAACGAACTTGATGAAGAAGTAGAATTTCCCAAACTTGTGTCTTAAATCTTTTACTATCCACGGAACTCCATACTTATATGAACCAACAAATATAAGTAGACCGCAATCCCTTGAAAAGAATCCTCAACTAGTATGAGACACTGAGCACTACAATGTAACTCCTTCAAGTGATAGCCAATGTGTGCATAGAGCATCATAAGAAAAATCACACATTGCTAGATTCAACAAGCTAGATGATAAGAACACAAACCAAGTAATTCCACTTCACCTTCAAATAAGTGATAAATAATCCTCTTCGTAATCAATTCTTCAATAAATCTCCATAACGAGCCCTTTTTAAATCCTTTTAAGAACAATTAACTTCTTCCTCTGTGTGTGAACCAAATAACCATTCTGTGTGTGTGTCATCCAAAAATCATGCTCGACTTCCCCTTAATTTTAAATCGCCTCGTAATAAACCATTATACTGCCAATCCAAATAAGTTTCACCATGCAAAAACCTTGAGCAGTACGTTGAGAAGGAGCAGTACTTTCATATAAATTGCAGTACTTTCGTATAAACTGCAGTACTTTCGTATAAACAACACTTTGAGAAGGAAACGCAGCAGCAGTACTTTGAATTAACAGTACTTTTATTGAAGCACAGTACTTAAAAAAAATTCGACCAGCAGTACTTTCATCTTCGTCGAAGCAGTACCTTAATAAGAACTCGAACAGTACTTTGTGTGAGCAATACTTTCAAAAACACCAAGCAGTATGACCAATAGACCACGTGCATCATCAAACATTCCATGTGACTTGACCAATGAATTATGAGTAAGAACCAATAATATCCCATCATGCCCACGTGATAATAACAATTTAAAAAACTTGGCCAATCAAAATTCACGACTACCATACTAACCATGTACCGCATACCACCAAATCTTTTCCATCCATAAAATAATCACAATCCCACGTGAATATCCATATACCACCGTACAATCAATCAATTCTCTAACATTCGATCAATTAATGAACAATTTAATAATCGATCCATGTGAAACCAATTTATAACGCACCAACCGATCAGTCCAAAGTCAACAACCAACTTGAGATATATAATATTACCGTACCAGCATTAAAAACGAGATCCCCACATCCAAAAATTTAAGCCACGTGCTCATCAAGAAAACGACAATTTGTTGACCCACTTCACATGAATATAATTATCATTCGAACATAATTAATTAGTATCAGTACCTTTATTAAAACTGCTTCAGGCGATTTTTTTGAATATGTATTCTTCGACAACTTTTACTGCTTCAATAAAACCTTGAATAAACCCTATATCAAGAGCTCCCCGCTCTGATACCAATTGTGAAGATCGTTTATAAGCTCAGGTAGGGATCAATAACAAAGATAATAAACATAATACGCAACGGAATAATCAAAACAATACTTTGTTATTGAACAAGGTTTTCATTCAGTAACACTAACTAACCTTAGACGTTTATAGGATCACGTCTACTAACTAAACTAATAACCTAGGCGTTTACAAGACTATACGCTTAGGACACACACACCCCTTTAGTCGACTACATTATGGAAGACTTAATTAAAACCTACACCCCATGTCCTCTTTATATACTAGAGGATTAGGGTTTACAAATCTCTACTAAGGACTAATAAATAAAACTTCTTTTGCAAGCAAGTCCTTCCATCTTTTTGTAGGTTTCCTTCTTGTCATATTAAGTCCCTCTTGTTTCATTCTTTTTGTCTTATCAACTCAAACGTATAATTCCCAACAGAAACTGAGTTAGAAAGGTTGGAGAGAAGATATGTATGAGAGTATAGTGGAAAGGGATGAAAAACTACTTGGTTTGGCATTGCTATTTATAGCCAAAATGGACAGGAGCGTCCACGGACCACGGAACCCTTAAAAGGATTCCGCCCGTGTACCATTTTGGTACCGCCAGGTCTGACAGCCAAGATATCAAAATCTTTGATAAAGTCAACTATATGTAAGTGAGATTGTGCAAGATATGAAGAGTACAAATCCACACAAAATATCTAATGAAATCTTCCAATTATTTCCATGATGCATCACATGATGTCATATGTTGTATTTCTATTTTTAGAAATATGCAAGTACTTAAGTAGTGTTTGGTTTTAAGAACCTAACACATTCTAAAAACTACTATCATACATAATGATTAGAGTCATATCAAGATGTCATTAATCATAAATGTAAATGCTTGAATGATGAATATATTGTTTGAAAAAGCTTGTTTTAATATCTATTAAACTTGACAAGCTTTAAGCTTTTATACAAATTAAATTTACTTTTGCCGTTAACAAAACTTAGGTAAAGATCAAAAATATAAATAACGTTTAATGACGATATTTGTATTAACAATGTGAATTGGTCATTTTTGTACACTTATACCTACCCTACGCCGTTGTCACAGACTATGCCTTCGTTAGCTCATGATGTGTCAGAGGAGATCCTTGCTGCCACATCCCGCCCAGCACGGACTCTGATGACTCCAGCTCAGGACGATCCTTACATGATTGTCTGGCACTCAGCTCTTGCTTTATCATCATCAGTCATTCCAGAGCCGCAGGCTTCACTCACTTATCAGTTACCTTCATCATCAGCTGGTCGCTCCAGTTCCTCGTGACAGCTTACGCTACATTAGGTTTAAGCACAAGCACAGACTCCTTGACTTGCTTATCGTACTACTGCTTACATGTCAGTGCGACCTCCATCACCACCCATGCATCTTTCGGCTCACTCTATCTTGTCATCACCACTTTCATCATCATCCCACCGACGACCTAGATCACCTACTCAACCACCACATGGCTTACCTTCTCAGAGACGTCGACTCATGGACTCATACTCAGAGGATGAGGATGAGGATGAGGAGGAGTATGAGCATGAGGATCCTGACCCTCCAGAGGAGGAGGAGGAGGACATCCCAGATGAGGCCATATTGCCAGTTCAGAGTCCTGCACATTCGGTCCATTCACCTAGGCCAGGCTTACCCTTACACTTGCCTGAGCCTAATTCACCAGGGTAGCCATTTGAGTTAGCCTCACATCTCCACTCACTCGAGCCGGATAGCCCACTAGCCTCAGATTTCCATTAGAGGCAGCCTCAGAGTCAGCCAAGTATGGAGAGACATGTCTGATTTAGGAGCGAATTATTACTCAGGGGGCTAGGATTAGCCAGTTGGTGGACCGATCAGCTGACCTATCGGCGATGAGTCTTGAGGAGATGAGGGGAGACATGAGGACGTTGGTTAGTAGGACTATGTCATTGAGAGACGGCATGACAGATCTTCACGAGCAGATGGGAGACTGTTAATACAAATAAACCATAAAAACGTTTATTTACATTTTACGATCTGCTAATGTTTTGTCGATAACAAATGTAAAATCATTTTAACGAAATAAATAAGATACGTAAAAGCTTTGAGCCAACAGTTTACTAACATACTTTTACTAAACATATTAAAACCATCAAAACATGTTTAGTAAATAAGTTATATAAAACCAAAGCTATTTTTATAAAACACTAACAAATAATATTGTTTGCATCTTATAGAAATGTATATGTGTAACAAGTAATAGTGTTTACATTTTATAGAAATGTATATGTACTTTGTATATGTTGTAATGGGTAAGTAATGGGTAAAAACAAAAGTCCATAACCCATGATCCATTGACTAGGTACATTAAATCTTGTTGGGTAAAAACCAAATTCTATAACCCATACCCATGGAGCATGATCCATAACCCATGACCCATTGCATGATATCATGCATGAAGTCATGTTGGATATTATCCATGCTCCATGACCCAAAGTCCATGACCCATGACCCAAGATCCATAACCCAATGACTAGGTACATTGCATCTTGTTGGGTATCCATGATCCAATACCTATGACCCATGGTCCATAACCCATAACCCATAACCCGGTTTGCAACCCAAAATCCATACTAAACTGACCCAGTATTCGGATACCAGGATTTGCACTAGCCGGATCCCTCTGGTGAGGGATTGATGCAGGTATTCCGACCAGGATTTAATATTTATAAATCTCGTCTACCTAAGGTCTACCTAATGCACTAATGAGCAGTGAACCCGATCGGGCGTAGTATAGAGAGTGGTAAAGTCGAGGTCGTTCCCAAGAGCTGTGTAGATGAGGATCCTATTAAGTCTAAGTGTCACTTGTTTTAACTGGTTTTTAGGTTGAAATGATTAGTTAAACTAAAGACAATAAATAAATAACGAGAATTAAATTAAGGTTGTGAACAATGGAGAGAAAGTGTGCTAACCTAATTAATCATCCTATCATGTAGTGTCTATGTTTTCTAAATTACTTCCAATTGATTCAAGTGGGGGTTTAAGTCCCTAGGACAGCATTTGGTCAATTCGTCCTAACCTATCAACAAAGGTTCCTACCTGACGTCAAAGGTCAACCCTTTGGGGAGTCGAGGGTCTTAAGCAACCTAAGCCAAGTAATTAAGTACCCTACATGCAAGATTCAAAATAATGTGTGCTTGGGCGCTAGCATCTTAGACACTCATCCCTAACTTCTTAAGTTTGACCATACGAACGGTGATCATTTGGTCAGTTCGCACAAGAGGGAAAGGTCGTCAGTTGGTCAATTCTTACCAATTCCTTCTCTACCTACTTACTTAGGGTCGATTGGTCAATTCTCCTAAAAAACTAGATACGACCGCATTTCAAAACTACCGAAGCTAGGGTAACTACCATCAAACTATGCATGCATACACTAGAAATAATTTAATGGAAGTATGAAAACACAAACAATACAATCAAGGAATCATAACTAGGCTAGTACCAAAGGTGCTTAGCCGATCATATTAAAAGACACAATAAATTCAATGTTTAACATAATGAAAGACATGAATTAAATTAAAAGATAGAAATGATCACTAAAGCTTATCGATATGGTGTGATTCCTCCCTTGGAGATGGCTCCGTATGCTCCCTGTGATCTGCCTTAGGAACCCTCTTCAAGTTCTCTGCCTTTGAGTTATGAGTAATTGATGTGAAATGCAGATTTTAGGGCTTGTATTTATAGGCCTGATCACAGTTACAGAGTAACTTAAGTTGCGATTTCCACCGTAACTTAATTATCTTCAAAACGTACGCCTCGTTAAAGTGACTACGGCGTATGATAACATCATATAGTCCTAAATATTAAGTGTCAATTTCCCCAGATAATGCTTGTAATTTATATCATTTATATAGATTTACGCTTGTTTTCCATTATATTTCACTTTTAGGTAAATTACGAGCATTGGAGCTAAAGAGACGCGGATTTGGAGAGTTTATTGAATATATATCATAGTATGCTCATTTTGAAGAAGTTACGGCGTAACTCCACTCTCACAATTACGCTGTAACTAAAGTGTGGCTCAGAAAACCAACTCAACAGAAGATTACGGCGTAACTCTATCCAAGATTACGACGTAACCATATTAGGTCAAATGAGGTTCCGCGCCGCTACTAATTACGCCGTAACTCATGCAACAACAACGGCGTAACCAAGATTTATTGATGATACGGCGTAACTCCTTCCAGAGGTTACGCCGTAACCAGCATTTTTTGTGCAAAATATGAAGAATTGGTTGTTACGGCGTAACTCTTATAATTAGTTACGCCGTAACCAGATCTGGCCTATAAATACCCCACGATTTCCAGCATTTCAAATCATCCCATTTCGCACAAAACATTCAGTGAACGTGAGAAGAAGTCGAAGGAAGATCTAGAGGAGCATACGGAGCTATCTCCAAGGGAGAAATCACTCCCCTACGATAAGCATTAGCTTTTTATCTTTTTTTTACTTTCAATTCATGTATTTCGTAATGTTAAACATTGAATCGATTGTTATAGTTAATATGAGCGGCTAAGCACCTCTGGTGCTGGCCTAGTTAGGATTCCTTAATTGTTTTGTTTACGTTTACATTGCTTCCGTATAATTATTTCTAAGTGTATGCATGCATAGTTTGTTGGTAGCTACCCTTGTTTCGGTAGTTTTGAATGACGGTAGAGGCTAGTTACTTAGGAGATATGACCAATTGACCCTAAGTAAGTAGACTGAGACAGGAAGGGTAAGACATGACCAACTAACGACCATTTCTACTTGTGCGATTTGACCAACTGATCACCAACCTTTTGGATGAACTTTAGAAGTATGGGGTGAGTGTCTAAGATGCTAGCGCCCGGGCACTCACTGTTATGAATCTAGCATGTAGCGGTACTTAATGACTTGGCTTAGGGGACCAGGAACAACTGGACTTATGACGGGGCACCTGATTTCTCCAGTGGGACCCTTTGCTGATAGGTTAGGATGAACTGATCAAATGTTTTCCTAGCGACTTTGACCCCACCTGAAGTAATTGGAAGTAATTAGAGGTGAACACTACTAATTAGGATGAGTAACTAGGTTAGCACCTCTCTCCTCTATTGATCACAACCTTCGCCTTTATTTGCTTTAGTAGTTAATTATATTAAAATCTGTGACACCTAGAATTATTTTAAATCCGCACACATAACTCTTGGGACGACCTCGGTTTTACCGAATACTACACTACACACGACCGGGTACACTGCCCGTTAGTGCATTAGGGTAGACCATAGGTATAACGAGTAATTATAAATATTAAAACTTGGTCAGTAAAACCTGCATCAAGTTTTTGGCGCCGCTGCCGGGGAGTTATATTAGGATTTCTATTAAGTCTTTCATTTTTGTTTTATTTTAAAATTTTCTCAAATTCTCACGATCACTTTTCAAGTTTCAGGTACCATGGAAGTTGTTAACATTGATGACCTCACTCTTGTGAAATATTTGGCGTTGACAAGAGAAGAACAAGGGCCGGGGCTCGTAAGACTGGAAATTGGAGCTAATGTTTATTTCTAGATTAAAGATCAATTTATGAGGGAGCTTCGTACTAACCCTTTTTCAGGAAACAGGGACGAAGATGCTTATGAGCACGTTGAGAATGTCTTATACATCGCAAGCCTTTTCAACATTCCGGGTGTGTCTCATGATGCTGTTATGCTAAGGGTGTACCCCATGACTCTTACTGGGGCTGCCAGAAGATGGATCGAAAGATTGCCCGCACATGATCTAAACAACCAGCAAAAGGTCAACATATTCTACAAAGGAATCAACGTGACTACAAGACAGATGCTAGACTACCAAGGACCAATCCCGAGCATGACTCCTACTCTAGCAATTAAAGCCATCCAAAAAATGGCTGAGCATTCCCAGAAATGGCACGATGGAGGAAACAAGAGAAACCAAGGCGGAAGTTTTAACGGAATTGAAGCCATCACTAACAAGCTAGAGAATCTTGGTCGAGATATGCTCAAAATCAAATAAACTGTTCATGCCATCCAAGTAGGTTGCGAAAGCTGTGGAGGAGGACATCTCAACAAGAATTGTCCTTACATTAACGAAAAGAACACAATTGAAGAAGCTAAATATGGAGAAAATTGGTCGTTCTACGGGGATAATCGCAAAAATAATGGCTATCGTGGAGGACCTTCTCCATATTTTGATCGTGGTGAAAGAAGAGCCAACTTGGAGGATATAATCAACAAATACCTCGTTGATTCAACTAAGAGACAAAAAGAGCAAGAAGAATGGCTGAAAAACTTCCAAGATAATACAAACAAGAGCCTCTCTAGCCATGACGTATCACTAAAAAACTTGGAAACTATGATTGGGAAGCTTGGCAACAAAGTACAAAGAAGAAATGAGGCACAAAAGAACAAATCAACTGTATGCAAATCCGTGTTTTCTGAAAATGACAAATCCACCGATGAGTCTAATAAAGACAATAATGATGATGGCAGAAGAGAGTTACGCCGTAACCAAACATTAGAGTTACAGCGTAACCAGGATACAAGGAATGACAAGTCTCCCAAAATAGACGACTCTAAGAGGAAGAAGCAATGGTGTAAGGCTATTGCAATTGATAATGGAGAATGTTATGATTTGTGGGCCTCATGTGACCCTCGGAACAAAACCTGTGATGGGGGAGTAGATAAGGAGAGGATTAATGATGACAGATACTTGTGGACTGCACTTAACGATGAAGAAATGTTAGCTAAATTCTTGATTAATGAAGAGGAAGAACCACCCATCAAGCATTGCTGCAGGTCCTTACTAATCACAGGTGATGAGTACACACAAGCATATCAGACTTGCAACCCCTTTCGTGAGTATTGCAACGGGGGAGGCAATATGAAGAACAAAGTTTGGATATGCCCTAACGAATCAGGAAGACATGACGTTGAGTTTGGAAACTTATCCCTTAGTGATTGGTATTCAGTAAGGTTCGGGGACGCCATCATTAATTCAGTTTTGTTGAAAAATTTGGAGCTCAAATATGAAAAACATGTTTTTCAAGGAAAGACCATTAAACCTCTCAACGATATTCCTTCTAGCAACACCGATGATGAAGGAACTCGAAGTCATTGGTGTGAGAAAATAAAAACCCCTGACGGAAATCTTTGGGCATCTTGCAACCCTTTTGATTATGAATGTAATGGGGGAAGCAGTGTAGAGAGAGTTGGGGAAGACGAGTTCCTATGGACCTCAACGAATAACTCGGAAAGAACAGAATTGCCTTGGCTAGACGGTTTAGGATTCGACAATTGGGTAAAAATCAAGTGCGGAAAAGTAGATGCGCTAACTAAGGAGAAAATCTGGAACGGATGTATGGGTAAAGACGAACCAAGCGAAAAAGTTCCCAATAAAGAGTCTCATGATGTCAAGGATTCTCAAAGAAAGAAAATGAGGAATGCAAAAACGTGCTGGTGGAAGATTTACTCGAAAATAGATGGCTCAATGATACTGAGTCCAACGAAGATGATATAGATTACCTACAACTTCAAGGTGAAGATGGATTCATTGATCCAGACGATGAAGCTTATGAGAAAAGAAGGTGCAAACTTCTTGGCATTCCATACAAGAGGCCGCCACCAATTATAGCCAAAAAAATATGAGTTCACTCGATACCATTTAGGGCCGGATGAAAACTTTTGCAAAATCCGAAAGATCGAGACTAAAGAGTACCTCCGCACTGCTACCAATGTCGCTTGGGTTAGACATAACTTAATGAGGGACATGGAGGAAGTTGGCTAAGTTCAAAGGCCACCATAAAGCCCCGAGGCTCTGAGTCTAACTTAAAGGCTCATAAATAAATAAAAGTGCTCTTTCGGGAGACAACCCAAATTATCCCTTTCATTTGTTTTATTTCCTTTCTGTTGGGTTTTGTGTTTTTAACCATTTTTGCAGGAAACGAATAAAAGTTGTTGCTGCAACATGTTGATCCGACCAGATTTACGGTGTAACTCACTATCTTGGTTACGCCGTAATAGGCCTTAGTGCAACAGAACTACTCAGAAGCATGACCAATTACGGCGTAACCCCATCTATGGTTACGCCGTAGCCACACCCCTGTATCATCTGTCAGGTTTTGCTTAATTACGGCGTAACTCCTTATGGGAGTTACGACGTAATCATCCTTTATAACACTTTTTTCATTTTAAACACAATAACCTTGTATTAGTTTTGAAAATGAACTTTGTGGGTATGTTCCCTGTAAGCCCTCACGAGACTTCACTTGTCCACTTGGGACACCAAGTGGTTTAAAAGGCTTGTTGCATGCGCTAAATGCAACCGTGATCCCTATGAAAGTGAGTTAGGTTTATTTTTCATTTTTTATTTTTCTTTTTTAGAATTATGCTTGTCGGTAGTGTGATTTCAGGGATTGAAGTTTGCTCGTGGATGCTTATGCGAAGGCACGACTCTCTTTTGTGGGCCTTCTTTCTTTTTGGAGCAAATTTCAGGGAAGTTCTCGCTCTAATTCTACTTTTCTCTTCACCTTTATTTAACGCTTAGTACAAAAGGGACTTTGTACAATTCAAGTGGGGGGACGTGAGTAGAATTGTCTCTTAAACTTTATTTTGCCCTCGTTTTTCTAGTTTATTTTGAAAAATTATGCCATTTTTAAAATTTTGACATGTTTTTCTTAACCTAACTAGATTAGACCTTAGCCGAGCACATATAACCCTTGATATTCTATGGTGAGATTAGTCTTATCCGTTTCTAAATTTTTACCCCAGATCCACCAAACTATGAGTGTGTCAGTAGCTTGTAAACTTTAGAACTTGGCCTTTACATCATTTCGAGACCATAGATGAGGTATGTTGAGTTAGCTTGATGTATTTGGACTTTTCAGTTTAAAAAGGCAGTATTATAGGATTATCGCCCAAATAGCCTACCATTGTGTGTCTATCGATTAGTCACCTCGACTTCTCGACCCCCATGTGAAACCTTTTTGTTGCACTCACCTTTAGTGCAATATACCCCTATATACACCCATTTGAGCCATTCCTTTCATTTTGTTAACCCAATATATTGTTTCGTTACACTCATGCACCTTAGCCTACCCTGTAGTCTTTATTTGTGATTGGGAAGTCATCATTTGCCTAAGTTCAAGATTCAAGTAGAAAGGTTCGGGAATCACGCTTTCGTCGACGACATATTCTTAAAGATCATTGAAGACCCCCCGAATTCCCATTGTTCATCTCAAGTGGAGGGATGTTATGTTTATTTGTTATGTTTATGTTGAAAAAAAAATGTGATTTGAAAAAAAAAGTAAGTTATGTATTTGTTATTCATTTGATTGTAAAGTGCGAGGTTATAAGCACTATGTTATGAGCTTGTTATAGATTTAGTATCGAGGAGGCCACCTCGGTCACATTTGAAGAATGAAGTTGGAAGTGTGCCCATTATGACGTCCTCTAATGGCATATCTACCTAATTATATCATGATCCGGTTTCTTGACTTCGAAACTTGAACTTTGGGCAGACGGTAAGTGGTGATGACCTAGTTGTAGATTTAGACTATTTGCTTGATTTTGTTGTTATCCCATGTCTTATCCTACCCTTAGTCATGAAGCGTGTCTAGGTGATGCAACGAGCAATCTTTGGTGTCTTGGCCATGGATTTGGTCATGTATCATTGATTTTGTCCACTTAGCCGTGACATGTTAGTAATGACATATCACCCTTAACCTTTGTCGTGTCTACCCATATTGCCTTCAAGAATTGTTTTGTCCTTAACTCTAGTGGTGGAGATTTGTGTAACCGCCAACTTATGATAGAATACATGCTATGTCTGTGCAATGAGTGATCAACCCGAAATTGACACTTAGAATAGTTGAGAGATTTGAGTGTTTTGTTCTCATTTCGTGAGGTGTTTGGCTTTATTTTATTCTAGCATAAGGGATTTGTAAACTTATATTTTCCAGGTAATGGGATATATCTTTTTAGGAATCTATCTAATAAGTTCTACTTGAGGGCAAGTAGAGTTCAAGTGGGGGGATATTTGATAACATCAAATAGTCTTGAATATTAAGTGCCAATTTCCCCCGATAATGCTTGTAATTTATATCATTTATATGGATTTACACTTGTTTTCCATTATATTTCACTTTCAGGTAAATTACGAGCATTGGAGCTAAAGAGACGCGGATTTGGAGAGTTTATTGAAGATATATCATAGTATGCTCATTTTGAAGAAGTTACAGCGTAACTCCACTCTCACAATTACGCCGTAACTAAAGCGTGGCTCAGAAAACCAACTCAACAGAAGATTACGGTGTAACTCTATCCAAGATTACGACATAACCATATCAGGTCAAATGAGGTTCCGCGCCGCTACTAATTACGCCGTAACTCTTGTAACAACTACGGCGTAACCAAGATTTATTGAAGATACGGCGTAACTCCTTCCAGAGGTTACACCGTAACCAGCATTTTTAGTGCAAAATACAAAGAATTGGTTGTTACGGTGTAAATCTACGTTAAACATTGAATCGATTGTTATAGTTAGTATAAGCGGCTAAGCACCTCTGGTGCTGGCCTAGTCATGATTCCTTAATTGTTTTGTTTACGTTTACATTGCTTCCATATAATTATTTCTAAGTGTATGCATGCATAGTTTGTTGGTAGCTACCCTTGTTTCGGTAGTAGAATGGCGGTAGAGGCTAGTTACTTAGGAGATATGACCAACTGACCCTAAGTAAGTAGACTGAGACAGGAAGGGTAAGATATGACCAACTGAAGACCCTTTCTACTTGTGCGATTTGACCAACTGATCACCAACCGTTTGGATGAACTTAAGAAGTAGGGGGTGGGTGTCTAAGATGCTAGCGCCCGGGCACTCACTGTTATGAATCTAGCATGTAGCGGTACTTAATGACTTGGCTTAGGGGACCAGGAACAACTGGACTTAGGACGGGGCACCTGATTTCTCTAGTGGGACCCTTTGCTGATAGGTTAGGACGAACTAACCAAATGTTGTCCTAGCGACTTTGACCCCACCTGAAGTAATTGGAAGTAATTAGACGTGAACACTACTAATTAGGATGAGTAACTAGGTTAGCGCCTCTCTCCTCTATTGATCACAACCTTCGCCTTTATTTGCTTTAGTAGTTAATTATATTAAAATCATATTTAAATCTGTGACACCTAGACTTAGTTTAAATCCGCACACATAACTCTTGGGACGACCTCGGTTTTACCGAATACTACACTACGCACGACCGGGTACACTGCCCGTTAGTGCATTAGGGTAGACCATAGGTAGAACGAGTAATTATAAATATTAAAACCTGGTCAGCAAAACCTGCATCTGCGTAACAATAAGGAATGGTTACGCCATAGTTTGCAGCTCCGACATAGTGTTGATGTGAGTTACGCTGTAACCTCTTAACATAAGGTTGTTATGTTGTAATGCTTGTGAGGATTTTACGGCGTTGTTGATGGAGGCGCGAAATACTTCATGACCTAGATGATTACGGCGTAACCTTAGTTGAGAGTTACGCCGTAACTGCAGTTGAGTTGGTCTTCTGTGATAAAACACTAGCTACGGCGTAATTGAGAACATGAGTTACGCCGTAGCTTCTTCATAAATAGCATACTATCATAGAACCATTAGGAAAATCTCCAAATCCGCGTCTCTAAGCTCCAATGCTCATAATTTACCTGGAAGTGAAATATAAAGGAATACAAGCGTAAATTCACATAAATGACATAAAATATGAGCATAATCGGGGGAAATTGACACTAAAAAGTCAGGATTATTTGATGTTATCAAATATCTCCCCACTTGAACTCTACTTGCCCTCAAGTAGACCTTATTAGAAAATTTTCTAAAAAGATATCTCCCAAAACTTGGAAGATATGAGTTTAAAAATTCCTTGTGGTAGAATAAATCAAAGCCAAACACCTCACGAAATGGGAACAAACACTCATATTCTCTCATCTAGTATAAGTGTCAATTTCGGGGTGATCACTCAAAGCACAGTCATAGCATGTATTCTATCATAAGCTTGGCGGTTACACAAATCTCTCCCACTAGTGTTAAGGACTAAACAATCTTTGAAGGCAATATGGGTGGACACAAAATGAGGTTAAGGGCGAAATGTCATTACTAACGTGTGACGGCAAAGTGGACAAAATCAATGATACATGACCAAATCCATGGCCAAGACACCAAAGATTGCTCGCTTCATCATCTAGACACGCTTCATGACTAAAAGGTAGGATAAGACATGGGAAATAATTGGTGTAAAATAAAAATAACAAAACAAATAGTCTTAACCTATAACCACCGTCCATCCAAAGTTCAAGCTTTAAGATGAAGAAATCGGATCATGATATATCAAGTAGATGTGCCATTAGCGGACGTCATGACGGGCACATTACATGTTCTTCAAACTGTTGGTGTAATATTATCACCAACAAATGTGACCGAGGTAGCCTCTTCGATGCTTAATATCCGATGAGCTCCTAACATTATGCTTATAACATTGCACTAAACAATAAACAATATATATATATATATATATATATATATATATATATATATACATACATTATATATAAGAGGAGGCATGCCACGTCATAATGCCACTTGGCATCCCATAATGCCAAGTCATATTTCCATGTCATCGAATTAAAGCCATGTCACCTAAAGCAACTATTAATCTTATCAAAATTTCGGAATAATTTTTTAAAAAATGATACTAACATGGTTCGAACTTGGGCTAGTTTAAAGGATAACATCTATCTTAACCACTGAACCAACACATTATTTGTGATATATGTTGAAACTTCAAATCTATAAAGTCCTGCAATAGCACTAATTAAGGAAGACTTTCTATTGCAAAAATATTGATAGAGCCTTTCACCGGTTGTAACCCAAACCCAATATCATTCTAAAAAAACCCTAAGCCGGCATCATCATCATCGGATAATCGTCATCAAACAAGTAAGTATTTTTTTTCTAATCAGTTCTTAATCTTCTTAATTTATCCTGAGCTTTTTTTATTTGATTTTTGCTAGACAATTGATCAAATATGAGTTGTTTAATTTGTTCATGAATTGATTCAGGTAGATTGACATTTGTTCTTTAAAATAAGTGTTTTGCAATTTACCAAACCCTCTAAATATGGTATGTTCGTTTATTCATGTCAAAAGCTATGCATATTTATCAATGGTTGTCATTGCCCTTCTAAACATTACATTTTCCATTAGTGGCCAAATCAGCTTTGATGTGAGTGATTTCTCAACTATAGAAAACATGAGGTAATGATTTATGCTATTTTACTAAATTCAGCTAATTTCTTTTGGATGATATGTTTAATAGGCCGTTGAGGATCTATACATACAGTTTGTTGCTTTCGAGAAACAGTACGGTGATCGAGAGCGCATTAAAGATGCAATTGTTGGGAAAAGAAAGTTTCAATAGGAGGAGGAAGTTAGAAGAATCTTGCGGAATTATGATTCATGGTTCGATTATATACGACTAGAGGAGAGTGTGGGGAACAAATAGAGGATCCGAGAGGTTTATGAGAGAGCAATTGGTAATGTACCTCCAGCGGATGAATTTTTTTTCTTGGCAATGATACGTTTACTTATGGATTAATTATGCTTTGTATGAAGAGCTTGATGCACAAGATGTTCAACAAACCAGGGATGTGTATAATGAGTGCTTAAAGCTAATTCCTCACAAGAAGTTCTCTTTTGCGAAAGTATGGTTATTGACTGCCCAGTTTGAAATCAGGCAGTTAAATCTCTCGGGTGCACGTGCAATTCTTAGGAATGCAATTGGGATTGCTCCTGAAGATAAGGTATAGACTGAAATTCCAAGTTATTAAGCATTTTGCTGACTTTTATAGTATGTTCTTGGTCTGACTACTCAAAATCACAAATTTTCAAGAATTATATTAAGATTGAGCTGCAGCTTGG
Organism: Chrysanthemum seticuspe; assembly: GCA_019973895.1. Classification (NCBI taxonomy): domain Eukaryota; kingdom Viridiplantae; phylum Streptophyta; class Magnoliopsida; order Asterales; family Asteraceae; genus Chrysanthemum; species Chrysanthemum seticuspe. The sequence continues at coordinate 66,956,408 of BPTQ01000007.1, read as the reverse complement.
TAACATGGACCGTTGTCGGAAGCTATACGAAAAGTATTTGGAGTGGTCACCTGAGAATTGCTACGCATGGAGCAATTATGCTAAGTTGGAAAGATCTTTAATGGAGACTGAGCGTGACCGAGCCATTTTTTAGCTTGCAATTACGCAACCTGCACTAGACATGGCAGAATTATTGTGGAAGGTAAATACTTCTTTTTATAACCTTAGTTGTATGGTAAGTTCTCATATCTGAAAAGTGTAGTGAGAGCTTCAGATTTTGCATCTCTGTTTCTATTGCAGCCTTTGTAAATGAGCACACCATACTTTATTGCAGCCTTTGTAAATGAAAACTGTAGTGAGAGTTTCAGATTTTGCATCTCAGTTTATTTCAAATTGGGAACGAAGCATGGCCAAAACATGGACCAAAAAGAGCAAACAAATCTGTTAGGAATTAGAAAATTCCATAGTAAAGTGTCGGTCACCCCAAATATTATCTAGCATAAGTTAGCTCGTAGACGTTTCGTTATTTACGTTATTAAGTAGTTTATTAGTTAGTTTATAGCGTAGTTTAGTTTAGAGCAACACCGTGGAGGAAGGACGGGTCTTTACCCACTGTATCCCTGATCCACAGGCCGATAGGAGGTCGTGTTATTTGTAAGTATAAATACCCCTTCCATCCATGGAAGGGGTGTGGATTCTTTGAATAAACCTTTCATTTTTCTAAAGCAACTCTCTTCAAGGAACCTCCTCTCAACTCTCTTCATCTCTCTAATGGCTTTCCTGTATAATCATTGTCCTAGACCACCCGAATCATCAAACAACATAATATTCACGATCCTACAATTGGCATCAGAGCCCAGGTTGTGTTGTTTTGATGATTTGCATGGTTTTTGAAGCGGTTTTGTAAGCGGTTTGACGATGCTTTGATGGGTTGTTTATGATAGTCGAGTAGGATTATGGTCTAAACTGATTTTATATGTTGATTGAATCTGTTTTTTAATGACTTTTTACATGCCTGTTGGTGTTATGTCTTTTGGTCAAAACAGTTTCGATTATATTATGCTATTTTCTGTAACTTGACTTATTTTGGTAAATGTTTTATGTTTTGGTTGTCACTTTTCTGGTTTCGTGATGTGGTCAAAATGCTTGCATCAGTTTTTTGTCTTTCAGGTCGTCCAAACTGTTTTTCTCATGGTCTAACATTGGTCTACTGAATATCTTGTACTCAACTTTCTGGCTTTTGTGATAAAATGGTCAAATATTGCTATCTTTCATCTAAGCGAGTTGTGGTTACTCTTTTATGCGAGTTTATATTCTATCCAGATTCAGTGATAAACATGCGTGTTGGTACAAAATGCGACTTGCCATATGCGAGTTTCTTTTGAGCGAATTGGATGTGAGTCATTATAATGTCCAAATTCTATGAACATTAAGCGAGTTGTCAACTCTTTAAAAAGAAGCGAGTTGTTATGCTCAAAGTATGCGAGTTGTTATGCTAATGTCAAGAAGCGAGTTGTTATGCTCAAAGTATGCGAGTTGGAGATGATGCGAGTTGACTCATGACTTGACAAGACAGAAATGATGAAGAAGAATGCAGACCACAACCACTAGACCAACAACAAATACCAAATACCAAAACTCATGTACGACTTCAGTTATCATTAAACATCATCTGTCGACCCAACATCAACCAACATAAAGACTCGTAACTAATATCAAGACTCTAAACTAATATTCAAGATTGATCTCAAATTTGTTTCACTCTTTGTTGCAATCTTTTAAAGAGTGTTTTAAGTGAAACAACTATCTTCACAGATGCATTATAACAAAAACCTTTAACGAAAATGTAAAGAATATTTGTGATCTCAGATCTTGCTCGTGCTAACAGATTCAAACTACAATCATCATCAATCCTCACTCATACCCAACAGATTCAAACTCAAATTCGTACTCAACCCTTTGGAACCATTTCTTGGAAGTTTTCGAATCTAAATGAAAATATGATTAACAACTTGTGCTTAAAATTTTTCATGAGATTCGGATGGTGAAATATCAATGTGAAGAAATTAAAAAAGATGGTTCGATCTCAGCCTTGTTTTTGTGTACGGTTTTGCAACACATAGATCTCAAACGATCTATACACATAGAAACGTATGCCTCATAGATCGATTTTGGACTATTATCCATTTAATTATTCGAAACCATGAGATGAAATTAACATTTAACGTTAACTCATTTCTCATTCATTCGGTTTATCTAAACAAAAACATGATCTAAAGTCTAATTTGTTAAACCTACCTGTGTTCCTTATCATGTTCTTGAAACCGGATATTAGCTCTTCAATCTCACCATCCCTGTGGCTTTAACGACCTCCAAACCATCCCTGTGGCGAGGTATTTGTGAAATGAGATTAATTGTTGATAATTGTTTGTGATGGAGGCGTTTGATTACTGGATTTGCATCTAAAAAGGGGGCGGTGATTTGGTGAAAGTATTTTAGGGTTTGATATTTTTGGTGTGATGGGGGCGGAGTAATAAACATAGGAGGAGTATGTTTAGGGTTAGGTCAAGTGATTATGTGAATGTTTTATACACCCGTAATAAGAGTATATCTGATTGGTGGATCGGATGTGTTTGATGGGCTGGATATGTGGATCCGAATTATTTATGGACGTGTATATGTGCTTGGGCTAGATCGGATATCTTATGTGAATATAGTGGGCCTAAGGTAGTGATATGGAGTGTGCCGTGTATAATTGTGATTTCATCGGACGTATGAAAGATCACCATAGAAGATTTGGTATGTTATTCACATGGTTGTGATATGGTTATTCACATGGGCTTAAATTGTGATTGATATGGATGGGAATGTGGTGTTATGATCGGGTAGCATTGTTTGATACGTGGATATAGTTATGGTCCGGGAGTCCGTTGGAATTTGATACATGTTCGTGAATGTGGATTTATGAAGTTTGATTCATGGTTGGAAAAATGTTTTTATAATAAAATCTTTGAATTGAATAATGCGTTTCTTAAGGGTTCATGTGATATTGAGTGATTATATGGACTGGGGTCAATGATTTGTTATTTGATCTAACTTGGTTGAGATACGGATATGGATCGGGTCTCAAGTAGTATTTTATACATGGACCAATTACATTTATTTGGGCTTTTATTTGGGATGATTAATTGTTTTCATGAATCAGATATAATTGAGCTGCGACTTGTATCCTAATGATGCATTTTGATGTGATCTGACGTATATGAGATTTGGTATGTTGATGAGATTTATTGACTTTTGATGATGAGATCCAATGGGTTATGAGGTTTGGTACTTTGGTGTATACTCATTCACGGAGACTATTATTTCATGGCTTTGATGTTTGTAAAATGTTGACTACGGGATTGGTTGGACGATATTTCGTATTTGGATTTGATGTAAAGTTTTCCAGGCGCGTTTACTTATTTCGTCTTCTTTCTTTCTACCCTTCCGCGAAGATGACTTGTTTGGGCATTTTTAGAGAGTGATAAAGACTTGGCTATTTAGTTACGTTTGTGATTCTTTCTCGCTTAACCCACAACGTAATTATCACTTTGGTGTCTCACTCAGTTGAGAATGTCAAGAGGTTTTGTACATTGGGTACACCGTTTTTTTTTCACGAGGATTACTACAAGCTTAAGTAACAAATCGGGGGAATTTTACTTCATGATCAAGTTTGGCATATCGGGTTTGCTTCTCCATGTGGTCACTGCAATAGCCATCAGAATATGTGGAAGATGTGTTTACCAAAGTGTCTATTGGATGGTTGATGATGTTGTTGATGTTGGATAATGAACCGTTGATGAACCGCTGCATGTTCCCCTAAAACAGATATTCACCGTAACCAAGGTTGTCATAACTCATTCAAGCTGACATTGTTTACGGTTCTGTCTTGATTTTGTAAAATCCCGCGAAAGAACCTATTTCTCGGTTTAAATCATAGACTTGTAAAATCCCGTGACAATGAAAACATCTTGGTTAAAGTAATGAGCATTTCCGGATCTATCTTACGGTTTATTCTTGGTTTTGTAAAATCCCGCAAAAGAAACTATTTCTCGGTTTAAACCATAGAATTGTAAAATCCCGTGATGATGGAGCCATCCTGGAGAAAGGGAAAGTGTAATTCTGGATCTTTCTTATGCTGGTGCTACGATTTCTGCTTCAAAGAAGGGATAAAAGGGTGTACTTCATGAATTGGACGTGTGTTTGGATATTCGTCATGGCAGTTTGGTTATTACATAGTTTTACGGGGTTACGTGCTTCTAACCATGGTCGGGATGAAACCATTATCAAAGTTCGTTTAAATGTCAAAGAAGGCCAGATTTGAGTAGTTAAACAGATGATGTGACAACGGCGTTAATTCAGTATTATTTATTTGAGGTTGAAGTGAATTATCACGGGCGAGTGTACTTAGTATCTGAAGATATCAGGGGATGGTTGGATGAAGATTCTTCATGATCCTTGTTCGAGCTTATTATCAAAAACAAAGACTTGGAAATCTAGTTATTGTTGGGTGTCTTTTACCTTTTCTTTTATCACTTGGGGGAATTGGGCTCATACCACTACAAAATAACTATCACTTTAAGGGGTTACGTTGTAGTGCTCAGTGTCACATTCAATTGTGGATTTTCAAGAGGTAATGTACGTCTCATACTTGATGGTTGGTTGGTTGAAGAGTATAGAGTACATAGAGAGTACTTAGAGATGCTAATGGAAATCGGCACCGCTCTTTGTTACATATGTGCAAGTATAAGTCACGAGTTCGGGTTAGTTTACTTCAGGGTCAAATTCATCATATTGGATTTTCTCCATCAGCTGTCACAACAAAGAGCCTACTGAATGATAATGGGGTTGATTATAAGGTTGCCAAGAGATGATGAAAAGAGAGAGATTATGACGTTTGAATACTTCAGTTCAAACCTCGTTCTCCAAAGAAAAGAAAAGTGTACGTGTCAGTGTGCTTTATCTTCTGAAGAAGAGAAATCTTCTTATTACGACCATTCTCATCAACATGCTTCATACTTTTTCCATGCGCTTCAGTCATCAAGTGAACCGGGCTACCATTGATTGTTTTCTTATTCAACTTGCTCTACTATAAGGACGATGGCGACATCATGTGCTAATTTTGCGGGGGAGAAGTGTGAATAGAATACATTTGGATGATTTCACTTATTTAGTCAAGAATGGCAACTTCGTCTGCAATTCTTGAGGGGGAGAAGAAGTATGAATTTATTGCATGGTTGATTGATTTCTGATAATATATGGTCATACGGCTCCTAACTCATGTAAGAACCGAGCTTCTTCTTATCGGGTCATCTTCACATGGAGTTGTTCTTCTAAGAGCCGTTGGTTGACATCTTCACTCGGATTGATGAGTTTATCGACAAAGTGCTTCCGATTAATGCTTCACGTATACATCAACATGATGATTCCGAACAATCTCTCTGTTCTTGTTTGATGTGATTGGTAGTTTAGTGTTACCATTTTGTGTGTTCGTTGCGGCCTGATTGCTGATTTCCTTGATGAACATCTTTCTGTTCTTGTTTGATTGGGAGGGATTTTAGTTAAGGGGATTTGCAAGATGTAAGTTAATTTGGATGCTTTTTGGTGGGATGTTTTTTGGTGTGAGTTAAAGATGTTAACTATCTATTCCCCAACTGGACAATCTTGAAGAAGGGCGAGTCTACATTCGATTCTACATTTTCTACTATATGTTAGAAGACTAAAGACGAGTTGCATTTGATTACCTAAAGACTTCTTCTTAATTCAAGCATTCATCATAAAGATTGTCGGTTTAGGGGAGAGCACTAATTGGAGGAGAGTTAAAAGCCAAAGTTAATCCCCAATTAGATTTGCTCACATCGTTTCTTCAGCAAGTTGATTCTCACAAGATATATCTGAGCTAATGATGTTCTTCTCAACAAATTTCAAGTATTTGGACTGATAATATGTTGCTGATTCTGAAGTGTCAAAACCAGCAAGGAGGAAGGAGACACGCATCTAAACGCGAGTAAACATTGATGAGCTTAATACTTCTAAGTAATTGAAGATATCCCGGGAAGACAAATGTTATTACCGCAGAGAAACTCAAGGTTTGACTCATGGCGAGTAAACTTGATAAACTTAATTCTTCTAAGTGATTGAAGATATCCCGGGAAGACATATGTCATGACCGCAGAGAAACTCAAGGTTTACTCATCAAGGCGTTTAGTGTTCTTATTCTAACTACGTGGGGGAAGAGATGTAAGAGTTAGTTTCTGATGAAAAGAGGTACACAAGTGTGTGATGATTTTGATGTTATCACAATCATCAGGGGAGAGAGATTGTGTACATTGGGGATGCTCAGCTGTTTCATTTGAGTGCTTAATCAATGATTCAGAGATATAATCACTTATTCTGGAGTTGAAATCCGCAGAGATAGTCCTCCGCAGAGATAATCAGTGATTCGGCATGTTTCTTCAATGTTATCGGTTATTCTCTCTTTGGGCATTCGGGTACTTCGGGTTCTTGAGCTTCATGCACTGTCTTCAGGGGGAGAGAAAAGTATACATCGGGGTTATTCTTTGGCTATTGGACTTAATCTGCTACTTCGATGGTATAAGTTTCTTTGTCTTCGGGTATGTGTATTCGGGTTCGTGAGCTCTAGTCTAAGAGACTGACTGCATCAATTCAACTACTCGGGGGAAGTGGTCTCTTGACACCTTTTGGAATGGATTGCTTCAGACGTCAGTAGAAAAGAAATTTGAGAAGATTGTTTTATGTGTGGGATGATACGGTGCTGTTCTTCTATTGGATGATATAACCTCGAACGATGAATCACGATGATTATTCTTAAAAGGAGCAGCAAGTTCGATGATAATGGTGTGCTTCTTTGTGCACCTGGCTAAGGGAAGCTTGTAAGAAAGCTTCGAATCTGCTCAGCTAAAGGATTTTCGGTTTGGGGGGAAGCTGCCAGAGTCTCACTTTCAGATGGTTCAATTTCTCTCAATTCAGGAGCCTCGAAAGCTTTGGTGGTGAATGTTTAAGAGATGATGACCTCTATCTTCTACGACGTGCTGCTCGATATCCTTATCACGGTACTCGTATCATCATCTTCTTTAACTATATCATCTTCTCTATCTTTGTATATATTTATCAGAAAAACCAAATACAAAAATATAAAACCAGCAAAAAGAAAATAGAAAATTATAAAGCCATAAAAAACCCATAAAAAATCAGAAAATTTGAAAAAACCAAAAATATGTTTTTCTATGACATGTCTTCTGATATCGATAACATCTACGTCTTAGAAATTTCATTCAATAATGGCACGGGACCATAGATGAAGTTCGAGCAGAAGGTGTAAATATTTCTTTTCCAAACATGTCTAAAAAATATGGCTTACAGTTATTTCAGACTGTAACCCGGGCTTCAAAAAATGGCTTACAGTTATTTCAGACTGTAACCCGGGCTTCAAAAAATGGCTTGCAGTTATTTCAGACTGTAACCCGCGCTTATACCATGGTTTGCTATTACCTCAGATAGCAACCCGTTCTTCAAGAAAGGAAAGTGTTGCGCTAAAACAATTTTCATAAATAAGTGCACTTATCCTAAAACAAAATGAGGAAAGTATGTCGAAGGACTGCTGTTCCTACACAAATATTTTTCCGTCTAAAATTCTTCAGAAAAATATTTGTTGTATTACAAAATGGTGGCAAAATGAGTTGCTTGAAAATCAATCAGTTTCAGAGTTTTTCGTAAAAAATTGAAAACTCAATCAATGACTTCAGCGCTTTTAAACTTTTCAGAAAAATAAGTCATTGATTGAGGGGGAGAATGTGTTCAAATTTACATCATCTAACGGACTTTCTTAATTATCCTACGTGCTTAATTAAAATATATAATTGCCTATGTTGAAGGACTAGGTTTCTAGGATATGATTGTTAGGTTTAGATGATTAGAGTTTGATGAACACATAATTCCCATACCTTATATGAACTGATTGAAATGTTGAATTGACTTGATTTAGTCGATTTTAGTTTGGGTGATATCGACCACCATATATCTGTATGTGTGTTCACGAACGTATGCAGATATCATGGATATGAGAATGTTCCCGATCCGGATCCCACAATTGAAGATGATTGGATGCCGAAAGGAAAGGGTAACTATTTCTTGGGTTGACAAATGAAGAAACGGAGCTTAATTGGACTTCTATGGAGAGTTGGCATAAATGCAACGTAAAAGGTCTCACTGCATCAGCAGATGGTTTTCTTCTAAGTGATTGAAGAAACGGAGCTTAATTTGACCTCATTTGGCATTCAAAATGCAACGTAAAAAAAGTCTCACTGCATCTGCAGACGGTTTTTTCTTCCAAACCCTACAGCAACAACAACGGAATCTTCTCAACCACCTAACGTATCTTTGTGCAGGATACCATTTTTAAACAATTTTGAGTAAATTGAATTAAATTGTTTTGAAAATGGAAAAATGTTTTTTTGAAAATATATTGGACTAAATTTTGAAAATAACCGGACTTCATTTTATCAAAACTTAAGTCACTCAATTATCGACTTCGGTCATCGATTGAGGGGGAGAGTGATTTAAAATAAATTATTTTCAATCAATATTGCTTCATAAAAGTCCGGATTGTACAATATAAGTGGTGATCTAAAGATTTAATGTTATGTCATGGTATGATTTTTTCTTTAGAATCAAGGTCTTTCAAAATGAAATTTTTTCTGTTCTTGTTTGATTGTGAAATTGTTTCGTTTTACTTAAAAGATATCTTAAAAACTATCATACCTGACACTAACAATCTTTAATGTCTTAAAATGGTCCTTATCTGTCATCTTTCAAAATTGAATCTTGCCACGTCTTTCCCCAAATTTTTCTAAATGATTTAAATCAATTGGGATCACAAATCTCAAATGGTTTGATATTTCTGATCGGGGTAGAGATCGTGTTTTAAATCTCAAATCTGTTTTTAATGGAATTGGTTTTAGTCCTTTAAAGGCACTCCTGCCTCCATGTGCCAAACGATTTCTAATACATAATGCACATGTTGAGGGGGAGCATTTATCCAAAAACAAGATGAGTATTTAAACCTGGCCACATTTTCTCCTATGTTTTCTAAACCTAATTAAATCACTTGGGATCCAAAATCTTAAAGGGTTTGATATTTTTGATCGGGGGAGAATTTGTGATTTAATAATGAAATTTGATAAAAGATGATCGTTTTGATTTAATTGTGCACGCTGCTCTCTCATATGTGCTAAACGCTTTCGAATCTCGAAGCATATATTGAGGGGGAGCATTTTTAAAGAAAAGAAACTATCAAGGTGCAAATGCTTTTATGTTTTAACATAAAGTACCTTGATTGAGTTTTAAATGGTTTCTTAATGGCTTGTGTGATCGTAAATGTGCTTCAAAAGAACTCTTGCCTCTATGTGTTAAAATGATTTCTCTTATCCTATGCACATATTGAGGGAGATATTTTACCAAAGAAAATCAAATGGATTTTTCTAAGGAAATTGTGATCAAGAAATTATTTCAAAGAACTCTTGCCTCCATGTGCTAAACAATTTAAAAATCATATGCACATGTTGAGGGGGAGCATTTTCTAAATGATCAAAACTATTAGGGTACAAAATGCTTTGATCTCGTATCACAAGTACCTTGATTGTTTTTCCAAATGATTTTTCAATTGGTTTTAAGGAAGAATGAACTGTACCAAAAGACCGACCATTTTACTTTATGCATGGAGTTATAAGGATGGTGAGGTTAGGTATTTGTTCCCACGATCCGCCAGAACCGGAGGGATCTTCCCAGGGATAATCCACTAGATAGTGTAGAGTCCTTAGGAATATTGAAAAAAGGAGAAAAATGAGAATATGGGAAGAGTGCGGACTGAGACAGAGCTAGTACTGGAATAAACCCAACAAGGTTCTAGTTATGAAGTCTCGGTAAGCACTGAAGGGGTTGAAGAATGAAAAAGAAATGAAATGAGAAAAGGGTGAAAAGAAATAGCCCTCAAATAATTCAACCTTAGGGCAGACATCGGGTTCAATACATATGCTACTAAGTGGTTACTAAGGTAACACTGGTATTGAAGACAAGACGTCATGGACCCAGTGACGCACTGCACTACAACTTCCCAAGCCACTCAAGTTCCTCTTAAAAGGGCTTGTTTCATTCTCACGGGGAACCTACATAATCTATCGACTTTCTCTTAGAGATTGTTGATATTGAAGAAGGAGACCCTCTCCCTAGTCTCTGGCACAGGAACCAAATATGCACAATTGAGTCTAGAGCCAAGAGATCATCCACAATATCTCGTTAGGACACAAAATTCATGAAGACTTGCTGTTTCACACAATGTGGAAAGTAAGTATATATTAAGAGTCCTACGCATTATCCTTGTGGTATTGCCAGAACATCCGAGTGATATGTAAAAATATTCACAATGAAGATGGAAATCCTTCTAGAGCCAACATCAAACAAGCTCATGGTGGGTGACATGTGAGATCTTCTCGTAAGATCAAGCTTGTGACAACTGGATAGAAACGATGGGGAGATTCATTCTTGAATCAACCTTGGTCCAGGAATGGAATTGATGAATACTTTTGGAAAAACCGTTCGATGTGCAAACCTTCTTTTCTCTAGCATGTCGAATGTGTATTCATTTCAAATTCAAAAAGTATCTTTGATTGAAAAATACTTTTAGAAAAACCGTTTGATGTGCGAATCTCTTCTTTTCGCTAGCACGTAGAATGTGTACTCATTCTCTAATACAAAAAGTATTTTGATTGAAAATTGATCTTTCTCATAAAACCTTCGTCGTATTGCAAAACTCTTTCTTCAAGCAATACACGATTGTTTTCAAATCAATTTTTCATCAATCAGTGAATCTCAATTCGCTGGTTCACTCACTCCGTGTTGTCTTCTTTGAGACGTTCCGGTGTGAGAACGGCTAGAACAGCTGTGAAACCCTGTCAAGGAGATTCTTAGGAATCCTACCTGATCACAGGCAGTACTTGTACTGATCAACGGGGAACCGTGGGCCGTGTACCTCAATTCAACGAAAGTGTTCAAAGACACTTTCGTGTGTTTTATTGCTAACTGTTGTTTGCAGGTACATTTGGACGGTTGCAGATGATCAGAATTGAGGAGTCAATCCAAAGCCGCATGCTCACAACATCCACACTTAATTGAAGAAATCATGACTAGTGCATATCTACATAATCTGGCTCTAATATTTTTATACTATGCTTCTGCTACGCTGCTGCAAATATCATGAACCAGTAAAGCTTCCGCTACTCTGATGGAAAGATGTCATGATCCTGAAAGTGTGAGCATGTCGGTCCATAAGTCACAACATCACATGAAGGCAACACAACAAAAGGATGATCCAGAGATTCGCTGTGGCTGATGATCTCAAAGTAAGCTCGAATATCATCAAGATGTGGATCAGATCAAAGACCTCCACTAAAAGTACAAAGTAATCGGACTATGAAGAGTCACTACTCAAGCACAAAGATTTCGGAACTGAAGAATTGAAGTCTACGAGCTCAAGACTGGTGCATATCTACAAAACCTGGCTTTGATATTTTTATACTATGTCTCTGCCACGCTGCTGCAAATATCATGAGCCAGTAAAGCTTCCGCTACTCTGATGGAAAGATGTCATGATTCAAAAGTGTGAGCATGTCGGTCCAAAAGTCACAACTTCACATGATGGCAACACAATAAAGGGTGATCCAGAGATTTACTGTGGCTGATGATCTCAATGAAAGCTCAAAGATCATCAAAGATGTGGATCAGTTGAAAGGCCTCCACTAAAGTACAAACTATGCGGACTTTAAAGAATCTCTGCTTAAGCACAAAGATTGCAGAATTGAAGAATTGAAGTCTACGAGCTCAAGAACAAAGTCAAGTATAGAATGCTAGGATTCGAAATGTAAAACATGGGGTGACCTCCCTTAGGGGGAGATTGTTAGGAATTAGAAAATTCCATAGTAAAGTGTCGGTCACCCCAAATATTATCTAGCATAAGTTAGCTCGTAGACGTTTCGTTATTTACGTTATGAAGTAGTTTATTAGTTAGTTTATAGCGTAGTTTAGTTTAGAGCAACACCGTGGAGGAAGGACGGGTCTTTACCCACTGTATCCCTGATCCACAGGCCGATAGGAGGTTGTGTTATTTGTAAGTATAAATACCCCTTCCATCCATGGAAGGGGTGTGGCTTCTTTGAATAAACCTTTCACTTTTCTAAAGCAACTCTCTTCAAGGAACCTCCTCTCAACTCTCTTCATCTCTCTAATGGCTTTCTTGTATAATCATTGTCCTAGACCACCCGAATCATCAAACAACATAATATTCACGATCCTACAAAATCTGATAGCACAAGAAGGTATTACTGCAGCTCCAATTCTTCATCATCATCATCAGGAAATAAAAATCATTTGCAGCTCTGATGCTTCTGGATTTTATACATAAAAAGGATATTGTTTTTTGAGTTCAGAACAGTAAGTATCTTTATCTTTTTTATGACTTGTGTGAAGATTATAATTCAGTTGGAGTTTTCAGGCTTAGATTAATATGAATAATTTGTTTTTGTTACTGTATACACTTAATACAATGGGTAAATTGAGTTCAATCCTTCAACAATCCAATAATTGTTTCAATTGGTTTTTACATTGTCATCTATTTGTTGATTGAATTGCTTTTATCTTTGACTTATGGTGAAATTCTGAACTAGATTAGTAACTAACTAAAGATGAATTTTACACATATCAAGTGTTTGATAAAATGTCTATGAAGCTAAATTGTTAGTGAACTGATATCAGGATTGTATTCACAAGAATATGAAGTTTGTTGTTGGGGTGTTATGATTTCTCTTTATAGCAGCTATAAGCCAATAATTTCTTTTATTTTTGGGATTCCCTCTATAATCAAAGCATATGTGTGTTTTGCATGCTCTTAATATTGAATTATTGGTTTGCGATTTGCTTTGTAAAAGTTAGTTAATTTTTTGAATACACTAAAAAATGGGATATGTTTTGTGAAGATGATGAAATATAATCCGAAAATGTCATTAATCGTTTTAGTTACTAAAACATAGTTGATACCTTTTGGTTCTCTCACAGGATGTGGTGATCTAGAAATGATGGATATTAATGGAAAGCCTGGTCAAAAGTTAGAATGCCAGATCCAAGATTTAAAGTATGTCGTTTGTATTTGAAGACATTGTTTTTATCTACATTCATATTATAAAAACGTCTCATAATTTACTTTCTACAATTTTAATGAAGTGAAGACTATACGAGGCAGATAAGCTATTATGTTAGTGACGATGATAACACATCCAACCCGAGTATTGTCATCAATGTTCAATATGGTCGGTATAAGATTTGGAAAGGTAATACATATTTGAAACTTACACGTGGAAGCTAAGCTTGACCCCTTTTAGTTCCATATCCATTGTTAATTGTTTATATGTTTTGATATTACAGGTCTGCTTTAATTCGCCCTGGTGCTAGCGAAGCTGTAGCATCTAGGCGTTTATGCCTTAAGGCTTCTGGTCTGCGATGCTTGAGCCCATGTAAGTTTTTGTTAGCTATAGCCATCTTTTCCATGTCGCAAACAAATAATGTCACTAATGTTTATCAAGTTATAAGTTGTGTGTAGCTTCATCTTTCTTAGCTTTTATATAGCTTGATATTAACTGTTGCACTTGAAACTATTTGTATGTATATGAAACCGAAGGTCTTGAGCCAATAACGGCTTGGAGAAGGAAAGGAGCATATTAGATGAATAAGGACTTAGAATTGCTGAAAATCTGGAAAACATCCAAAAGAACCGCCGCAAACTTGCTGAAAGCACGATATGTATTTGTATTGAACGTATATATGAATATATGTGTTGATTTTATAATAACGTAAATTCACTCCTGCTTGATGACAGATTTCAAGAAGGCTCCAGCAGAAGAAAAGTCGAACATGTTTAACTCATGTTTATCTGCACCAAAGTTGGATCGAGTTCATCCTTGCAACCAACTAATTCTCAAGTTGATCTATCATGGCAACTGACACTTCAGAGAGTATGGGAGAACATCGTATATGGTGAAAAAGGTATGGTTTCATGTTTTATTTGTTGTTTTAAAGAATATGTTTTAAAGAATATGTTGAACAAAGGCTTTGGAAGCAACAATCTGATAACTTGAAGTGGCAGCAAGAGTCTTTTCATCAGATTTTGAACTTTATGGGTTTGTTTAAGGAAGGGATTTTGGCGGAGAATGAGGTTTTCGTGTTTCGGGCTCATCTTTTGGAGACGATTGTTTCTTCGCCGTTTGATCTCGAGCAGCCGGTTATTTTAAGAGATAAATTGATCTTCTTACAGGTTAGACCTTAAACTTTAGTCTTTAAAAAAATGGTTTATTTATTTTTATATTTTTTTGGTGTCTAATTGCAATAGTACTAAGATTTTGAAAAATATTCATAATTTGGGGAAGTTGGGCGTCTTGAGGTCATTCGCATTCACACCAAGAATATGAAGCTTTCTAATGATGTAAGTCTTTAAACTTTGTTTTTGCACTGTCAAGTCTCACAACGTATAAAACGTGAAAGTCCATAGCTTTCGTTTATTGAGTTTTACCCTTTTTTAATATGCTTTCATGTGTAATTAGTTATTTAGTTATATGTATTTGACCGATCTTCATTTGAATGTAAAATTAAAATTTCAGGTTGATTTGGAAAAGATTGCTAAAGAAACACATGGTTATGTCGGTGTTGATCTCGCTGCACTCTGCACTGAAGCTGCCCTTCAATGCATTAGAGAAAAGATGGACGTCATTGATTTGGAAGACGACTCTATTGATGCTGAGATATTGAACTCGATGGCAGTCTCGAATGAACATTTCCAAGCAGCTGTTGGAACAAGCAACCCATCTGCTTTGCGTGAAACTGTGTGTATCCGTACTTTACAAAATTATTCCAAGCTACTCTTTTAAATGAACTGATTTTAAGTGAATCATCATTTTTGTTTTTGGACCTAAAACAGGTTGTGGAAGTTCCCAATTGCTGCTGGGAAGATATTGGAGGTCTCGAGAACGTTAAACGTGAGCTTCAGGAGGTAATGAAAAACCGTGCACTAAGCTTAATTAATACAGCATCACACATTTTAATAAACTTATTTGAGAATATGTTCCCTTTTTGTTTAACTGTAATAGACCGTCTAATATCCTGTGGAGCATCCCGAGAAATTCGAGAAATTTGGAATGTCACCCTCAAAAGGAGTTCTTTTCTATGGTCCTCCTGGATGTGGTAAGACCCTTCTTGCCAAGGCTATTGCAAACGAGTGTCAAGCCAACTTCATCAGCATGAAAGGACCAGAATTGCTTACAATGTGGTTCGGTGAGAGTGAAGCCAATGTTCGTGAGATCTTTGACAAGGCACGTGGGTCTGCACCGTGTGTCCTCTTCTTTGATGAACTTGATTCCATTGCAACTCAGGTGATTAATTTTTACGTATCAAGTTGCATGGAAGTTTGTGTTTCAGGATAAGGTCGCATAATTATCTGTTATTTATGTCATGTGTAATGATTGCAGAGAGGAAGTAGCTCTGGAGACATGCGGTGATGCTGACTATGTTCTAAATCAGCTGTTGACCGAAATGGATGGAATGTCTGCCAAAAATACAGTTTTCATTATTGGAGCCACCAATAGACCAGATATCATTGACCCTGCTCTGCTTCATCCAGGGCGTCTTGATCAACTAATTTATATCCTATTACCAGATGAGGACTCACATCACCAAATCTTCAAGGCAGCAATGAGGAAGTCTCCGGTTGCAAAGGATGTTGATTTGAGAGCTCTAGCCAATAGGATTTGAACAAATTGTGAGTTGGATTTTTTTCTAGAAGTTGGTTTTAGCGAAAATTTGCAACAGAATCAAGATTTTATAAATTTGTGACTTTTTTTGGTAAATTTGCATCTTTATGTTGGAAATATGTGATAATATTAAGATTTATATAGATTCTGATATTGATTTTTTTTTCGGGTTTTAAAAAAGTTGATATCTTTTCAAATTTTGGTTACAGGATGCAAATTGTATATCAGAAGAGGAGTATCACGCATCGAAGGCACCATTGTTTCAAAGACTAACAGCTCAAGGAGATAAAATAGACCCGAAAGATGTCGTCATCGGTGGACCACAACAAAAAGACTCAAACAATGAATGGTCAGTGATCGATTTGCAAGACACGGGTTGAAAAAACATGCCAAAGCAGCAAAAGTCAGGCGTTAAACAAGTCAAAGGAGTTGCATCAGTTTTTGGTATCTAATCATCATCATCTTTTAAAAATAGAAAAGATAACAGCGTTGGAATGTCTCAAGAGAATCCGTTCTGGAACTGTGAACTGAAAGAGAAAGAAAATGAAAAACCGACGATTCTTATGGCTGAAAGTGTGGTAAACGAGGACTCGGGAAAGAAGGCGAAAAAGAGCCCATTTAGTGGTTTTATGAAATGGAAAAAGAGTGATGATTCTGAGAAAGATACTGTTCCATTATCGTTAAACGACTAGGTTAAGGGAACTTATGCACATCCTAAGGAGGGGATAGATACTAAAATCAAGTGAAAGCTACATATGTATGGTTCATCATCTGATTTCTTTATTGATAAAGTGATTAAATCTGAAATATTTTTGTTCAATTTGTGATCTGCATTAGTTTTCCTGTGCTGATTCCATCTTTTGCCTCAGGTTTTAGGGGATAAAATCAGGAAGGAGCTAACGAAAAGCAAGGCAGAACTTCAGTTATCGTAAGCAATCTCAATCTTGATACACTTATTTAAGGAAAAATCCGTTTCAAACCTGTATCATTTACGTACTTTCTAGACGGATATATGCTACTTACGCTTCTAATCTTTTAACACAACAAGTTGGATTCTGAGGTTAGAATTGGTAATGTCATTAATGGTTATAAAACGTACCTTACATATATCTGTTAAAAATAGTATATTTAATTTTCATGAAGTTTTACAAAAATCGTGAATCGTTAATTTGTTTTTAGGGATTATCAAATTGAAGTGATTTCAACTAGGCTTCCAATCGACAAAGCTGATCTGAAAAAGTTCTTTGCCAAGTAAGAAAAATGTCAAATTTTTCTTCAATGATTGTAGTTGCTTTTATCGAATTGTGGCTAATTTTGATGGAAATTTCAGGAAATTGTGTGATCAGTATGGAGAAACTGTGTTGGAAGTGATGTGAACAGGGAATACTTCGCAGGGGAACATGACCGTTGGGTATGTAACTAAAATGCAGCATGAAACATCATGCTTATTCTCCTACTTTCTTTTTTAATGATACGAGTAAATGAGTTAAACTGTGCTATGCACAAATACAAAAAGCAGTATTACGAATTACCATAAGTAGTTTGCACACACCACAAAAGAGATTTAACTGAATATAAGGTATTAGGAATAAGTGAATTATGAATATAATGATAAAATTTGGAATAATAAAAGAACAATGAATATGATGGTCAGTTGCATTAACGATAGGCATTTTGTTCTATCGAGAGCATTTTTTCCTGGGACCCAAAGGTACGGGACTGTTTGAACTAGAGATTACACATCAGAATGGGAGCAGCTTCAGGTTTCTATCCCAATGCTTCTAACACTTGGCCTTACTGGGATAACATTCTCAGGTTTGCCGATTTTCTTTATTCACTTGTGTTAAGAATGACAGTTATTTTCGACTAAAAAACAGTTTATGACACCATGGACCCATTACATCATAACATTCTCAGCTGGCACATATCATTCTCACAATTTGATGTTTACTTACATTATGTACAAGATTAATAGCAGGTGTGGATGTAGAAGTTCTAATTGTGCAATGTGGGTCTCATATGGATGTTTAGTCTATTGTGTTTGTGGTAGTTTATTGTAGTCTATATGTAATTTAGGTGATAAGTTTCTTAAACATCCCTTTCTTGCTAAAACGCCTAAATGTGTCTGAATCTATATGGCTTTGTTCAAGTTTTGTAGTATATTTGCTCCATTTTCTGTCTTGAGTGACCCTAGGTATCGTCCATAATTTGTATTCTGGACGTACTCACACAAGTATGGCTCTTGGACGAGGACTAGGGCTGGTGATATGTTTGTTTTATACTGGCAAAGAGCTGCGAGTTATGGTCAGACAAGAATATTTGATGTTCTACAGTATGTTGCTTCACAGTCAACACCCAAACCTCGACCACCTCAGGTATGACTCGTTGGGTTTTCCTGTTTCTCTTATTCAGTCTTGATTATTAAAGTTATCATGGATTTGATGATTGTTGTACGGGAATGTTGCCTTAAGTTCTTTATGACTAGATAGTAATGCTATATAATATTAATTCATTTTGTTACTTGGTCTTTCAAGGGTTGGGTTGGGTACATCTGTTGAGTGTTAGAAGTTTATGAAATGGCTGCTGTTGAGTTTCATGCAAATTTTACCTTCTTTTTCGCACTCTGTGTTGACTAACGGCACGTTCTTTGTAGCAGTCAATGTTAGATTTTTTTAGTGTTGTGTTTGTTTTTTTCGAAAAGCAAACTTTATTAACAAACAAAAACTAAATTACGATAGGAATGCACACCATAACCATCTTTGCAAGGTTTAGAAGCAGAAGGGTTTGGGCACACACCCAAATGAACCATAGATGACCCCACTAAAAACACTAGCAACTTATAACACTCAAGTACTATCAAACCATTGCCACACATCTAGCATGACATCTGACATAAAAGGAATTAAACAATACCCGAAAACCCAGGCATGCTGTGACTAGACAAGACTATACATTGCCCAACTTTTAGTTATGGTCAAGGCTACACCTGCTGCTAAGAATGCTGAAAGTTCTAGAGATAAAAGTGATATTGCTGTTGTGTCCACTAAAAGAAATCTAAATGGTAAACTTCCCCTTGAGCATCTTCTCTCTTTTCTTTATTCCCTTCACCATGGTTTTTTAATTACATCATCTCAAATAAATTATAATGATGCTAAATTTATATGCATACAATGTCAGGAACATACAAGATAACCATTTTAGTGGCATTATTCCAAAACAATTCCAATATATACACAATTTGTGGTAAGTTACTACAGTTAACCTTTTCTCAATGGTCTTTTTATTTCAGTTTTTTTGCAAAATATATTACTTTTTTAATCACCTTTTATCATTGTCTCTTAAAGGTTTGGGGGTAATATGATTGACAAAGGGAACAACGGTCCACCCTGGGATTTCCCTCTGGACAAACCATCTAATTTGCAGAATATTACAATCCACCATATACCGAATCAAGTGCATTTAAGAGTTAAACTTTCTCTATATCAAGCAAGCACAAGAAGGGCTTTGGAAAATCTGGCATTTTGATTAGTGTAGGTGCTCTTGTGGTAGCGTGCTTACTACTTTTCACCATAATTCACTTCCGTAAATGTGGCAGAAAGCGTAGAAGACCAGAGAGCACAGAAGGCTCGTGTCATTCTCTTCCAGTTAGTATGGCAAAAGGTAAGCTAAAAAAACTCACAGTTCACTAATAATTTCATATATATAGGATAATATTTTTACTTTTGTTATGTTAATCACCTTTTCTTTTAAATTTTCAATTATAGATTGTTCATCTATAGCCCTTGAAGAGAGTCGGGAAGCCTCGGTTATCAGTTCACCTACTACTGGCCTAAGATATGTACCTCCAGTCCGTACAAAAGTCGTGAGAGTGAATAGAAGAAGTTTTTCTAAGAAGAGTAGAGTTCCAATAGGTGCAAAGCTACACACTGTCACTGAAATGGAATTAGCAACAAATAACTTTGGCATAAGTAATTTTTTGGGTGAAGGATCTGAAAGGTTTTATGGATATTTAAATAATAGTATGTCTGGATTCGAACTCGAGACTTCGGGATTGCACACATTACGTATGAGAATCGATGTAAATAATTAATATAAATAAAACGTTATTATTATTAATTATTAGTCACGAAATAAAACATAACGTGATCCGTGCCAAACCGTCAAGTTTGCTCACGCAAGCTGGCCACTTGTGAATGGCCGACTGTAAGAAACTTAAAACAGCTTAAGCACGAATGCAATGAAGATCTGAGGAGTATAGTGTTTCCCCGGGTCGTTATGTCCCAGCGAGCTATGCAATGGATCACCAAACGTATAGTGATCGAGAAATTTGAACAGAAAAAGGGATCTGAGATTATAACTACAGAAAAAGCCAACAAATTACAACGGCTTAAATGCAAATTAAAGAAAGTTAAAAAGATAAAAAATATTAAATAAACGCTATCACTATTTGCAAAATGATGTTCTTGTTTTTATGTTTTTATAAAACTTAATTAAAAACTACGTAGCGTACAATAGAAAAAGTGAAACTTACACAATATTAACCCTAAAAATATGAAAATGATATTTTTACAAACCTAATGATAAAAGAAAATTTATAGAAAAAGAAAATTATTTTTATAACTAATTATCTAATTATTATTAATTAAAAACTAATTTTAACTATTTAATAATAGCCTAAAATACAAGAAATTAGGAAATAAAGCTAGAAAAATAAAATTAAGACTTAGAAAAATCTAAAATATCAAAAGAGAATTTTCAAAACTATTTTTATATTTTTCTGATTATTTTTCTATTTTCTAGGAATTAAAAACTATTAAAAACTAATTAAATGGCTTAAAAATACAAATTTAACTAAGAAAAATCTAGAAAAATATTTTTTTGGCTTTTTATATTTATCTAAACTTAATAAAAATGAAAAATTATTTTTTTGAACCTTTTCTTAATTAATTGGATTAATTGCTAATTAAAAATGCTTAAAAACTAATTTAAATTAATAAAAATAGCAAACAAGCTTGGAAAAATATGAAAATTTCAGGAAAAGCTTAAAATAATGTACTGAATCTAGGAAAAATGGAAAAACAGGTGGTTGTGTGTGAGATTATGGAACTGCTATGGAATGTGCTTATGAATAAGCACTTGAATAAGCCAAATGAACACAAACAAGCACCACACTGGAACAGAAGTTCTACTATGCTATAATAACCAAAATGCAATTAAAAACAATAAGCCATAGCCTCTGAATTGCAAGATGTATAGATTTGACTATAAGCTAAAAACAGGTTTAGGGTGTTCAGTTGTAGCCACAGAATAAGCACTCAAATAAGCTAAAGATCAAAATCCAAATATTGAGACCTAAACTAGACCTAAGTAGCTACTTATAACCCAAAGACCAGACTTTTGGAGGCTCTTATGAGCCTTGTGCAATCCTGCACAAAACTGAGAAAAACTCAGTATAAGCTAAGAATTTGGAGCAGGGCAACTAGGACCTACTTGAGAAGCAGTTTTGAGACTTCTAAAAAATTTGCAAAAATCTAATAAAATGGTAATAAGAATTAACACCAACTGAAGTTTTTAAAATGCCAAATTTCACTTTATGTGGCTCAAAAATGAGCTCATGAAAATTCCTTGCAGTTGGGCTCAAAACATGTTTTTCAGGTTTTGACTTTTGAGAGCAGTTGAGAAAGTTTGACTTTCATGAACTTTGATTCCAATTTGTGAGATGATTTTGATGTTATATGATGTTATGAGACTACTGCAAGCTAGCTTAATGATTCTTGAACACAAAATAAGTGATTTGATTTACAAAAATCCCACAGTTAAGCATACAGGACAGATTTTGTTGAGATTTGACTTTAAAGGTTAGCAGGCACCAATTATTGACTGAGATGAGTTCAATTGGAGTTAAACAAGCATGAACCAACAAGAATTTAACACTGAGCTAGCCTCTAAGACAGTTATAACAGTAATGCCAAACACACCTATATTAACTGTTTTGCAAACAAAATCTATGCTAATTACTGAAACAACAAGGAACAATGATTAAACTGAGTTAAGCTCACTTAATGAACACTAATTGAACAAGTGTTAACAGATTATGACTACAAACACAGTATATGCAAGAACTTTTGAAGATCACTTACAAAAGTTCCCAGCCACTATGGCTTGCCACTGCACACAATGGACCACTAGCCTAATCTAACCAACCCAACTGCTTCCAAATCAACCCATTTCCAGCTCTGAACCAACCATTTTCATTTCTGCATCAATTTTGCTCCAAGTTTGACTTTTATTGACCAGATTTCTAAACTGCTTGAAATTTAAAAGTAAGCTCACAAAAAGCTATGATAAGCTAGTTTGAGCTTGTTTGAGCTTATAAATAAGCTGATTGAAGCTTATACATGAGATTTGGACACTGAAAATTTCAACAGAGCCACAGAAACATGAAACTGTGACTATAACTTGAATTGAGATTTAAAATAAGTTACAATACACTTGAATACCTTTGTTTGATACAAATTAACTGGAAAATACAATTGAAAACTATTTAAGACATGATAATTAAAAAAACGACATACATTGTTAAAAAATAAACTAAGTACTTCCTCCATTGCCTTCTCTTTGCTTCTTTTTATACTCCAATGAGCTTCTCCCCTCT
The DNA here is from genome assembly GCA_019973895.1 of Chrysanthemum seticuspe. Lineage (NCBI taxonomy): Eukaryota > Viridiplantae > Streptophyta > Magnoliopsida > Asterales > Asteraceae > Chrysanthemum > Chrysanthemum seticuspe. The sequence goes on along the minus strand of BPTQ01000007.1, from coordinate 66,933,866 downwards.
CTCTCTTCAAATCCCAGCAGTAATAATGGCCATTGGATTGGTTGGATTGATTTTGGCCATTGGATGGCTTTTGGCGCCAAAACTGTTTTTAACAGTTTGTGGGTTGAGTGTTAGGTTTAGTGGGCATTTAATGCATCCTTGGAGTGTTGTGTTTGGAGGAGGGTAGGGATGATGATGGTGGAGTGTTAGCAGGTGTTGCAGGGGGGGGAAATGATGGAGAAGTGGGTAACCCGTGAGGTTGGAGGGAAAAGGAGAGTCAACTGGTTTGACTGGATATTAATAATAGGGAGGGTCAAAGGTAGGGGGTCCAAAAGGCTAACATGGCAGGGGTCCAAAAGTATTTTGACAAGGCCAAGGGTGCAAAAGGGTATTAATCATAAGGACCTAGGTTGCCAATTCTGAAAATTGAGGGACCATAACTGCCAAATCTGCAAAGATGTTTCAGGGGCTGAAATTGACAAGTGTTAATAGTACAAGGACCAAAGCTGACATTTTCAAATTTTCCAGGGACCATTTTTGCCAATTTTTAAACTTGAAGGACCAAACTTGTAATTTCTCAAAACTTTTGACATTTTTCACCAAAGGACTAATTTTGACAAGTTATGATTTTAAAAGGACCTTTGGTGATTTTTCTTTTGAAATTAGGACTCAGGGACTATTTTTGACAATTTTAGAAACTTGGGGGACTGAAACTGCCAATTATGCAAACTTTGCTCATTTTTCATCTGTTTTTAAACATTTTGCATCTGAAACATATAAAATGCAATTTTGGAATATTTTCAGTATTTTGATGCATTTCTGAGCATTTTTAAACGTTTTGCAGTTCAGATTGACCCAAAAATGATGAGTATTTACACACTCATCAATCCCCCCACACTAAACTATTGCTAGTCTCTAGCAATCTTTTGAGAAAAACTTAATGGATTTGAATCTCTTTACCAAAAGCCATTACTTCTGGAGTAGCCAAATGTTTCAGTTCAAGTAAGAACCATGGTACACCAATAACCATGTGATTTTGAGCAAACCACCAGCTTCCAACGGATTTGATTTGTCTTTACCAGAAGCCGTTTGCTTCTGGACTAGCCAACTCTTAGATAAATTATCAATATTATCTTTGGTGAGCTGATTACCAATTATGGTTTTTCCACTGCCTTTACCACAAGCCATAAACTTGCGGGCTAGCCAACTCTTCACTTTTAAGGATATGGTGAGCTGAATACCATACAATTTTGGGCAAATTGCAAGCCGTCAACGGATTTGAGATATCTTTACCAAGAGCCATTTGCTCCTGGATTAGCCAATCCTTTTGTTTTTTAGACAAGGCGGACTGATAACCATAAGATGAGTCAGTGTAAAACACTTACTCCAAAAAAAAAAAAAAAATTTGGCCAAAAACGGGGGAATTGGGCGGTATAATTACATGATAAAATTCGTGAGAATTCCCCCCCCACACTTAGAAATGAATATTGCCCTCAATATTCAAAGTACCGGAGGTTATGCCGAAACAAAGAACGTAAAAGGGAAATACTACGGCCATTATTTGAAAGGATTTTTTTTTTTTTTTTTTGAAGATATATATATATATATAACATGTGGGGCAACTCCCCCACACTAGGGTGGTACACACGGGTGAAAACCCATGTTTAGCTACTGTTTTTGATTACCGAGTCGCTAGCTTGACTCGACCCCGAATTAATTGGTTCATGGGGAAGCAAAGTGGAAGAAACAATCTCCATCGAACTTTCATTTAAGATGTTTGGACAAACATTTGAAGCACGTGAAAGTTCCACACCGATGAGATATATTCCCGGCTCAAGATAATGGTACATGAAAATGCCGGGATCAAAGATAATGTCTTCATTCCCAAAGGAGTGAAGAACAGGAGAAGCCACGGGATAGGTGAAGAAGAGATAGAAAATCATGATAAACATCATGATTAACTCATCATCATCAGAAGGAGAATTCATAATAGCATGAATCTCATCATTTAAGCTCAATTGGTCTAGACATATCCCGGGTGTGTCTAGATCAAAGTAGAAGTTATCATACTCCGGCGGAGATATGATATGAGTGAGTTCATCTGAGAACTCCATGAAGGTGAATGAATCATATTCAGAATTGATATGAGTGGGTTCACTGGCGAACTCCTCAAAAGTAAATGATTCATGATCGAGGAGAGAATTATGAGAATAAGAAGTGGTACTGCCACTAATCTTCTCTCCCATATTATCAAAACAGAAGGCTTTCATTTCCGGAATAGAATCATCGGAAAGAATGTCACTATCCTTAATGGGGATAGGAGATGAAATAGGTTTCTCTTTGAAAGCCTCGATTTTAGAAATGAGAAGACTGACATTCAATAATGTTGCTCGAAGAGCTTCATCTTTGATTTCAGTGTCAGTAACTTCATCATTCTCTTCTTCTAAGCTAACAAGCTCAGAAGGTGAATCTTCCACATAAATGATGTCTCCACAAGATAACGAATCATCATCATCAGAATCGGAGAACATCTCAGCATGATCTTTTGGGAAGACAAGAGGGGTAGGGATATCACACAGATGCTCGAGAATTCCCTGTGACTCTTTTGGGATTGGGACAAGGTTCTCAACACTAGACTTTATGAATTCGTCTGATTCCTTTTCAGGAACAGTGTCAAGATGCTCGTCCCCCATAATAAGAGAGTGAGTGTGAATCTCGGGTGTGATAGCAGTTGTTTGAGATGGAATCTCAACTGCTGGGATATCAACTGACTGAGGGAGTTGAGAAATATTATCTTTAAAAGGATAAAAACTCTCCTCGTCATCATCATATAGAGCTGCCTTAAGAAATTGGGAACGCCTTAGAGCTGCATGCTCTAGGACTAATAATTCTTCCCTAGATTTGCGGGCCTCTCGTTCTTCTCATTCTTCGGCCAGCAATTCTCCTATGGTCTTTTCACCACTAACTTGATTCTTAAAGTTACTAATCATATCATCAAGTGTTTTCATTGTGGTTTCAAAATCTTGGGAGATTTCTTGAGATAACGGCTCAGGTGGAGTTTGAACCGTATGGTGCTGTGGAGGTTGGAAATTGTCAAACCTGAGAGAGTCATGATTGTTACAAGGAAATGGATTCCCTATTTGACAATCAGAGCTGAAGTGGGGACCTCCAAAGTACTCACAACAGTAAAACTGCTGAGTCTGGACTGGTGAATTATATGGATATTGGTCATAACCAAAGTTCTGAGCATCACAGGAAAACTGTTCATAGACAAACGTGTTTCCGGATTGACACTCAAATCCTTGGTGAGGACCTCCACAAAATTCACAGTAGATATGTTGATTATCTGAAGATAAGTCGGGCTGTGGTGGGTAATTGGAAAAGTTTGAGGGGTCGTTAAATGAGTTCGGATTAGGATCATAATCAAATGAATTCCTCGAACCACAAAACAAACAACTCCCGTTATGAATATCATTACCACATTGTACACACGTACACCAACGACAGGGTGAACCAAAAAGAGGTTCACCACAACCGACGCAAGGAATAAACGACTTCATTTGAGAGTAATGAGAAAGAATCGGTTTATTCAAAGAATCAACAAAACCAACATTGTGATCCGAATGACTATCAAGTCTCGAAGAACATTTTGAAAAATCAGGAGGTGGGACAAGTGGTGTGCTCTGAGAGCTAGCAATTTCCACCACTTCCGTTATGGTCTCCGGTTCTTGAACGGGTTCATCGGGTTGTGGCGGATGGTCGGAAAAACTTGGAGAATCATCGAGAGAGTTATCAGATAATTCGCACCAATAACAATATTTGCTTGCACCCATCCTTCCACATTGCTTGCATAAACAATCCGGATTCTGACAACAGAGCTGATCCTCTTCCATACGGCTTTTGCAGTGGAAACAACGAGGATAATCGAACGTCGCCATGAGAATTAAACATGTAGAGGGTTAAAGAAATAGAATTAAACGGTTTTGAGGTTAAAGAAGAGTAGAATCAAATGGTACGAGGGGGTAAGAGAAATAGAATCATACGGATAAGAGGAATGAGAAGAGTATTTTTGGTATTTTTGAAAAACATGATGTAAAAACAAAGAATGAAAATCTTTTTGGGTTTTTGATTTTTAAAAGAGAATATAAACACATACAGATGGTATAAACAAGGAGTGAATATCCAAATCACTAATCTGCTAGACGTAAGATAATCAGCACAGCTCCCCGGCAGCGGCGCCAAAAATTTGATCCATGCCAAACCGTCAAGTTTTCTCACACAAGCCGGCCACTTGTGGGTTGAGTGTTAGGTTTAGTGGGCATTTAATGCATCCTTGGAGTGTTGTGTTTGGAGGAGGGTAGGGATAATGATGGTGGAGTGTTAGCAGGTGTTGCAGGGGGAAATGATGGAGAAGTGGGTAACCCGTGAGGTTGGAGGGAAAAGGAGAGTCAACTGGTTTGACTGGATATTAATAATAGGGAGGGTCAAAGGTAGGGGGTCCAAAAGGCTAACATGGCAGGGGTCCAAAAGTATTTTGACAAGGCCAAGGGTGCAAAAGGGTATTAATCATAAGGACCTAGGTTGCCAATTCTGAAAATTGAGGGACCATAACTGCCAAATCTGCAAAGATGTTTCAGGGGCTGAAATTGACAAGTGTTAATAGTACAAGGACCAAAGCTGACATTTTCAAATTTTCCAGGGACCATTTTTGCCAATTTTCAAACTTGAAGGACCAAACTTGTAATTTCTCAAAACTTTTGACATTTTTCACCAAAGGACTAATTTTGACAAGTTATGATTTTAAAAGGACCTTTGGTGATTTTTCTTTTGAAATTAGGACTCAGGGACTATTTTTGACAATTTTAGAAACTTGGGGGACTGAAACTGCCAATTATGCAAACTTTGCTCATTTTTCATCTGTTTTTAAACATTTTGTATCTGAAACATATAAAATGCAATTTTGGAATATTTTCAGTATTTTGATGCATTTCTGAGCATTTTTAAACGTTTTGCAGTTCAGATTGGCCCAAAAATGATGAGTATTTACACACTCATCATAACGATAGTTAAATAATTAACGAGGTTTGGTTAACGGTCGTTAAATATTAACTAGAAGGACTATAGATGAAATTACAAAGTCGGGAAAGTTCTAGAATTCCCTTTGGGGGCTTTGGCCGATCGGTTGGGGTATTCCAAACCCAATCCCACACAAACTTGGTCACCAAGTTAAGTTAACTATAAATGCAATTCATTGTATTCATTCACAACTTAATCTTGGATCACCAATAACCTAATTTATCTTCTCCTCTCCTCTCTCTTTTGCTTGGCCGATCGTACACCCCCTCCTCATAGGGATCGATTTTTCCAAGTGAAAGAAACAAGTGTTTGGTTTTATTTGTGATTCAAGGAACTAGCTTTTCCACATCAAATCGCTAATAGTACGTGTGTACAAGAACGAAGGACAAGCACTGATGAGTGTCTAAATACTCATCATTTTTATACCTTTTAAACTGCAAAATCATCTGAAAACACTCAGAAACGCATCAAAATGATTAAAATATCACAAATCAGTGTTTTATGTGTTTTAAATGCAAAAATATCAAAATCAGATGAAAAACATATCAAATTTGCAAAAATTGCAGTTTTAGTCCCCCAACTTTCAAAATTTGTCAAAAATAGTCCCTGAGTCAAAATTTCAAAAGTAAAAATCACCAAAGGTCCTTTTAAAATCATAACTTGTCAAATTTAGTCCTTTGGTGAAAAATATCAAAAGTTTTGAGAAAATTGCAAATTGGTCCTTTAAGTTTCAAAATTGGCGGAATTAGTCCTTGGAAAATGGCAAAATGTCAACTTTAGTCCTTATACTTTTGGAACTTGTCATTTTCAGTCCTTGGAGAAACTTTGCAAGATTGGCAGCCTAGGTCCTTGAACTTTCAGGAATTACATAAATGGTCCTTGTCTTATTAAAACACTTTAAGCCATTTTGACCCTTACCCAATTATGAACCCCCTGTCAAAATTGCATTTTGGACCCATGGCTTATTAATACTGCCTTGGTCAAAAGGCAGTCAAACCCAACCACCCAACTTGGCGCCTAAAGTCCTCCATCTCCAACTGCTCTGCTACTATCAACCACAACCATCCCCCCAGCTCAACATTTTCCTCCCCATGTCCCCCCACCTCAACACAAATACAAGAAACATTTAATGATCCTCAATTCTTAACACTCAAACACCCTCCAACTGTCAAACACCTCATTCCCGCCAAAATGGACAAAGTGGCCAAAATCCACAAAAGTGACCCAATTGCCCTGGAATCAAGTGGGATTATCTCAACAGGCCACGTGGAAGCTTCTTGGAGTATAAATAAGAGAAGAGAGAAGGAAGATAGTTAGTAGCTAGTTTTTATTTTTTTCTTTAATATCGTTTTTTTTTTATAATGTTTTAATTTAAGTCATGTTATTGTAATTTCTGTTTTTATGAATCAAACTAAGTTATTTTATAAGTTGTAATCCAGTTTGAAGGTGTAATTCAAGGTTTAATATCATTTTGTGTTTTCAATATCTACTGTTGAGATTTTCAGTTTCTAAATCCTTTGTCCAGGTTCTTGGTTGTTTGTTTTAAGCTTAAAAAGTTTAGTCAAGATCTTTATAAGCTTTTTATAAGCTTACCTTGCATTTTCAAGCAAAATTGTGAAAAAGTCAACATAAGTCAAACGGGTCAATTTTGAGAGTCAAATCTAGTTTTGGTCAATTTATAGTGTTAATCTGTTTTAATGGTTAAGTTTAATGTTAGTTCACTTGTTTTGATTCAGTCACAACTTCATTTCATCAGATTTCAAAGATAAGTTTCTATATAAGCTTGTTAAAGGGGTGTTTGGTTTAAGCTTATTTGAGGTCCAAATTATCCTTTTTACCCAATTTGACTTTCAAAGTCAAAGTGTCTCAAGGATAGAATCAGTAGCAAAAGTTATTTTTACTTGTGTCAAAAGAGTTTGCAAAGTTTGGTTTATAAAAAAACCCAAATCTGTTTCTGTCTAACTGTTCCAAACAGCAGCTTGCATAGCTGTTTGGACAGCTTTTTAGTAGCTTATTTTAGGTCAAAATTTGGTCCAAAGTGTTTTTCTCACATCCCAACATACCATTCTCTAGTTATCACTACTTATTTTGCACTTAGGATCACTCTAGCCTAGTTAAAACTTGCACTCAAAGCTGTCCCAAAACCCACTAGCATACCTGTTACTGTAGCAGCTGAAATTTTCATTAGTTTAGCTTATTTTAGTACTCCCTTTAGCTTATTTTAGACCCCTTAGTGCTTATTAGGTGGCATAGATTAGGTGTACAAATTTTTAGCTTATTTCATGCTTATTTGGTGCTTATTCAAGGTTCATTTTGCTTGAAAAACTGAAAATGGTGTTTGGTTTATGCTTCTGTCTTCACTGTTGAGAATAAGCAGTTCTAAACTGCTTATTCCTTGATTTTGGAAAAAGTGTTTTCACAAAAAAGTTTAGTTTTGATCTTATTTTCAAGTTGCAAAAAGAAATTTTGAAAAATAAAATGATTTGCAAAAAGGTGCAGGGGTGGGATTCGACCCCCTGACCTTTAGCACACGACCACTGCACACACCTCATTAACCAACTGCCCTAGGGACTTTGATTGGTAGAACTTTGCACCCTTTAATATTTAAGGTACCCATAGCAGTTTTAAGCTTGTTAGCTTATTAGCTTATTAGTAGCTTATTTTGTTAAATAGTATACCTCTTTTTTATTTTTCTCTAAACCAGTTTTATTTCAAGTATTTTCTGAGAAAATTTCAGATTTTTCTAAAATCATTTAGTATTTTTTATAATTAAATTAGATTAAAATAGTTTTTAATTCATAATAAATAATTTAAAAGTCGAAAAAATACTCGGCTTTTTCCTAAAATTTTCTTTTATCATATAGTACGTAATAAAATTGTTTTCACATTCGTAGGACTTTTATTTCATAAATTTTACGTTTTATCTTGCGCTCCAGCGTAATTTTTGTACATAACGCACGTTTTCATTTTAAGTCACGTTTTTAAGTAATTTGAGTTTACGTTTTAGTTAATATAGTTTATTTAAGTCATTTTATTTTATAAAATCATAAAAACATCATTGTAAAAATAGTGATAGCGTTTATTTAATAGATTTTATCTTTTTAACTTTCTTAATTTGCATTTAAGTCGCTTTAATTTATTAATCTTTTTCAGTAGTGTATCATTCCATCCAAATCCTTTCCGATCACTATTTAGTGATCATTCTACCGTCTGAATCAGTGTTGCACACACCATTGAGTCTCCGTGGGACTTAACGACCCGGGAATCCACTATATTCCCTGATCTTAATTGTATTTGTGTCTGAGCAGTTTTAAGTCTGTTTGACTTGACTGTTTGGAGCGAATCAAAATTTTGGCGCCGCTGCCGGGGAGCTGTGCTGATTTATCTCCCGTTTTAGCAGATTAGTTGTTTGAATCCTCACTCATTGTTTATATCATCATTCTCTGTATATATATATATCCATATTTTCTTCTAAAAAATCCAAAAACCCAAAAACAAGCAAAAACGTATAAAACACAAAAATATTTTCTCTTTTGTTTCTATATATGTATCAAAAATAAAAATACAAAAAGAATCGTCGTTTTCTCTAATAATTAACAACTTAAAAGATTACCACCGAAAACCAAGGCAGTGCACTACCTAACTGGGGGTGCGACCACAATAAGTTCCCGAACTAAAGATATAAAACTTGCCTTTGTGTCCATTGTGATTGGTGTACCTTTTTCAAAGAAGCCATTCATCTTGGATTATTGGTTAAGTTCACTGTTGTTTTGCCTCGATTTTGTGTTAATTGATTTTGTTGTGATATCGACGTTTCAGAACCAGAAAACCCAAAAGATTCTTCTCACCACCATTTTTACAAA
>BPTQ01000007.1:66913431-66924848 GCA_019973895.1 Chrysanthemum seticuspe | reverse complement strand
GATCCATTTTGAGTCACAAACTGTGGATTAAGGGGTGTTTGGTTTGTCTAATCAAACTGATTTTAAGACTGTTTTGGTGAAAGGTTTTTGTTGCATCTATCTCTAATACTACTATTATCATCATCTCATCACAAACTTATACAAGTAAAACACCAAAAGTCAAATCTCACTTTGAATCTGTCTTTTTAAGCTTACTGTTGGAATCAGTGCACTCAAAACAACTCAAAAAGGTTTAAAACTGGTTAATCTTGCTTGAAAAACTTTCATTACATCATATTACATCAAGTTCAGTCCTAAATTTGCCTTGGAATCTCACAAAAGTCAACTTTTAACTCTGCTTCAAAAAGTCAAAATGTGTCAAAAGGTGAATTATGCAGAACTTGTAGAGTGTGCACAGGCTTCAATAAGTGTTTGTAGGGTCTGATTTTTGGTCCATAAGTAGTCTACCAGGTGGTCTATAAGACCTCATTTCTATTTTTGGCTAAAGTTTTCTAGATAAGCTAGTGCACAAGCTCAAAGTAGGGGCCAGTTGCCCTGCTCCACTGTCTCAGCATCAGCTGAGACTTTCTCAGCTTTTGTGCAGCTTGCACAAAGCTCATAATAGCTTGTTGAGGTCTAGTCTTTTGGTCATTGGTAGCCACCCAGGTCTAGTTGAGATTTCAATAAGTGGTTTTTAGCTTAGAGCTTATTTGGTTGCTTATTTCTGGTCTGCAAGTGAACACCATTTTCTGTTTTAGCACTTTTATCAAAAACACTAAATCTGTTATATTGTGCTATTCAGTGGTTATAGCTTATTGATTCATAGTTCATTTGGTCACTTTTAGTTAATCATAGCTTCTGTTCTAGTGTGGTAGCTTTTGGTAAGCTTTTGGCTTATTTTAGTGCTTATTTATAAGCACTTGTGAAATCAGTTGCTTATTTCTCTACACAAGTACCTGTTTTTCTAATTTTCATAGCTTCTTAATATTATTTTAGAGTTTCCCTGAATTTTTCAGATTTTTATAAGCTGTTTTGCTATTTTTCCTATTTTTAATTAGTTTTTAATACTTTTTAAATAGCATTTAATACAAAAAATTAGAAAAAGGTTCAAAAAAAATAAGTTTTCAATTTTCCTAGGCTTAGATAAATATAAAAAGTGAAAAAAGTAATTTTCCATATTTTTCATAGTTCATTTGGTAATTTTTAGCAATTTAATTAGATTTTAATAGTTTAAAATTCCTAGAAAATAGATAAAAAGTCATAAAAATACAAAAATAGTTTTAAAAAGTCTATTTTGATATTTTAGACTTTTCCAAGTCTTAATCTTATTTTTCTAGCTCATTTTCCTATTTTCTTGTATTTTAGGTAATTAATTAATAGTTAAAAATAGTTTTTAATTAGGTAATTAGTTTTAAAAATAATTTTCTTTTTCTAAATATTTTCTTATATCATTAGGTTTGTAAAAACATCATTTTCACATTTTTAGGGTTAATATTGACTTAGTTTCACTTTTTTTATTTTGTACGTCACGTAGATTTTGATTAAAACGTACGTTTTAGGTTTTAAACGTTCATCACTTTAAATATAGTGATAGCGTTCATTTAATAGGTTTTATCTTTTTAATTTTCTTTAATTTGCATTTAAGGCGTTTTTAGTTTGTTTGGTATTTCTGTAGTCATAATAATCTCAATTCCCTTTATCATTCAAATTTCTCGATCACTAGACGTTGATTTATCCATTGCATAGCTCGCTGGGACATAACGACCCGGGGAGACCCTATCCTCCTCTGATCTTAATTGCATTGGTGTTTGAGCAGTTTTTAGTCTTTCAGACTTGACTGTTTAGCACCAATCAAGCACGCTTGAGCTTGTGAATCTTGGTGGTCGACTTCTTGGTTGGGTCGAATTGTATAAACCCTAAATTAGGGTTTTGGGTTTTTGTTCTTGTTCAATCATCGTTTGATTCTTGAATTGCTAAAAGGTATGCACTTTCTTGTTCGGTTAATTATTTACATATATTATTCCTATTTACTTCCGCTGCATGCTTTGATGATGTTATTTGATTTATATATAATTGTTATGAGTATTAAATTCCAACAGTGGCATCACGAGCCGTTAATATGATGTAATTAATTACCGAAACACATAAAAATTGGATCTTTATGATTATATGCATGCTTTTATGGTTTCTAGGGTTTTGAATTCGAAACCCTAATTTTTTATATATAGGGTCGATTACCCTTTATTTATTTAATTAGGTTTTAATTTTGTAAAACTTGTAGAAACCCTAGGATTGCATGCTTATTTTATGTGGTTAATTAATGAATAATTGTTATGTGCCATGTAATATGCGTAGCTTGGGTGATAATTGTTATGCGGGATCCATGGTGGAACATGCATGTTTTGCCATGGAGTATTGTTTATTGTTTATTGATTAATTGTTAAGTGATACACACATGTTTTATTTATTTAATAATTATTGAATTGGGGAAGACCTCAATTATAACTAATAAAAATTTGTTACGTGCTAATTGGTATACTATTAACTTTGGCTTACGCAATCGACTTGTCGATGTATGTGGCTCATCTTCTCGCGAGATGAAAGCACTAGTTAATGTATGCATTTATTTACGCCTAGAATTGTTTATTATAGTTTATTGAAATAATTATGCATGTGCCTAATTGTTTTTACATATGTTAAAATTGTTTAGTTATATGTTTATATTATTTGAGTGTGTTTAATTTTTATTAAAATGCTTTTTTGTTTATATATTGTTTGACATGTTAGTAAGCAAAAAGGGTTTTTTATGAATAGAAAATTAAATGGACTAAATAATGGCGAAATTGATTTGTTATCTAAGAATTATTCTTGAACTTTTAATCGATTGATGCGACTGTACTAAATTGTTAGAACGGCTCACCCACTAGAACAAACTATAAAGGGGTTATTTAAGAAGTGAGCACAGTCTCACTGAATGGATGTATAAGGTTATGCTTCAGCGCTTACCTGGTCCTCTGCCCCCTGTGAGTTCGATTGGAGCTACCTAGTATAACCATTCTATGTACGAAGCATCTTAGTGCAAAGTTGTAAGTTTCTCAACGCATCAATTAAAACTTTGTAGAATTCAATCTTAGCAATTAAAATCTATTGTAAGTTTTTTCGAAAATTTTATGTTATAAAGTTGTATGCATGCTTCTTTATATATAAGTTTTGATTACACATCAAAAATTGTACCCTTTAAATTTAAGTTTATGCCATCTAATGATATGAAACACTTGAAGTTGTAATTTAGTTATGTGAGACCTTGATCTAGATTACAATAACGAGGTGAATTATTTTGTTGTGTGAGACCTCAGCTTTATGATTTGCAGTTTCAAAATTAGACAACTTAATTAAGTTAGTTAGTGAGACCTATAACTTAAGGCATAAGATGGGATAAAACATGCTTACGTTTTGCATTAATTGTTTTGGCAAAATTGTAAATCCCATAACTTTTGGAATTGAAAACTTGTTTGTCAATTATCGTTTTTCAACGATTACCTATTCTATACTTTCACCACTAGCAGATCAACTGATGTGGTGGAACTATGATAATGAGGATCCAATATTCAAGGAAAATACTATGGTTAATGTGAATATTGACCAAAGGGTATTTTATTTTCTTGAATGTTTACTTATCGAAAGTACTAACTTTTGAACTTTTATTTCTGTAAAAATGGCTCAAGCTGAATCTACTGCACTAGCCTCGTCGTTCAAATATATGTTTGATCTAGAGAAATTGACTGGTAGCGCGAATTTCAATGATTGGTATCGGCAACTCAGAGTTGTCTTGAGGGTTGCCAAAAGACTCAATTATTTGACTACGCCTTGTCCTCCTGAACCTGCAGCTGATGCTACTGCTGAAGCACGAGCTGCATGGCAATCTGGGTATGACAAGTATAATGAGGTCTCCTGCATTATGCTCGGGAGTATGAACTCAAGCTTGCAAAAGAAATTTAAGAATTACTTCCCTAATCTCATGCTGGAAGAATTGAAAAGGTTGTTTGAAAAGCCTGTGACTGTAGAGCTGTATGACTTGATTGATGCTCTTCATAGTTGCAAACAAGGAGAAGGGAAACCTGTAAGCGCCCACTGCCTGGAAATGATGAGTTACATGGACCAGTTGGGGCGTCTTAACTATGTCTACCCGAATGACATACAAATTGGCCTGATCAACAGATCCCTTAACAAGGAATTTGATGGTTTCGTGCGCAATTATAATATGCATTGCACGGGGAAGGCAGTCAGTGAGGTACATGCAATGCTCATTGATTATGAGAAAGGTTTGCCCAAGAAGGCCTCTACACCTGCGGTTTTGACCATCCAGATGGGTAGAATTTCTAAGCCTAATAAGCCGCTAGCGAACAAGAAAGGGAAAGGTAAGGGTAAAGTTGATAAGGGAAAACAAGTTATGACTTATCAACAAGAACCCAAGAAGTACCCTCCCAAAAAGCGTGAGAATCCGAAGAAGGATATGGCTTGTCATCACTGCACCGAGGTTGGACACTGGAAGAGGAATTGTCCACTGTACTTTGATGAGTTGCGCAATAAGATGTATAAAAATACTGGCACTGTGGCCAGTACTTCAGGTACTCTTTTGATGATAGAATTATTTGCTTTTCCTCATAAAATAAATTCCTGGGTATATGATACTGGATGTGGTATTCACATATGTAATACACTGCAGGGACTTAGAGGAGCAAGGAAGCTTGCCTATGGACAGCAATACCTGCACGTGGGTAATGGAGCACATGCAGTCGTTGAAGCTATAGGCACGTTTGATTTAGTTTTACCTTCGGGTTTAGTACTGTCATTAAACGATTGCCATTACGCACCTTCCATTGTTAGGGGTGTCGTTTCTGTTTCCTTGTTAAAAGATATAGGTTTCGTTCATACATTTACTGATTATGGAATTTCTGTTTCTTTAAATGATGTTTTTTACTTTAATGTTATTCCAGTAAATGGTGTGTTTGAAATTGATTTACATGATAATGTGATTGATAAAAATAATTATGTCTTTAGCATCAATAATAAAATAATCAAAGGTGATTTGGATTCTTCATTTCTTTGGCATTGTAGACTTGCTCATATAGGCAAGAAACGCATGCAACAGCTGCAACACGATGGGCTTTTGCAAGACATCAATGATGAATCATTTGATAAATGCGAATCTTGCATATTTGGGAAGATGACCAAGAAACCTTTTACAAATAGTTTAGAAAGGGCTTCTGATCTTCTTGGTGTGATACATACTGACGTATGTGGACCACTAAGACATGTGTCAAGAAAGGGTGCTAGCTACTTCTTAACCTTTACTGATGATTTCAGTCGTTATGGTTATGTTTATTTACTTAAATATAAACATGAAGTCTTTGAAACATTTAAGGTTTTTAAGAGTGAAGTAGAACTGCAACTAGGAAAGAAGATTAAAGCTCTTCGATCCAATAGAGGTGGTGAATATTTAAGCCAAGAGTTTAAAGATTATCTAGCTGAGTGTGGTATTGTCCAGCAACTCACATCTCCATATACTCCACAACAAAATGGTGTATCTGAGAGAAGAAATCGTACATTGCTAGACATGGTGTGATCAATGTTTAATCTTACAACTCTTCCCTTATCCTTTTGGGATTATGCTTTGGAAACTGCTGTTCGCATATTGAATATGGTTCCAACTAAGAAGGTTGATAAGACTCCTTATGAAGTGTGGTATGGGAAACCTCCCAACTTGTCTTACTTAAAGGTCTGGGGTTGTGAGGCGTTTGTTAAACGTGACTCTGCTGATAAGCTGCAACAAAGATCTGTTAAGTGTGTCTTCGTAGGATACCCAAAGGAAACTATGGGTTACTACTTCTACTTTCCACTTGAAAACAAAGTGATTGTTGCTAGGTATGGAGACTTTCTTGAAAAGGATCTCATATCTCATGAATTCAGTGGGAGAGTTTATGATCTGGAAGATGATCAAGAAGATACAACACCTTCTGAAAACACTAGCCAACCTCAAGTAGAACCTGAAAGTCTGGGCGTTCCACCTGAGATTGAAGTGGTTCCCATTCGTAGATCCGCAAGGGCTACGCGTGCACCTGAGCGTCTATGTCTCAACGTAGAAGCTGAGGAAAATTTGTTAGGGGATCTTGGTGAACCTGCTAACTATAAAGCTGCCATGATGAGTCCTGAAAAGGAAAAATGGCGAGTTGCAATGAATGGGGAAATGCAATCCATGAAAGATAACGAAGTCTGGATAGAGGTTGACTTACCTCCAAATGCTAAGGTAGTTGGAAGTAAGTGGCTCTTTAAGATAAAGACTGACATGGATGGCAATGCACACACCTATAAAGCTCGTCTTGTAGCCTAAGGGTATACTCAAACCTATGGGGTAGACTACGAGGAGACATTTTCTCCTGTAGCAGACATTAGAGCTATTAGGATTATTATAGCCATAGCTGCGTACTATGACTATGAGATATGGCAAATGGATGTCAAAACTGCCTTCTTAAACGGTCGCCTAGATGAGGACATCTATATGGCGCAGCCTGAAGGGTTTGTTAATCCAAAGTTTCCGAAGCGTGTATGCAAACTTCAAAGATCCATTTATGGATTGAAGCAAGCATCAAGGCAATGGAACAAGAAGTTTGATGAAGAAATCAAGAAATTTGGTTTTACTCAAAATCTTGATGAGCCATGTGTGTATCACAAAGCTAGTGGGAGTAATGTTATTTTCCTTGTCTTATATGTTGATGACATATTGATCATGGGAAAAGACATTCCAAGTATGCAAGATGTAAAGTCTTATCTTGGAGAGTTCTTTTCTATGAAGGACTTAGGGGAAGCAGCATTTATTCTGGGAATCAAGATCTACTGAGATAGATCAAGGCGGTTAATTGGATTAAGCCAAAGTGCTTACATTGATAAAATATTGAAGAGATTCAGTATGCAAAATTCCAAGAAGGGATATTTGCCGATGCAAGTTGAACATGGCTTAAGTAATAAACTATGCGCGTCAACACCTGAAGAGGTGGCTTACATGAAGGAAGTTCCTTATGCTTCGGCTGTAGGATCTATCATGTATGTTGTGAGATGTACAAGGCCTGATGTGGCGTTTGCACAAAACATTACCAGTCGGTATCAACAGAACCCAGGTGTGAAACACTGGCAAGCTGTTAAGAACATTCTTAAGTATCTAAGGGCTACTAAAGAAATGTTTCTAGTGTATGGAGGAAATCCAGATGCAGAACTTGATGTTACAGGTTTTTGCGATGCGTCATTCCAAACTGATAAAGATGATACGAAGTCTCAGACGGGTTATGTCTTTGTCATTAATGGAGGAGCAGTTGACTGGAAGAGCAAGAAGCAAACAACGGTTGCGATGTCTATTACAGAAGCTGAGTACATAGCTGCTTCAGAAGCTGCGATGGAAGCTGTTTGGATTAGGAAATTCATTTCGGGACTCAGAGTAATGCCCTCAATCGAATTACCTTTAAATGTGTATTGTGACAACTCTGCTGCAATAACATTTGCCAATGAGCCTGGAGTCATGAAGGGCGCCAGACATTTTCCTCGTCGATATCACTATGTTCGAGAACAAGTCGACATAGGTGAAATCAATCTACTCAAAGTTCATACAGATGATAATCTAGTTGATCCCTTTACGAAGCCTTTGCCAAAAGAAAAACTTACTGACCATGCTGATGGGATAGGACTTCGTTTAGCTAGTAGTTTCATGCAGATCTGTGATTAGTATTTGGATAAAGGATGTTATGAACAAATATTACTTTAATGAAATAAAATAGTTGTTTATGTTTATTTTTCATTTTCTTAATATTATATCCTATATTTGCATGTTTAATCCGTGAGTAACTTATGTTATTCTAAATAGTCCGTTGTCGATCAATGATGTGGGAATGTCATTGAATTAAGACAAATCTGAGTTTTGGTAGAATATACTTTTAAAGTATATTGATGCGTGGGACATACCAGATTCACATGATATTCAATGAATTGAATATATGACTCATCCCAACTTTATATGATGATACTTTATGGATCTCTGTCATTAAGTATATCATGAAGTGTTTATCCTCAGACTTGAGATACCAGATAACTGATATGAATGTAGTGCATTTGTGTAAGATAGTCTAACGCTATCCGTAACTGGTAGTTATAAGGGCTATTTTCGAAAGTGTTGCAAAATTCATGAGTTATGTTTGTAGTCAAGAGAATTTGTTCCTTTGAATTTGTTTCAAAGCATAATACTATATTTGGGCCCCTCGTAGGGTTGACAAGATGTTTGTATGGCCATACCCAAAATCTATCTGGAATACGTTCAGATGATTTGGTAATCTTGTTCAATCATATACAACGAGAATCAGAATGTTAACTTATGAAATGACTTGATCCATATTCATAGTTAATGTAGTATTAGTAACAAAAGGATAAGTAAAAATGATGAATCATTAAATGGTTTTTTCTAGGAGACCATACTCGATTTGATCTGGGGGCGTTGGCGTGTGAAAGCTAGACTAACCAATGTCATTACTATATTTAGTAATATCCAAGTGGGAGCTGAAAGGTTTTATGGATATTTAAATAACAGTATGTCCGGATTCAAACTTGAGACTTCGGGATTGCACACATTACGTATGAGAATTGATGTAAATAATTAATATAATAAAACGTTATTATTATTAATTATTAGTCACGAAATAAAACATAACGATAGTTAAATAATTAACGAGGTTTGGTTAACGGTCGTTAAATATTAACTAGAAGGACTAGAGATGAAATTACAAAGTCGGGAAAGTTCTAGAATTCCCTTTGGGGGCTTTGGCCGATCGGTTGGGGTATTCCAAACCCAATCCCACACAAACTTGGTCACCAAGTTAAGTTAACTATAAATACAATTCATTGTATTCATTCACAACTTAATCTTGGATCACCAATAACCTAATTTCTCTTCTCCTCTCCTCTCTCTTTTGCTTGGCCGATCGTACACCCCCCTCCTCATAGGGATCAATTTTTCCAAGTGAAAGAAACAAGTGTTTGGTTTTATTTGTGATTCAAGGAACTAGCTTTTCCACATCAAATCGCTAATAGTACGTGTGTACAAGAACGAAGGACAAGCACGCTTGAGCTTGTGAATCTTGGTGGTCGACTTCTTGGTTGGGTCGAATTGTATAAACCCTAAATTAGGGTTTTGGGTTTTTGTTCTTGTTCAATCATCGTTTGATTCTTGAATTGCTAAAAGGTACGCACTTTCTTGTTCGGTTAATTATTTACATATATTATTCCTATTTACTTCCGCTGCATGCTTTGATGATGTTATTTGAATTATATATAATTGTTATGAGTATTAAATTCCAACAGGATCTAATGGCACAGTGTACAAAGCAGAGTTCCCTGATGGACAAGTAGGATGAAAATGTATAAATAAGATTTATTAGTCAAAGAGGAATGCTCAAATGCAGGTAGATATTCCATTTAAAGTTGTACAACACATTGAACCGATGTACTTTCTTGCGCTTTTGCCGGATATGTTTTCTTTTACTTTGGTTCCTGTCCATTAAGAAATCATCAAAACTGTTGATTTAAAGAAAACCAAAGGATATTTAAAAGTCACCCCTAAATGATACAATCAAGTATAATTATTTAATTTTAATTATTTGTTGAATTTTTGGCTTATGTAAGGTCTTTGTTATGAAATGCATAAGCACAGTAGCACTCTTTTCATGAAGAGCATCAGTTTTTACTGGTGATTTGGAACGCTTCACGATTAAGGCATCCGAACATGGGTATTGTGTAGAGCAGGGCAAAATATGCTTGTGTATGAATATGTAAGAAATTTGCACTTGACCAAGCATTGCATTCTGAAGCATATATGCCTTTATCTTGGGGCCTTCGCATTTTGTGTCTGCCATTTTTTTAAACATTTTGGTATGAGAGTAAACATGTGTACTTTTTCTTATTATCTAATTTTGATTACATTAATATGATGTTTCTCTACATGTGGTAAGAATCATAGTACTTTCACATCTCTAAATGTCGATATATAGTTGGTAGCAGGAAGTAGAGGTGACAATATAGGTGGGTTGAGAATAGAAAAATGGGTCAATATAGGTACTCCGAATGGATCAATTTATAGCATTTTTTGGAATAGTAAACGAAACGAGTAAAATGGGTCAACGAGTGACTTCCTACATTTGGTAACTTATTTATATTTTAACTTCAGATTGATCATACACACTAACGAAAATAGCATGTTACTTTGTAGTGGATAAAATTCTTTGAAGCCAAGGTGATCAACTCATTGCTTCGAAAAACATCTGTATGGACCTTGATTTGACAAAATATACATTTATTAAATCCGATACTTCATGTCTATGCAACCAAATAAAGAATGATTCGCCTGAATTAGTGGAGTATATTGGAACGCAAATTCTTATTAAGTTATTACGACAGATGAAGTATTGGACTTGAAAGTGAGAAATCAGTCATTGGATTCAAAAGCATCTATTTCTTTCTATAAGTTCAGTTTCATAATTTAGTCTTTCTATTCAAAGTTCAGTTACATAACTTAGCTACTCAACCCTTTATAAATAAGGCGCGAACACAAAAGTGTTGTATCATGATCAAAGACCAAGGTGAGCAACCTTGATAATATTATTTCCTTGTGCTTTTAAAGATGGTACATCGAGAGACCTGCTTTGGAGGTACTTTAGATGATATTTTTTAAGGTATGAGTAAGTCAAAGTTTGTTCTCTTAAAAATGAAAGAATATGGGAAATATAGTACGTAACTTGGAATGGTAATTATTGCAGGCATCAATAAAGAATCCACATCTGCTACATTTATCAGTATCACTTCCCACTCCACCTCCAGAGACTCCTTTCTCAAGTGGCCTTCCACTTGGAGCCATTGAAGCCAGTTTACATTTATAGGATCATGATGTGTGAACTTGCACGATATTAATGGTCACTTTATGGGTAGACACAGAGCATCTACTATCTACTTGAAGAACCCCGACAAGTACAAGGTACTCCACCCGTTTCATTTAACTTTTAAGAAAAAATTACACGTTTGGTCCCTATGGTTTGCCCAAAATAACAACTTTAGTCCCTATTTTTTAAAATATAGTTTTCCCCAGTTACTCCCTCCGTTAATAATAGTTATCGCCCGTTTTTTTACGTTTTTATCCGTTTTTATCCGTTTTCGTTCGTTTTTATCCGTTTTCCCCCGGTTTTTTTTTCGTTTTTCGTCCTTTTTTACATTTTTATCCCTTTTCGTCTGTTTTTATATGTTTTCGTCCGTTTTTTTACGTTTTTTTCTGTTTTTATCCGTTTTTATCAGTTTTTTATCCGTTTTCGACTCTTTTTTACGTCTTAATCCGTTTTCATCCTTTTTTTACG
>BPTQ01000007.1:66635931-66908431 GCA_019973895.1 Chrysanthemum seticuspe | reverse complement strand
CTTACAAGGAATACACCCAAAAAGTTCATATAAAACTAATACAAGGTTGTCGTGCTAATATTGGAAAATTTTTAAAACTGCAGGATGAGTTACGGCGTAACCTTAAGAATGAGTTACGTCGCAATTTTTGTTAAACCTGGAATTTGTCTACAGAAGACTGTTACGGCGTAATAATGGATGAAGATTACGCCGTAATGTTTGAAAACCTGGAGAGAATCAGCTACTGAATAACTGTTACGGCGTAACCATAGATAGAGTTACGTCGTAACTTGATAACAGGACAGAATCAGGTCCCCATTTTAATCGCCGTGACTTCATCTCCAATTCCTGCAAAAATGTTAAAAGTACAAAACCCAACAAATAAAAATGAAAAGAAACAGAAATGAAAAGGATAATTCGGGTTGTCTCCCGAAAGAGCACTTTTCTTTATTACCGAGTCTTTAAGTTAGACTCAAAGCCATGGGGCTTTATGTCAACCACCACCAGAAGTGGTGCTCAATAAAGTTTCTCCTATTTTATGGCGGCAATCAGTCATCCATTCGGCCAAAAAAAATTCCTGACAGTATTGCCGACACTGGAGGTACCAAACTTATGCGCAAGCCATTTGTTGAATGATAAACATGACTTTCCGTATTCGTCATCTTCAACCATCATACCTTGAGAATTATTGTTACATGAGACATCATTCTTGGTTGACCCTTTATCAACAAGCTTCTTATCCTGTAGACGATATTCGTCGAAATCGAGCTTGAGCCTTTTGATCAGACATGTATTGACATTAGAGTCCCCAAATCTGATTTTGTACCAATCTTGGAAAGATAGGTTTCCAAAATTGATATCATGTCTTTCAATCTCATGGGGGCATGTCCATTCAAAATCTTCTACTTTTTCATTATCACCCCCATTGCAATAGTCATGAAATGGGTTACACGTGAGCCATGCTTGCATAGATCCACCTTGCCCGGCTAATATTGGAATGCAGTAATTCTTGTTAAGATCCGGAGCTTCTTCGACATCCTTGATCTGATTAGCTTCCCCTTGTTCCTGTTTACAACTATCAACATCTTTTTCATAATTGTTAGACCTAACCTCATCGCAAAAAGGTGGATCAAGTAAGTAATATTGACAACGTTAATTTTTATTGAAAATTCCGGATGCGGGTTCAAATGCTCATTCATATCAAAAGTAACTCGTTCCCCCTTTGTTCCTAAAGAAATTTGCTTTTCAAAAACTTTTATATGAGTGCAACAAGTAGCTAAAAAGGGTCTCCCAACAATTAAGTTGCAATGCTCCCATTCGCCCTTGTCAATAACTACAAAATCAGTGGAAAAAAGGAATTTATCAATTTTTAGTAAAACGTTATCAACAACCCCCCGAGGTACAGCCTTAGAAGAATCAGCCATTTTAATCATCATTGTTGTTTTTTTTTAGATTGGTTAGTTTCAAAATATCAAACAATGAAGTGGGAATAAGATTAACTCCAGCTCCTAAATCAGCTAAAGCGGGAATCTTAAGGTTACCGATGGTGCAAGGCAATATAAAGCTTCCTTGATAAAGCTCCTTTTCAGGAAGCTGGCATGGCAAACTTTCATCATTTTCAGATTCGCCATCTTCTCTCAGGTAATTAATCCCACAAAGGTCATTTGTGATGGCCGGATTATGCTGCTCTTCTTCCTGTTCATCTTGTGCAAATACGGCTTTGCATGTAACAGCTTCATCTTTCCTAGTTCTGAAATTTTTAGCAAGCTACCCTATTTGAGTTTCTAAGTTCTTGATCACGACATCCTAGTTTATTAAGTTCATATATGTGTCTTCTTTCACTTTGATCATCCATTCCTTGAACCTGTCCTTTTTTCTAGCAGATTCTTCGATGTGCTTATTGATGAGTGTCTAAATACTCATCATTTTTGTACAATCTAAACTGCAAAATCATCTGAAAATACTCAAAAATGCATCAAAATGATAAAAATATCACAAATCAGTGTTTTATGTGTTTTAAATGCAAAAAGATCAAAATCAGATGAAAAACATATAAAGTTTGCAAAATTGGCAGTTTTAGTCCCCCAAGTTTCAAAAGTTGTCAAAAACAGTCCCTGGTATATCAAAAAAAAGAAAAATGTCATTTAAGGTCCATGGGATTCAAAAGTTGTTAAAACAAACCCTTGAAATGTAAAATTTGCAAAACTACAACTTTGGTCCCTCAAGTTTGAAAAATGTCATAAATGGTCCTTGGAAAATTGGAGAATGGCAAGTTTGGTCCTTATACTTTGTGAGATTGTCACTTTTGGTCCCTTGAAACCTCTTTGCTTAAATGGCAGCTTAGGTCCTTGTGTTTTCAGAATTTACATCATTGGTCCTTGTTATTTAAGCCTTTTTGACCCTTAGACCCTTGTCAAGCCATTTGGACCCTGCCAACCCAATTTTGAACTCCCTGTCATATTGCATTTTGGACCCCTGGCATTATTACTCCACTGGTCAAACAAGCCAGTCAAACACTCATTTGGCGCCAAAGTCTTCTCCTCCCAACTGCTCTCTGCAACTCAAGCTCCCCTCACCTCCACCTCAACATATCACCATCCATGTCCCCTCCACCTCACCTAAACTACAAAATGCATTAAATTCCTTCCCCCTCATCTCACTCAACCTCACCCACTGGCTAATACCCATTTCCCGCCAAAAAACCATTCAATGGCCATGATCATTTTTATTCATCCAAAGGTTGAGATTAATGCTGGGATATATTCAGAAGAGAGAGAAAAAGCACTTGGAGTATAAAAAGAAGCTAAGAGAAGCAATGAAAAGTAGTAGTTAGTTTTAAGCATTTTCTTTATGTCGTTTTTTTTACAAATGTCTTAGTTTAATTAGAAATGTTGTAATTTCAGTTTCTTTGTATCTCACTTAAGTTAAATATTCATTGTAAGGTGCTTTTGAGTTCCAATCTAAGTCTTTATATAAATTCCAATTTTATTGTTCACTGTGAAAATTTTTAAGTTTCAAATTTTATGTCAAAGCTTCTCATAAGCTTATATTGAGATAAAATAAGTTTATTTAAGCCTACTTTAGCTTTTGACAAGCTTTGGAAACAGTTTCAAACAATTTGGTCCATGGTCAACAAAAGTCAACAGAGAGCTCAAATTGCAATGGAATTGGATTTAGGTGTTGCAGAGCCTTGATTTGGGTTGGAATAGTCTCATTTAGTGTAATTTTGGGGTTTGGTTTAGCCTGCATACAGCTGGACCTCTTGTGAGTATTGATTGTCTCATTTTCATTTTTAGCTCTAATTTGCATATTATGCTTGAATGTTTATTTGTGGTCACCAATAGTTAAAACTTGTTTATTAAGTTATATTTAGGACAGTAAAACTCATCTTGATCCTTATTACTTGCTTGTTCAGTAGATTGGTTTAATTTATTTGCATAGCAGTTGATTATAGGGTGTTTGGATTTGACTGCAAATATATCTTTTAGGTCATTTCAGTGATTAAGATTTGTTGGTTCAAGCTTGGTTAGCTCATATGTAACCATTCCAGTCTTTAACTTGTGCCTGCAAGCTCCAAAGTCAAAATTTCTTCATATCTGTCTTAATAACTCAACTGTGGTGATTTTGTCTAGTCAAAATCTTGTTTTGTATTTGGAATTCATAGGTCTAGCTTGTTTCAGTTTTATTTCATCATAGTATATCATTTTCAGTCCAAAAATCATGATCAAAGTTCAATTTAGTCAACATTTCAGTTTTGTCAAAAAGTCAAAAACCTTGTAAAAGTCAGTTTTGAGCCAACCTAGGAAGATTTTTAGTGGACTCATTTCTGGGTCAAAATCAGTAAGACTTGTGGCTTTAAGAAGCTCACTTGGTCTAGTTTATGGTTGTGATTTTTGCATATTTTTGTAATTTTTTCTTTAGCCTTTAAAGAGTTTGTCAAAATGAGACTAAGTGCCCTGTGCAGGGCACTGAGTCTGCACAGGGATTGCCCAGGTTTTACCAGGCTTGGGAAAAGCTCATTTGAGCTTGCATAGGTCTGTAATTTGGTTTATAAGCTCTCACCCAGGTCTAGTTTAGGTTACAGTTGTTGTTTTTAAGTTTTTAGCTTATTCTAGTGCTTATTATTCAGCTGCAAGTAGACCCCCTCAGTTACTGTTTTTAGCTTATTGCTCAACTAGCCTAATCTTAGCAACTTGCAAATCAGAGGTCAAGGCTTGTTGTTTCTTGTTGCTTTTAGGTTCTTTTAGCATATTTTAGCCTTTGTTTCAGTTTGGTGGCCCTTGGTGCTCATTAGCTTATTCCAAGTGCTTATTTCTAAGCACTTGTGCCATCAGTTCCTAATTCCTCTACACAACCACTTGTCTTTCTATTTTTCCTAGCTTCCTTATATTATTTTAGAGTTATCCTGAATTTTTCATATTTTTCCTGTCCTGTTTAGTATTTTTCTTGATTTAATTCAGTTTTTAAGCACTTTTAATTAGCATTTAATACAATTAATTAAGAAAAGGTTCAAAAAATTAATTTTTCATTTTTCTTAAGTTAAGATAAATATAAAAAGCCAAAAAAATATTTTTCCATAATTTTCTTGGTTTAAATAGTATTTTCTAGCATTTTAATTAGTTTTAAATAGTTTTAAATTAGTAATAAATACATAAAAAGTCTAAAAAATATATTTTCAGTTTTAAAATAAGTTTTATCATATTTTAGATTTTTCTAAGTTATAATTTTATTTTTCTAGGTTAATTTTGTATTTTCTTATATTTTAGTGCATTTTAAATACTTAATAAATAGTTTTTAATTAATAATAATTAAATAAATAGTTTTAAAAATAATTTTCTTTTTCTAATAATTTTCTTTTATTATTAGGATTGTAAAAATGTCATTTTCATATTTGTAGGCCTTTTATTTCTTAAAACTCACGTTTTATTTTGTACGTTTACGTAAATTTTATTTAAACGTAAATTTTAGTTTTAAACGTTCATCATTTTAAAAATAGTGATAGCGTTTATTTAATATATTTTATCTTTTTAATTTTCTTAATTTGTATTTAAGTCGCTGTTATTTATAATCTTTTCTTTAGGTATAATTATCCATCTAATTCCTTACTGATCACTATCATTAGTGATCATTCTATCGTCTGATCAAGTGTTTGCACACCATTGAGTCTCCGTGGGACTAAACGACCCGGGAATCCACTGTATTCTCCAGGACTTCATTGCATTTGTGCTTAAGCTGTTTTAAGTCTGTTACGGTTGGCCATTCACAAGTGGCCAGCTTGTGTGATTAGACTTGACGGTTTAGCACAGATCACTTATGAACCAACTCATCAAGAATGGGTTTAGGAGGTTTTTTTTCAATCCTTGTATAATATCCCGGGGGTCCCTCATGTTATTTATCTCCGTTACCAATATATCCATGAAATGGCCTACTATTCCCATATTTTGCTTCATCAACTCTCTTGACATCTTCTTTAAGCAGGCATTCATTGGCAAGGTGAGCGCCATCGCAAGTATTGCAACCAACTTGTATAGAGTGCACATTTTCCTTCAGTTTTTTCATGTCCCTTCTCAAGTTTATTATTTATGGCTGCAATGTCTTCCATATTTCCACTTATGCTTATATTGCTTCCTCCATTATGCCATTTATGAGATTGGTCAGCCATCTTTTGAATAGCATCCAATGCTCGCGTAGGAGTCATCCCAGGGATTGGCCATTGCGAATCGAGCATCTGCCTTGTGGAGATGTTTATACCCTTATAGAAGACATTTACCTTTTGCTGGCTATTAAGGTCATGAGTAGGGCATTTGTAAAGGAGATCGTTGTATCTTTTCCCAGCCTGGTACAACGTCTCATCACCTTCCTGCCTGAGATTATGGATTTCCTCGAGTTGCTTTGCCGTCCTAGAAGGAGGACAATACTTTTGAATGAAATACCTTTTGAGGAGAGCCCATGTATTAACTGTCCCGGTGGGCAATCTGTCGACCCATCTTTTAGCAGCTCCAGTGAGTGTAATAGGGAACACACGTAGCATGACAGCATCGTTTGAGACTCTCAGAAATTTAAAGAGGCTGACAATGTACTCCACATTATCCACGTGCCCGTAAGCATCATCGGTAATGCTTCCGAAAAAGGGATTCGCACGAAGCTCCCTCATGAATTGTGGCTTAATTTCGAACTGTGTGTCATCATCAATAGCTGGCCTAACAAGTCCCGGTCCTTGCTCATCCCGGTCATAGCAAGGTATTTCTCGAGAGTGAGGGTATCAATGTCCACAACTGCCATGGTACTTGAAATTTAAAGAAGATTGTGAGAAAACAAAAAATAAAAGACTTAATAAATAATCCTAATATAGTTTCTGCAGCGACGCCAAAATTATGATGCAGGTATTTCAACCAGGATTTAATATTTATAAGTCTCGTCTACCTAAGGTCTACCTAATGCACTAACGAGCAGTGAACCCGATCGTGTGTAGTATATAGAGTGATAAAGCCGAGGTCGTTCCCAAGAGCTATGTAGATGAAGATCCTATTAAGTCGAAGTGTCACTTGTTTTAAATGGTTTTGAGGTTGAAATGATTAATTAAACTAGAGACAATAAATAAATAACGAAAATTAAATTAAGGTTGTGAACAATGGAGAGAAAGTGTGATAACCTAATTAATCATCCTATCACGTAATGTCTATTTTTTCTAAATTACTTTCAATTGATTCAAGTGGGGTTTTAAGTCGCTAAGACAACATTTGTTCAATTCGTCCTAAACTATCAACAAAGGTTCCTACCCGACGTCAAAGGCCAACCCTTTGGGGAGTCGAGAGTCTTAAGCAACCTAAGCCAAGTAACTAAGTACCCTGCATGCAATATTCGAAATAATGAGTGCCCGGGCGCTAGCATCTTAAACACTCATCCCTAACTTCTTAAGTTCGTCCATACGAACTGTGATCATTTGGTCAGTTCGCACAAGAGGGAAAGGTCGTCAGTTGGTCAATTCTTACCAATTCCTTATCTACCTACTTACTTAGGGTCAGTTGGTCAATTCTCCTAAGCAACTAGATACGACCGCATTTCAAAACTACTGAAGCTAGGGTAAATACCATCGAACTATGCATGCATACACTAGAAAATTTTAATAGAAGCATGAAAACACAAACAATACAATCAAGGAATCATAACTAGGCTAGCACCAAAGGTGCTTAGCCGATCATATTAAAAGACACAATAAATTCAATGTTTAACATAATGAAAGACATGAATTAAAGTAAAAGATAGAAATGATCGCTAAAGCTTATCGATATGGTGTGATTCGTCCTTTGGAGATGGCTCCGTATGCTCCATGTGATCTGCCTTTGGAACCCTCTTCACGTTCTCTACCTTTGAGTTGTGAGTGAATGATGTGAAATGCAGATTTTAGGGCTTGTATTTATAGGCCCGATCACAGTTACGACGTAACTTAAGTTGCGAGTTACGCCGTAACTTGATTATCTTCAAAACATACGCCTCGTCAAAGTGACTACGGCGTAACAATAAGGAATGGTTACACCGTAGTTTGCAGCTCCGCCGTATTGTTGATGTGAGTTATGCCGTAACCTCTTAAGAGAAGGTTGTTACGTCGTAATGCTTGTGAGGATATTACGGCGTAGTTGATGCAGGCGCGAAATACTTCATGACCTAGATGATTACGGTGTAACCTTAGTTGAGAGTTACGCCGTAACTGCAGTTGAGTTGGTCTTTTGTGATAAAACACTAGCTACAGCATAATTGAGAACATGAGTTACGCCGTAGCTTCTTCATAAATAGCATACTATCATAAAACCGTTAGGAAAATCTCCAAATCCGCGTCTCTAAGCTCCAATGCTCATAATTTACCTGGAAGTTAAATATAAAGGAATACAAGCGTAAATCCATATAAATGACATAAAATATGAGCATAATCAGGGAAAATTGACATTAAAAAGTCAGGATTATTTGATGTTATCAGGGATCCGTCATAACCGTGGGACAGTAGGCACATTTTGCCTATAAATAGTGAGTCATTTCTCTCTTGCTAACTACCACTTTTAGATATACTTTCTCTCGGTATTCTAACCTCACTAACCACAGATCCAAAGGATCATTCTATGTAGTTTTATCTTTGTGTGATTCTCTATGTTCCTTTTAAAGGCGAGATCACCACCTCTTGAAGACGTGCAAGCTCAAGGTCATGAGTTGCTAAGCTTCGTCATCATCAAGACCACTGAAGTGCATCTTGTTGATAGTTCTTTCCTCCCTCCAAAGAAGTGTCGTGTTGAAGGCATTAGTGAACGGTGTTGAAGGTGTACATTCGATGAAGTGCGTCGATGTACAAGTTGTGTAGTTTGGGTTAAAGGATGTTGATATCCTTTCTAGTATTGTAAAAAGAAGTGTATCTCCTTTGGGTAGTTGTGTTGTGGTGTAGTGTTGGGTAGTAGCTCCTCCTTTGTAATGGAACTCGGTATCTACCCTTGTACCGGATAAAGTGTAGGCGACGTTGTGATAGGTTTGGTTCTACCTCGTGGAAGAACTCGGTGTCTAGCCTTGTACTGGATAAAAAGTAGGCGACGTTGTGAAGGCTTCTTTGTCACATTAAGGAGGTTGTGTTGTGTAGTGCTTAGAAACTCTCGAGTGGGGGTACTCGGGGAGTGGAGTAGGGCAAGGAAGGTGTCCTTGTAGCCGAACCACTATAAACACTCGTGTCGTGGTTTTGTGTTCCTTTACTCTTTATCCCTTGCATTACTTACTTATATATTCATCTATCAATATCCAACACACAATCTAAATAGATTGACATAAGTCGATCTAAATACTTTAAAACGAAGTTTTAATCGGTAAAACTATTCACCCCCCCCCCCCCTTCGAGTTTTCCACAATTGGTACCAGAGCTTCATTACCAAGTTTCTTAGAGTATATTGTACTTTAAAAACTTGACATGATCTGTGTATGTTTGAAAACTACAAAGAATAAAATTTCTTAAAACAAAAATTCATGTTTTAGAAATGTTTATATTTTAAATAAAATGTTGGATAGTGATAGATCATTCTAACATCTTCTTTTGAGAAATCTTCATGCTAGGATTGACACAGAAATTTGAAGCGAGCCAAACCGATAAGAAACAAAGAAGTTAGGACTCTCTAAAATTGAGCAAAATGCATTTTTGGACTTTTTACAAAACTTACTCCGTGATGTTAAACGTAAAAAGTTGCGTTTTACCACATTTTGAGTCGTAAAACCTCATTACAAGTGTATAAAGGTGACAAAAGTTTATAAAACTCATATGCATATCATGCATAACATGTACGACCTAAAGCACCTTATTATTCAATTAGGTTGCGGTCAGGTTTTTCTCGATTTGCGTGCCACCACTTATTTATCGAGATTATCATTTGTTTGAGGTGAGTTTCATAGTCCCGCATTTTTACTTGATTTCACTTGCTTTCGGGTAGGAACACATTACTTGCTTTTATGTTTTAAATACAAGTACATTTACTCGTTACGTATTGGCCTAAGTGACCGTTAACCCATATTTCATCATTGTCCTTTATCATGAACCGTTAATTACATTGGTAAGCACGAATGTTGTGAATATATTTATTAGGATTGACACTCCCCGTCTGGGTTGGCTCAGTTACACGTCAAATGGACGCAACACCATTTGAGTATCAACCAGGTGTTCTTGGGTTAGACACCTGCATTGGGCACTCCCATTATATTATTGTTAACGCTTCGGTTTCATGAGCTTAGGCAGTAGTAAACGCATTTTCGTGTCATTGTATGTGTTACAATGGTCACAACGCTATAAAATCTTGTGGTTCATTTTTACATTTATTTTAAACTTATGATCTTACCAACATTATTGTTGACCGTTTTAGCATGTATTTCTCTTGTAAATGATTTGACTAGCAGGGATTTCATAGTGTGACATTCGCAGAGTCCTACCTTGTAGCATCATATCATGAAGACTTCATTGTGTTGTCGTACATTCAATGGGAACATTTTGTTATTTTTATTTGTGATATGTAACTTTAAAGCTTCTTGTTGAACTTATGTTTTTCTAAACTTGAATGTACTTTTTCTAAAACGACTCGTTTAGAGGTCGTTCTTTATTATCTTGTGCTTTGTTTTATGACCGTCACGTCTCCGGTTACCTTTCCGCTGTGATATTTTAGAGTGTGACAATTGAAGATTCTCACATGGTTCTCTCCCAAATTTTGGAAATATGGATTTTAATTACATGGTAATCCAAAGTTTTATTCCTTCGCATTAGGTAACTATAAAAAGGAAATAACGAAAACATCAAACAACCACGACTTGGAGCAATTGAGACATGGATGATACACAATACACATAATTTCTTTCCACATGAAACCTTACACATACATAAACAGAAATAAAAAGGCATAAAAACACTTGATACACGAACATTTATGGTGCTTGTTCAATAAAACCAACTAACATTGAACCTTTAAATGCTAAGCAAATTCTGCAAGACATAAAAACGCTTGATACACGAACGTTTATGGTGCTTGTTCAATAAAACCAACTAACATTGAACCTTAAAAATGCTAAGCAAATTCTGCAGGCAGAGTCTCCCAATGCAAACTCAGTTTCCAGTCAGCTTCTGCAAGGACTTTGAGTATCTCCTTTGCCACAATCTTGCTCCCAACAGGTGTTAAATGTACCCCATCTCTGCCGTTACAAATGTTTAGTTAGTTACATCTTACAACAAATAATAATAGAAAATCTTTAGATATTTACTTATCAAAAGTTTCGATAATAAAGGTAATGAAATCAGTTGATCACGCACAACGAAGGTTATTAAGGTATAATTCGGCTAGAAGAATCTGAATGTACAATAAACCTAGATAAGTGCTCGAAAACTGACATTGTAAATGGCATAATTTTGCCATTTTAACCCTGGGAATAATTTTGTGCTAAATTACATATGATGTTCTGAAATCGATGC
Organism: Chrysanthemum seticuspe; assembly: GCA_019973895.1. Lineage (NCBI taxonomy): Eukaryota > Viridiplantae > Streptophyta > Magnoliopsida > Asterales > Asteraceae > Chrysanthemum > Chrysanthemum seticuspe. The sequence continues at coordinate 66,897,477 of BPTQ01000007.1, read as the reverse complement.
TATAAACATATATGGTAGGATACTCACGTAAAACATGTTGTCATCCAGCCATTATGCTGCTTAAATGCATTACAAAGATTAATAGCCTTAATTCCCATCTCATGGCACAACTCTACACAAGCATCTGCATATTTTTGGCAAAGCAGATTTTTGCGACCAACAGTACTGGTTTCATGAAAAAACAATTTGAAGTGTCAGTGAGAATGTACAATTACAAAGAACTATAAGAAAAAAATAATAATAATAATAATAATAAATAAATAAATAAATAAATAGCTCATAATAATAATATCACCCGAAATGTTCTAATATTTGAGCTTCATTCACCGGAGGAGCAGTAAGAAATATTAGACGTGTCTTCTCTGAAAGACTCTGGTAACAGTTGAACACATTACTTTGTAAACGTTAGTCTTATGATATGCTATGTTTGCAAAACAGTTGATATGCTAATTAGATCATAAGTTTATGATAAAACTTGCCTTGAGATGGATAGCTATCTTCCTCATGTTTTCAACATACTCAGAAAGCGGTACATGAGGACTAAGGCCATCTGGACTAGGAAGTTTTGAATCGTTACCTCCAAAATAAACTATCACGAGAGATGGTTGTACTGGATCATCCTGAGTACAAACAATTTATTTCTCGATAATTCAAAGAGTGTTTCATAACACAATATGATTTAGTGGTCTAGGCTTTGTCGGGATTCTGTCTTAATAAATGACTTTTTGGTAAGTTTTGAGAATGGACTGTCTAATTGAAGATTTTACTTTTTTGTCCTTCTGTATGATTTAGGGTTAAATGGAATATGACTGTTTGATAAGCGTTGTTGATAGATCTAATAAGATTCATTGGAATGTGAAACACATCCATATGATGGGTTATGCAGCACTTCCTATATATGTTTTTACATATAAAATGAATAAATTACCTTTGGAAATACTTGATCCACAACTTGTAGTGCTTGCCTGGAGTTCCAACCAGCATATCCCCGCATAAATATGTCAGCCTGTACCATTTGCATATAAACAGATATTCATGTACAGAAATGACAAATACATTAATATTCCTCCAAAGTAATTCTCACAACATTTCTGAATAAATCGAGTACACTACATGTAAAAAAAGGATATACATAAAAGGGGGAAAGCCATAAATACTCTAAGTACTCATCTGTATAACTTATCTTCTACATCTTATAACTCCGGCCAAGCACCAAAATTTACGGTTAAAAACCCAACAGCAATTAGACAGCAACTCCACAAGATTCAAAGCAAATTAAACAACAAATAACTCATCTCCTTATCACAGATTCGAAACAAATTTATACAAACCCATCATCAATCTTTGTCAAGTCAAAACCCATTACCCATCACAATAAGAAACCCACCTTAGATCTTTTTAAGACCTTGAACCGAAAATACAACATCAAAGAAACTGAGTTTTTGAGATTATTAAGGTTGTTTGGGTGATTGTTAAGAATCTGAGTTTGTGTGTGTGAGAGATTAGTTGCTGACAAAAGTTAGGTGTGTTTTGTTTTAAAGGATGAAAGTTAGGTGCAGTGGTGGCCGCAAGTGATGGTGGTGTTGGTGGCCGGAGGTGGTGGTGATGGCTGGTAAGAAGACAAAGGGTATTAATGTCTTTTCATGGGAAAAGGGGGAATTTAATTAAACATAATGACAACTGATCTAACACTTTATTAAGCATAATGAGCTTTTTTGAAGTAGAGAAAACAGAGTTATAAAAATTAGTACATAGAGTATTTATGGCTTTTACCCATACATAAAACTCATCGCAAACCATATTACCTCTATATAAATAACACCGAAAATCCAACAATGAAGAAATGAAGGTCAAGTAAACAAAATACAAACACAAAAAATTGCTATACATTATGCATAATTTATAAGCCAACTACAGCAGTGCCTCAAAAGAATTTCATTAGACCTGTTATGTGGACACTGGAAGTTGGAACTCTTAATGCTTTTACGGTGTTCTTACAACCCTTAGTTTAGTTTGACGGGATAAATGGCCAAAATTGCCTAAACCATGAGTATATATATGAATATAAGGCGAATCACATAAAAAGGTATCAATCTCATGCTCAATTTCAATTTAAGCTACTCATCTTTTTTTCTCTCAATTTAAGTTATCGATCTGTTTCTTATTGCATTTGTAGGCAAATAGTAAAGTTCCAACTTATAAAATTTTAGTTAGCAGGTTAACTTCCAAAAACCCCATTATCTCTTTATTACACCAAACACGTTTCTTTATCAGCATCTCCTCCATCACAACCCATCTTCAACCTCCCTCTTTAGCAACTAACAGGTTTATAATATGTGAGTATGTGACACAATGGTCACTGTAAAATTGTCAACAATGATGAGAACTGAGCATGCTACAAAAGTCGAATATTTAGATTGTCAAATTTTACTCATAAAGTTAGCACCATCGCTAGATAGCATATATACATGCATCTAAGCAAAACTTGAACACAAACTTGAACACAATCTCAATACTTTTCAACTTTACACGGACTCCAGTCATTGACCATGATCCTAAACTAATACAAATACACATCAATTAGACAATTACTGAACTTTGATTCTAACCTGTGATTGATTTATAAATATGTCTCAAAATTAAAACTTTTTTAATATAAATTATTACTGTGTGCAATTGTGCTTTTTATATCACCTATCATGATTAAACGTGAATCTACACATTTACAAAGGATTGGAAACATGTCCTCATTATTGGTGGTAAAAAAAATTGTTTTAAAGCAATTGTGTTTGTCATCGAGCATAATCAATAGTAAATGTGTTTATGGTGTTTGATGATTGGTAGAAGGGATGTTGATAAAAAAGATTGTTTGGATTTAGATTTAGTGACCGGTTACCTGACTAGAAGCTAAAAAAATCCTTAATTTGCGTAAGATTATAACATCGATACCTTACACTATAAAAAAAACCGGAAAAACCGAAATTGCACATAACTTTGATACCATTTTATGTGATTTTCCAACCAACTGGCTCCGCTCTGGAGCTTGGGGGAGGTTTTACCCTCACAAGAGACAAAAAATCCACGTTTTCCTCCTAGTGCGAAGCCGTGAGTTCTAGGGGTTTCTCTTCACGGGTCTCTCCTAGTGGTTCGGGTCCCGGGGCCTGCCCGTTTAGATGGTTTAACTCAGGGGTCGGATTTCAAGTGTGGTGCCGTTCTAAAAAAATAAAGTAAGATTTTCCCATGAATATAACATAAGATTAATTAAGAACACCTATGTCAATGGAAGAATCGATCATACACGGTATTTTGACTCTAAGCAGTAGCATCCCATGAAATGCGAATTCTATCATTGGGTCATGCAAATCTATGTTATTTTCTACCTGCTATTAGTTAAAAAGGTTCATAGAGACAGTAATAAATCTGACACTCGGAGGTGCATTAGTTTGGTCTCGTTGAAACAAAAATGGTCTCAGGGACTAGATTAAATTAAATTCTTGCTATGAAGATCATTAAATCCCTCAAAGTCTACAACGCTGACACTCAACACCAGTAATAGATAAACTCACAGAAAACCTCATTTCCAGGGATAGCTTTTATAAGGGTTTGACTAACGAGTAACCTTACGGCGTTGGTTAAGATGGATAAAAAAAATGATTATACGTGTACGCAATATGTATACGTGTATATTTCTAAGACTCGTTTAGGCTCGCGGGCATAGTCGATCTTTATACATGAAGTTCGGGCTTGTGTTCGGTTATTAAATGAGCCCCAACTTAGGCACGAGCTCGTTTCGAGCTTTTACCAATCCGATTTAAAATATAAGATTAGGCTCGATAAATACTATGGGTGGAAACGGGCCAATCCGCTTGTGAAAAGCTCTGGATCGGATCGGTAAAAGCTCGAAACGAGCTCGAGCCTAAGTTGGGGCTCATTTAATAATCGAGCCCGATCCCGAGCCCGAGCTTCATGTATAAAGATCGACTAGGCCCGCGAGCCTAAACAAGTCTTAGAAATATACACGTATACATATAAACAAGCCGGGCCCAAATTAAATAAACAAGCTCAAATTAAATAAACGAGCTCAAGCATAGTGAGCTTAACAAGCCGAGTTTGAATCGAGCTTTGTTTCGTGTAACTCAGTCATAAATATGAGCCGAGCCCAAGCTTGTGAAATTTGTCATGAGCCAAGATCAAGCTAATATTACAATTTACAAGATTCTAATCAAACTGGGGCAGTCTCGGACTCGACTCATTTTCATATTTTAGAAAATAAGAGTACTGTAAACAAATACTCATTTTCTAACCTGACTAACCACCTAATTAGTTGGAAAATACACCAGTATTGTTACAATCCCATTTTCAACATACAAACAATTAAGCAAATAACTTAACAGATAAACAACAAGTGTGCTTATTAATATGCATTCAGTGAGAAAATGAATCCCAAAAGAAGATGAAAACAAACCTTACGAGAATAAATGTCAGCAAGAATAGCACCCCAACCTTGTTCACCAAAACTAAATTGAACGATTGATGAGCCGAACAAAACGAATTGGGGTCTTCTTGGCCCGACCATCGTCACCGCTAAAATTAAATTCTTTGCCAGCAACAACTAAGGTCTTTGTGGTATTTAAAGTACGAGAATAACAAGTGTGTTTGTGGGCCTGTTTCATTTTTGGATTTAATACAAAGGTCTTTGTAGAATACTAGTCAAATGAGTAGTTGGATCACAGTTTGTAAATTTTAAACAAAAGCTCTTTTATTGTCACTAGGCGAGTACCCGCGCCTAGCGGTAGCTGTTTCTAGCGTCAGATAATTAATGATTTGTGATATTGTGGTGAGTGTTTTGTGTAGCGTTTAAAATAGAACGTGAACCGATAAAAATGCAATTGCAAATGGTTGTACTATACGATAATTAAAGTCTAGACAAAATTCTTAACATCTATCAAACAACATATAAAATCATTTAATGAAAATGAAAGTAAACATTACATCAGTTATGGGATAAAAACTAACAACACACGTTACTTGTCGCGTAAAAACTAACAAGGATGGGATTAATGGTGACCAAAATTAGCGTGAATATGATTAGCCCAAAATAAAATAAAAATTGGCTAATTTTGGCTATTTTGTAAAAGATTTAGGCACATTTAGCCTCGTTTTTTTTTTTGAAATGAGCGTATTTAGCCTATTGAAAAGTTAAATGTGCACTAACGGGCACATATTTTCTCATAATTGTAAAACATTATAATCGTTTTTGAAGAAAAACTTATAAATAATATATTTATATAGCGACAGATCGTTTTGTGTTAAAAAAAAAGTTTGTGGGTTCTAAACGAAAAATAATAAAAGTTTGAAGATTTGGGGATTAAACATAACATTTTGAAACCCGGTTCGACCCGGGTGGTTCAACCGGTTGAACCGTTCCCGTTGAAAAACGGGTCGATTTAAACCGAGTCAATATGACAGGTTGGGTCAAAACGGGTCAAATTAAACAGGGTCAACCCACCGGTTTTGAAAACCCGGTTTTCGATATGTGTTAATAGTTTCAAATTTTTACTTTTTACTTTTTGGTTTTTCCTTTATATATAATATAGCAGGGTACCCGCGCGTTGCGGCGGCGAGTATCCTGTGACGATTAACCGGAGAAATAGATCTCGATGAGACCTGATTCACCAGTTTGTATCGGTTTTAACGGGTCATCTCTAGTTCGTTTCTGGATGGCTGTTATTGGTTAGCCGAACCGATGGCGACACCGGTTTCCGGTTGAACCCGTTGGTCCGGTCCGATTATTAAAACTATATGTACCATCAACTTGTTAGCTTGTATGAAGCTTTGTGTGTTTTATTAATTTGTATAATGTGTATAATAACATGTACTTTTCATTTTAGGGTGTTTTAAAAATAACATTAATTAGTGTGTTTAATTATTTTATATTTAGAATTATGTTGTAGCTTGTTTAAATTGTACATTGTGAAAATTTCATTGTACTTTTTAATAAGGGGTGTTTTAATTGCTTGTTTTTAATTTGGTAGATATGCTTTTAATTGGTTGTACAATGTGAATAAATTTTTGTACTTTTAAGTAATGAGGTGTTTTAATAAGAGTATTAATTACACAAATATATTTCTCTCTCATTTGACCATTAAACTTTTTCACTTTTCCACTTTGACTGTTTTTCCATTTTATGTAGTATAGATAGATATGGTCTTAATAACATAACCTTTGAAAGAAAATGAAGAAAGGGAAGATTAATGATTAACTAAAAAATTACTTTTTTCGTCTCATAATTATTATTCATTTGAAGTTTTTATCTATCAACTTTAATCTTATATATTTTTATTTGTGTTATATAATATTTGATGAAAATTATGTCAATAAAAATATATTTAATACCTAATTCATTTATATATTTTACATAAATATTTAAGGTTAAAGCTGAAAGATAAAGACTACAAAAATCAACGACAAAAAGTATTTGTTTTGTGAATTATAGTAGCAACAATGTTGAAACTAACGGTCCATTTTTTGTTTATAAGTGGGGTTGGATTATAATTTGGATTTAAGATAGGTTTAGGAGAAAGAAAATATATATATTAAATGAATTTTAATATGAATTTTATTAGTTAATTTAAATGTGTTGTGAGTATGTAGGTCTCATTTTTGGAAGAGTAAATTACAAAGATGGTCCATGTGGTTTGCGTTGATTTTCAATCTTTGTTCTTTGACTTTTCTTTTTTTTTTCTTTTTTTTCTTTTTTTTTTTCACATTCTGTCACCAACTCTGAAATCCTAAACACTCGTAGTCCTTTAACCAAACGACGTTAGGTTTGATTGTAAAACTGTTAAACACCTCTCATGTGACTTGCACATGAGGCTGGTCCCAATCGTGACCTGGGATGACCTGGGTCATCCAGCGCCATGTCAGATTTCTCTCTCCAGCGACCTGACATGACCCGGATGCCCCAGTCGATGACCCAAATAGTTTTTTATTTTATTTAACATAAACTAAAATTTCATTAATAATTAAAATGTTACAATACTAAATAAAAACAATAATATATTAAATATAAAAACGATACGAAATACATAAATCATAAATCTAATTTGAATGCTCCCCGCATGCATAGTCATACGAGGGAGATATATAACCGGCAAATTCCTCGATGCGAGCCAAATCTTCCTCGTCTAGCAGAGGTTCCCCAAAACAATTGGTAGTCGAAGTTGATGCACCTACACCATCTTTTTCGTTCTCCCGGTAGCTCCAATTGATTTTGGTGCTGACGTTGTCCGTTACCTTTTGAACACACCGCCACAACTTGTCAGCAATCTCGCCGTCTTTGCGGGCTTGATCTTTCAAAAACTTGTCGATCACAGCTTTTCGTTCAGGCGTAATGTCGTTGCAACTTTTGTAGTTTTCTCTCATCAGTTGCTTCTCTGCCCTTGCCTGCTCAAACATATGGATAACATCTATAATAGCGTTTTTTCGAGCAACATCATCTTCTTCGCATTGTTTGTTAACGTACATTTTCATATCTTCAGCGGAATGGGGGAGACGGCAAGCCATAATAAATCTTGTGTTGAGAAGTATTTTGATGTTGAATTGTGTTTGAAATTGTGTGTTAAGAAGTGTGTTTGAGGTGAAGTTGGTATTTATATAGTGGTAAAATTGGTTTAAAAAAAAGTTTTTTTTTTAGTTTAATGACCAAACGGTCAATTTTTAAAAACTTTTTGATTTTAGCCCAAACGGTATGCATTTAACATCGAGTGGAATTTCACTCGATATTGCAAATTTGGCCACGATGACCGATGTTCCAACCGACTACCACAACCCATTTGACCGATGTCAACATCGGTTGAAGGGATGGATTTTCGGTGCCCAACCGATATTTAGACAACGAATGCGACCGGCCTGAGAGTATTATGGTCATTTTAAACACCTCTCATTTTCTTCTCTTCTTGGACCCACCACTCTCTTTCTCTTTTTCTTTAAAACTGAACGAATATAGAGAGCATCTCATGCTTCAATCACAAAAACACTTTGCTTTAGGCTACCCCTAGTAATGACCTCCAGCGACCCTCATTTTTCTTGTCACATCAGCTTTCTCTCTCTTACGACCTACAACCGACCTTTTAAGCACAATAAGATGACCAACATCTTTTTTTTCAACTTTTTCTAAAAACAAAATTAAATTTCATTTTATTAATTTTTTTTTTTTTTTTTCTTTTTACTTTTTACCCCAATCCATTCACCCAATTGTTCTTTCACATGTAATATATCAAATAAAGAGAATTATTGCCACATGTTTCCCTTGTTTACCACCTGTATCCATTCACCCATTTTACTAACCTCAAATCATCATTCTTGCGTTAAAAACAACATATTTTTCCCTTGTTTATTACTCTATTTCATTCACCCATTGTTCTTCACAACAAATTCCATGAACTCTTAAAACTAAGCTGCTTTCTTAAACCCCTTTTCATCTCATCTTCTCAAAGTCAAAAGTCAAGCTTTAAAGTCAATATCAAGATCATATTCTCAAATGTGAAGTGGGATTTTCTTGATTTTCAACATGGTGATTCTTGGTTAAAATGTGAACAATCTTAAACCCAAGACTCATTTCAGTCCCCAACAAAGACGAGCACACCCACTTTCGTATTTCTGCTAAAGGCTTTAGTCAGCAACTCAAGAAACATTTAAAAAAAAAAAAAAAAAAAAAAAAAAAAAAAAAAAAAATCTATGACCGATTGTCCCAATCGGTTGGCTCCTCGACCCTTAGGCTATGCACAATGGGAGGGGTTGGGGTCGGTTGCAAGAGTCGGTCGAGCAAGGTTGTCCCCCTGTGGAGTCGTCGGTTGGGGAGAGAAGGAAGCCCAACTCGGTTGAGCATACAACCGAGTGTTAAGCTCATACTTTACCACTTTTTTTTCCATACTTTACCTCTTTTCATTTCTTAATTCGTTTAAAAAAAAAAAAAAAAAAAAAAAAAAAAAAAAAAAAAAGAGAAAAAAAAAAGAAAGAAGTTTGTTTGTGAGATGCAGGAGGACATAGTGGAGAAGAAGACTTTGTCTTTTTTTTTTTTAATTCGTTTTTTTATTTTATTGTTATAAATAATAAATTTACAGCCTAAACCCTTGAAGTTTGATCTTATTATCATTTTTATCTTATACTTTTAATTTTCTTACATTTTAACATAGAGAATGTATAAAAATTAGTAATTTATATGTAACGTTTACGTTTTATTAGTTTAAGTTTTTAATTATTGTTGTAATGTTAAGTATTTTTAATAATGAAGTTTATTTTTGTTTTTAAAAATATTTGAATTAAAAAAAAATAAAAATAAAAAATAATAAAAATAAAAATTCTCAGATCACCACTGTGGCAACTAGGTCGTCGGAGAGAGAAAGCTGATGTGGCACCGACGAACTAGGTCGCCATTGTGCATAGCCTTATAGCTTCGACCTCGACCTCAACCCTCACCCCACAACAAGGCAACCTGATGCAACCTTTAGGCAACCGAGTCTCAACCGAGACTACTGTGGGTAGCCTTAAAGATTCACACACTTTGCTTTTTCTTTAAAAATAAAAATTGAGAACATTCTATATAAAAACAATGTAGCTGTCAACATATATGGTTTTTAGATTAAATTTTGTTATTACAAATCACTTTTTTTTTAACTTATTACAAATCACTTTCAAGACCTTCAATATCTTAGTTTATACTAGTAAAACTACAAATAAAATGGTTGCTTTACTTTTGCCAATATCATGATGATTTTATCTCCTTTTCTTGAGGGCTCTCTACGTTTAAAGACTTGATCAACCACCATACCTAATACTTTGCAACTCGAGTGATGAAAGAATTTAAACATCAAGAACTTGAGGAAGCAACTTGTAATTACTCAAAGTCACATCTCATAGGCAAAGGAAGCCATGGATCCATCTACCAAATCCTTCAAACAAAAAAAAATCAATCCAAATCCAAGAAACACAAGCTGTTATATTACAATACTTCATCTACAAAACTATTACAAACACAAACTCAAAATCACGACACCATAACCATATTTGTTTTTTTCCAAAACCCATGAAACCATTACAAACACAAAACCACTCAAAACCATTACAAACACAAACATATATAAAAATCCAAATCATAACCGATCACAAAAACCCAGATCCCGTCATCTTTGTAAATAATAATAATAATAATAATAATAATAATAATAATAATAATAATAATAAGCACAATGTGGTGCGTGATACCTTTGGTGACATATGTTCTCGGTCTGATATTTCGGCTCGTAAAAAGGTTGATATTGGGCTCTGCGGTGATAGAGACGAATCCTTACGTCCGGCTGATATATTGCTCTATTGACAGGGTCGTTTCCCTTGACACAAACTAATATGTCGACTTCGCACCGGGTCGTGCGGTGCTCGAAGCAGTGCAACGTAAACGTGTCAAGTACGAGGCTAAATGTGCGGACATTGGTTCTTTTGGAGAGCTCGAGAAGGATGCGGTAACCCTACTAAAGCGCATCGGAAGTTTCTCGTTGACTCGGGAGATTGGTGCACGTGATGCTGAGCATATTTTTAGCAGGATTAGCTTTACTATAGCTAGAGGAGTGGGGGCAATTAGTTTCTCAGCTCCCCACTAATTTCTTGCACATTATGAACTTTTAATAGTCAAAATTAACGTCGTTTGGTCAAAGGACTCAGTGTTAAGGGTTTCCGAGTTAGTGGTTGTATGTGCAAAAAAAAATGTCAAAAGACCAAGAGTGTGAGTCAACGCAAACAACAAGGACCATCTTTGTAATTTACTCTTTTTGGAATGAAATCTCAATTCCCACTTCCTTCCCCTAGATTCACTTTTACATGTGTGGCTCACTTTCATTACTTATAAATTTGTACCAAACAATTAAGTTTAGAAATGAAACCATTCTTTTGAAACCATCCCCACATAACAAACGGGCCCTAAATTTTGTATAGCATTTTATAGTAAAATAAAAGTAACATGGGAACAATGAGGCGAAATGAAAGGCACGAAGAGAAAGAAGTCCCATTTGTCAAATGATAGATACTCAAAAACCACTTAGACTACCCTTATCCGTTACTAGAAAACACATTCACTCAACAATGCCACATCAGCTTTCTCTCTAACTTTTCACTCAAACTCCCACTCACCATTCATCCTTATCAATCTCACCACACTCAACATTCAAACTATTTTTTTATTTATTAAAAATTAAAACTTTTATTCATAAACTAAAAACATTACATTTAGAATAAAATACAAAAAAAACATAAATTAAACATTACAATAAAGATGTTTGATCAAATCGTGACGGAGGTCTTGATGCGCTTGTGACGATTTGATGTGTCTCATAACTATATGCCTTTGTTCTTCGGAGCGTGTGAGGTCGTAAGGTTGATGTGCTTCCTCCGGATACCAGTTGGGTGAGATTGCCCTCCCTATGTCTTTTATAATCATATTATGTAATATGATGCATGTACACATCATATTTCTTTTTTTTTTCTTTAGTAAACGGTCGTGCCGGATTTGCTAATATGGCCCATTTCTTCTTTAGAACACCAAATGCCCGTTTCACATCTTTTCTTGCCGCTTCTTGCATTCGCTTATACCGTATTCGCGTGTGGTCATCATCGGCCACATTTGAAATCATCTTAGTAAATGTCGCCCATTCTGGATATATTCCATCAACAAGATAATATCCCCACGGGTAAGTTACGCCGTTAGCCACAAACGAAATCTCTGGTGCTTTTCCTTCTTTGAGATCGTTGAATAAAGGGGATTGATGTATAACGTTGATGTCGTTTTTCGACCCAGAAACATCAAAGAAAGCGTGCCATATCCTAGGGGTGAGCAAAATAAACCGAAAAAACCGAAACTGAACCGAAAACCGAAAAAACCGAATTGAAAAAACCGACCGAAACTATAATTCGATGGTTCGGTTTTTACTTTTTTAGAAACCAAAAAATGCGGTTCGGTTTTGGTTTTCGTCCAAAAACCAAACCGCGAAAACCGAACCGAACCGGTTTTGTTATATAATAATATCTAATTAATATAATATAATTAAGTAAGTAAATAAATTAAATTTATAAATTCATATTCATTTTGTGAGTGGATTTATAATATATTTATCTTAACATTTTTTTTATATTGTGTTTGTCGTGCCGCGTGTTTTTTGTGAATATATCAATAAGTATTTGATAATGATTATACTACGTGTATGTTCACTTGTATGTGTATTTCTCATTTATATGTTTGTAATTGTAGAATTATGCAATAAACATTATTATGCTTAAATTGAAAAAAAGTAAAGAATAATAACTAATTTTGTACGTAAAACAAGTTTGTTGGTATAATTCGACCATACCCAAATATTAACGGTTAGAAACCGGAAACAACCAAAAAATCGAACCGGAACCGATAACGAACCGAAAAAACCAAACCGCCAAAAACCGAACGGTTTCGGTTTTAGGTTTTACAAAAACCGAACATTGTGGTTCGGTTTTGGTTTTAGCCAAAAACCGACCCAAACCGAACCGTGCACACCCTGGTATATCCATAAGTCTTGTGACGCAACAGCTTCCAGCAGAATGAATGGATTCGCACCATGATCACATCTACAATATTGTGCTTTATATGCGTTCGGACAACCAAACCACGGACAATCTGAACAATCAAGGCTTCCTAGCATTCTCGGAAACCCGTGCTTTTGCTCCAAAAATTTCCATAACAGACTTACAAAAAATTTCAAGAGATAGACGAGAAGTTGCTTCGCCCATCTACAAATATTCATCAAGGGCGTCAAGAACGGTACTGCATACTAATTAATGAATTACGGGGGTGCACTTCAACAAAGAGGAAATGCTTGGTCTTCCGGTACAGTCCATCTTCTCACGAAAGTATTCACAATGAAGAGTTCCTTCTTCAACTATACATGTGAATAATCTACTCATTCGGAACCTCTCCACGAAAGTATCATCAGGAAACATCAGATACTCACTAAAATAGGCTTGGACTAAACGATCATGAGCACTTATATGATCTCGATTTGTGTTGGTTCTCTTTTGTCATTTTGGTTGTGGTAGGCAAATTGAAAACGACAATGCTCTGCTAAAAAAATTCATGTCATGACGAATAATTTCTTCTTCTTCCGCATATAATCGTCAATGTCTGGGAGCATTATTGATTCGGAATTCATATCCATAATAAGGTTTGTTTGCGTTTTGTGAGATTAAGTTTAAAGTTGTGTAAGGAATGAGGATTAGAGAGTATAATGTAAAGTTGTGTTTAAAAATGTTGAAGTTTAAAGATTTTTTTTTAACACATTCTATCCACTGCAAATGGGGGCCCTACATTTTTCACATATACCGAAATGTGACTCACTCACCATTGTGTGTTTGATTTTGCATTATTGGCCTGTGAATGGATTTGGTAGTAGTGGTATCATGCGTGAGTTGGCATTCTCACAGCCACTCACGATGCCCAATACGGGTAGTCTTATTTCATATGGTATCAAGTTTTGGAAATGAATTATGAGAATTGATACTTACACCATATCTTTTGATGCATGCACCACAATTTGTGCATTACAGTTTATACCGTACAATACTGTAATGCACAAATTGTGCTGCATGCATAAAAAATGTGGTGTGAGTATCACCCCCATGATTTATGATTTTGAATTCAAGACCTCGTACCAAACAATTATATTATATTAGCACTATAACCATTACATTTAATTCCATAACCCCACAACAAATGGGCCCTAATTTTATTAAAACATGTGATCTTATTAAATATAATTTAAATTTTAATGTAATAATGTTCGTATATAGTCTTAAAAACACGTGTGAATATGAAAAAGTGTGATTTTTTTCCGCACTCCGCTGCGAGAAGAGGGGTTTAGATTTAATTAAGGAACTCTCAAATAGTTTTTACAACTTTTCATAGACAATTTTTGCAACATAATTAAACTGGAGGGATATTTGTGTAACTTTTGTTACACACAAATCTTTATATTTAACACATAAATTGTTTTTGTAATCGAATCTTAATGTTAGGGACCTTTTTTGCAAAATTTCAAAGAGTGTTTTTGCAAAGAAAATAAAAGATAGGGACCATTTTATCAAAAACCAAACCGCTAGAACCATTTTGCTATTTTCAGAATGTTCAAAGACTTTTTTTTCAATTGTTCAAAGATTGTCTTCGCAAAGTAAAATAAAACACATGGGCCATTTTGTCTAAAATCAAAACATAGGGTCAATTTTTATATTCTTCAAAAGTGTTTACGATGAAGTGTATAATTTATGAGAAATGTGAATATTTAAAAGACTAAATTGCATAAATCGTCCCTAAAGTTTGGTAAAATTGCATTTTCGTTCCAAACGTTACGAAAGTGCAAAGATCGTCCTTGTGGGAAACCTTTGGGGCATGTATCATCCCTGGCTTCAAACGGCGTTAAGTGGATTCCATTACAAGTTACACGTTAACCCTTTTGGACAACGATCGTTGCATCATTCATTCTCTAAACTAACAGCCGTTTATAATTTAAATAATTTCGGTTTATTTAAAGTTTTTTCGATTTTTTAAATACTTTTTATACTTTTTATATAAATTTTTGTATATGTTATTATAAACGTTTTTATATATGGTTTTATATGCATTTTGTTATACTTTCTTATATACATTTTTATATACGTTTTTATACACGTTCTCATATATTTTTTATCCACTTTTATATACGTTTATGTATGCTTCAATTTTGTTAGTAGTTAATTCTAGCAACAATCTACTTTTTTAAATTATCATGTTCCGAGCCAATTTATCTTTCTATAGTTTACCTTTCACGTATGGATAAATGAATACAAATAATTAAAACAAAAAACATAATAAATAAAAATATCACAATTATACTAAACTTACTTTAATTTGAAACTTGGTTAACAATAAAATCAGTATTTATTTGATAATTCATTTCATCAACTATGATCTAACACAATAATAAAAAAGAAGTTGTAATATGATACTACCTCCGTCCCATATTGACTGTCATGTTTGACATTTTTAAGTCTTTCTTTGTCAACTTTGACTTTAAATATTTTTGTTTGTGCTATATAATACTTGATGAAAGTTATATCAATGAAAATACATTTAAACCCCCATTCTATTCATATATTTTGCATCAAGTATTTTATAACACAAATAAAAATATTTAAGGTCAAAGTTGAAAAAAAAATGACTTTGAATAGTCAAACTGGACAGTTAATATGGGACGGAGGGAGTATGTTATATAGAAGGTGTTTATAAATGATTTTTCTAAGAAAAATATTAATATTTATTTTTTAATAAGGAAAAGAAAAAAAATGTCCTCTTTTCTTTTATTTTGTTGAGAGGTTTTGGGTAGTGTGAATCGAATAGAAAAGTTCAATGTAGATCTAATATTTTCTAAAGATGCAATGAACCAATCATGGCCATCCAATGTTTGATAAAAAAAAAAAAAAAAAAAAAAAAAAAAAAGTGAATTTCATGTATCCCTTTAAAACACAACTAATTTTGTATATACCCAACTAAACTAATAAATTTCATATATACCCAAAAATACATTTCAAATTTCATATTTCCCCAATTTTACTTATTTTATTAAAACTAATATTTATTAAGACTATTTTGCCCTTCATATAAAACTAAACTAAATTACTTATTAGCTAACAAAAAAAAATCCACATGGTGCTGTACACAGACAAAAATGCAAGATGCTTCCATTTTAACCAATTGGTGTGACATACTTACTTGCAGTTACATCAATATATGAACATTTATATACATCGAAATAGAACAACAAAGTTTCTGGTATACAATGACAATATCAATAGCATATAATTATACTATATTACATTTATCAGGATCCTTAGCTACAGTTCCTCTTTTGCTACAGTTGATATCGACAGTGTCGGGTTGGCCCGCTCCATTTAGCTAACACGCCCATTCTATTCATCTCTACTCACATTCTCCCATTTCATCTTAGATCCACCTGGGTATTTTTACGGGGAAAAACCCCCGCGTTCCTTGATCAACCTAAACACCTTTGCGTGTTAGTATGCTGGTTGGTGAGATGGGTACAGTGATATGTACTATGGAAACAATATTTTTTATCCAATTTGTGGATCTCCGTTGGCCACATGGTCTTTGCTACATCGGTGGCTTTCTTTTGGTCCATATATTTTTGGTGTTTGGTGAATCTGAAGATAAGGCTACGAATTTCATATCTTAATTATGGAAAACCCTAATTTCATATTTTCTGATTTGGGGGAAACAATTGAAGGTTTGATCTTTTTCCTTTTTTTTAGGGCTTATTTTACTATGTCTTTATGGTGGTTATGGTATTATGTGTTTAGCAAACCCTAATTTCATATTATCTGATTTGGGGGAAACAATTGAAGGTTTGATTTTTTTCCTTTTCTTTAGGGCTTATTTTACTATGTTTTTATGGTGGTTATGGTATTGCCTGTTTAGTTTTGGTTCTGGGTTATTTTAGTTTTAGTTAGGGTTTGTTGTTTCTGCTTGCCATGTCTTAGATAAGGGTTACGTATGGTCATTATTAATGATCGAAAAATCTGAGTTGTGTCTTTTAGGTTAGCAAAGATTGATATGGCGAGCTGTCTTTTGTGTTTACCTTTTATTGTTTTGGGAACATTGGATACTGCCTGTGATGTTTTCCCTTCGCTTTCTTGCTACTTTTGTTGTACCGAGTGTTTAAGGTTTTTTAAAAGTATAAATTTTCTGTGTCAGTTTATTGATCATGCAATTACGGTATGCTTTCATAGTTTGTGCTGATTTAGTCAATGTAAAAAAAAAAAAAAAAAAAAAAAAAAAAAAGAAACTCTCTATCTTGGTTGGGTTGGATGTCATGCCTTATGGTTAGCCACTTTCTGCTGGTTAGATTTCCATTAAACAGTGTACGTTCTAAAAATATTTTGCGGGTTTGCAATTCTTTCGGGTCTTGCTGTTGCGGAGTAGTTTACTGAGGTTGCACCAGTTTTAAGCAACGTTGCTAGCAAATCACGCTTTTTTGGCATGCTTAACTTCGCGCGGCCAACATGTTTTTGCGTGTCGGTTACCTTTGCCAAAAAACATGGTTTGGCTCGGTGACCATTTGGTTGCAGCCATGCTGTTTTTTAGTGCAACCACCATTTGGATAAACAAAGCTGAACCGCTGTGAGCAGGGATGAATTCTACGGGTTTTTGTCATGGTTGCCGTTTTTTGTCATGCATGCGATGCTGAATGGCTGACGGTTGCAGCCCTTTTTTTAGGTTGTGATGAGTTGGGCTTTATTTGGTAAATGTGAGATGGCCCGTATCTTGGCAGGGTGACAGCCAGCTGTTGCAGCCATGGCGGGTGTATCCTCTTTGCTTGAATATTAGCCCATCTGAGCCATGTGTCCAGCAAAATTCTCACTTTTGCCATCCTTAGCTTCGTTGGTCGACATGATTTTGCCTGTGGGTTGCCTTTGCTGAAAAACATGGTTTGGCAGGGTAACCATTTAGTTGCAGCCATGCTGTTTTTTAGTGCAACCACCGTTTCGATAAACAAAGCTGAGCTGCTGTGAGCAGGGATGAATTCTATGGTTTTTTTTCATGGTTGCAGTTTTTTGTCATTCGTGCGTTGGCGGTCATTTATGCGTGTTGTTGACAGCTGGCGCGTGTAGATTACAATGCCTCACAGAGATTCAGCCAAAAGTGATTGTATCAGTGGACTCTATGCAGCAATGAGTAAGTCTTCTTACCAGATAAACTATGAGTATACTATATATTATGTTTCGTGTTTTGCTTTGCATACATCTGCGCTCTATATTTAAGCTGCAAGCTCAAATGGCATACTTTTAAAAGTTTTAAGATTTAACTTTGTTGCTCATACATTAACAGTTAAGTTATTATAACAGGTTGCAGATTGCACTGCGATCGTGCCTAACCACTTATGGAGCTAGCCCACTAAGGATGTCAGTACACCATCCCCTTCAACTTCTCGATAAATGACAAAATCTCTTGTGCTCGCTTTTGCTTCTTCATCGCATTGTCCAGGAGCTCTGCAACTTCGCTTAAATCTTCGGTCTGCAACTTCTTGAGCTCTGAGATACTTTGAACAGAAGATTCAAACTGATATAAGAGTTCCAGCTCTCCGATCACATATTCCCGCTCTGCTACACGAGCTCTAATGTCCTGAACCTTTTTCAGCAGTTCTGCTTCATCCACCTTGGTTGTGCTCACCTCTCTTCCAAATTGAACAACCATCATATCCTTCACAAAGGTAGAGCCAGCGGTGGCAGCGAGGTCTTCGCAAAAAGGCATAGGTGTGTTCATGTTTATTTTTTCCTTCGCCTTTTTTTTATTTCAGAATTGGTTCAGATTTTCTTTTGTTTGTGTTTTTGAGATGGTATGTGCGTCTTTTAAAGAGGGAATTATGGGTTGGTTATTATTCCTATGATGTAATAGCACATGCCTTACTACACATTTTGGTGCTATTATGGGTTATGGAGATTTTGGTGCTGATGAGGGTGCAGAATATCTTTGGGAAGAATTAGAAATTCCAGGTATTAAAGAGTCGGTCACCTCAAGTATATGTAATCGTTAGAAAGCTCGTAGTCGTAGTTATTTTAAGTTAAGTAGTATTTAATTAAGTAACACCGTGGAGGACGGACGGGTCTTTACCCACTGTATGCCTGATCCACAGCCCGATGTGTGGCGATTTATGTAAGACTATAAATACTCTCTACCTTCCAAGGTAGAGAGTTGGAGCTCATAATAATATCTTTCACTTTCTCTCACTAAGTTCCCTAAACCTCTAACTTTCTCTCTCTAGAATTCCATCTATATGCTACTTTGTGTTATGGTTTGATGTGTATGTGAAAAGTTATATCTTACAGTTAGAAACCGGAAACAACCAAAAAATCGAACCGGAACCGATAACGAACCGAAAAAACCGAACAGCCAAAAACCGAACGGTTTCGGTTTTAGGTTTTACAAAAACCGAACATTGTGGTTCGGTTTTGGTTTTAGCCAAAAACCGACCCAAACCGAACCGTGCACACCCTGGTATATCCATAAGTCTTGTGACGCAACAGCTTCCAGCAGAATGAATGGATTCGCACCATGATCACATCTACAATATTGTGCTTTATATGCGTTCTGACAACCAAACCACGGACAATCTGAACAATCAAGGCTTCCTAGCATTCTCGGAAACCCGTGCTTTTACTCCAAAAATTTCCATAACAGACTTAAAAAAAATTTCAAGAGATAGACGAGAAGTTGCTTCGCCCATCTACAAATATTCATCAAGGGCGTCAAGAACGGTACTGCATACCAATTAATGAATTACGGGGGTGCACTTCAACAAAGAGGAAATGCTTGGTCTTCCGGTACAGTCCATCTTCTCACGAAAGTATTCACAATGAAGAGTTCCTTCTTCAACTATACATGTGAATAATCTACTCATTCGGAACCTCTCCACGAAAGTATCATCAGGAAACATCAGATACTCACTAAAATAGGCTTGGACTAAACGATCATGAGCACTTATATGATCTCGATTTGTGTTGGTTCTCTTTTGTCATTTTGGTTGTGGTAGGCAAATTGAAAACGACAATGCTCTGCTAAAAAAATTCATGTCATGACGATTCTTCTTCCGCATATAATCGTCAATGTCTGGGAGCATTATTGATTCGGAATTCATATCCATAATAAGGTTTGTTTGCGTTTTGTGAGATTAAGTTTAAAGTTGTGTAAGGAATGAGGAGTAGAGAGTATAATGTAAAGTTGTGTTTAAAAATGTTGAAGTTTAAAGATTTTTTTTAACACATTCTATCCACTGCAAATGGGGGCCCTACATTTTTTACATATACCGAAATGTGACTCACTCACCATTGTGTGTTTGATTTTGCATTATTGGCCTGTGAATGGATTTGGTAGTAGTGGTATCATGCGTGAGTTGGCATTCTCACAGCCACTCACGATGCCCAATACGGGTAGTCTTATTTCATATGGTATCAAGTTTTGGAAATGAATTATGAGAATTGATACTTACACCATATCTTTTGATGCATGCACCACAATTTGTGCATTACAGTTTATACCGTACAATACTGTAATGCACAAATTGTGCTGCATGCATAAAAAATGTGGTGTGAGTATCACCCCCATGATTTATGATTTTGAATTCAAGACCTCGTACCAAACAATTATATTATATTAGCACTAAAACCATTACATTTAATTCCATAACCCCACAACAAATGGGCCCTAATTTTATTAAAACATGTGATCTTATTAAATATAATTTAAATTTTAATGTAATAATGTTCGTATATAGTCTTAAAAACACGTGTGAATATGAAAAAGTGTGATTTTTTTCCGCACTCCGCTACGAGAAGAGGGGTTTAGATTTAATTAAGGAACTCTCAAATAGTTTTTACAACTTTTCATAGACAATTTTTGCAACATAATTAAACTGGAGGGATATTTGTGTAACTTTTGTTACACACAAATCTTTATATTTAACACATAAATTGTTTTTGTAATCGAATCTTAATGTTAGGGACCTTTTTTGCAAAATTTCAAAGAGTGTTTTTGCAAAGAAAACAAAAGATAGGGACCATTTTATCAAAAACCAAACCGCTAGAACCATTTTGCTATTTTCAGAATGTTCAAAGACTTTTTTTTCAATTGTTCAAAGATTGTCTTCGCAAAGTAAAATAAAACACATGGGCCATTTTGTCTAAAATCAAAACATAGGGTCAATTTTTATATTCTTCAAAAGTGTTTACGATGAAGTGTATAATTTATGAGAAATGTGAATATTTAAAAGACTAAATTGCATAAATCGTCCCTAAAGTTTGGTAAAATTGCATTTTCGTTCCAAACGTTACGAAAGTGCAAAGATCGTCCTTGTGGGAAACCTTTGGGGCATGTATCATCCCTGGCTTCAAACGGCGTTAAGTGGATTCCATTACAAGTTACACGTTAACCCTTTTGGACAACGATCGTTGCATCATTCATTCTCTAAACTAACAGCCGTTTATAATTTAAATAATTTCGGTTTATTTAAAGTTTTTTCGATTTTTTAAATACTTTTTATACTTTTTATATAAATTTTTGTATATGTTATTATAAACGTTTTTATATATGGTTTTATATGCATTTTGTTATACTTTCTTATATACATTTTTATATACGTTTTTATACACGTTCTCATATATTTTTTATCCACTTTTATATACGTTTATGTATGCTTCAATTTTGTTAGTAGTTAATTCTAGCAACAATCTACTTTTTTAAAGTATCATGTTCCGAGCCAATTTATCTTTCTATAGTTTACCTTTCACGTATGGATAAATGAATACAAATAATTAAAACAAAAAACATAATAAATAAAAATATCACAATTATACTAAACTTACTTTAATTTGAAACTTGGTTAACAATAAAATCAGTATTTATTTGATAATTCATTTCATCAACTATGATCTAACACAATAATAAAAAAGAAGTTGTAATATGATATGTTATATAAAAGGTGTTTATAAATGATTTTTCTAAGAAAAATATTAATATTTATTTTTTAATAAGGAAAAGAAAAAAAATGTCCTCTTTTCTTTTATTTTGTTGAGAGGTTTTGGGTAGTGTGAATCGAATAGAAAAGTTCAATGTAGATCTAGTATGTTCTAAAGATGCAATGAACCAATCATGGCCATCCAATGTTTGATAAAAAAAAAAAAAAAAAAAAAAAAAAAAAAAAAAAAAAAAAGTGAATTTCATATATCCTTTTAAAACACAACTAATTTTGTATATACCCAACTAAACTAATAAATTTCATATATACCCAAAAATACATTTCAAATTTCATATTTCCCCAATTTTACTTATTTTATTAAAACTAATATTTATTAAGACTATTTTGCCCTTCATATAAAACTAAACTAAATTACTTATTAGCTAACAAAAAAAAAATCCACATGGTGCTGTACACAGACAAAAATGCAAGATGCTTCCATTTTAACCAATTGGTGTGACATACTTACTTGCAGTTACATCAATATATGAACATTTATATACATCGAAATAGAACAACAAAGTTTCTGGTATACAATGACAATATCAATAGCATATAATTATACTATATTACATTTATCAGGATCCTTAGCTACAGTTCCTCTTTTGCTACAGTTGATATCGACAGTGTCGGGTTGGCCCGCTCCATTTAGCTAACACGCCCATTCTATTCATCTCTACTCACATTCTCCCATTTCATCTTAGATCCACCTTGGTATTTTTACGGGGAAAAACCCCCGCGTTCCTTGATCAACCTAAACACCTTTGCGTGTTAGTATGCTGGTTGGTGAGATAGGTACAGTGATATGTACTATGAAAACAATATTTTTTATCCAATTTGTGGATCTCCGTTGGCCACATGGTCTTTGCTACATCGGTGGCTTTCTTTGGGTCCATATATTTTTTGTGTTTGGTGAATCTGAAGATAAGGCTACGAATTTCATATCTTAATTATGGAAAACCCTAATTTCATATTTTCTGATTTGGGGGAAACAATTGAAGGTTTGATCTTTTTCCTTTTTTTTAGGGCTTATTTTACTATGTCTTTATGGTGGTTATGGTATTATGTGTTTAGCAAACCCTAATTTCATATTATCTGATTTGGGGGAAACAATTGAAGGTTTGATTTTTTTCCTTTTCTTTAGGGCTTATTTTACTATGTTTTTATGGTGGTTATGGTATTGCCTGTTTAGTTTTGGTTCTGGGTTATTTTAGTTTTAGTTAGGGTTTGTTGTTTCTGCTTGCCATGTCTTAGATAAGGGTTACGTATGGTCATTATTAATGATCGAAAAATCTGAGTTGTGTCTTTTAGGTTAGCAAAGATTGATATGGCGAGCTGTCTTTTGTGTTTACCTTTTATTGTTTTGGGAACATTGGATACTGCCTGTGATGTTTTCCCTTCGCTTTCTTGCTACTTTTGTTGTACCGAGTGTTTAAGGTTTTTTAAAAGTATAAATTTTCTGTGTCAGTTTATTGATCATGCAATTACGGTCTGCTTTCATAGTTTGTGCTGATTTAGTCAATGTAAAAAAAAAAAAAAAAAAAAAAAAAAAAAAAAAAAAAAAAAAAAAAAACTCTCTATCTTGGTTGGGTTGGATGTCATGCCTTATGGTTAGCCACTTTCTGCTGGTTAGATTTCCATTAAACAGTGTACGTTCTAAAAATATTTTGCGGGTTTGCAATTCTTTCAGGTCTTGCTGTTGCGGAGTAGTTTACTGAGGTTGCACCAGTTTTAAGCAACGTTGCTAGCAAATCACGCTTTTTTGGCATGCTTAACTTCGCGCGGCCAACATGTTTTTGCGTGTCGGTTACCTTTGCCAAAAAACATGGTTTGGCTCGGTGACCATTTGGTTGCAGCCATGCTGTTTTTTAGTGCAACCACCATTTGGATAAACAAAGCTGAACCGCTGTGAGCAGGGATGAATTCTACGGGTTTTTGTCATGGTTGCCGTTTTTTGTCATGCATGCGATGCTGAATGGCTGACGGTTGCAGCCCTTTTTTTAGGTTGTGATGAGTTGGGCTTTATTTGGTAAATGTGAGATGGCCCGTATCTTGGCAGGGTGACAGCCAGCTGTTGCAGCCATGGCGGGTGTATCCTCTTTGCTTGAATATTAGCCCATCTGAGCCATGTGTCCAGCAAAATTCTCACTTTTGCCATCCTTAGCTTCGTTGGTCGACATGATTTTGCCTGTGGGTTGCCTTTGCTGAAAAACATGGTTTGGCAGGGTAACCATTTAGTTGCAGCCATGCTGTTTTTTAGTGCAACCACCGTTTCGATAAACAAAGCTGAGCTGCTGTGAGCAGGGATGAATTCTATGGTTTTTTGTCATGGTTGCAGTTTTTTGTCATTCGTGCGTTGGTGAATGGCTGACGGTTGCAGCCCTTTTTTTAGGATGTGATGAATTGGGCTTTACTTGGTAAATGTGAGATGGCCCGTATCTTGGCAAGGTAGCAGGCAGCTGTTGCAGCTGTTGCAGCCATGGCGGGTGTATCCTCTTTGCTTGAATATTCGCCCAGTTGAGCCATGTGTCCAGCAAAATCCTCGCGCGTGGCTGAAAAAGCGATCCCGATAAATGTAATAGTGTATAATATACAGGTCGCCTGTGGCGTCTCATGAGATTTACGATGCAATAATGATGGGTCACCCATATCCACATTGTGGCTGCAGCCATGACAAGCTGATGATGACGCTGCGATGTTCATATGATTTTTCATTACATGTCTGAGCTTATGTTTGGATCATCATATTGTCGAATAATTTTCTGGAAATATACCTGGCTGGATCTAAAAGGTATGAGCATAATGGAAATTATGTTCTGCACTTTTGTTTCTGCCAGCTGCCCTTTTGCACTCGCGTTTGTTAAACATGATTTTCTTAAACTTTCATTTCATTCTTGCAGGTTACAGGTGCAGGGGACTCTCCCATGAATGTTGGTTTCTGTGGTTACAGTTTTTGTCATTCATGCAATGGCGAATGGTTGACGGTTGTGTTCCTTTTTTTAGGCTGTCATGAATTGGGCTTTATTTGGTGAATGTGAGATGCCCCGTATCTTGGCAGGGTGACAGGTAACTGCTGCAGCCATGGCGGGTGTATCGTCTTTGCTTTAGTATTCGCCCATCTGAGCCGTGCGTCTACCAAAATTCTCACACGTGGCTGAAAAAGCGAACCCAGCAAATGTAAAAGTATATGATATACAAATAGCGTGTGGCGTGTCATGAGATTAATGACGCAATTATGATGGGTTTCTACGTTGAACTGGTCTGTTTGGCGTGCTTTAGCGCCCCATGTCTGTTAGCACGACACCCATATTCACATTGCGGTTGCAGCCATGACAGGCTGCTGATGCCGCTGCGATCAAATGATGTTCATGTTGTGAAATCTATCAGTGTATTGTAAGGTCATAACGCTGGTAATCATGCTTTCTAAGATGAAACGGAGATATGTGAGCAGCGATGAATATAACTGGCGGGTTAACAAGATGTCCTTCCACTCAAAAGGCCGCCTAAAAGAGTCGACGTATTTTTTTGGCTGTGTCTGAAGTATGCCGATGATGATGGTTTCCTGCATTTGTGTGTTTAGTGAGCGCGCTTAAGAGACTTCCATGTTTTTGCGAGGCACCCTAATCCAAACTGTGGTTGCAGCCATACTGAGTATCTGATGCCGCCACTAGATTCGCAGGTCTGAGGCGAATGAGCAGGTTAACTAAATGGAACCCCGATAAAAAAACACGTGAAAAAAGACCACACATTTGTACACTGTTGCTATCAACTGTCGCATTGTACTGCAGCTAAGGATCCTAATAAATCAACTTTGGTTATACACTATTTCATCTTACGTTTCAAAACTGAACATTTAGTTTCTCACAATTGAGGTGTGGCCTTGCACTTCACTATAACCATTGCAGTGTTTTTTGATGTATGATTGTGCATCCTAATTTTGGGGTTTCTTATTACTATCACACTTCCTTAAGCACCCATATGTGTATTGTTGCAGGTTTTCCAGCCTCTACCGCATAAGCCTGGTAGAAAAGGCATTATTGAACAACCAATGAGTGATGCGACAATGGAAAGTTACTGTCCCTCTTCTCTTTTCAAACTCACCTTCTAAAATTTGACTAGGATGTTTGTCTTTTACATAAAACTTTCAAGTTGCCAAAGCACATCTTGACTGATACATATAAATATTGGGCGGTCATTTATGCGTGTTGTTGACAGCTGGCGCGTGTAGATTACAATGCCTCACAGAGATTCAGCCAAAAGTGATTGTATCAGTGGACTCTATGCAGCAATGAGTAAGTCTTCTTACCAGATAAACTATGAGTATACTATATTCTATGTTTCGTGTTTTGCTTTGCATTCATCTGCGCTCTATATTTAAGCTGCAAGCTCAAATGGCATACTTTTAAAAGTTTTAAGATTTAACTTTGTTGCTCATACATTAACAGTTAAGTTATTATAACAGGTTGCAGATTGCACTGCGACCGTGCCTAACCACTTATGGAGCTAGCCCACTAAGGATGTCAGTACACCATCCCCTTCAACTTCTCGATAAATGACAAAATCTCTTGTGCTCGCTTTTGCTTCTTCGTCGCATTGTCCAGGAGCTCTGCAACTTCGCTTAAATCTTCGGTCTGCAACTTCTTGAGCTCTGAGATACTTTGAACAGAAGATTCAAACTGATATAAGAGTTCCAGCTCTCCGATCACATATTCCCGCTCTGCTACACGAGCTCTAATGTCCTGAACCTTTTTCAGCAGTTCTGCTTCATCCACCTTGGTTGTGCTCACCTCTCTTCCAAATTGAACAACCATCATATCCTTCACAAAGGTAGAGCCAGCGGTGGCAGCGAGGTCTTCGCAAAAAGGCATAGGTGTGTTCATGTTTATTTTTTCCTTCGCCTTTTTTTTATTTCAGAATTGGTTCAGATTTTCTTTTGTTTGTGTTTTTGAGATGGTATGTGCGTCTTTTAAAGAGGGAATTATGGGTTGGTTATTATTCCTATGATGTAATAGCACATGCCTTACTACACATTTGATTTGACTGCCACTATATAGCCTGCAAATGCAGTGAGAAGTGATCAGGACTTTTGACTACTTATAAACAGGCATTCCTTAGGCATCTTTTGCCATGCCTATTGTTTTTTCACATGCAAACTCTGAAAACGAAGGAGTCACATCTTTTGAAAAAAAAGAGTGGCAAAAAAAAACAAATTAACCAAAAAATATATTTTTGCATATAAAATAGCGAGCCCAAAAAAAAGAGAAAAAAAAAATTAGGACAAAATGGTGAAAACTAAAAACATAAAGGTTAGAAAATTAAACCATTGTAGCCAGGGAATAAAAAATGATATAACTTAAATGCACAACGCTCAAACAGGTTAAGATAATTTCTTTGCCTGCAATCCAGCTTTGTTTATTGAATGGCACATCAAACATAGGATCGTTTGTCAAATTTATAGATCATCCTAGATCTGGCATGCCATTCAATCAACAAACCTGCAGTGCAAATAGACAAACAGCCTACAGTTGGTCCGTTGATATGCGTCGTTACATGACACCTTTCACATATCCATATATATTGCGTGATATGAGTGACAATTTATACTCCCTTTTTTGTCGCAGGAGGATGGTCAAAGCAGAAAAAATAATGCCGTTCTCAGAAATATGTATTTGATCACCTGTTTAGCATAGTAAGTCGCTTCTCATGTATACCATTATCCTAGAATCTGCAAAACTGATAATTGTTAGCTGTTTATCGCTATGTGATTCTCTTATCAGCCTGCATTAAGTTTGTTGCACTATTTTTTTTCCTTAATTCAGAAAGCCACTATCCGCCGTGCTATGAATGCCGATGAGTACTCACCAATCAAGGTGGCTCACATTGGTTCTGTACCTCAGGCTGTTAAGATTTTTTCAGCTAACCGAAGATGCTCACATTGGGATGCCTCTTACACATGCTCCGCCTTATCACATAGCAAGGTGTTTGACTGCTGAGGTGAGTAATCTGTCTTCAAGATGTGTTCATACCAAGGACCACGGTTAATAATCATGTTATAATGACTCTTTTTGGTGTTTATTTATGACCAGCAGCCATCAAATTTTAGTATGATTTATTTTTCCACTCAATCTTTATTTAAAGAACCGAACATTTTCTAAGTTTTGAAAGATGGTAAATACTTTTACTGGCGAACTATGATACACATGCACAAGTTACAGATTCTTTTGTTCTCAACACATTATCCAAATAAAACACAGGTGACCCAACTATATCATTGCTTTTCTCCATTACACATGCATCAACAAAATTCTTAAGCCACAAATAGGCGCAACTTTTCCAAATAAAACACAGTTGGCTGAGCCATATAAGTACTTTTCTCCACCACATAAGAAAACACACACCTCCAAAATTGTTGCAGCACAAACAAATGTAACTTTTATTCATACTCAACATAAGTTACAACCATACAACAAAAGATTAACAACCCCCTGTTAATCTAAAACATAACACCATACCATAAAACATAAAGACCATGAAACAAGCATCACAGACACACAAAGGATGCTACCCTAATCATACATCTCCATTGTAAACACATGGCGCCTTTTCTCGATGCGCACTTCCCTAGCCAGATCAAGGACCTGAATCAGTGCAGCAAGAATCTGGTGGTCCCTGTCCTATGCCTCCTCCAAGCATTCGACAACATCACTCGCACTCATCACTACTCAACCAGCGCCCCTCCTCCAACAACTCAGTCCTGGTCCCAAGTCGACGGCGAACATCATCGTATTTCTCTCCAAGAAGCATGATGAACCCCTCAGTTTCACCTGACTCCTGTAAAAACAGGAACTTAAAGGCATTGTGGACTTCATTGGAGCTACATGTTTCTTTTAGTTGATTCAAGTAAGGGGTGTAGGCCATTTTCTTGACAAATTTTTTAAAAAACTCAGAAGGTCCAAAGGTGGCTATGTGAAGCCACAAAAAGAACACCTTATATAGGCAGATAGATAAACTGTAGCAGTAACTTAGTGTAACCAAACTGGTACACTATACCATTACTTATCATTCCAATGAAATAGTGCCAAGCAACCCAACACAGGACTTAGGTTAAGCCAAAAACATCTTTAAACACTTCATGAACCAACCACTAATCTAAGATTTCCCACCAAACATTGGGTCAGTGCACAATAACCTAAAAGAAATTGCAACATGAGTTTCAGCAATGAAAATGGTTGCTCTCTTTCATTTCAATCTTTATATCCAAAGCACGCATCCTAACTTCTATTTTTTCATTTTATGTGTAGAAATCGCCTGCATTTGAAGCAGCCATTCAGCCTCAGAAGGCGCTGATCTTCCTATGCAGTGGAAAGCCTGCTTTCCGGTAAACAACTTTGCGTTGCATTCTAAAAAATAAGACGGCAGGAAGCTCTAAACTTCTTGCATTTCCAGTTGGGTGCTATGGTGAGTCCCTTTTATGTATAACCTGGTGACGCTGTTGTCATTAATCACCAGATGCATTTTTATACTGCCTTTTGCTATATGGCTATAACCAGAATTCATGAAATTGTGTCATGATTGCTTACGTATTTCAATACATGTTTTGCTAATCACACCTATAATCTTTTGCATGTCATAACGAACGGCGTATGTTCTGCTGCATTAAGAATAAGGTTGGTTCTTTTTTGAATGGTACTTGATGCTTCATTTTTATAAGCCACTTACCTAAAATGAGCTTCTAAGAATAGTGTTGTCTATGTCGCAGCGCAGGAATTACTCTATCCCAGTTTCTCGCCATCACTTGACGAGTAAGTGGCATCATTTTACAAGTTAAATTGAACCAAAGCAGGGGGCGAGAGATATGCTAAAGTAGGCGCTGTTGCAATTTGCAGCACTAACAAATACGCAAGGTACTTACAAATTTATGCAACCATATTAATATTAGTGTTACACTTAGATTTGTGGCGTCTGAGTTAAACCATTATATTTGTAAAATCTGATTTACAAATCTAGATTTGTCTTCAGGTTTTGGTTGCTTTGCGTCGCAGCTTTATACACCAACTGGTAATCATCTAGGAAAGTCCAACATTGCTGACATTGCAATCCAGGTAATCACTACCAGCATTCACATGTGGTGGCTATTTTTTTAATAAAGTAAAAATCTAGACTTCACTGTTTTTTTATTGAGGTATAGGCTGCACAGCTGTGCATATTCCACTGTCAAAATATCCTGATGCAGAAAACTGAAATCTAAAATCTATGATCTCTGCTTTAGCCACATGGACAGACTATATACGGACTGCTTTAATCAATTATGCAGCTTTTGAAAGTTAGAAATTGGCTGCACATATTCCACTCATAAACCAGGTTTTCATTTAAAATTCCAGTTATAAAAAAGCATTCAACAACATCATTTGCAATTTAGTGTGGGCTTAGCTGTTGAGAAATGAAAACATTGTAATGGTTGGATGCTATTGTAATGGCTAAGCATTATTGTCATGCCACAATACTTACGGGGATGAAATAACATTATAATTTCTGCGACCAACATTTATATGTGGTGACTTTTTTTTTATGAAATCTAAAGCTTTGGTGCACTGCTTTTTCCTTCAAACATGACATGCACAGCTGTGCATATTCCATTATTAGTACCTGCTTATACAGAAAAATCAAATGAAACATGCATGTCCTGTACTTTAATGACATCAATAGTGTATGCATATGTATGCACTCCTTTAATCAGGTGTGCAACTTTTTAAACATGCATATTAGCTGCACATGTTTGAATCATAAAGCGCATTGTCATTTGAAATTCTATCTATAAAAGCAGCTCCAAAAAACATTGATTCGCCAAACAGTAATTTAAACAAACCACGGCATGGATTCTGGGAGAAAAAAAGGTTTTTATTTTTTATCTGAATCCTGATATAAGGCAAACGCAACATTACCAGATGCACTTACTGTTTCATTTTTAAATATGAAGCTACCAAGGACATTTCAACCGCTGAATCAACCCCACCAGCCGCATACTTGTCGATGGAATGGAGCAGCTACTTTCCACCCGGTTATTATGGTTCAGGATCTAAAAAGGAAGACATTAGGAAGATCAAGGCTGCAAAAAAAATGCTCAACGAAATGCTGATGTCGTGGCCGAAACTGCAAACCATAATAATTCAAAAGGAAAAAAGGACAACAAGTTTATTGCCACTCAAATCTGAATTCTCTTGGTTGTTTCTCGATGTCTTAGATGCCTTTAAATAAAACTATGACAAGAAACTACATATCATATTGTAACTGTAACTTCCAAATGTTGTTTTGCATATCGTTCCGGATGTGCTTTATCCAACTGTTGTTCCGTTTCGTGGGCTGCAAAACTGCACTTAGACATTGTGTTTTGTACAATGATTAGCAGCTCTGTTTATGCCTTTCTAGATGCAAGAGTTTGCACAAAAAACATTGTGCTCTTTAATGTGAAGCTGAAACACAGATTATGGCGCGGTTGCATATGAAAAGCCTCTTATTCTGTGGTACACGAGCCATACATATTTAATTGTTTCATAAAATGATTTTAAAACAACATTATAGATTCCTGCTTTTTGCCGCGCGAATTTGTGAAGAAAACACATACTATTGATCCAATCTTTCCAACCTTTTTTAGGGGTTCTAAACCCATTCAAAGACACTTTTAAATAACATGTTTTTGGGGTCATATGAACAGCTGACATTCAAGGGCCTGGCATTGTTATCTGTTAAATTAGCAGAGGGTTTAAGGGATGGGTAAAGCTTTAGGGTCAAGTAAATGGGGCTGGTGTGTTTAGGTGATGCCGTGAGCTTTGATCTTTCTTCCATAATGGTATCTTCCATTGTTGGAGTAACTGAAGAAGTAGAAAGTTCAAGGCTAATAATGATGGCGCGAAAAAAGAAATAAATTTTTAAATAATTTTTTTAAAAAGTGGAAATGGTGATTGGAACAGAAAGTCGTTACACCTTCACTCGGCTAAGAATGATTATATTTTATATAATGGTTCAAATTAAAAGAAATCGGTTCATAATGTTTTTTCTTCAGTAAAATTATACCTCTTAACATGAAAGGATGGGTAAGCACGATAAATGTTTTCAATGATATTTTAACTCTAAACCTACGAAAACACCCGCGGCAAAGCGCGGGCTCGAAACCTCGTACAGTACAAAACCAAACAAAGCAAACCAATAAAAACTAACAACCAAAAAACCAAAAAAGCAAAGGGACAAAAGCATGATCTAAAGCTTAGGATCATACTACTAAAAACTTGCTATAAAACAAAGCAAACCAAAGCACAAAATAGAAACATTGGCCCACATTTTGAGATGAAAATAAAAGCCATAAGAGCGCTAGGTGTCACGACAAGGCTTACCCTCTTCGTCGTGCCACCTCAGCGGCATATCAGCATCCCACTTTTCCACAACTAACCACAACAAACCCCTTCCTCACTCATAACAAACCTCAACCTCTTCATTTGGGGCCCACCACTACCACTTTATTTTTTTTATTCAATTTTCCAAATATATATCTTTTTTTTTTTTTTTTTTTTTTTTTTGAAAGTTAACTATTATTCACAACAAAACGGCACTCCCCGAAACAAGGAGGCCCATACAAACTACCCGATTACAAGATGTTAAAACAGTACCAATCTTTCCACTCAATCGAACAACGGTTAGACCTATTGCTATACCAAAGAAAGCTAAGAGACTTGATGTCTTGGATGATCTTCCGACTATCGATACTAGCGTTATCAAATCTGCCTTTGTTCCTCGCGATCCAAATGCACCAGCAAGTCGTGAAGATGATACCCTTCAGCACCTCTCCCTTTCTATTATTCAGCCCCGCCCCTTTGTGAATGTTAAAGATGTCGAGACAGGAAAACAGAAAAACCGGGGGTAACTTACACCACCGACCCACTCTATTCCAAACATCCATGGACACTGGGCACGAGCACAACAGGTGCTCCACATTTTCGTCTTCAGAATTGCAAAGGCTGCACACTAAAGAGGTGGGAGCACAGTTCCGAGCATTAAGTAAATCCATGGTGGGGATTCGATTCAAACCAACACGCCACATAAAAATATTACACTTTTTTGTAACCCATCTCGACCACTTAAAAACGAATCTGTTGCTATAATCAATGCCACTTCTGAGATATTCCTTGACTGACTTCACACTAAAACCTTTCGAACCTCTAGCAAGCCAACTCCATTTGTCATCAAAGGCTGTAAGAGTAAGCCCAACCAACAGCTCCCCAAGCGCTTTCTTTCCTCAGTTTCTAAAATAGAAATAGATCCTTCTAAATTATTCCATGGGCCCTCGAATCTACCCAAAACCGGATCAAATTTATCACTAACCAAACATCTTTTCCTCCTATCCTTTTTAAATAACAGGGGAAAAACATCCTTCAAAGGATTAATACTAAGCCAGGGATCAAGCCAAAAACGAATGTTATTACCATTACCCACTATACCTTTAAAAAGTTGATCGAGACCCACATCCGCAACTCTAACTTTGGAGATCAACTTAACTATATTAGACCAAACCCCAGACATAGTTTTACAGACCGGGAGAGACGACCAGCTTCTAGGGGAACCATGAATAGAATCCACCACACGCCTCCACAAACTATCGGTTTCATTCCTATATCGCCAAACCCACTTAGTAAGAAGAGCAATATTGACATCCTTAAGTTTACTCAACCCGAGCCCACCGTCTTTCACAGGAGACGCGACTTTGTCCCAATCAACCCAGTGAATTTTTCTAGACTCCGAAGAACCGCCCCACAAGAATTTTTTTATAATGCCTTCTAAACCCTCCAACACCTTAGCAGGAGCTTTAAACATGGACAAATAATAGGTAGGGAGGTTTTCCAAGACTGCTTTAATTAAAGTAATCCTCCCGCCAATAGAGAGACAAGACGCCTTCCACCGGGATAATCTAGCCTGGAAGATGTCGAAAATAAAGTCCCAATTTGCTATTTTGTTCATGTTACCCCCAACCCGAATACCGAGGTAGTCGAAGGGAGCAACACCCGACATACACGAAGTCATACTAGCCATATTCCTAACTTCAGCTTCCTCCACTCCCACCCCGAAGATTTGGGACTTCCTCATATTAATTTTAAGCCCAGAACAAATATAAAAACAACGAAGAATTTGGCTAACCTTCTTGATGTTCAAAACCGACCAATCACCCAAAAAGGTACAATCATCCGCATATAAGAGATGGGAGATAGACGGACCATTTTTAGGGAGGGAGATGCCTTCATAAGTCCCGTTCCTACCAGCCTTCCTCATCATACTGGAAAGAGCTTCCATGACAATAAGAAACAGGAAAGGGGAGATGGGGTCCCCCTGGCGCATTCCTTTGCAACACTGAAATTCGAACGTGGGGGAACCGTTTACAAGGACCGCTGATCTAGCCGATGAAAGAATGCCAAATATCCATTTACACCATAAATCTGGAAACCCCATCTGAGTCATCACCGACTTGAGAAAACCCCAATTAACGTTATCATAAGCTTTGTTAAAATCAACCTTGAAAATAAGGGTTTTCCGTTTGTGTTTTTTAGCCCACGAGATAATCTCGTTAAGAATCAGTGGCCCATCAAGGATGAGACGGTCACTCAAAAAAGTCGACTGATTAAACGAGATCAAAGGACTCAAGACCAGTTTAAGTCTATTAGCCAAAACTCTAGAAATCATTTTGCATAAAGCCCCCACCAATGTTATTGGTCTATACTCGTTAAGATTCACCGGATCCTTAACTTTGGGGATCAAAGTAATGAACGCGGCGTTGCACCCTCTACTCAGCCCCCTTCCATCGTAAAAGAACTCAAAGAGCTCAACAAAATCTTTTTCAAAGAAATCCCAAAAACGCTTAATATATTTAAAGGAAATACCATCAGGACCTGGCGCCCGGTCATCCCCACATTCAAAAGCAGCTTTTTTTATTTCTTCCTTGGTGAACCGCTTAGTCAAATCGTTAGCCGCTTCAACAGATAACTTTTTGTCGAACTCACAGACTAGATGAGGTCTCTCATTCCTCTCTTCGCTGAACTTGTCCTTGAAAAAATCAAAGATGTGTTTTTTTATCATCTTCGGTTTGGAAATCCAATCATCCCCCACTTTGAGACCGTGAATCACATTACTAACTCTTCTATTGTTGATCAAACCGTGAAAGAAACGGTTATTACCGTCACCATCAGCCGCCCATCTATTCCTGGAACGCTGTTTTAAGTCTTTCGTTTTACGGGCTTCAATATCATCCATCTTCCTAATACATTCGCTTCTAGCCCACTCCTCTTCCTCCGAAAGAACTTCCGACTCCATAACAAGATCAAGCTCTTCCAATTCTTTTCTACAAATCTCTACCTCCTCACTCTCTTTATGAATATAATCGTTTCTCCATTCTTTCAGTTTAAGGCGCAACCAGCTGAACTTCTTAATTAACTTCGTGTCAGGAGCGCCAGAAAATTCAAACTCTCTCAACGCTTTAGAAATAACCTCCAAACACTCAGGAATTTCCAACCAAGAGTTAAAAACCCGAAACGGCTTGGGCCCAAAGTTAATATCCAGAACTGACAAAAGAATCGGGTTATGGTCAGACAACAGCCTCGGACGGGCCCTAAGACACGCATTCGGCCATAAATCCATCACTCCCCTGCTCACTAGGCATCGGTCAATCTTACTAAACTTTTTACCCCTCTCGTCCTCCTTAAAAAAGGTGAATTTACCACCTTTCATAGGGTATTCCTGAAGATCCAAAGAGAAAATAAAATCATTAAAGTCGGATGCACAATTCTTTTTAAATTTGGAACCCTTTCTCTCCTCGCTAGACCTGACCACGTTGAAGTCTCCTAACAGAAGCCACAATCCGTTGTTACCCGAAATTAACGCTTTCAACTCCTCCCAAATTCTTTTCTTATCGCGCCTATGTTGGGGGGCATAGACGTTAACAATGGAGATCCGCTCCCCACTACCTTTCAAAATACCCGAGACTACCAGATAATTAACATGTTTAAAACAATCTATCTTCTTGAAAACAGAAGGATCCCAAACGCTAACTAAACCCCCCGACCTACCATTCGGGTTCATAACCTCAAAATCAAAATTCGACCTTCCCCAGTATCTTTTGATCTCCCTTTCTCCTACCTCACCACATTGAGTCTCCTGGACCGCTAGAAAAGAAACCTTATCTTTGCGCAAAATGTTATTGATCCACTTAGATTTCCTATCCCCTCCAAGCCCTCTAATATTTATGGACAAACAATTCATTGGAAAACGGGATTTTTACCTTCTTCCTCAATAACTCCTTTGACAATCTCTTGAGCAAGACCAAGATCCACTCCAACACTTCTACCCATCTCAATGGTCTCGTTGAGTTCACGATCAATATCAGTAGCTTTCTGATGGAGATCACCAGGAACCACATGACTGATGTCGAGAAAGGGGTCTTTCACCACTTGGATAAATGGAGAGGAATTAAGGTCAAGAGTATTTGTTGGAGTAGATAAAGGCTCTGAGTTACCTTCCACGTTCCCACCAGAGTACTGGTTGACCTCATTCTCGTTAATATTATCTTTTAGGCCCAAGAGAGCATCAAGGGAAAAGGGGTCAGATTCTCTGGGCCTTTTTCTTGGCCTGGGAGAAAGCCCAAAGTTAAGTTTATCCCACTCCATTTCCGAATTATTATTTCCTTGAGTATTTTTACCCACACGTGCCTCAGCCGAAAAAAGAAAAGAGTTCCTAGGCCCCACTTCTCTACTTTTGACATTTGAATTAACTTCTCTGGCCTCTTGCTCTACCCTTTTAAAACCTGCTTCTTCCCCATGCAACGTCTCCTCGTTTGCAACATTATTCCCATGCACATAATCTAATTCTTCTTCTCTCACCTCTCCATCTTCTAGCTCATTTGATTCTGCCGTCGACGGGATCGGACTATCAACCCCAACCCCAAAAGGAGGCAGACCTCCCTTAGTGACCATAGAACCACTAGGAGACCATTCAAAAGGTTTTTCTTTAATCCACACCTGATAATTTTTGTCTCTCAATATCAAAGTAACAACTTCTTTAATATCTCTGCCTTCTCCTGAAAGGATACCAATGCCTTCCATTGATCGATTATGGGGAACCACATCAGAAGTGGATTGAAAAATAACTTTCCCAAACTGACCACCAATCTTCTTAAAAGTAGAGTGGGAAGCTAAATGTATTGGAACCCCGTAGATTTCAACCCACGCGAGACGTTCAAATGGAAGAGATTGACCTCGCCAAACATCCACTTGATTGAACCAGCCTCCCCAAACATCCTTCATGGCCAAGAAACCCTTAACGTTTGACTTATCACCGCATAACAGTAACACCGAGAGCCCACCCAGGTACTGGAAACTCAAAACTTTTTCATTAAGTTTAGACAAAAAGGAGCCAAGGTTAGAGAGGATATGGAAACTCTCACATCTTGCCACCAAAGCTAACTCATGAATGCCCACCAACTCGTTAACAGAAGCATCGATCAAGACCTCCACCCCTTTCTTAACTGTCTCTCCCGTATCTTTTACTACACTAGAGAACGATCTACCCGAGTAGTGACCTTTACTAATATCCACCGGAGTAGGACCAAGAGGGCGAGGACCGCCTCTAGCCCCCACATGAAAAGGACCAGCAGGACGCCTCCCCCCCCCCTCCTAGACCTGCTATCTCGTTCTCAACAGCATATCTGGCAACATTGATCTCTAACGAGAACTTCCCTAGTTTGAAACCCTTCAACTTTTTCTCCATTTCACCAACATCACGAACCCCTTTAAATGAGACAAAACCAAACCTAAAACCTTTAGCATTCCTCTTGCGGGCTATGTAGACACCAGCAATCGTTCCAAACTTTTTGAGTGAAGATGCTAGATCCCACGGTCGACACCCATCAGGAATGTTCGACACAAAGAACTTAATGATATCCTTACCCCGTTCCCCTTCATCTCTTCTTCTTCCATTAACTGCCTTGTATCTTCTTTTTTTGTTAACTACCTCTTCCCATCCCTCATTTTTTTCTCTCTCTATTTTTTCTCTCTCTAACTTTTCTCTCTCACACATGTTTTATTTTGTTATTAACCACAACAAACCCCCCTTTACAATTTTCCAAATATATTTTTTTATTCAATTTTTCTTCACCATACAATACCACCACCACCATCTATAAAAAAACCCACCATATCTTCTTCTCCAAATATATATCTAACTCACACACACAAACACACGCTGCACACACACACAACCCACCAACCATTTATAAAAATTGAAAAAAAGGATTAATCTCACACTTGGGCCCACCTTTGTCAGCACGTTTGCTCGTTGTCACCACGAAGAGGTAACCGACGGCGCCCGACGGCGAGGGGGGTCGGTGTCACGGCGGGGGACGACGAGCTGCCACGGTGGACGGCGAGCCCCCACGGCATGCCCACACCGTGTGCTCTAATTGGTGACCAAACACTGTCTTTACAAAGTCAGTTGCAGCAGTCTCATGAAACATTAAATTGACATTATTGGCGACCAAACACTGCTATTACAAAGTCAATTGCAACAGCAACCCATTGAAGCACACTCACTTTTAAATTGAAGCAAATACTAAAGCACACTCACTTATGTAATTGTAGTGTACACTGAAGCATACTCACTTATGTAATTGCAGTGTACACTAGCACAGATAGTTGCAAATAGTAATTTGATTAACCCTAACATGCTACTTAACCCTAACATATATGTTCTATTTCAATGTATCATACAATTAATTTGCATGAGGTAGAAAAATTGAATACTAATTTTTTTAACTTAACTATCATCATGAGGACCTACAAACAAAATACTATGTCGGCTATCAAGGATGATTAATAAAAATTCATAATATAATCTTTTTGAAAACAAGTACTCACCTTTTATCAATGTTTTGAAACCCGGGTCGACCCGGCCGGGTTAACCAGTTGGCCCGGTTCCGGACAAAAAAACGGGTCAAAAAAACCCGGGTTTTAAAAAATGGGTCAACCGTTTAGACCCGCCGGGTTTTAAGTGACCCGAGTCGACCCGGGTTTCAAAACCCGGCCGGGTTTAGTTTTTATCATTTTTTTAAAACTTTTTAGAACATTATGCAGGTATGCGTATGCAGATTTGCAGGTATGCAGATTTATAGTTGTTTAGAACATTATGTTTGGACAAAAGTAGTGTTTGGACAATTAGAAATGGATGTTTGGACATATGCGTAAAACCGGGTCTAACCGGGTTGACCCGGCGGTCGAACCGGTTGACCCGGTGACCCGGTGACTTGGCCGGGTCGATCACAAACCCGGGTTTCAAAACATTGCCTTTTATCACAAGAAGCAATCATAATGGCATAAGATTCACAATAATATATAGTTATCAACCGCTGCGTAAGGCATCTTGAAGAAAATGGCGCAAGTATAATCACTTATAGGTGAGTTTTGACGCTCAAAATAAGTAAGGGTAAAATGGTCTTAAGATTATTTATATATGAGATCGGGTATTTGTGATATTTAAAAAATGGATTGGGTATATATGAAATTAAAGATATTTTTAAGGTGCTTTATGAAATTAACTCAAAAAGAATAAACTTTCAGCATTTTTTTTTTAAATTAAATATCTTGCAAACCGTTAATTGTTGCACAAAATGAATCACCATTGCGACGATAATTAAATCATCTTTCTATATACGGGCGCTTCAATATACTTTCGACGAATTTTTTTTTCGATTTCTTTTTTTTAGTTATGTTTGGAAAAATCACATGTAATTTGTATTACAAATCACATGTGATTTTTTCAGACGTAACTGAAAAGAAAATCGAAAAAAAAGTTCATCGAAAATATATTGAAGTGTCTGTCTACTGAAAGATAAAAAAATACTTGTCCCGATGATGTATTTTTTTCACTTGACGATATCGTTTAACTGCTAAATATTTTATTCTAAAAAAAATGAAAAATGAGGTTTTTTATTTTTATAGAAAAATAAATGAATAAAATTGATTCATTGAATTTTAGATTATTTTGGTTCTACAGTGATCTTTAAACCTAGGGAGAATTGCATATATATCCCTCCAAAGCTAAAAAATTACATATATATCCAAGCTAAACCAAAAATTACATATATATCCTCCCAAAACAATAAAAATAACATATATGTCCTAAAAAGTTATTTATATATAAATAAATTACAAAATTGACTAACAATTATCATTTAAATATGAATAGACAATTTTGACCTTACTTTTGTTCTCTTCTACCTTACAAAGACGTACACAGCTTCCTGAAAAATAAAAGTGACAGTCATTTTCAAAGTCAACTATCACCATTTTTTTCTTGATCCAACAATAAATTATTTCATTTATCAAAAAAGACAACACAAACCCACAAGGTTTTTTCCAGGTCTTGCCCAAATGAAAACTTAATCTGTATATCCTCTGTTTGGAAAATCATTTACTGTGGCTAGCGATACTCATCGAAGATACCCATCTGTCGGTGTTTCTTACCGTAGGTAAATACTGTAAGTGGCGGCGGTCGATGATGCGACAACTGGAGAACGGAACGACGGTATTTGATTGGTGGTGTCGTTGGTAGATAATAATGGTTGGCAATGGAACACCCAACTGAATAAAATTAATACGGTGGTGACGTTGTGAACATTTAATACGGCGGCGGTGGCATGTGGTCGCCATAGGTGGAATGTGTGTTTTGGGAGACCTCAAGAAACACTGAAACACTCAGCTGGATTAAATTGATAGTTTTTTTTGTTAGATATTTAATAATAATTAAAATCATAAGTATATTATGTTTCACAAATCACACTACAAAAGTTACAAGTATCTGGGCAAATTTGTTCAAAGTGAATGTTTGGAGAAGATGGATAAAGCAAGGTCAAAATTGTCTATTCATATTTAAATGATAATTGTTAGTCAATTTTGTAATTTATTTATATATAAATAACTTTTTAGGACATATATGTTATTTTTATCGTTTTGAGAGGATATATATGTAATTTTGGTTTAGCTTGGATATATACGTAATTTTTTAGCTTTTGAGGGATATATATATGCAATTCTCCCTTAAACCTAACTTGGAAAAAAAATACCAAATTTACTAACTGAGCACACGTGTAAAAAAAATAGAAAAGTATGCAATAAAAAATTAGACTTGTGAGCTGTGATAGAAGTTTGGTTGTTATGAAGACACGACAAGATTCTGCATAACAAACA
Source organism: Chrysanthemum seticuspe (assembly GCA_019973895.1). NCBI lineage: Eukaryota > Viridiplantae > Streptophyta > Magnoliopsida > Asterales > Asteraceae > Chrysanthemum > Chrysanthemum seticuspe. The sequence goes on along the minus strand of BPTQ01000007.1, from coordinate 66,856,571 downwards.
GAGAAACTAGTAGAAGAAGAAGAAGAAGATGCTCGGTGAAGAAGCCAAAGTGCTGCTAGGCTTTCTTCCTGATTCAACACCTTCATCTTCACAGGTACTAATTCAAAACTAATAATTTCATTTCTTTCTTTGTTTCTTTATTGATGATGTCAATTTTTATATAAAAATGATCAGGTGAAAGAAGCATACAAGAAAAAGGCATTAGAAACACACCCAGATCGTTTCCCTCTTTCTCAACGATCTCTCGCTGAATCCAATTTTAAACTGGTATGTCAGTTTTTTTTTTCTTCTTCAAGTTATTATATGATTTACTTCACTCCTCTTAACTGAGTTTGTAATTATCTTGTCACATTTTGAAATTTGAGCAGATTTCTGAAGCTTACACATGCTTACAATCTGGTAAATTTTATAATAACCTTGTCATTTTTTTAATAAACTTTACAAAGTTAAGTTAGCGTGAAATTGTTACGAATAATATTGATTGATTAAATGTGTTTACATGAGACCCAATATTTATACTAATGACTAGCCTAACACTTGAGCTTGAGCCTAAACCAATACAAATACAAATACAAATATAATTCTAACTGAAATAGCATCACATCAGGTATAAAACTGATTCTGATTATTTTGGAGGCGTTTGGCATTGTGTTTAAATGTCAAAGATTGTCATCGCTTTCTAGTGTTTGGTATAGTAATTAGTAACAAATAATCAGAATTTATCCAACGCCGAAAACAAATTATCTGCTTATGATTACAACTTCAGACATTGTAAGCACATTCAAACACTATCTCTTGCACCTGTGTTGTTAGAGCTGCGACAACCCGTAAAATTCTGATAGCACATCCAAACACTATCGTTTCTAAAATTTATCAAAGTTTGCTCCCCTCGAGCAAAACTTTCTGGCTCCACCCCTGTTTGCAGCTGTTTTGTTAGAGCTGCGACAACCCGTAAATTCTGATAGCGCAATTGCTTCCAAAACGTAATACTAAGCAACAACCAAATAAACTAGTTTTTAATTATTAGTTAAGGAATACCTGCAACAATTTAGGGCTATTTGACAGTCTGCCCATTTTGTTACAGACAATTATAGGTTTCAGATCATTTCATGTCACACAATCACTTTTAGAACGCGTTGTCAATCAGCCCTTAAAATGTTGCTGCATCGTTGAGTATTTGTTTGCTTATTAATGTGAGTTTATAGACATTAGGTAAAAAAAACAACCAAATAGAAATGGAAAATGTTGATATAGGTATAAGGTATAACAAGTGCTGACTCTTGAGTTAATACAAATAACAGGCTCATATTCAACAAATGGCACATATTCGCGGGTGGTAAGATATGGTAGCCCGAGGTCAAATGGAGGAAGTAAAAACCATGCATTGATTCGAATCCCATTCCTCTTTATTGTTCTAGGAACAGTTGCACTCGGTGGATCCAGTGCCACCAGGTGAGTGATTATACATTTGCTAATCTTTAAGTACTTCTCCTTAAGAAGCAAATTTTGATATGATGCGATTCTCTCTTATTTTCTTTGCTACCAGGGCTTACCGAAGGCAGAAAGAGGCATACCCCTCACATAACCCTTTTCTTCCTTGAGGTTACATACATTCGATCGGAAGACACTGGCAGGCAGGCATCATGAGGCTGTACCTCGCATTCGTTGGGTGTGATCAATAAATGTTTTTGTTGTTTGGATGCCAAGCCTATGCTTACTTGCTCTTTGTAAATGTCGCAGCTGACTAGGTATTTTGTTTTAAAATACTACACAGAAAGTCAGAAACTATATCTATATCTTCTTTAGTCTTGTACTGTATAAATAAGAACAAGTTATTGAAATGAATATAATGTGACAATGTGTCTAAATTGGGTGCATTGCTTGAGGTCATATTGTATGTTTTTGTGTAGCATTAGTACTAGTATTTGTTGTTGCTAATCATGATTATAAATTTGAATAGTGTTACCGACTATGTAACTTATTTCATTAAGATTGCCATATGTTGGGACTACTTTATTGGCCAACCATTATGTATCCTGTTCAGCTTATACAATCCATGTTGGACAAAGAATGTGCCCCTTAATTATATACAGATCATTAGTTTTTCACTTTTACCTATTAGCAAAAGTAACAATCATTACACAAATTTTATAGACATTTTTGGTAAGCAACATGTTTTCAGGTAGATCTAAATGTAACCGGATACATATACATATAAGCTTTGGTGGCGTATAAAACACAATAGGTTATATGAGTATCTATTTAAAGAAATTAGGGGCAAATGGGTCAAACTAAAATCGAAAAATATGGCAAGAGTTTCTGCTTATATATCGCTTGCCATGAATTCCTGTTAGATTATGTTTGGTTAGTGATCTAACAAAGTTAAGGTTTGGGAAGATGATTTTGTAATCCTTGTTTTCTTTGCTAAGCTCTATCAACTTATCATCGTCATCTTCTTGTTCTTCTTCTATCTGTATATTCACAGATGGAAGAAGATACATATAGGTGAGAAATAACAATTAAAATGAGATCAGTGGGAAACAAAATTGGGATATTGGCATCATGTATAACCATAATCTTGTTGGTGGGTTGTGCTATTTTCATCATAGCCTCAATGCATAACAAAGATGTTGATGAGAAAAAGGATGTTAACAGCAAAAAGAACAGTACCACCTCTTCCGTCAAAGCTGTGACCATCGTTTGTCAGCCAACCGAATATAAAGATGTTTGCCATAAGACCCTTGAGCCCCTTGCTAACGATTCTAAAGCCACACTAAGAGATTTTATTTTGGCTTCCATTCGATCTGCCAAACTACATGTCGACAAAGTGTTGAAAGCCTCTTTTAATCAAAGTTTGGATAATGTTAATGCCCATGATCGGGACCGTATTGAAGAATGTAAAAAGTTGTTGTCTTTTGCCATGGAAGATATCGAGTCATCCATTGTTATGTTGGGGAATACTAATAACCGTACCCTTGGGGAGCATGTGAAGGACCTTCAAAACTGGCTAACCGCGGTTTATAGTTTTCAATCACAATGCAAACATGCTATCAACAACACGGATGAAAAATTCAAGTCCCCGATTCTGGAATTTATGCTTAATTCCACACAACTTACTGGTAACGCATTGGCTATTGCTTCTGGGCTCTCGGATATCATTAAGGATCTTAGCATTGACCGAATTACCCTTGGTCTCAATGATATCAACCTCCACCATTCAAGAAGGCTTCTAGATACTACCAATTATCCCACGTGGTTTCCCGCAGCAGATCGTAAACTCTTGTCCTCTGAGGAACAAATAAAACCTGATGTAATCGTTGCAAAAGATGGAAGCGGAAAATTCAAGACTATTGGAGAAGCATTGGTGGCGTACCGGACCCCACCACCACCTGGCAAAAACCGGTATATAATCTATGTAAAGGCTGGTGTGTATAACGAGCAAGTTGTTATACAACGACACCAAGATAATGTATTCATATATGGCGATGGCAATGCAACAATCGTCACGTGCGATAAAAGTGTAGTTAAACACAAACTCGATACACCTAATACAGCAACATTTGGTAATGAGCTTAGCCATTTCATTTCACTAAAGGTTTAGATTATATATTATGCAGTGCTTATGGGCTACTGAAATTTGGAAAAGACAGACTCATTTTTAATAGGCATATGAGCTTATCAACTTAATTTTATATACTTGGATACAAGTCTATAAGTAGTGTCCTTTTGTAAGTAGTGTCCTTGTGAGGTCTCTCTTAAAAATGAAGTTATCGGCTTTTCCAATTTCAACAAGCTCATAGGCCTTATAGATAATCTAAACTAAACGCTCTTGCCACATAATGACTCGTAACTTATAAACCTATATTATGGGTGCAGCGGCAGAAGGTAAAGGATTCATGGCGAAATCAATGACATTCAGAAACACAGCGGGCCCTGAAGGCGAACAAGCAGTAGCACTAAGAGTACAATCAGAAGGTGCGGTGGTGTATCAATGTAGAATCGAAGGATACCAAGACACCCTTTTGTACCAAAACTATCGTCAATTTTATCGTGAGTGTGTTATCACGGGGACTGTTGATTTCATATTTGGTGAGGGAACAACGGTGATCCAAAACAGTCAAATATTAGTAAGGAAACCATTACAGAATCAAAACATTTTAGTTATAGTAGCAGATGGTAACGAGAAATCATACATGATTGGTGGATTAGTGCTTCATAATTGTACAGTGAAGATGGACAATGATCTTGAAACGGATGTTGATAAGGGGAGATACGAGATATATTTGGGGCGGCCTTGGATGCCTGCAGCAAAGATGGCGGTTATTGAGTGTGATTTGGGTGGCTTTTTGAACCCGGAAGGGTATGTACCATGGCCACAGGCTCAAAATGAGAAAACTTGCAAGTTTTTTGAGTATAAAAATAGAGGACCTGGTGCGAGTTTGGAGAATAGAGTGAATTGGAGTTCGTTAAGTATCATTAAAGACGATGTTCAGGCGCAACCGTATACCGTTGCTACTTTTATTGATGGTGAACCGTGGTTACAAAAGAGTGGTGCACCTTTCCGTCTTGGCTTAGTTGGATCATAGCTTTAAATCTTTGATTAATGACTAGTGGTTAATAGTGTGCTAGTTTTTAGAAGTTAATACAGTTGAAGTTATTGGTAGATGTATACTAATAGACTAGGTTTTTGTTTCTTTTCAAAATATCTTGTATTTGATGCAGTTATGGCTGTAGAAGAGATTTAGTTAAATTGTGTTCCATAAGGAATGTTGCATATCAACTAAATGGTTTATGACTAAAGTTTTACTTAAATTCAAAGAAATAAAGTTCTCAACAAGGTCAGGCGACGCTTCTCGGCTCTATATAGCTCCATTCTTCTGGAGGTGCTGATTCCCGATAGTATCTAGTTGGGTCAAAATCCATCTTGATTCCATTATAAGTCACACTCTAAGCATAAAAACTTGTGTTCACATTAAGAATCACTCTTATTACACTCAAAAGAATGACAGTGATAAAGTTTGAAACGATTTTACTACTAACAAGATCAAGTATCTCAGTGAGTTATCATGCTCTAAATAATTTTGCATTATCCCCCAAAATAAGGCATAAATGAGCTTTCCATATTTTAAAACTATGTGACATACATATTTTAAAAAGCATTGCTTGAAGAGAATGCTACTTTGCTCACAGTATAAAGTCCGCAAAAATGAGTCTCGAAAAAAGCTTAAGTTTGAGCTTTACTAATAAGGAGTAAAGGATTGGAATGTATAAACACAGATAACCAAAATAACTCTTTGATTGATAATAGGAAAATAGCTCAAAACCTATTACATGTTTATACAATACTTTGTATGTGTTTGTGTGTTGTGAATGGGATGGGATGCAAAAGAAAGAGGGAACCACTGCCTTTTATAAGCATCATGTTGAGCAGGGCCGTCCCGTGCTTTTCGAAGGCCCTGTTCCGGAACTTTAGAATGGGCCCTCGATCACAAGATATATACGTAGTAACTAATTACTAGAATATCCAAGTTTACTTTCTTTCCACGTTGGATTTTAGATATGCTTTTGACAGCAATTGCATTCTTTTTCTATTTTGAATACATCTTTTGTATCCATACACTAAGCCATTCGGCTTTCAAAACTAGGTAAAAAGTCAATAGATCAGAATGTTTAGGTGAAAATACAGGGGGTTAAATATATCATCAACATTTACATCTTTACAATTAGGTAAAATTAAACAACTATAAAAAGTCAAAGGGTTAAACTAAACATTTAAACTATAACATGATTAAAAAGAAAATAAATTAATGGTCCCACAAATAAACCCTTTTACCGTCATCTTCCCCATCAGTTTTTCACAACCAAAACTCCATTGAACCACAGATCTAACTTTCACTTTTTTCCTTCAATAATCAGTACATAATCATGTAAAACATATATTTTATATAATAAAACAACACAGAATAGAATAAATCTTCCGAAAATGGGTTTATATACATCTTCAAGCTTTCGAAATCGGAGGCCCCTCGAAAAATGGAGGCCCTGTGCCATTGCACACCTTGCACATGCTCAAATCCGGCCCTGATGTTGAGCGATTGACATCATCCATGACCACCCAAACCAAGTTGTATAGCCAACTTGTATCCAACTTGCATGATTCTCTTATCCTGATGCATTGTATCATATGCTGTAATAACTCTTCTTTGACTTAGAATTCCAACAATCACCCCCGAATCTCTAAGTCCTTCTAGAGATGTCTTTGATTCCAATCAAGCTCCGCATTTCCTTGAACTTGGTTCGAGCCAATAGTTTTGTGAGAATGTCCGCCTTCTGTTTCTCACCGGGAATATACTCCACCTCCACCTGTTCATTTTCAACACAATTGCGAATGAAATGAAACCTCGTGTGAATGTGTTTACTCCTTCCGTGAAAAACGGGATTCTTTGTTAGTTCGATAGCAGACTTGTTATCAACCCTAAGAACCACCTTCTCTTGCGTCTTGTTCATAATTTCTCCAAGCAAATCCTGAAGCCATATTGCTTGACAAGCAGCCGCGGTAGCTGCCATGAACTCTGCCTCGCAAGATGATAAAGCAACGGTATCTTGCTTTTGCGAACACCAGGTTATCGGAGATAACCCATAGTAGAAAATGTGACCAGTTTTGCTTCTTCCATCATCCGGATCAACATTGTGACTACTATCACTAAAACCAATGATTCTGTTTTGACCCATCCTCTCGTACTTAATTCCATATCCCGTTGTTCCCCGTAAGTACCGTAGAATGCGTTTAATTGCACGACCATGTGATTCTCTTGGACTTTGCATGTATCGGCTAACAACTCCAACCGAATATGCCATATCAGGTCTTGTTTGCAAGAGATATCTAAGGCATCCTACCACCTTTCGATATTGTGTCGGGTCGATTTCAGGTTCATCTTCGGCCTTTGACAATTTGGTTCCCGGGTCCATGGGAATGTGAGTTGGATTGCAATCTTGTAATCCAGCTTCCTTCAGAATGCGTCGAGCATAGGCTTCTTGGTTTATCGTAATCCCCGATTCTTCTTGCTTGACTTCAATGCCCAGGTAGTAAGTCAATCTTCCAAGATCTGACATCTCGAAGTTCTTGGACACCTCGAATTTGAACCTTTTGATCATGTTCAAATTTGTACCTGTGACAAACAAATCATCAACATAAATTTCTAAAATTAGCAAGTTAGTTCCTTCTCGCTTCCGGTACACCGATGGTTCTTTCAAGCACTTGTGAAATTTCAACCCCTTCAAAATTCCATCAAGCTTCGTGTTCCATGCTCGAGGTGCATGTCTTAGACCATAAAGTGCTTTGTTAAGGCGATACACTTTATGCTCGTTGCCTTTCCTTATATAGCCTTCCGGTTGTGACACATAAACGGTTTCCTTCAACTCTCCGTGTAAGAAAGCCGTTTTGACATCTAAGTGGTGAAGCTCCCACCCATTTGTAGCGGCTAAGGCAATGAGAAACCGGATGGTTTCGATTCGAGCTACCGGTGCAAATACTTCTTGAAAATCAATACCAGGTTGTTGCACGTACCCTTTAGCAACCAACCGTGCCTTGTATTTGATGATGGTGCCGTCTGCATTTTTCTTCAGTTTGAACACCCATTTGAGTCCAATCACCTTCACCCCCATAGGCTTGTTCACAAGAATCCAAGTGTTATTCTTGTTGATCGAATTGATCTCTGCATTCATGGCTTTGACCCACTCTGGTTCTTTCTTCGCCTCTTCAACCGATACTGGTTCGTCATTGGTTATTAGGAGAAGTTCATCAAGATTATTAAGGTTAAGCACAAAATCTTGCAGTCGAGTTGGAAGTTACTTGTTCTCGTGGGCCTTTGGTTTTGGACATTGTTCACGTTATTGTTGACCGGACTTGGTTGCTCGTTGTCTTGAACCTGCACTCCGTCTTCAATATCGTGATCCGATTCAATCGGTTCAGTTTGATCATTGCTTACATCATCTCCTTGGTTTATAGCCTTATCTTGTGGATAGTCCCATGGAACTATGAATGACCCCGGTTCTTCATTGTTGGTACCTGCTTCTTTGTCCCAATCCCACCATTTGGTCTCATTAAAAATAACGTCTCGACTTACAATTATTTTTTGTGTAGCCGGGTTAAAAAGCCGATAAGCTTTTGTACCCGGTTCAGAACCAAGATGCACTAGTGGTCTTGATCTTGCATCCAACTTCTTGAGATTCACCGGTTCAACTTTCACATATGCTAGACACCCAAAGATACGAACATTCTCCAAATTTGGTTTTCTTTTATACAACTTCTCGTACGGAGTTGTATCACCAAGGACTCTTGTGTAAACGCGGTTGATCAAATTTGTAGAGTGTCTTACAGCTTCTCCCCACAGATAATTTGGAACATGCATCGCCTTCATGATACTTCGTGTCATGTCCATGAGTGTTTGGTTTCTTCGTTCCACAATTCCATTTTGTTGTGGTGAATATGGGGCGGTAAGCTGTCGTTTGATTCCATTTATATCACAAAAGGAATTAAACTCGAGCGAAGTAAACTCTCCTCCTCGATCACTTCGAAACACCTTCAAAGACTTTCCGAGCTCCTTCTCCGCCAAAGCTTTGAATTTCTTGAAGTGTAAAAATGCCTCACTTTTCTCCTTCAAAAGAAAAGTCCACATATATCGTGAAAAATCATCAATTAGTGTGAAAATGTACCGATTTTGACCTTTCGTTGACGGTGTGATCGGACCGCATAAATCACCGTGAACGAGCTCCAATGGTCGTGTTGCTTTGTACGTCGTCATCAATGGAAATGACTTTCTTGTTTGCTTGCCCACCAAACAAGATTCACATAATTGATTCTCACTGTTAAAATGAGGTAACCCTTTGACTAGACCTTTCTTGGACATCTTTTTCATTGACTCGAAATTGATGTGCCCAAGTCTTGCATGCCAGCGCCACGTGTCTTCACCTAGTCTCGAATGAAGGCAAATAGGTACTCCACTTGTTAAATTTATTTTATAAAGGCGGTTTGGAGTTCTTTGTACCTTCATTAATAAGCAGTTGTCGGCATCATGCATCGTCAAATAGTCATCTTTCATCCGAATATCACACCCGGCTTCAGTTGCTTGCCCGAGACTGAAAATATTATTTTTCAAATCCGGTATGAAATAAATCTCCGTCATCAATCGTTGTTGTCCCGATTTTCCTTGGAAAAGAATAGATCCTTTCCCTTTAATTTCGACACACGAATTATCACCGAATTTCACCTTTCCGGTTATTCCTTCGTCGAGTTCGGAGAAAAACGATCGATTTCCCGTCATGTGATTACTTGCCCCGTTGTCCAAATACCACACATCATTTTCTTGTGCGTTGTATCGAGACGGTATCACATTCTTTTCGTTCAAAAATATTGTTTCGTGTAAAAGCACATTTTCATCAGTATCTTCTTGCTCCGTAAAATTGCTTTCTTGGAATTTTTGGAATCGGTCCGGACATTTGGACGCGTAATGACCTGATTTATCACATCTGTAACAAATAATTTTCGACAGATCTTTTTTCTGGTTTCGGTTTGAGTCGGAATTAAAATTGGGTTTGGACTTGTTGGGTTTATTAGTATATTGGGCCTTTGACCCGGATTCACTAGATGAACCCGACCCGGATCCATCTTTAATAAAAACCCTACTCCGGTTTTTATTTCCCCACTTCCCTTTCTCCTCTCTCTTTCCTCTCGACACAGAACCAGAAACACAACCATCACCGCCGCCTCCACCAGAGGTCTGGCCACCACCGGTCGATCTACCACCACGAGTAAACAATACCCTCTGCTCGTCACCACCATCTTCACCACGAATCCTCTCTTCGTACGCCTTCAATCGACCGACAACATCTTCGAAACCCACTTTCTTTAAATCGAGCACCTGCTCGAGAGAAGCAACAAGGTGGATGAATTTTCGCGGCACCACCTTTAGCAGCTTCTTAACTAGCTTCGATTCGTCTATCGTTTCACCCAGCGACGCGGATTTCGAGGCGATTCCGGCGAGTTTTCCGGCGAAAACATCGATGGTCTCGGTCTCGTGCATCTTCAACCGATCAAACTCAGAGTTTAAAGTCTGCAACCGTGCTTCCTTCACTCTATCTGCTCCAACATAACGAGCCTTGATCGATTCCCACAGCACCTTCGGACTATCGACATCACCAATCTGCATTATCAGAGTTTCAGGGATTGCTTGGTAAAGCAAACCCATCGCCAGGTTATTCTTCTCTTCACTTTCGTCTGTTCCTGGTTCAATAGTTAACCAAGCTTTATGTATTCTGAGCACAACCTTCATTCGTAGGGCCCAGACAGTGTAGTTGGTGGATGTGAGCATTGGACATGCTACGGTGGTTGTTCCGACCTCCTTCACCCTCACCGGTGTAGGACCTGCTGCGTCTTCAACATCTGACATGGTTCAAGAAAACACCAGGTATGTATTTCAAAGCCCCTTCTCAAGCTCTGATACCAATTAAAGGATTGGAATGTATAAACACAGATAACCAAAATAACTCTTTGATTGATAATAGGAAAATAGCTCAAAACCTATTACATGTTTATACAATACTTTGTATGTGTTTGTGTGTTGTGAATGGGATGGGATGCAAAAGAAAGAGGGAATCACTGCCTTTTATAGGCATCATGTTGAGCGATTGACATCATCCATGACCACCCAAACCAAGTTGTATAGCCAACTTGTATCCAACTTGCATGATTCTCTTATCCTGATGCATTGTATCATATGTTGTAATAACTCTTCTTTGACTTAGAATTCCAACAAGGAGTTCAAACTTTGACTCTAGAGGCTCAACTTAACAAGTTTTATTGAAGGGGTCAAACTTTTAACATATTTATTTTGAAAGAGCCAATTCACATTTTCATTAAACAATCGTGTTAATATTGCCTACCACTACAAAGTGTGAGGGCTATAAATATATTTGTGGAAAAAAATTTAAGAGGGCCACAACCTCTCTCGATCCACTACCTCTCTCGATCCACGCTAACGAGCCGTTTGGTTCATAATTGCAGGATCCCGATCCTAATCTTAAAATTTTACGATACTGTAAAGCAAAAACGATATGGATTCTACATAGGACCTTTGCAAGCTTAAGATCTTATAGGATCTTGATCTTGACAATACGATTTTAAGATCTAATCCGATCCGATTTTACTTTTCTCGGATTACAAACTAAAAAAGCTGCAATTTTTATTTATTTATTTATTTTTTATTATTATTTTTTTAGAATTCAAAAAAACAAAATGTTAATCTTCTTAAACATTTCATATTATAATTTAAGACATAGTATTTTTGTGTTTATAATGTATAAGATTTGTATGATATTACAAAATCTATTAAGAAATAACATTAGAGTAGGATCTTAAAATCCCGATTCAATTTTAGATCTTATAAAGACGAAAATGATCCTGGATAGAACCGTTCCAAGGACTCGACTCGTTAACGCCTATGATTGGATATTTAGCAAAACACCCCTAAAGTTTAGCAGGCTGGTCAAAACATAACATAAAGGTTTTGGGTTGAAGCTAAACCCCAAAATCCATACTCTGTATGTAGTAGTTTCCTTTCCAAAGGAATTGATTCCAACCAGCTAAAATCTTATAATCAAATGCTACACAAAGAAACCCTAATTAACATAGAACTGTAAACAAAAATGAGGAGAATTAATTTATGCAGAAATTTAATTCGTGCAGTCTCATCTCCATCCTTACGAAATAAAAACCTTAATCATTATCATCGTCATCTTCTGCAATCTAACTACTCAACTGGTCTGTTCATATATTATTCCCATTTTTTTTTTAATATATAAATGATGTTTATTTATTTATGATTGATTTATTAATATTGGATGTTTAATTAATAGTGGCGGAGATGCAACCACAGTCATCAGCTGAACTGATTAAGATCATGGAGAATAGGTTGTCGGCTATCGAGCATAGAAATGCTTATCTTCAAAACGTTATTAATCAGGTAATAGCCCATCGAGTCCCGGCATTGCGTTTTTTTAAGTGGTTATTAGGATTTCGAGCTGGGAATTATCAGTTTCTAGTGTTTGTTTGCTATGGTATAATACATCTTAACAATTTCCCACTGCAGCTCGCGTTTTTAGAAGTTAGAACTAAAGGACTGATTAGTCGGTCAAAAGGTCGGAAACCATCGTTGCCCAAGAAAAAAAGCACTAAATGACTGATTTTGTTATCTCATAACATGTAATTAGTTTCGAAATGCAATGCCAAACACCCTTCGAACTGTGTGTCGTAAATATTATAGTTACATGAGTTGTCCCTCATAGCATAGGCGACAGTGGCGGACCCAGGATTTTAGAGGACGGGGGGCAAAAAAAATTTTTTTTTGATAAAATTCGTGATGCACTTTAATAAAAAGGTCATAAAAAAAATTTACACTAAAAACTTGTATTTTTTTAGATTAAGATGGAGATCTAAGGTTTTTTACATTGTTTGATCTTAAGGTGGGGGGCAATTTGATTTTGTAATGGGGTGCACTTTAATAAAATGGTCCTAAAATTTTTTTTTACACTAAAAATGGATATTTTTTGGCGAACCATGGAGGGCACCGGCCCCCCCTATTTACAATGTAGTTCCGCCCCTGATAGGCGAGCATCTCACATTTTGTTTAAATACGCGTGCTTTATTTGTTTACTTGTTATAAATAGGACATTCCTGACTTCTAAGATTAGCTGTATGATTCTAGTACATAGTGGGTCAGTAACTTTATATAGTTATTTTACAAATACCGGGTAGTAACTTGTGTTTTTTGTTGAGTCTGTTTTTGCCATGTTATCCTAGTATTTACAGTATTGAGTTTATATACTAATATCATGTTTTACTCTATATTTGTCTCTCTTGAATAAAGACAGCCAGAAACCACACCAACCGAGTATTCAAGAGCAAACAAGGAGCTTCAGAACCTCAGTGCTAACATGGATCTCATAAGTAAGTTGAGGGCCATTGAAAAGGTGATTTCTCGCTCTTATGAATAACTGAAATTAAGCTTACATGGTTCTGTAGTCAAAGCAATTTTGTCAAGTTTGTGTACCCATCGGGGACAGGCCTTTCGGGGTTTCTTAAATACTTGTATCAAGCATAGAAAGTGAAGTTCGCTCGAATTAAGGCAAAACGTATAAGAAGTGGCTTGCAGAACACCTTTTTGGACTATTTTTCATTGGAAGGATCAGTTCTATTGTAGCAATAAGAAAGAGTTTGATAGAAATGAAGTTAAACCTCTTATATGCTTGTCATATCACTTGTACAACACAAGTCCTAAAAATAAAATATTTATGTCAGCATCCACTACCATAAGCAACCACCAATCCCTTCCTGACAATAGCAGGCGCTTATAAGCGTACTCAGTTGTCATGACTCGCAAATTACCTGCCATATGATGAAAGCATCTTATGGCTGGTTCTAGATGGGATCTTATCAGTTTGAGAAAATATGGAGGTAGCTTGTGCGAAACACTTGTTTCAAATAAGGCAATATTTGATTCCGGAGATTGTCGTATTTCAGTTTCTTGTATCAGTGTTTATCCTGTGTAAATGTCATATCATGTTGCCCTTAAATCTCATAGGGATGATTTGACATTGATCAAGAACTTAAGAGTGTGTAGGTTCAAAGGTTGCCTTTTCTGAAAACCTTTTTCATGCTAGCTTCTTCATATTTTCTTTCTTTGGTAAGTTCCTCACTAGAACCATTGACATTAGTCCATGACATGCTTTTCCGATAGATGTTGATTGAGGACCATAGGGGTAATCGATAATAACATAAGGTAAAAGTTAGTGGCAGAGTCAGTATGAAGATTGTCTGATAAGGCAACATAAAGAAGTTGTATTAAGCATTTAAAGATGCAAACAACAAGGCTACTGGGGCCAAGCTGCTCGAGAGAAATGATAAAATATGGGACAAAAGATCAAGGATACAAAAATTACTTAACATTTCAGTAATGGGTCAACACAGTGCTACTTTAAGTTGTAAGAGATTGGGGAAACATGTATGGCTGCCAAATGCCCAAATCCAGTCAACAGAAGGATCGCATGCCCACCAATGGTTTCTTGATGTCCTTAAATAAGCTCCTCATTAGGACACCTTACTAGTATATTTTGCTACAAATGATATATGGACTTTCATAATTGGAATTTCATGTTGCCACCACTTGCAGCTTATTTGTAGTCATCCACAAGGGTTAATGGTCTACAAGGTCTTTGTACATTGCAGAACTGTTCACTCTGGTCTTTGTACTATCTTTGTTGTTCATTTACATTACTATACTAACAAAACCGGCTATACAGTTCATTAGCAACTTGATTTTTAAGCTAACCAGTTAAAACATGATGAGTTGAGCAAATATTTAGTAAGTTCAGTAACTTGGATGTATAATTTTTAACAGTTTAATCATTAGTGAATATTAAATTAATAGGTTTAATGACCTAGATGAAAAAAATAAAATAGTACCCTGACAAAAACGAACTTTCCGCAATGTACAATGACCCCCAGAGATCATTAACCCATCCATAATGTGTTGTATCTGATGCCTGATCTTTGTTTGGCTGTAGGAAATTGAAAGTTTGAGATCACTGGTCACCGATTGCCAAGAAGATAAAGACATGCAGGCCATGGCAAATGAGGAACTGGATCAAGCCTTAAAAGAGGAACAAAATCTGCATAATCTGCTACTTAAGTCTTTACTGCCCAAAGACGATGCAGATGAAAGGGATTGCATTTTGGAAGTTAGAGCAGGTAACAGACATATCGATTATTACAGTTCTCAGAGCACAACGCTTAATCTTATAAAATAAGTTTATTTACAATAATTTGTTTCAATTTTGCAACAGGAACCGGAGGGGAAGAGGCATCTCTGTTTGCAATGGACGTCTTTAAAATGTGCTTATGGATCTTTTATGTTTATATCAAAATGTTTTTACTTGCTTTTTGACCTTTGATGCTTACACTGCACCAGGTATGAGAGATATTCGCAGAAAAAGGGTTGGAGGTTTGAGGTGGTAGATATCACAGATTCAAATCTGAAAGGGTTCAAGGTTGGTTACATCATATTGGACTAGGGTTACATTCATGTGTACGTTTCATATGTACGGTAACTGGTGCAGAACATCTAACGAGTATATTTGGCAGGAAGCCAGTGCTGCTATATCTGGGGCAGATGTATATGGAAAACTTAAATTTGAGAGTGGAGTTCATCGAGTGCAGGTTTACCATCTCAGTTAGTAAATTGGCTGCTAATTGGAGAAGTTATGTCTTTAACTGTTCTTATAGATATGTTTTTTTAATTTGCAGCGAGTTCCCATCACAGAAAAATCTGGACGCGTTCACACAAGTGCTGTTTCTGTTGCTATTCTTCCCCAGGCAGATGAGGTGATGACTTGCTACAGCAATTATCATTTTGCTACATGCTTATTAATATATGACAAGACACTTGTGATTCACATTAATTGGGATGATTATGTTTTGCAGGTAGATGTTCATCTGCGGAATGAGGACTTGAGAATTGACACATACAGATCAGGTGGATCTGGTGGTCAGCATGCAAATACTACAAATAGTGCTGTTAGGATTACCCATATTCCATCCGGCCTCACAGTTGCTATACAAGATGAACGGTCACAACATATGGTAATTCATCTTTAATAAACTTATTAATTATTACAATTGTATATATAAACCTTGAAAATTACATTTTACTTTCAATTTGGTTTGATAGAACAAGGCTAAAGCGTTAAAAGTATTGTGTGCAAGACTATATGAGATGGAAAGATGTAGAGCTCAAAACAGCAGATCAAAGCTACGAATGGAACAGGTATTATTATTAGACATGATTATAGTTTTGCGCAAATATTGGAATTGTTTGTTTAATGGTTTGACACCTTTTGAAACAGATTGGTAGCGGGGATAGATCTGAACGTATACGAACATACAACTTTCCACAAGGACGAGTTACAGATCACAGGATTGGCTTCACTCATCATTCTATTAGCGATGTGATGCAGGGAGAGAGTTTAGACTACTTTATTGATGCCCTTCTTTTGCAGCAGGAGATGGATGCAATTGCAGACTTTACCTCCGGTCATTGAGTACTAACAAAGATTTTCTTACAGTTTTGAAGTGTACTGTAATTGCTACTTGATAATTAAACTAGAACAATAATAAGATTAAAATACAGTTTTCATCCATTTGTTAAAAATCGAGGGTTTCTTCCTTATAGAAATATTACTATAATTGTTGTCTGTAAATAATTTAAATTGAATATGTTTGGTACAAAACTGATGATACTTACAAATGACCAAATACCTGGTCATCTTTGACCTCGAATTCCTTCTTAATTGCTTATTTTTTAAACTGAATTTATAACATTCAAAATCCATACTTAAGTTTAATAGACTATAAACCAAAATCAAAATGATTGTTGAAATCAGACCTAATTGAAGTCAAATTCGAAACTTAAAAATTTCACCTTCTTCATAAAGATAAAGACCAGGATCCAAAATCATGTACAGGATCTAATTCATAAGTTGATGGCTAAACGAAGAAAATAATGAAAGAAGCTTGCTTAACTTGAAACAAATTGGTATGCACATGTGGATTTTGGACCAACAACATGCAATCTAAACACATGGACCAAAATTATCTGGAACTTACTCTAGTAATAGAACATTCGATTTCGATATCTGTGTTAGACTATTTTCAACTGAATGACTGATCATGTGAGAAGTACAAAACACAAATCTCTAAGCAAAAAACAAATCATATCAATTTGCACAAAATCGAAGTACTGAAAATAAACGTCTAATCCTCATCACTTTCATCACTATATGAAACAAGCCCGCCAGTAACAACACCCTGATTAGCCCCCTCATTCAACCCCGAGGGTCTTTGTGCATCAGTAGTGCTAATATCAGCAGAATCATTTTTTCTTAAATCGCCACATTCTTCTGAGTTTGTCTTTGCTTGCTCCTCTGTCTTTGCTTTCTTTGCTTGAGGCTTTACTTTTATAACTACTCCTAATGGACGTGGGTGTGTTTTCTTCTTTGCAGGAAATTGTGGTTCCTACAACCCAGTTACACAAATATGACTATCTAGTTGGTGCAGGACCCAGTATACAATTTTGTCAGAAAATGTAATGATCAAATCTAACCTGAACTTTAGGAACCACTGCCGGTATTTCTTGTAGCTCATATAGAGTGGCAGACTGTGCAGCTACTTGTTTCTGCGAGATACATCAGAAAAACATTATGTAGATATTAACCATTAGAAAGAATACACCGTATATTTGTGTTGTGTGAAAGATATATACATAATCAAGAGTTTCAACTTTCAAGGGCATCACACATATTTTTTAGCTATATTGCACTTAGAAACATCGACTAAAATGAATATATAGGAAATTTACTTGAAAACTCCGCAACTGTTGGGCTTCATCATCAGCCACTTGCTGTTCATGTTGTCTTCTTGACTAGTCAAACAAATGAATCATCAATAATATTTCAAGTCGTGGAAAAATGTATAAAAATTAAAAACTAAACATGACATAAATATGTTTGTATATTACAACCATCTGAAACCCGCACAAATTTCATTTTTATACACAAATAATATCAGAGAGCCAGAGAGGATAATCACCAGCTCTAGTGTATCAAGAAACTCGGTCTCATCTTCATCCAATGCTTTTGGAGGCCCTGTAACATAATAATATACAAAATCAAACACTGTTATTCATGTATCTTTCCAAGCTATACACGCTAAGGAATAAGGACCCTAGTTATTTATGTAATTCTGTAACATATCATGTCTATCAATTTTGCAACTGTTTCCTAAAAACACTGCTTCATTGAGTAATCTCCCAAAGAGAGATGTGCATAAGAACTACTAGTACTCACTATGCTTGAACCGTTCATTGAACTCTGCATCTTTTTTGTCCTTATTGTCCTTTAAAATCTGCACAAAATCATTTAAACAAGTCAGATAAATTATTTGTGAATTGCAAAAGCAAGCTTGAAAATATCACAAATCGATGCCGAATTAATCAGAGAGAAAGTCAGCCAATTCAATCTGGATTCTTGGATTTTTCTAACAAAATACCAATCCCATTTGAGTTCGGATGGGGATTTAAACATGATGAGCCATACGTTAAATTGCATAAGTTTAATTGTATCAAATATACTATGAAAGCCAAATGGGAAACAAGGAACACACATAGCTTTTCTTGGCGGTATAGGTGAAGTTAAGCATGATGCCCCAACCTCACTGGAGGAATCTTAAAAGTGAAACCCGTCAATAACATATTGAAGTAACCAAAGCCTACATAGAGGTTAGGCGACATATAGCTTTCATCTTTCATTTCTATTGCCTACTTAATTTTTGGATTGTATAAAACGATTAACAACTTTTAGCACAGTTCGTCCCATCATGCCCGAAAAAGCCCGTTCCTAGGCCTGGTATGAGTCCATCAGTTATACTTCAATCCAAGATTAGATCGAACGGACCTAGCCCTTAAAACCCAGTTATTAGATGAATGCTATTTGGCATGGGGAAACCAATGGATCATCCGACTCTCATCCGTTTTATGCAAGATTGTAATAAAGGCATGATCACAAAAGTTCACAATCATGGAGAGACTACTTAGACCCTGCTTGTAACTCGTTAGCCTTGCTCGAAATGAGTTTACTATCAAATGAAAAACAACTAGGTGGTCTGTTGTTTGGCATCAAAACTAGGTGGTCTGTTGTGATATCCTTACTGTGGGTGGTTGTTTTTTCATATACAATTTTTCCGTTTTGCCAAATAACAAAGGCGATGGTAAAATTGGGAAAGGAATGATTAAACAAAATAACGAAACCAGTATTTCCCTGCTGCACGACAGCTGTTACAGTGTTGCAGATGGATTCATTTACGATTATAAGTTTTGAAATCCAATTTAAATGGCACAATCTTTTTTCATATGGCTAGTGCGCAAAAGATAAACATAGAGTATAGCCTTTACATATAGGTATTTAGGGTGTTTGGCATTGCGTTCTAAAGTAACTATCTGATACAGAATAATCAAAATCACATAATTATATAGTATTTAGAAAACCACACAATTATATAGTATTGAATAAGTTGTGTCGCAGCTACTCGGATACTAATTATCCCCCAATTTCACCATAAACAATTAGCGCAACTTGAAAACGCAATTCAAAACAAGTGAAGGTGAAGTAAGGTAACCTCAAACAGTGGGCGATCTCTCCCGGCAGTTCCATCCTCAAGCGTAGGTCCTCGAGTTTTCTTATTTTCCTCCAACTGTTGGACACAAATTAATTAAGGAAGTGTTCATTTAAAACACAATAACAATGCAACAATTACATAGTATTGTTTAAATTTACTATTTAGAGGGAGTGTTAGGGAACGACATCTTATTAAAAAGACAGATTTATATAAAGACTGAAAAGCAAAATCCCAAACAGCTTGTAAATAGGAGTAAATAAATAGTGAGTAATGAAAAAGGGAAAGTAGGTTAATGATTGACCTGTGACTCCGATACAAAATTCATCAACCGGGGTATACCGTCTTCCGCCATCTCCGCTGCTTGTTATGGCGGTCTGCTTCCTCCTTTCGTCACAAGAAGAAATTAGATTTATAAAAATAGTCTTTTTTTTTTTTTTTTTTTTTTTTTTTTTTTTTTTTTTAACAAGCAGAGTTGTAAAACCCCTCGTCTCGGTTTGAGAGGTCAGGTTTGGATCCTCACTCCTGCAAACTGGAGGTCTTTTCTACCCTTGGCGTAGAACTGGAAGCAGCCTCTTTACCTTAACCTCCCTCAAACACGAAAATGGTAAAACTGAAAGCAGCCTCTTTACCTTAACCTCCCTCAAACACGAAAATGGTATTGAGTACCATACCAAAACCCGTGAAAAACGGCATTGGGAATTACTTTACTTTAGTCTTTTCATTTTTATTTTTTTTTGCATAAAGAAGATTTTTTAGTTTATTTTTTATTTATAAATAAATATAAATTACATAAAAAAGGGAAATGTTAAGATATCGTTGAACGTATAACTTAACTTAAAAATACTTGTATCAGTCAAGTTATTACTTATTAGACAACCTAACTTAACCCGATAAAACATAAAAAAATAAAAATAAATAAATAAATAAATAAAATACTTTACCCAAAATTACATCCACCGTCCTTATAATTGCATCGATGTTTCCTATTTAAAAAAAAAAAGTACAATAAAACCTCTATAAACTAATAATGTTGTGACCGGATTATTTTATTAACTTAGTGAGATATTATTATATTGATAAATTAATAATTTATTAATTTAAAAAAAATTACGTATGACCATTAAATTTTAAAGTCTAATATACTAGATAGTTATAATGTATACTCATTAGAGACGAAAAATAAATTTGAACAACAAGTTCCAATTAACATTTTATTAATTAACATTCAAACTTTATGAAAATAAAATTAACATTTTTTGTTGCAATACGAGAAGACAACGCACCGACTCTTTAGTGCAATAAGGAGATTTTAAGATAAACTCAATATATCTTTGAAGTTCAACAAAAAATAAGTGATTATAGATTCATTTTTTACTAAACTACCTTAGGATTTTGAAGTGTATCTCTCACACACACACATATTTGGAAATTTTAGTAATTATTAATTTACAGTTTTGGTGGGACTAATATATATATACTGGGGTCTCAAAAAAATTATTATCTTATTATTTTATCGATTGGGGTCTAAATTTGTACATGTCTCAAGTTGGGACCGGACAAATTATTAAATTTATCGAAGTTATTAATTTATCGAGTATTAATTTACAGAGGTTTTACTGTAATGCTATATAGACCTACTAATCATGCCTAAATACATGCCTAATGCATAAATCACTTGTACAATTGTATTAGACTAAAATACACCGTTGGTCCCTAAACTTGTCAATCCGCTTCGCGTTGGGACAAAACTGGGCATTATCGCCACAGGTCCAAAACTTGGGTTTTTAATGCCAAACTAGTCCCTTGACAAAGTCAATGTCTGATTTTTGTTTTGTAGTCGAGGGTATTTTAGTCCATACACATTTATACTTTGATAACACATTTATATTTTAGCCCTTCATCTTTAACACATTTACTTGAACATTAATAAAATTTCTGAAAGTCATCATTGGCAAGTGTTTCAACATGTTTAACACAAAGGTTCTGCAATTGTCGGATTATCCATACAAAATCTTCCAGGTTCTCAAACTCTAATCAGTAAGGTGGCTTGGGAAAAGAGGGTTGTAAAAGTGTGATTATGAAAAGAACATTAGTTACCAACTATCCAAACGGTATTTTATTACAAGTATAGTACCAATTTTTACAATCATCACGAGACAAAAAGAATCGAAAGAATATAAAAGAAGTAACTAATAGACACCACAACTGCTGTGAGAAGTACATGATCAATACACTACAGGTAATGTGCATACTAGCGATGAATGGATTCCTTTCTGCAAGAACATTTGCAATGACTCTTTTAACAATAGAACTCAAAAGACATTATCGTCAATATTGTTATCATCATCTTTATCATTTTCATTTTCATTACCATCAACATCATCATCATCATCATCATCATCATCATCGCCATTCTCACTTACACGGTCTAAGAAACTGTCAAGGTACCACGGTAATTTCTCCATGCTCGCACCCTTTTCAGCATGAGCTCGCCATTTCTGGCCAGCTATCATTTCAGGAGACAGTCCCCATTCCTGCATCTCTTCATCAGAGTGGTGAACAGCTAGACTGTACTCACCACCAACACCCAACTGCATTACTCGATACTCACAATTGCTAAAATTGTGTAGGTACTCGAATTGTTCGACCGTCCACTTGAACCACTTCATTAAAAAGACTCGCGAAGCTAGCCCATGTAAGATTATGATGAGGTTTAGGTCTTTTGATGGGTCATGCTTAAACCGGTTCATGTCTATGTCTCTCCATAATTATTCAAGAAAAGCTGCACATTTTGAAAATTGTTCAGAAATATACCAAACGTGAATAAGTTATGTGTATTATAAAAACAACAATATCTAAATTATGCAAGTAGACGGCTTTAAAGGTTTTCTATAATGAAGAAACTTAACAAATCCATCTGCAAGTAGACTCATTCCAGCTTGGGTATGCGCTCATGAACTAACATTACAGAGTGATGTTTAATTTTATTCTTAAGGACATAAAATAAAAAATGAGGTGTGCAAGTGCAAACTTTATTACTCTAAGGAATATGGTTTTGGTGGGGTTGCAAGGGAGTCATTGTACACTGACTTATGGTTCACTTTGCAAAGGGCTTTGTTTATGTTATGCATCTCTGAACCATGACTCGTTTAGTTTCCATTATCGCTTTAGGAATATGATTTATCAAAACTTTCTCTACTGAAATAGCACATATAGCTGCTAAATTGTGCTCATTTATCTAACATCTTATATCTATACACTATCTCAAATACTTTCTTTTTTTAAGCGTATACCTTGTTAGCACGAGTCTTGAAGTCACAGATATCATGTTTAAAGTTGAAGCTATGCACTAATTAGACTAAATATGCCCTATCTTTGTACCTCTTTGTTAGGTCACTAAGTTTACAACACAAGCACAATAGAAAGAGATAGAGAGAAGATCGGATGAACAACTCACTCAAACACACACGTATAAATGTAAAGAAGAGTTATGCGCAGGAATGAAAGAGTAACTTGAACAACCAACCCTCAAGTGAGGGTTATTACAAGGTATTTATAGGATAGGGAGCTAGGGCAACACTCCTAGTCCCTTCCTTTCTCTTAGTGGACTTGGGCCTAGGCTTATGGCCTTCTACATAAGCCTAAGCTAATAACAAACATAAAGGCCATAATTAAGCTAACTATTACATGTGAATTACTAACACTTGAATTAGGTTTAGGAGTGATTCCAATAATCTCCCCCTAAGTGTTGGTGATGAATGAATGTAAACGGTGAAGGTGTTGATGTAATAGTAGCTTTGACGTCTTCTGACCTTCTTCTTTCTTGTGAGAAGAATTGCCTTGATTTGAACAATCTCCCCAGTGTAGAGAAATTGTTTTAAACAGTTCTGCTTTGACGTCATCATTATCTTTGTTCTTTGTCATTGTTCTTTGTGATGGTAGTGATAGTATGTTGTTGATGTCTGCATCAAGTCTGCCTCAGGTCTGCTTCGTTGCTCCAGTGTCTCCACGTCATTCTTCAACATGCTCACACGCTCTTTGACGTTGGATTTCAGTACTGATGAAGTTCTTTAAGTCTTTAAACTTTGTAGATTCTTTGACTTGACGAAGAATCATTTTGACTTTTGTGTTGCCTTTAGATAGAACTTCCATTAGTGATGATGTTGGCATGAGCATGTGAAGAATTTGCACGATCATTCCGCTCCAGAGCTTCCATAAGAAGAAAACATAAGAAAGGTTAGTAATAAGCGGATTCCGGCACTTACAAGTTTGAACTTCGAGAGTGTTAACAGCATAGTGTGAAAACACAACTCTAATTCTCACAAAGGCCGTTCCTGAACTGGAGTCCCACAAGTGAGATAACGCGATGTACCGAAGTACACCTACAGTTCAAATGAGTCGCTGAGGTACACCGAAGCATCACCTCACGACTGTAGACCGTTTGAGACACACTAAGCGTAATCCACGGGGAGTTACCGAAGTGACCTGCTATCAGGGCTGTTTGATGTTGACCCTGGCAGGAGTTTCCATTCAATCACTGAGAATCACAGTTGTGAACCTCTCATAAATGTTCTCGACAGATTGCTAAGATCTGTGAAGGACTCGATAACGTACCACTGATGTTCTTATTGTTGAACATCAAGTGATGAAATGTCAAGTGTACCTAAGAGATCTTTTGATGAATCTCGTGGCTCTAGACTCAATAGTGCGTTTTGGTTTTCCTGAGCGGAGACTAGGGAGAGGATCTCCTTCTTCAATACCATCTATCTCTAAGATAAAGCCGATAGATTATGTAGGGTTCCCTGTGAGAATGAAACAAGCTTCTTTTGAGAGAAACTTGAGTGGCTAAGAAGGTTTAGTGCATGCGTCAATGGGTCCATGACGACTTTTAATCTTCAATACCGGCGTCATCAAGTGACAACCAGTAGCATATGAATTGAACCCAGTGTCTGCCCTAAGTTGAATAATTTGGAGGGCTATTTCTTTTCACCCTTTTCTTTGCATTTCTTTTTAATTCTTCAACTCCTTCTTTCTCCGATGCTCATTTACTCCTTTTTATAATCATACCTAAGGACTTCTAATTTTAACTATTGGTATTGTCCTTGGGTAGATCCCTCCGGCTCTGGCGGATCATAGGACGGTTATTCCTAACCTTAATCACCTTATAACTCCATTGCCATAAAACCATTTTTCATGAAAATCTCTCAAAGTGTTTGTGAATGAAAAACATGTTTGAACACTTCAAGAGTTTTAGATTTTCAGAAATACTCCCCCTCCACATGTGCTTAAGAGTTTTTACAGAAATCTGCACAGTGAGGAAAGAGCTCGCATTTTTGAATTGATCGACTCAAGATAGACAATTCCCCGAGGGACACGGTTACGTTGCATAGTTAAAGAGATACATTGTCAGCTTTTAGGTGACAACTAGCTCTAATAACTACGTTGAAGGTGTGGACAAACCTCGAAAGGTTGTCAAACCCGTCAAATTTCATGTCTATCAAGAGCTTCTCGAATAGGTACAATTTACTTAGATAAGTCTTTGGAAGACAAATCTTTTTAATGTAAGACTGTTCAGATCCCGTCAATTCATGGGTTGAAGTCTTTTCACACGATGATTCAATAGCAGTTTCACAACATATTTCTTATCACATAATTTTCTCCCCCTCAAAAATGGCATATAAATGGTATTTTTGAAGAAATGTTGAGAATAAATATGACCATTTTGAGTTTTATGGGAAGATGACCACTGTGAACAATTTGTGAACAAAGTTTATAAGTCAAATACTCCCCCTCAACAAGTGATATAAACTGTTGAGGTTTTGAAAATCATAAGGGGAAGTTCTTGTTCTTTTGAGCAAAACCTTTAAAAAATGAAAGGTTTGATAAGTTTTACTCAAAAGTAAGAAGCTTTCGCTCCTTTTATAAGGATTGCGGCACTGAAGCGTACCACAGGGTCCTTTCATTGCAAGAACGGGTTGTACACTGTTATGTGTGCACAAGCCATTTACATAAAAAATTCACACATCCAAAATAATATGAAAAAGAAGCAAATTAAGGGGCACCAGGTAGTCCATCAATCTTTCCAAGAATGCGAACAGGGCGTTGATAGCCTGTGAGATTAATCCTGGGACGACCACCTACAAAGCTCTCCAGAGTTCTGAACTGGTCCCTTCTGTACAACCTTTCATCGATCATAGTGATGATCCTCTTCACATCCCGTCTATCCTGAGAATTCCATCTCTTCTTCGACCCGATGCCTTCATGTATCTCATTTAACCTATAAGCCAAGCCATCCCGAACCTTCTTCAAAGTGTGATCCCCAAACTTGTGAAGATCTCTACACGCCATCAAGCAATTTCGTTGAAGTTCACTGTGATAAACTACGCCGAATGGTTTGCTGACGAGGGTGTATTGTGGAAGCTGGTTGATGTCGGGAAGTTCTAGCTGAGGTCTGGTGAAGTTGACACGGGTCTGATAAGATTCAACAGCCAGTTGGAAGTCTTCTACACGTTCCTTGATCACGATGCTTCTGATGAAGATAAGTAATGACTTGATGAATTCACGTTGAACTTCAGTCGAGAATTGTCTCATTCGTCCCTGTACTTTTGCAAGATACAAATCTTCAATGTCATTGAGAGACAAATTCTCAAAGTCCGCTTCACAGAATGCATAATCTCTTTCGTCTTGTCTTTTGACCAGGATATTCTTTAGGAAAGTGTAGTCCCATTTAGACGAGAGATCAATATGCTTAATAGCAACGATCCCTTTAGTACTATACACTGCATGTAGAGACTTTCGGACCTGGCAGCTTTTGTAGTAGATTCGTCGACATTCTGGCCAATGGTGAATCCCGTACATTGCATCGACGTCATACTGTTCCACACTGTTAGAAAACAAGTGAGTAGCATTTTCTTCGATGGCTATGTAGTTGGAGTATATGGCTGCCGGGAACGAAAGTGTAAGTGATGTAGCGTATTTACTTGAACCATCGCCACCGTGTAGAAGGAATTCCAAATCTTTGTTGAAGAAGTAGCGAAATGGAATCTTAGGCTGATCTAGTTGGCCAATTTTTGGTAGAGGTTTAGACCAATCGGTGTAGTATGGAGCGTTATCTCTTCTGGTAAAGTCAATGTTTGCTTTAGGGTTGAGCCAATCAATATTGTTAGACATGGCTCGTGCTATGTTTTCAAGGTGATACTCAACCTCGATGGCACTTTCCGAGCTGTCTTTTAGCAGTTTAAAAGCTTCATTCTTGATTCGTTTCAACTCTGATTTCGTCATCTTCTTCACTTGGAATTTTTCTTGCAGTAACTTTGCATGCTCCAATGTACTACCGTCTACCAGATCTTGACCTTCAGATGGATAGGGAGTAGAATTAACAAGTGTAGAAAACCAGTCGTATTCATCAGTGTCATCCTCGTCTAGCCATGCTACGACGTCAGCCTTGGGCGCCTTCTTCTTCTTTTTCTTAGGCCTAGATGAGGATTCTGGTTTCTTAACTTTGTCGGGAGAGGTGGGTTGTTGTTGGGGCTCATGGAATTCCTCATCGTCACCACTCGTATACTCAAAGTGATCACCATTTTTCTGAGTCTGGGGTGGTAACTCAGAATCCTGAGGTTTTTCAGTTGAAGAGCGAGGAGGAGATCGTGGTTGAGCTGGAGTCCTTTGGGGTGGAGGTTGCATGGAAGATGATTCACCAGACTTCTTCGGGCGTTTCGGCTCTTTATCTTTATCCTTGTCTTCATCGTCTCTTAGACGCTTGGGCCTCTCAGCTTCTTCTCTGCATGCTGATTTAAGTTGGTATTCCAGCAATGCTTCAAACAGTTTACCTTCGTAAGAGGCAAATGTTGCAGATCGTTTAGACATTTGAGCTATGAGCCTGGAAACCAATTCAGTATCTGAGAATATTATGGGATCAACTGGGTTGATGTTGACATGCATTGGTGTTGATCTCATAGTTTGCTTGGCCAAGTGTAATAGATTCGGATAGAGTTGTTTGGTAAACATCTCCTTTGTAACTCCAGGAACGATGTCAAGAAGGTACTTGTGAGTGCAACCTTTGATCATTTCGTTTATTTTCCCTTGAAGATCATCTTTCATGAGCTTCTGGACATATTCCCTTTCAACTTGCATCTTGTCATTCTCGTCATGAAGATACTGTACCTGGTCTGCGAGAAAATTCAGCTTCTTGTAAAGCACATCTTTCTTTCTGACTTGTTTGACAGCTTTAATGATTCGTGTCTTAGCTTGAGAGATCCAAGAGGCAGTTGGCTTCTTCACTGATTTGGACGTGGATCTGGTTGTTCTTCTGGATGGTGGTGGTGAAGAGTGAGAAGATGAGTCTGATGATGAAGAGTCATGAGGAGGTTCAGGGTCCTTAGGAGGTTCAGAAGTTTCCTCCTTGGAACGAGTTGGACTATTGAGAAGATAATCATCGTAGTTTACTTCGTCATCTTTACCAGTTGTAGCATGTTCTTCAGCCTGAATCCTAGCTTCTTCATCTATTTTAGCTTGAGTTGTGGCCTCTGCATCAGCTTTGGCTTGAGCTACATGTTAGAAACACACACAGACCTTGATAGATCTTAAGCGCTCGGAGATCGTTAGTGTTGCTTATGTAATCACAAGCAAACTAATAGAAGATCTCTACAACTTGGTATTGTAGCGGAAAATAAATACAAGTTATAATAACTAAGAACACTTTTGATCCTCTATGGATCTTTTATTATAGAAACTCTATGTTTCGGATAGAATACAAGACTTGAGAAACTTGAGAAAAGCTTATCTATTACTAACTAACATGGTTTCTTATATAGGCAAGAAACCCTAAAGGAGCGTTGACAATTTACGCTTCTACTACTAAACTAGACTAAGCATGCATCTAGACAAGCATGCAACTAATCATATTGTTTTGTTAATCATATTGTTTATTCTGATAAGCTCTACATAATACGGCGCCAACCTATACATACGGCACTGACTTTTACTCTAAACTGAGCTTATCTCTCCTACGTGGTTCCCACTTTCAGCAACAACACACTGTCTGCTTTAACACTTCTGCTGAAGTATAACTTCGGTAGAATCCTTTCTTCTTCGGCAGAATCTCTTCGACAGAAGCTTCGGCAGAATCAGTAGTTTATGCTTCGGCAGAATCAGTAGTTTTCCATAATTCCCAACAATCCTCCCCTAAACTGGAATTTGACAAGGTTAAGTTCCAGTTTCCTTGATAGATCGAAAATGCTGTTGAGGATTGTGCCATTTGACGAAAAAAATTTCCAAACAAGATCCTCCCCATATCTTAAACACTTCAGAGCTATGAAAGTACAGGTGCTTGAGGATCAACAGCAAAGAATCAGAAGAAGAACATCTCTATGATGAAGTAATCTGTAAAGCACCAGATCTTTGCAGCAACATATGACATCATGTACATCAAAACGGATAAGTTGAATACTATTCTCATCACTTCCAGGTGTGTTAACTCCTGTGAGAGGTGAATCATTGAAATTAATGGATTTGATGTCTCTTTACCAATAGCCATTACTACTGGAGTAGCCACATGTTTAAGTTCGAAAACTATGGTACATTGATAACCATCTGATTTATTGGCAAACCAGCAACCATATAAACGGATTTGTTTTGTCTTTACCTGTAGCCGTTTGCTCAGGACTAGTCAATTCTTAGAGTTGGTGAATTGAGCACCAAATATGGATTCAGGTGCCTTTACCACATGCCATATTCATGTGGGCTAGCCAATTCTTGGATTCCAAACAGGAATAGACCATGGTGAATTGATGACCATATAACCCTCAGCAGTTAAGCATGGGTGGTTGCAAACCCTATGATTTTGAGCAAACCATTACAGCTATCAACAGATTTGATGTGTCTTTACCAAAGCTGTACCCTTTGGACTAGTCAACTCTTTGACATACACAAGGTACATCAGGTGAGTTAAAGACCATCAAAATTTGAATAACAAACAATTTTTTTTTTTTTTTTTTTTTTTTTTTTTTTTTTTTTTTTTTAACTAAGAACTTTATAAGACTGAAAAAGCTTAATAATAATTTGAAAAGGAAAATTAAAGATCTAATTTTTATTAAATAAACGCTATCACTATTTTAAAATGATGTTTTTGTGAGTTTTCTTTTTATGAATGTCTTTTACTTCTAAAAAAAATTAGACAAAAATAGACAAATAACATAAATAATGCAAACTCAAATGAACAAAACAAAGTAGTGCAGAGAGTACCAAGTGTCCTGATATGGATGAAGAAGAGGCCTATTGCATTTGTTGAAGTTGAGTCTTGATCAATCCTACCAGTGTTAGAGCTGACTGTCTTTCATTTCCCACAGGGTCTGGAGGAATTTCCAATTTCTGACTCAGCATCTTTTCCATTAGTCTTTTGGGCGAAGGATACTTTCTTTCAGAAAACATGTAGACAGTGATGCCACCCTTAGTCTCAAGCACATGCACTCGAGGGAGAGGATAGAATCTCCAGGATTCAAGCTTCCACCGATGTGAGTTTTCCCAAATGGAAGATGCTTTGCTATTGGGAATGTGAGAGTTTAACAAGGCTTGAAGATCTCCTGGTAAGAACATCCCAGAACCTTGTGGTTCCTTGTTGCAATAATGGGTGGTAACTTGAGTGAACAGAGAGAGTAAGTCTGCCCTGTCTACCAAGTGTAGAATTTCCTTCAGAAAGGTGAATTCCATTGAAGTGGAGTCCCTTCGAAGAAGAACATTCATCTGATCATCCTTTAATTTCCAGGCTATCACCTCAACTGAATTTCCATCAGGAAAATCAGCAGCAGACCCTTCTATTATGAAAGTGGAGTCATCAGCTTCAAGATCCACAGGAGATCTGTTGGCCATTCTCTTCTTCCTCCCACCAGTCTTATTATGGTCCCCAGATGGAGCATTTTTTGCTTGAACTTGTGTGGTAAGACTTGAAGAGGTATAGGGAGGTTTAGTTGAAACACCTTCACGTAGTGCATTCATCCTGTGAAGCAATTTTCTCGCCCTTTCTGTTTTTATGTCTGCAAGATCAGCTTCCTTAAACTTAGAATCTTCCAGTGTGACAATAGGTGCCACTGAGAGAGAGGGAGCTGATGCTTCAGGTGCTTCAGGAGAAATGAAAAATGGTTCGGTAGATTGACCCTTGGCAGTAGAAGAGACAACTTCAGAGGTTGCTTCAGCAGGAATGACTGGAGAGGATTCCTTGGTTGGAGCATCATCAGCCTTGAGTCTTTTGGCTTCTGGAGCAGCTTCATTCTCTGAAATCCTCTTCAGGTTGGGAGATTTTGCTGAAGATAATGATCTTTCCTTCATGATTTGGTTGTATTTGCGATACAGGACATGATCAGGAAAAGCCTTGACTTGTTTCATTGTTAGGCCAGAGTTGGACATTGAGTATTGGTTTTTCACCACCCTTCTTATTTCATCTTTAGTAGGAGCTTTGTCTTTGGCCTTCTGAGCTTTGATGGCCCTCTTTTGTGCAATTGCTTCTTGCTTCCTTTGTCTTCCCTGAGCCATCATTCGCTCCACATAATTGTCACTGAGGAAATCTCCACCTAGTATACTTTGAGCCAGAGAAGGTTTTGAAATGACTTGCTGAGTGAGAATATCCCAGTGTTCAGCAGGCATCTGAACCCTCAGTGCATCTAGTTCTTTTCTTCTCTCAGGAGTTAAAGATGAGAATTCCTCTGTTTCAAGTTGTTTAGCCAATGCTACACTTTCCTTTGACTTCTCAAACTCAGCCAATCTACTTGCTTGACCCAGTCTTTCCTCCTCACTCACCAGGTTAGGACCAAGCTCATCTTCAGTGAGGACATTTTTCCCTTTATCATCAGGCTGCTTAACACACTCTTCTTCAGTTAGATCAACTATAGGAATCTCTGTTGTAATACCTAGGTCAACATGTTGATGTAGATTATCAACTGAAGTGGTCAAGACAACAACATCAGGAAGATCTGCTGAAGGTGAAGGGCCTGATGGTTCTTGAGCATATGAAGATTGACCAATATCTGGAGATGCATCCTCCATTTGCATATCAGCAGATGCAGTCTTATCACCCCCAGGTTCCTCTGAAGCTTCAGAAGAATCCTTATGAAGATCAGATCTCTTTCTTCTGGTGTACTGGACAGGTTTCTTTTTCTTTGATGAAGTGGCAACTACTGATGAAGGGTCATTGAGAGAGACTTCAGCCAACATGTCTAGAGACCCAAAGGGAGGAACTTCTTGTTCTTCATCAGAGGAAACCACAAGTTTCCTTTTGGAAGACCCTTTTAATTTGTGCTCTAAGACCTTAACCTGATTCTGCAGTTCTTCAATTTTACCCCCAAGAGACAATTTGGTCTCTGCAAGTTCCTTTTTCAGATTATTAACCTCTGCAGCATACCTGTTGACAAGAGCATACACAGATGAGAGTGTAATGGGGTCCTCAGCTCCACCAGCAGATTGCTCTGTGGTAAGGGGAGCCTCATTGGACCTTTCAGTAGAAACATGGTCATGCTCAATGTGAGGAAGATCTTCATCGAGAGGATCCCTCACAGGACTTGGTGTGGGTGGTCTATAAAGATCTGACTCATCATGAGTAGCAAGTGTGGGTGGAGGACTGGGACAGAGTGACTGGTCTGGAGCAACATGAGTTGCTTCAACAGTAGAAGATGGGCCCTCATCAATGTTAACCAATGGATTACCATCATTAGCAACAGGTGAGGTAGGAGGATTATGAGTCACATTCTCCTCATCAGCAGCCTCATTACCTTGAGGCAACATGGCTGCTAGCAAGGGATGATGTTCCCCCTGAAAGTGGGTTCTCATGGTTGCAAACAATTTAGCAGTCAAAGAACCTATAGGATAAAAAGCTTGGGTTGGGGTAGTGGTGTCTAAAATCATTTGTAGAAACCTTGGGTACATTAAAAATTTTCCCTTTGTCTTTTGAATATTTTCAACCATGTTTTCGAAAATATACTTAGAAAAATTGAAAGTTACCCCTTGAGAAAGACACACAATACCATATCCCAGTTTGGTAGAGAACTGGTCCCATCCTCCGGTCTTGTTGCTCATGCATTGGAGCAGTGTGTGAACCAGGAACCTCCATTTTGGGCAGAGTTCCTTCTTTAACCACATATCTGTTCTTGTTCCTCGATACCCAATAGCCCTAAGTCCATTCAGCACATCTTCCTGATTAGAGTAAGATATTCCATCAGCATCTTCCAAGTGAAGCTTCCTTCTAATCAGGTCCTCTGTAACATTGTACTCTTTTTCATCAATCACAGCCCTAATCTCTGTCTCGTTCCTCTTCTCAGCAGTTTCCCAGAATTGAGTGATCAGAGACTCATATATCTCATTTGGAGAATGAGTTAGAGCATAACAAATCTTGGACCTTTTCAGGAATTCTACCATTGGTTCATACAGTTCATATCCCTTGCCGTTTCCCAGAAATGCAACTTTGTTGTGATCATGTTTAAATTCAAGAGCCATGAGGAATATGAGTGTTTAGGGTTATGATTCTTGAAATGGTGAGTGTTTGTGGAAGTATAGTAGGAGGGAATTCGTTTGTTCTGAAGCGAGTGATGGCGGGTGGAGTGTTTTTGCCCAAATTATAGTCAAAGAAAAATGGACCGTTTGGTTGACTTTTGCTGACGTGTATTGCATCTTTGACCCAACTCAAAATAACACTTCGGCAGAAACACATGATCAATCTGCTGAAGTTATAGCTTCAGCAGAATGCATCAAAGATAAGAATATCTTCGGTAAGTTTCTAGAATTACTGTGCCAACCACTTGCATTAAACTCATTGGACCTTGAATCCGTCTATAAAATGATCCCAGTGTAACTCATCTTTTCACCAAGATCCCCAAATATTTACCACAAACCCTAGAAGCCAAATAACCCCAATTAACCCAATTGCACTATGACTTCCAAACCTGAGATCATAGATCTCACTTCCTCATCTTCATCATCCTCTTCATCATCATCAAGTGGTGAATCAAACCCATGGTTCCATTACTTTCCTCAACCCTATCTAAGACCAAATAAATCGCCCTTTCTTCCTTCTTCAGAAGATGACAGTGTAGTGAATCCAAGTGAATCTGCTGATGATTCTGATGACTCCTATAAGGAGGGAACTTCTTACTCCCAACCTCCAGCATCTCGGTCTCAACAAAGACCTCGTGCCAGGAATCCGCCACTCCCCAAAGATAGAGAGGTGGTTCTTGGTCTCACTGCGCCATCTTTTGGTGCATGAACACACATCGTATAGTAGAAGGGCTTAAGAAGGGTGGATCGAATGCATTTTGGTTGAAATGAATAGATGAAGCACAAAGGACACGATAGTTCTCTTTGTCATCCTGCGTGGTCATCGTCATCATCAATCGTTTGCATCAATCCATCCTTCCATTTTGGTCCTTAGCATCTTCGTCGTGCTGGTCATGCATATCCAACCAGCCAGTTAGACTGAATGGGTGGTTACGCAAGACCTACGAAAGCAAAGCCAGCATTTAACGCATATCCAGCATTCCATTAGATTTCGGAATGAAAGATATACACTAGATTAGGCTTAGCTTAAGTGTACAGCTCGTATCTTGAGGATGCAAAATAGAAGGTTGACTTTATGTAAGCTGTAAGCTGTAAACTGTTTCTTGAATGAATGAATGAACAGTTTGACTTCAATTTCTTTTCTTTCAGTATTATCTTCAGTAGAATCAAATTGTATGCTTCAGTATTTGTTAACAGAAGAAACAAGCAACACTCTTTCAGCTATATGACCATGTACTAATGAGCCACTCTTGATGAATTTGATCTTGATCATGGGATGTATATACTGCAATCCAGATAAGGAACAGACAAAATGCAGTACAGACAACTGCAAAACATACACTAAAACATACACAACAACAAAAACAAACAAACTAGAGAAATATTAGAAGTTAGTGTTAGAAAACAAACTAATATACAAAAATATGCATAGTTTGCACAAATCCTCCCCTGAGGCCTATGCCTCTCCTTAAACTATGCAGTCAAGGGTTTAGCATTCCAATATTGACCACGAGGTGTTGAAACCTTGGTCCATCAAACGCTTTTGTTAATAAGTCTGCCACATTATCATCAGTATGGATTTTAGCCACTTTTATCAAATGTTTTTCATAAGCATCTCTTATAAAGTGGTGCCTGATTTCAATGTGTTTCGTTCGAATGTGAAAAACTGGATTTTTGACTATGCAGATGGTACTTTGATTATCTATATGAATTGTAGTGTTCATAAAGTTGTACCCATAGTCCAGCAATTGGTTCTGAATCCAAAGGACTTGTCCACAGCAATTTGCAGCAGCAACGTACTCTGCTTCAGTAGTTGAGGTGGCCACAATGGTTTGTTTCTTGCATTGCCAAGAAATCAACCTTGTGCCTAGAAATTGGCAGCCTCCAGTTGTGGAT
This sequence comes from Chrysanthemum seticuspe, assembly GCA_019973895.1. NCBI lineage: Eukaryota > Viridiplantae > Streptophyta > Magnoliopsida > Asterales > Asteraceae > Chrysanthemum > Chrysanthemum seticuspe. The sequence goes on along the minus strand of BPTQ01000007.1, from coordinate 66,821,857 downwards.
CTTCTATCCAGATTTGCACTAGCATAATCACTGTCACTATATGCTTCCAACTTGAAAGGAGATTCTTTTGGGTACCAAAGGCCTAAAAGAGGTTGGCCTTTGAGGTACTTAAAGATCTTCTTGGCAGCATTGAGATGGGAAGCAAGTGGAGTGACTTGATGTCGAGAACAAACACTCACAGCAAATGTAATATCAGGTCTTGAAGCTGTCAAATACATCAATGAACCAATCATGGACCTATACAGATGAACATTCACAGGTAGATCTGGTTCATTATTTGCTTTAGCCTTTGGAGCTTCATAAGGTGTTGTGGCAGTCCTAACACCTTCCATACCAAACTTCTTCAAAATGTCCCTCATATATTTATCTTGACTGATAAAGATGCCATCTTGTTTCTGCTGAACCTGGAGACCCAAGAAGAAAGTAAGTTCTCCCATAGAACTCATTTGAAATTCACCCTTCATAAGTTCCTCGAATTCCCTGCACCAAGCTTCGTTTGTGGAACCAAATATAATGTCGTCTACATATACTTGCACCAGAATGATGTCTGAGTAATTCTTCTTGAGAAACAGTGTTTTATCGATAGCTCCTCTCCTATAGCCGTGCTTCAGCAGGAATGATGAAAGCCTAGCATACCAAGCTCTTGGAGCCTGATGTAAGCCATAGAGAGCTTTAACAACTTTGTAAACATGATTTGGGTGATCTGGGTCTTCAAAGCCCTTGGGTTGAGTGACATAGACCTCTTCTTCAATCTCACCATAAAGAAAAGCACCTTTGACATCCATTTGATACACCATGAAGCCCATATAAGAAGCATAAGCCAAGAAAATGCGAATTGCTTCAACTCTGGCAACAGGGGCAAACACTTCATCATAATCAATCCCTTCCTCTTGTCTGAAGCCTTGTGCTACTAATCTTGCTTTGTTTTTGATCACAACACCCCTAGCATCTCTCTTATTCTTCAAAACCCATTTTGTCGCAATGGCATATTTGCCATCAGGTAGTGGTACCAAGATCTAAACTTGCTGATTGTGAAATTGTTGCATCTCTTCTTGCATTGCTTCTAGCCAACTTGAATCATTAAGAGCTTGAGATACACTGGTTGGTTCCACTTGAGAGAGAAAACAAGCAAACAGACAATGTTTGAAGTCTGTGTGATTGTCTCTTTGTTGGTTGGAGACATAAGAGAGAAAAGCAATCTATCCAAATTGAGGACTTGTGATAGCCCTTCGAGTTCTAACAGGTGCCAGAAGATCACCTATGATGTTGGATTGAGGATGAGCAATGTTGATCCTCAGAGTAGCAGTGGGGTTGACTTCAATGGATGCATCAAGATTAGTGATGGTTGGTTCAAATTCAGCATCATAAGAGGGTGAGGTGAAGATGCCAGTTTTGGGTTGATGATTTCCAAGATCTGAAGGTTTTGGAAAGCGTGTATAGGGTTCACCAAAGTCTGAAGATACTTGAGAAGGAACAGCATAGCCTTCAGCAGATTTGGGGATGGAAGGAGTGACAGAGTCAACTTCAGCAGATACGTTGTTTCTGCTGCCTCCTTCATCAGCTACCCCTTCTTTCAGTTTCTCTGCTTCAAGCTTGGCAGCAAATTCTTGAGTTTGGAGCCTGGCAAGGTCCTCAGCATAATGAGAGTCATCTTCATCACTCGAATCAGCAGTATCCTTGGAGGTGGTACCTGCAATATTGTTAGGGGAGAAAGAAGGCACAAGTATGGGTTGCTCATCATCTTCAAACTCATTTTCAGAGTCATCATCAAAGGGACCTGCATGGTTAGCTGGAGATTCTTGAGAACCTGCATTTTGATTAGCCAAGTGTCTAGTGTAACCCAAGGAATCAGTTAAGTAGTCAAGGTCAAAAGACCAAGTATGACCCTGTCCTTGAACATTATGCTTATCTTCCAAAAATCTCAGGTTCAATGTCTCCTCTATCTTCTTGGCTTGCAAATTGTACACCCTGTAGGCCTTACTATGAGCTGAATAACCCACAATATAACCATCATCAGCCTTCTCATCAAACTTTCCCAACGGATCACTTGTGTTCAGAATGGTCACTTGACAACCAAAAGGTTTTAGGTAGTGAATGACAGGAACCTTTCCAAAGAGAAGTTCATATGGGGTTTTGAGTTGTGGTCTGGTAATGGACACCCTGTTTAGCACATAGCAGGCAGTGCCAACAGCTTCAGTCCAGAACATAGTGGGCAGTTTAGAGTCTGCAAGCATGGATCTAGCAGCCTCTATTAAGGTCTTATTCTTTCTTTCAGCCACCCCATTTTGTTGTGGGGTTCTTGGATTACTATAGTCCCTTTTTATGCCTTTTGACCCACAGAGTTCTATAAGAATAGCATTTTTGAACTCTGTCCCATTATCACACCGAATTCCCTTAACCTTTTTGTTCAACTGATTTTCAACAAGAGTGATGAATTCAGTCAGCACTTGAGATGTTTCATCTTTGGTTCTGAGAAAGAAAACCCAACAAAATCTGCTATAGCCATCAGTGATTACCAAACAGAAGAACTTATGATCAATGCTTCTGACTTGAGTTGGACCAAACAGATCCATGTGAAGCAACTGAAGAGGTTCAGTAATGATGCTCATAGCATTGATAGCTTTGTAAGAAGCTCTATGTTGTTTTCCTTTGTTGCAAGCGACACAATTGTGATCATTTGTGAATACTTTGGAGGGAAGACCTTCAACAAGACCCATTTTAGAGAGTTTGTTAATGGTCTTGAAATTCACATGCGCCATTCTTCTATGCCATTTAGTGGACTCATCAAGAGATGCTTTAGCCACCAAACAAGTGAGATCACCACCTGGTTGAACTTCATTAAGGTTGAATGTGTATAAGTTGTGAGTTCGAGGAACTTTCAGTAGAATTGGAGTTTCTTCTGGGAGATTGAAGTCTTTAGACAGCACAAGACATTCATTCTCAGTGAAGAGAACTTTATTCTTAGTGTCACAGATTTGTGAAACAGAGAACAAGTTGAAATGCTGAAGTTCCTTAACATAGTACACATTTTCAAAATCTAGATGAGGTGTCTTTATGGTGCCTTTCCCTGTGATACTACCATCACTTCCTCCAAAAGTCACATTGCCTCCTCCTTCTATAGGGACAAAATTGTGCATCATATCTCTGTTCCCAGACATGCTTCTGGAACAACCACTATCAACAATACCAATATTCTTATGCTTAAGGGGATGATCCTACAAACAACAAAAAATATATACAAACAGTTAGTATTCAGAGGAGGCTCAAGTCATTACTGACTTGAACCTGCCTTGTGGATCACAGGTTTAGGGCATGAAGTTTTAGAGGATCCACCATTGTTCTTGGTCCTCCATTGATAATTTGGTCCCTTGTTAGTCCAAGAACAACCTGCTGAGGGCTTCACAGCAGTGCTCCCATATCCCATCCCAGCATACATAGAGTCAACATATGTAGGCCAATAACCATGTTTAAAGTATGGGCTAGTGGGTTGAACATATGGTCTTGTAACTGAACCTCTCCAATGAGAGTCAGTCTTTGCTGCTTGAGGGACATAAGGTGGAATATTAGCAATATTGGTCCAGTTTGGTTTGTGTTTCTGGAGAGTAGCACATGCACCCAATCTTTGTTCATAAAAATCACAATCCTTAATCAAATGGAATTTACTGCCACATACAACATGTCTTCTTCTTAGAAGTTTTATTCAAATAGGAAGATGTTGGATTACATGCAGAAGTACTTAAAACAGATACATTCAAGGAATTGTTTTTAACAGACTGATTATTCAAACATTTAAAAGATAAGTCTTCAGGAGAAACTGTCTTGGAAGTTGATTCCTCAGCAGCTTCCCTAGAGGGCTCACAAGTAGACTGGGGTGCAGGCTTGGGTGTTGGTTCAGGCTTGGGAAGGTCAGACTTCTCATTTGAATCACAGCTTTCATATGAAGTAGACCCTTGATCCGATGAATTGTCACTGTCAGAGCAAGAGACAAAGTCATTAGATGAGGTATCAGGGTCTGGAAAGTCTTTTGACTTTTTGCCATATAGATGATGTGATCCATCAAAGTCAACAGTGATGGATAGGTCTGTGGGCATGAACTCACCTCTAATGGGACCAGGGACAGCATGCATATTACCTTCTTTAACATAAGTAGCTAACCCTGCTGATGTAGGTTTACGCCCATCATACTTAGCTTCTGGACCTACATATTTTTGAAAACCTAAACCTATAGGGCATGTCTGAGATTGACTAGTATAGATGATTCTATTTAAGCTTTTACCAGACATTTGCCATTCATTATTCCTAGCAGTTTCCTCAGCTAGTTTTGCCTTAAGCTCTAGGTTCTCCGACACAGCTTCATCCTTTGCTTTCTCAGACAGTTTTAGGTAATTATTAGCAACTTCTAGATCAAACTGTAACACCTTTATTTTTTCTTCATAAGCTATTTGATTCTTTTGAAACCATACTTTTTGTCTTTCTACAGTTTTTAATGCAAGTTTATGAGCTTCATTATCAATATAGCATGCATCAAACTTAGGTTTCATAGCATCAAATTCTTCTTTAAGTTCATTGTATCTAAGACTACAGCCAAATATACAATTATGTACCTGAGATAGTCCCATCAAGGCAAACTGATCATGCCTTTCATCCGAAGTGCACCTTGCAAGCAGTCCAAGCTTGTCAGTATCATGAGCTTCCTCATTAACAGGTTCATGTGCAGTCCAGTTGACCTGTTCATCCAGGGTGAGGAGAGTTGCTGAAGCTCCAGCTTCCTGCTGTTTCTGCTGATAGGAAAGATATTTGGCTCCATCTCCATTCTTTCTGTCCTTGCATTCTCTTGAGAAATGCCCCATCTGATGGCAAGTGTAGCACTTGACTTTCCTCCTATCAAAGCGAGCTGGTTCCTTTCCCTTGAAAACAAACTTCCTTCCAGCCTTCTCTTCAAACCTTTTGATGTCCACTGACAGCAATGCCACCTGCATTTTCAGCTTCATTTCCTCCATTTCAAGAGGGTCCAACTGATCAAAGTCTTCATATGCAAGATACTGCTGAGTATCATAGTCAGCAACAAACGAATGAAGAACATCCTCCATCACACTGCTAGTCTTAGGTTGTGAAGATTGTGGAGTGGGACGAGTGTTATGTGGTGGAGTGGGAGAGCAGGATGCTGGAAAGTAGTTGGAACTAGGAGATGATGGAAAATAGTTGGAGCTAGGAGCTTGTGTCATCATGTTGGAATGAGATGTCCCAACAAAAGCTGCATGATTAGAAGAAGATGTACGGTAGGGAGTCCTGACATCTGGTTCAAGAGTTCTGAGTCTGTTGTACAGCTCATCAAAAGTGAGCATGTCCAACCCTCCTTTAGCCTTGAGTGCTATACTAACATGCAACCATGATGGCGGCAAGGACCGCAAGAACTTTGAGTTGCAATCTTCATTATCTGGTTTAGCATTCAGCTCATTCAGCTGACTCAAGATCCTATGGAACCTGTCGTATCCCTTGTGGATACCTTCTTCTTCTGATATATTGAAGTCCTGAAACTGTTGTCTTAGCATGGACTTCCTCATTCTCTTTGATTCTTCATTTCCACCGAATCTTGCTTTGAGAGCCATCCATATGTCTTTAGCATCATCCATATGGTGAAAATCACATAGATGATCTTCAGGTATGGCTTGAAGCAGAATAGTTTTTACTTTATGCTCTCTCTGCATGGCCAGTACTTCTTCAGCAGTTTTTGGTGGAGCCATGATAAACTTCCCATCCCTGTCAGGAATCATTTTCTTTAGACTGTTTCCTTTCTTTACTACCTCCCATAGATTCCAATCAATATTGGAAATCCAGTTTTCCATCTTCATAGTCCAAAGTTCATATTCTTCCCTCTTTAAATAAGGAAATTTACCATTGCTGTTTGTGAGACTGAGCTGTTGCATGGAAGTGGTGTTGGTGTTGTTTGTGTTGGTGACTTCATTTTCATTATCGGATCCAGGCATGGTGAATGAATGTTTGATAGTATGGGGGTGAGAATGGTTCTTAGTATCGTAGAGACTTTCCCGAGGCTCTGATACCACTTGTTAGAAACACACACAGACCTTGATAGATCTTAAGCGCTCGGAGATCGTTAGTGTTGCTTATGTAATCACAAGCAAACTAATAGAAGATCTCTACAACTTGGTATTGTAGCGGAAAATAAATACAAGTTATAATAACTAAGAACACTTTTGATCCTCTATGGATCTTTTATTATAGAAACTCTATGTTTCGGATAGAATACAAGACTTGAGAAACTTGAGAAAAGCTTATCTATTACTAACTAACATGGTTTCTTATATAGGCAAGAAACCCTAAAGGAGCGTTGACAATTTACGCTTCTACTACTAAACTAGACTAAGCATGCATCTAGACAAGCATGCAACTAATCATATTGTTTTGTTAATCATATTGTTTATTCTGATAAGCTCTACATAATACGGCGCCAACCTATACATACGGCGCTGACTTTTACTCTAAACTGAGCTTATCTCTCCTACGTGGTTCCCACTTTCAGCAGCAACACACTGTCTGCTTTAACACTTCTGCTGAAGTATAACTTCGGCAGAATCCTTTCTTCTTCGGCAGAATCTCTTCGACAGAAGCTTCGGCAGAATCAGTAGTTTATGCTTCGGCAGAATCAGTAGTTTTCCATAATTCCCAACACTACAGCTTCTTCATCAGCTTTATCTTTCTCTGACTTCTCAGTTTCTGGTTCCTTAATGTCATACTCAATAGAATCCTCTTGTTGCTTTTGTTGTTGCTCAAGAGTGGTGGCACCAGTTCCCTTATCGGGTTGATTAACCGCATCAGGAATCGGTGTAGATTGAACATCACCACTTGACCCTCCGGGGCCACCCATTTGATCCTTTGAAAACTCTTTCGCAACGTGTTGGAGTCTAACGAATTTGAACTTCCTCCTGTAATCAGTATCCAGAGGCTCTTCGTCAGAGCTTTCTTCTTCGTGCTGAATCACTGGGGTTTTCCCTTTACTTTTGTCAGCAGGTGGATTGGGAGGTTTAGCTACTGATGGAGTAATATCGGTTGCAGTTTCAGAGTAGAAAACCTCTTCGTCTGATTCTGTATCTTCAAAGCTTTCGTCCATTAGCTTTCTTGGCGGTTCAGGCTTTGGTACAGGAATAGGAACAACTTCCTTAGAAGGAATTTTCCTTTTGTGTGGAGGTTTCCTCTTAGGGAACTTCCTTTTACTCTCAGTGCTTGCAGCACTTCCTGCACTTCCTCTTTTGGTTTTCCTTGTGGGGGTGCCAGAAGATTTGTCATCGAGAAAACCAACTTTGTTCTCTTCCACAGCAACCAAATATCTTTTATAAGAATAGAGCTTTTTGAGTTCATCAGACAGAAGATGATCCGGCAACACAACACCTTGTTTCTTTGTTGTTGACTCCTTAAATCTGACTGTTAGAGTGGGTTCAGACAACATGTCGTGATTATCGGGGTCATTAATTCTCTTGGGGATATCTGGGTTGTACCCAAGTGCTCTTTGGATCAACAGTTTTGTATATCTGATATAAGGGATCTTTGAGCCAAGCTTTTTGAGGAATGTCATCATGTCATCCCATATCAGAGCTTCAACTTCAATGTGCTTCATGTTGATCAAAGCCCAAAAGATTTGCAGTTCCATGAGCTTGGGATGCTCATAGCCACTGTCACGACCAGAAACAGATTTTGTGATGATGATATAGAGGGTTCTCCAAGGCTGAGGAATATTTTTAAGATCCACGTGAGTATGCTTAGTGATAACTCCTGAAGCTTCGTCATACCCAATATCAATCAAAAATTGCAGAACAGTCTCTTCAGTTGGTGCAGCAGAGTATTCAGTTGGTATGATGTCAGGAATGAGGAGGACAACCCTTAAATCTGCAGGAGTGATGGTGAGTTGCTTGTGATTGAGCGTCACCGTCACAGCATTCTGTCCTTTGATATTTTGCATTGTAGTCCAAAACTGTTGAATGTAGATATCAGGCACATTAGCAGAATTGGAGAGCATATTCTGATAAGGATGATTCTTGAGAATGTACACAGCAATTAGGCAAGAAGACTCTGAGCAGGTGAGAGTTTCAAAGTCAACACGAAGGTTATTCTTCACAATCTTCATTGGATAACCATTTTGGAAGATATCAGCAATGGTGAGAACATTTGGTGCATCCACATTCATTTGAGCGTCCATGTTTAGATCTGAAACACATTTAGCCAAAAGAACCAACATATCAAAAGACATTATGTTAGTCAACAGATGGTTTTATTGTCTAATTGTTGAATGTGATATGTTAATGATTGTTACGAGTCCAAAGTCACTTGTTTGTCCAATAGTCCAATGACGTCGTGATAAGTTTCGTGAGTTAGTTAACTTTAAGTTTTAAAGTTTATGTTATCACTTATTTTCAAAACATATCAAACGTTTAAGCTTATTAGTGACATTATTGGTTTCGTGACGTTATGATTTATTTATTTACAAGTTTGCACGCGTAACAATTCATGATGAAGGTTTAATCAGGGCTTAGGCGTAGAAATGGTAGCTTATGCGTAAACAGGAGTTATACACGTAAAGGCGCAAGCTTATGCGTAGGACCTTGTCTTACGCGTAAGAAATATTACGCTTAGGAAAAAGGGAACCTTATGCGTAGAGCTTACGCGTAAGCGCATATAAAACCTTACGCGTATGGCTTACTCGTAAGAGTAGACCTTATGCGTAGAGGTCACTGTTTACCCATATCCTTCACAGGATACGTGTAGTCCCATATGTAGAACCTTACGCGTAAACGCTACGCGTAAGATTTCTCTTACGCATAACATGCTACGCGTAAGGTGATCCTTATGCGTAGATGTCTAACAACCTTGCATCTGATTTTTTACGTGTTGCAAACCTGAAATAAAATCATCATATCATCAATTTTAGCACATATATTCATTCTATAACAGATCATTGCATGAATACTTGTCAAACAGTTTACGCGTAAAAAACCTTATGCGTAGAACTTAAACCCTAGTTTCAAGAATTACGCGTAAGAAATCTAGCCATGGAAATTGCACCAAACTTTTTCTGGGAAGTCTTAGAAGCCTAATAAGTATGTTTATCCAAGTTTTAACATGAAACTCAACATGAATCAAGAATACCCAATTCGTATGAACTAGAACCCTAAATTTCAATTCTTTCACTTTTGATGTTTCTGGGCAAGTTCTAAGCATGGATATAGTCAATTCATCACATAAACAACATATTATAAGCAACTAATTGTCCAGAAACATTCACACAAGAAAACACCCAATTCACGCATAAACCCTAGTTTTCCAGATTCAATCAATTCGTGTTTCTGGGTAAGTTTTGAGGATAAAAATGGTATCATTGATGTTTTAGAAACGTTTTAACACTATCTTTTTAACCACAAACACATAAAAAAGATTATGTGTTCATACGCTTATGCGTAGAACACACAATCACACATATCTCACGTTTTAACCGTTGGATTTGTAAACGATTCAAAACCATTGTTTGTAAACACGTTAAGATTATGAAACAACTTACAAATTGAAGATCCAAAACACGGATTTGTTGAACGATTTTTAAGCGTAGGATGAGTTTGGTGATATAATAAATGTGATGAAATAAATGAGTTAGGTGGGTAGTTTTATTAAAATTAACTTTAAGATTTTGACAGTTTTAGTCCCTCCACCTTTTCTATTTTCATCCAATGCCTTTTAACTTCCATTTTGGTTACCAAACGAAAGATTTTAAGAAAGAAACTTGACGACACTCCCCCTCGGCTAAAGAAAATAATGAAAGGTTATAAAGTTTAGTCCGAGGAGTGTCAGTAAACCAGAAATGTGACCACCATTATTTTAAAGAATCAACCGGGATAAGGTAACATGCAAGTACAATGATTTTATGAAACAGTTAAGTATTTATTTTCTCCCCCTCAACACTTGATCGTAAAAATACTGAATTTTGAAAGATTTGGGTGTTGACGAAAGAGATGTACTTGCCATGTTTGAAGAAAAATAGATAGAAGAATGTTTTTGTTGTTTTATCTGATTTTATATTTTTGTATTTTGTTTTTGAAAAAATATTTACAAAAGAGATTTTGGTGTTTGACTGGTTTTTAAGACTGTTTTAAGAGTTCATCCAATTCCTCTTGAGTCAAACACCGTATACCAATCCGGTGGACCAACTCATTAAACCTAGCAGGAGCTAAGGCTTTGGTGAGTAGATATTCCAATTGGTATTCTGTACCCACGAAGTATAATTCAACTGTACCTTATTCCACGTGGTCCTTGATGAAATGATATCGAAGATCGATGTGCTTTGATTTTGAGTGTTGAACTGAGTTGCACGAGATCGCAATAGCACTCCGATTGTCGCAGTACATCGGGATTCTGTCAAATACGTAACCATAGTCTTTGAGTTGTGTTCTCATCCAAATGACTTGAGCACAACACGCCGACATGGCTACATATTCTGCTTCGGTTGAGGACAGCGATGTACAATCCTGCTTCTTCGATTGCCATGACACCAGTTTGTCACCAAGAAATTGTAATGCTCCTGAAGTACTTTTCCGTGAATCTAAGCATCCTGCGTGATCAGCATCTGAAAATGCGATTAGTTCAAAACCAGAATCCTTCGGATACCAGATCCCCAAATTAATGGTTCCCTTGATGTATTTGAGGATTCTTTTAGCCTCAGAGAGGTGGGTTTCAGTAGGTCTTGACTGGTAACGGGAGCAAAGGTATACAGCAAAAACAATATCAGGCCTACTAGCTGTTAGATACATGAGAGACCCAATAATACTACGGTATTTGGTAGGGTCCACCAATTTCTCATGTAAATCAGCGTCTAGCTTCTTGGTATGAGCCATTGGTGTGGCATAGGTGTCACAGTTTTGCATTCCAAATTTGTTTAACAATTTAAGGGCATATTTGGACTGACTTAAGAAAATACCACGGGGTGATTGATGAACTTGCATTCCTAGAAAGAATGTGAGTTCACCCATCATTGACATTTCAAAATGTTTTGTCATTAATTTTGCAAAAGCATTTGAGTATTTTAAATGTGTTGACCCAAAAATGATGTCATCCACATAGATTTGAACAATTAAGATGTGAGCCCCGTGATATTGTATGAAAAGTGTAGGATCGGCCGAACCTTTGGTAAATTTATTGGCAATGAGGAAGGATGATAACTTATCGTACCACGCCCGAGGATCTTGTTTGAGACCATAAAGAGCTTTGTTCAGTTTGTAGACATGGTCCGGGAACTCGGGATCAACGAATCCTTCTGGTTGGCTGACATAAACCATTTCTTTAAGTTGCCCATTCAGAAAAGCAGTTTTGATGTCCATCTGAAAGACCGTTATATTCATATGAGCCGCGAACGCGAGAAATATCCGAACAGCCTCAAGACGAGCAACCGGAGCAAATGATTCTTCAAAGTCAATACCCTCTTCCTGTCGATAACCCTTAGCCACCAGACGTGACTTGTTTCTGATTACGTTCCCTTCAGCATCCAATTTGTTTTTCCAAATCCATTTTAGACCAATGACGTAGACCCCTGTTGGTCTTTCAACCAGTTCCCATACTTCAAGACGTTTGAATTGGTTGAGTTCTTCTTGCATAGATTCAATCCAGATGTCTTTTGTCATTGCGTCTTTGATGTTTTTAGGCTCAGATTGGTAGACAGTGAGAGCATAAATGCAGTGTTCACCATCTGTGTGAAGACGTTGTCTCGTAACGACTGGTTGATTCGGGTTGCCAATAATGTTCTCAAGAGGATGGTCTTTTGTCCAACGATGTGTAGAGGGTTGATGTTGATATATATTATGCAGATTTTGAGGATTCAAATGGTTTATTGATGATTCCGCGACATCAGGTGCAGCAGTTTCATTGGCAAACGGGTTAAAGAACGCATTTGGATCAAAATCTGCAGGTGGGGGTACTTCATTAAGAGCATCAGCAGCTGGTTCAGCGTCGTTGGAATCAGTTTATTCAACTGTTGTTGTAGAGTCAACTGGTGGTGCTTCTTCAACAATAGTTGTTGTAGCAGGTGTATCAGGTATAAGAGTATTATCAGGTTGAGCAGTGGAAACAGCGGATACACCTGGAGCACGTTCATCAATATCGTTACTGAACAGAGGAGCAAATAGTCTTTCCATTTGTTGACGTGTAAGCTGGGGACTTTGTTCAGCTGATGATGGGGTTTGAGGGAAGTTTAAACGGTTATGACCGGGTTCCAAGTTGTTATACTTAGAAGCCATATCAGTGAGTTCATCAAAATGAGCATGAATTGTTTCCATAACTTGCTTTGTACGACGATTCCAGATCCGGTAACCTTTAGAATTCTCACAATATCCAATAAAGACTCCAATGTCAGCTTTGGCTTTGAGCTTTCCAAAGTCATCACGATCATTATTTGGATAGCAAAGAGATCCAAATACATGAAAGTGTTTCAGATTCGGTTTTCGGTTGTGGAGAAGCTCAAATGGTGTTTTGTTGTGGCGTTTTGTAATCATTGAGCGGTTCTGAGTGTAGCATACAGTTGAGACAGCTTCAGCCCATAAGTAATCTGGAAGTTTAGCATTGATTAACATCGTTCTGGTAGCTTCCACTAACGTACGGTTTCGTCTTTCAACAACTCCGTTTTGTTCTGGTGTGCGGGCAATAGATGTTTGATGCTCAATTCCCACTTTCTCATAATAGTCCCGAAGAGTTTGATTCACAAATTCAGTTCCTTTGTCTGTTCGAATTTGTCTGACTGTGTTGCTGAGCTGAATTTGAATTTTCGTGAGAAAGGTGATGATCATCTGTGGAGCTTGATCTTTACTTCGAAGAAAATAAACCCAAGTCCATCGTGAGTAGTCATCAACAATTACTAAGATGTAGCATTTGCCATTAATCGTTTGCACGCGCATCGGGCCACACAAATCCATGTGAAGAAGATGAAGCACATGCTGAGTGCTGTGTTCCACCTTTGAAGGAAAATGAGCACGAGTGTTTTTCCCTTGTTCACAAGCTGAACATAGGTGATCTTTAGAATACCGGAATCTCGGGAGACCTTCAACAAGTTTGTGTCGAGCAAGGTTGGTTATGGTTTGAAAGTTTAGATGGGAGAGACGACGGTGCCATAGCCAAGATTTTGTAGATGTAGCCTTTGAGAGTAGACAAATGGGAGATGAATCGATCATGTCTTGCATAGAGATAGTGTAAAGACTGGATGAGTGTTGACCAGACATAAGATCATTTCCTTGTAGATCACGAATGAAACACGTTTTCTCCCTAAAAGCAACTTCCAAATCTCCATCACAGAATTGACCAACAGAAAAGAGATTGTGACCGAGGCCTTCCACATAATAAACCCTGCTAATTTCGATGTTGCTATTGATTTAATCTCCGTAGCCCATGATATATGCGAAGTGATCATTCCCGAATCTTACAGTGCCAATGAACTTTGCAATAAAGTTTGATAACAGTTTAAGATTGCCTGTCATGTGTCGGGAACATCCGCTATCAACAATCCAAAGGATGATCTGTATCACCTACATTACACACAGACGACACAGATGGAATAGAAGTAGATGTGGAACCCGAAGTGTTAGTGGGTTCCGAAGCAGTTATAGTAGACATACACACATCAATAACTTTAGGTATCCATGTAAATCCTAGTGTATTATGTAACCATTTCTGCCATCTCCAACTAGTCTTAGCTTTAGTCTTAGTGAATGCACTAGGTGGTACGACATTCCTTGGAAGTGATACTGGAACTACAGTGACATCAATGTGTTTCTTAGAATCTAAAGAGGGCGGTTTACCAAGCAAAGACTTAGAAGCATTAGTGGGCCTAGAGGTATTCCGGGTCTTAGGATTCCTGAAACGAGACAAGATAGCTCTAGCAACACATTTGTCATGACAATCAGAACGTATACTTTTACGACAAATAACACAAGAAGCATCAGACTGAATATCAAAAGTACTTAAAGGTTCAGCATTAGTTACAACACTTTTTCCATTACATTTGCTAGACGCAATATCTAAAGTGGGTGCAACTGGAGTCTTATTCAAATTCCTACGATGTTCTTCTACTTCAGCATTCTTTATTTGTCTTTTCTTAGGTCGCAACTTCCTATTCTTCCTTGTATTGCTCCTAGGTTGTGAAGTGCGGACGTTTGGAAAAGAGGCAACTATTCCTGTTTCAGTAGAGGGAAGCACATTAGTATCTTGTTATTTGGCAGTAGGCATTCTAGGGTCACGATTACTAAGTGTTACAGGTGCTATTCTCTTAATAACGGTAGGCGGAAGTTGTTCATACTTTCCTAACATTTCTCTTAACTTAAAGATAGTGTGCACCAATTCTTGATTTTCAGAACGAAGATTTCCAGAAAAATTCATGACTTCTCTAGTGTGTGCAAGATAATGATCAAGTTCGTTTGATGCTTCATCACGAGTCGTTTTAAGTAAATCAAATATGACACCATATTCCTGTTTAACTTTTGCAAGTTCTTGTTCATATTTTAAGATTTGACACTTCAAAGACACGTTTTGATCATCCAGTTGCTCAAATTTTGGATTAAACGTTTTGGATTGCAACTGGTTGATTTTGTTTTGCAAAGCAAGTTCACGATTATGACAATATTTTTGACACCATTGAAGACGACGTTTTGAATTTGAAAGGTCATTTATCAATCGTTCATTTTCAACTTTTAAAGATTCGATCTGATGCACATTATCCGTATTCTCAACAATTACAACAGAATCAACAGTATCAGCAGAGATATAATTAGATGCATATGGTAAAGAATGCACTAACACAACATTATAGACATCAGCACAGATAACATCTTCCAAGAGTCGATCAACATCTTTTCGTAACATTTTCTTTTTACGTTTGGTGTTAGAAATAGATGTTTCTGTTTTCTCGAAAATGACTTTCATCAATCCAAGTTCCTTATGAAAGTCCCGTTCCCAATACAATGCACAGTTTTTCAAATTTTTAACATTGGGTAAAAGTCTTTTCTGAAAAATGTCTCTTTGTTCTCGCGCCAGAGGCGATTGAAAATGTTCAACTTTTATTTCAGAATGAAATTCAATCTCATGTTCTAAAATTTTGAGGTCAGCCATGAAAAGGCCAAAATATCTAAGAATTTGACGATTTTCAGGTTTTGAATTAACTTCACTGATGGAAGGTAAAGGACCATAAATTTGTGCATAATTTGGTTTGGGATTAACATTAGAAGACTCAGACGTTTTTGTGATAATCCTTGGTGTGTTAGAAGAATCCTTTGGTGGGACGAAAGTGATCAGTTGTGAATAATTAAAAGGTTTGTTGTAAACAACTTTTTCTAATTTTGATCGACTCTCGTCTTCTGCATCTAATTCCTCTTGACGATGATATTCAACAACACTCATAACAGAATCATTAATTTTATATTCTGCACTGGAAACTTCAGGATTTGGTTTGAATGCTTTGGTTGAAAGCTTAGGTTTGTAATCAGCAAGATTCGGTCCATATCCATCAGGATTGGGTTTTAAAGTAAACTTTTGAATGGTTGTGACTGACTCACCATGTTTGTAAAAAACATTTTGAAACTCTTTAAGTTTGTTTTGCAAGCCGATAATTTCTTCAAGATGGTCATTTATTCGTTTTGTTGAATGCTTTTTGTATTTAGAGAACTATTTTTGACAATTTAACAACTCAGCCTTAGCTTTTTGATTTTCCAAGGTGAGAGCGTTAATTTGCTGTTTATGTTCATGTTTCAGTTGTTCTATTTCAGACAACAAAGCATTCTTCGAAGCGGCTAGATCACGCATATGTCGTTCTAAATATTGTTCGTTTTGATGAGATTTTGAAAAAGCGGCTTCAAAACCTTTTTCACGATTTTCTTGAGTTTTGAAAAAATTGAGTTGCATTTTTAAGCATTCAAGATCCCGGGTTAACAGTGCATTTTGAGCTTTTAATTTCATGCAAATTTCCAAACGAGTATTTTGGTCTATAATTAAGGTCAGGAGCTCAGTTTCTCTGTCAGAAAAAAGCTCAGCTTGTTCAACGTGAGTCTCAACATGATCATTATTTAGATCCTCAAATATAACCACAGAGTCAACTTGGTTATCAATATTAACCATAAGGTTATCTTGATCATCAAATATAACTACGGGATCTATTTGATAATCATCGAAATGAGACGTGGAAGACTCATGTTGAACACTCTGATCCTTGTCAGATGGAGAAAGTGGCGGAGATATCAGATCATGAATGAGTGTAGATTGTTCCGGTACCTGAGACAAGCCATCAGTGTCATAAACTGGGCCTGTGTCACTCATGTGTAGAGCTTGCATTTGTGCCATCAACATCACTGCTGCATTAGCCTGCAAGTCCTCCATATCATCATCAGAATCTGCATCTGCCATAAAGCTCTGTTCCTTGTTGGTAAGAGTCCCACCAGCTTCTTCCTTAAGAGCCAAGAGCAAGGCCTCCTTGAAGTAAGCACTGCCTCTTGTCCTCGGCTTAGGACATGCATTAGCCAGATGACCCTTTTCATTGCAGTTATAACAACGAAGACCATTAACCCCATTATGAGCATTCCCCTGTTCAACCACTTGAGCCCTTTGTTGTTGTGGAGCACCCATGTTATTCCTTCCCATAGCATTAAACCTTTGACCACCTCCCATCTGACGACCATAACCACGGTTCTGAACTTCAACACGTCCATTGTTCAAAACAGCTTGATTCCTTGTATTGGATGAGGAACAAATTCGATTGTTGGATTTGTTTGTATATCGACCGAAGGCTTTAGCAATCATAACAAATCCTTGTTGCAAGTCATCGAAAGCAGCAGAGTCCTCATCAGCTTCACTGTAAAGTGCTTGAGCATTGTTGTTGTTGTATGGAAACAATTGATTTTGTTGAGGTTGTTGCTGTGACTGATCATATGGTGTAATGGTTGCAGTTGGTTGAGGAGCTGGTTGAGGAGCTGTTTGAGGAGGAAGATTAGTTTGAGCCCACAAAGCAAGTTGTTGATTATCCGGAAGTAAAGGTGAAACAGTTTGAGCATGGAGAGTCCTTTCCTTATCAACTTCTTTTTGATGAGGCTTCAAGTAATCATACAACAATCCGTATGTAGCATGATGCATATTCTTCTCTTGACGGAGAAAAATGACATACTTTTCCCATTCAGGACCAAGACTACTCAGGAACTTAGTATTAACTGCAATTCTTGGCATGATGATGTTGTGTTTATCCAAATCATTTATGATGTGTGAGAATCGATGATGATAAGACTCTAGTGTCTCTCCAGGTTCAATCATGAAGTGTTCATAAGCCAAGTAAATTTTGGATTCCATATCCTCCTGATTGAGTGCAGTCCCTTCCATAAGTATATGAATGTGTTCCCACATCTTCTTTGCACTCTTTTGAGCATCAACACTTCGAAGAATTGGGTTTGGTAATCCTAAAAGGATATATTGCATTGCAAGCTCATCAGCTTCATAGTGTAGAAGTTCATCTCCAGACGGTTGTGCAACAGTAGCAATGTGTGATTGATCATCTCTTGGTGGAACAACATTTGGATCTCCGGGTGTAACAGTAGTAGGCATCTGAAATGGACCTTCGAAGATAACCTTCTTTAAGAACTTTCCATGTGGCTTCTTTAGATCACAAAACCTAAAGAACCTAATCACCCATTGATTGTAGTATCCTGGAGTGAGCATTGGAGGTCTATCAAGTGATCCAGCCTCATGAATTGATTGTTGGCTGCTTAAAGCTTCACACATCTTTGCAAACCAAGTCGGTTCCTTCATAGTGTTCCTTGATGGATGTTGATTGAAATCGTTTGTGTAGGGTTGTACTTGAAGACTTGGTGGTGGTTGAACCATTTGAGGTTGTGGAATTGCTGCAAGTTGTGGAGTATGTTGTTGATTAAATTGTTGTTGATAAATTTGTTGTTGATGATTAAATTGTTGATGTTGTGGACTTAGTTGTTGTTGTCGTTGAGAATAAGTGTAAGGGAAATAGTTAGAGTATGGTGGTTGTGACATGTTGAAAACTTGTATTGTTAAATGGATCTTTTTAGTCGAATGAACCTTTGTTGATGAAGTATCCTTAGGCGTAGAAATCACAATAAAGCCAAGTAGCACTTATGCGTAAAAACACCAAAGTTACGCGTAACAGTAAAATTTACGCGTAGGTTTAGCTTACGCATAAGTAAGGAGAAAAGCACTAAAGTTATGCGTAAACAGTAAGTTAGGCGTAGGATTAACTTATGCGTAAGACAAAGCTTAGGCGTAAGATAAATCTTATGCGTAAAAAGTCTACGCGTAAGCTTATGCTTATGCGTAATTTTAGGGTTTTTGCCCAAGTGATCTTTTACACTATCACAGTGCAAAAGATATCCAAAGTCGACGTATTTTCAGGCTTATCCAAGCAAGAAAACACGGAGTAAACCACGAAAACTGAAGATCAAACCAAGGAGTAAGTTACGCGTAGTTTTAGGGTTTTGCTACGCGTAGAACTACTCGTAAGATGACTTTTGCCCAAAGATGTTTCTAAACCAGATTTTTGTGATGAAATAGCTTCAATATCACCAAAATAACACAAAAGTGTGGAACTTGATGATCCAAAGCTTAAAAAACAGTTATGCGTAAGATTAGTACCACGTATAAAACCAAGCTAAAAAACAAAGATCTACGCGTAAAGGTTGAAACTTTTTGCCAAAAGCAGATATTTTAACACCTTAAAACATTGAAAGTACAAGAATCTTGGATTGAAAAGTGTAAAAAATAAGTTTTTAAGCGAACCAAAGTTGTGACTATTTTTACGCGTACGACCAAAACAAAAAAACTTTCAAAAACAAATATGTTCACCCAACTATTTGGCGAATGATACCACTGTTAGGTCACTAAGTTTACAACACAAGCACAATAGAAAGAGATAGAGAGAAGATCGGATGAACAACCCACTCAAACACACACGTATAAATGTAAAGAAGAGTTATGCGTAGGAATGAAAGAGTAACTTGAACAACAAACCCTCAAGTGAGGGTTATTACAAGGTATTTATAGGAGAGGGAGCTAGGGCAACACTCCTAGTCCCTTCCTTTCTCTTAGTGTACTTGGGCCTAGGCTTATGTAGGCTTATGGGCCTTCTACATAAGACTAAGCTAATAACAAACATAAAGGCCATAATTAAGCTAACTATTACATGTGAATTACTAACACTTGAATTAGGTTTAGGAGTGATTCCAACACTCTTCCAATTTACAATCTTAATAATAGATTTACTACTGCAACATTTGAGTACTAATAATATGCAGTGATCACTAAGACTCATATATTCTATCTCGTTATAGCTAAGGCTGCTAAGCAAATATAGACCCATATATAGAATAAGCAGATAAGCAGTCGTATTAGGCAACTAAAAGAGTGTCTGGAATTGCTTACTAAAAGAAACACGATGGCTAAGTTATCTTAAAGTCAGTCATCATCTTATTTTCAACGATCTAGAGCTTTCCCCTTCACCTTCATAAGTAGGACCGACTCCCTTACATATGCCTTATATTTAGTACTTCGTCTCACGTTCTATCTAGGGGATCTTGACAACAACTTTGAGTTCTTTCTGAATATCCATAACTGACCTTGTGTTCAACACGCAGTCATTGTTTACCACGTATCTATTTATGCCCTCACACTTTTCATATCAACAGAAAAAAAAGAAAAAAAGAAAAGAAAATAAAAAAAGGCAGATTATTAACTTTGACAAAACACAACAGGATAAGCAACTATCATTATCTTCATAAGGGTGTTTCAGATTGCATATTAAAAATGATTATCTGTGAAGCAATTAAGTTTAAGCAGCTACAAATTGCTTATTCAGAACTAATTACTTCAGACACAAACTAATTATATAAGCGATCCAAACATCCTGAAAATTGTTTATATCAAAACACAAATAGCTGGCAGTTGTAATACGAGTAAGAAATTAAAGAGGTGTCAGGGATTGCATATTAAGACTACAAATATGTAGAGGCACATAAATACCTTTAACAAAACGTAAGAGAAGAGATAGTGATCGAATTCACTTCTCTGTGACAAAACACTAATCAGATAACCGGTTATTTAACTGTTTTCCGTTTATTCATACTGATGGATCTGGACACACACCTTGTGTCAGTGATATTTTGTATTATATTAATAAGTACGCGGAATTTACTTAGTCATACTTAGAAGACGGATTATATGATGTATTGTAAATGAACACAGATTAAACACAAAACTAAGCTCCAATATTATTAATGAATAATACGAGTGATCTTGCTTATCACTAGGGTTATACCTTGAAGCTTATGTGAATGATACGTATGTAAGTTCTTTTTTAAGACAATGACCTAGGACCTCCTTTTATAGACAAGGAGTCCTTTACAAGATAAGTATAAAGCTAACAATATAGAATATACACAAGATCTTTTCTATACTTATCTAAACACGTTTTCCTAACAATTAACTAATAGCAGTGGTAAGAATGTGCCAGCAGTGGTAATACGTTTCCACTGCTAGTGCAATACTTAGCAGTGTTTTCCACATCTATCAGTGCTAACAGATTATTCCCAACAATCCTCCCCTAAACTTATGATTTCTCTACAAATCAATAAGTTTCTTCAATCTGCATCATCTTCAAGGATTTGGGGAATTCTTTCAAACACTTCACTTCTTCCTTAAATTTTGAATAGCTCTTGAACATTGATCTTGAAGCATGTGTAACAATGCTCTGACTTTCTCACTATCTTCATGAACTCTTATAGTAGTACACAGCATCACAGTGAGAGTTCCAGCTCTGAGTGGATATTCTTTCTCAGCAAGCATGAATGCATCTACTCCATTTGTTGTAGAAACATGATGAACTTCACATGAATCATAGTAGAACCATTTAGTACCAGGACATGAACATGAGAATTTCCAGAAATCATCATTAACATCTGGTTCATAGAGCCTTCTAAGATTAACCCATAACTGCATCTCCTTCATATCTTTGAGATCTTCAGCATTAAACCTTTCTTGAACTAACTTCCATAGTGTATCAAGATCATCTCTGTCAAAAGCTTTGATGAGATCTTCAAACTGAATAAATGATGAAGTTTCACCACCTAGCCTTGTAATCTTCCATGTTGAAGCAAAGTTTCTAGCAGTAAAAACTTCCCAGTCAATGATAGGATGTCTGACTTGCAGTGGTTCAGGGTAGAAATCTTCTTCTTCAATCACAATCATATCAGTCAGCTGTTCTTCAGTGAACTTCTCAGTTGGAACTTCTTGTTCTTCAGCAAACTTTGTCTTCTTAACAATCTGTCTTTAAATCAGGATACCTTCTTGCTTCTTCTTCAGAGTTCATTGGAATGAAATCTTTATCTTGTCTTTGAACTCTGTAGTAGATACTTTCAACTTTATCGTCAGGCATTCCTTTGAATTGATGTCTTTTCCAGCCACCAACATTGCAACAATAAGTCTTCATGTATGCAATAACTTGTGCTTTAGTTGATTGCCTTGGTTTCTTTTGACCTTTTCTGACTGAACCAATTACCTCTTGAAGTGCTTGATTATTCTTCATCTGAATAAAGTCCTTTAACTGAGCTGTTCTTTGTTCTTCAGTTAAAGATTTATCAGCTACAAGGTCAATTGCCTTCTTCTTGATTACTGACTTGCAGTGGTTATTGATAGGATGTCTGACTTGCAGTGGTTCAGGGTAGAAATCTTCTTCTTCAATCACAATCATATCAGTCAGTTGTTCTTCAGTGAACTTCTCAGTTGGAACTTCTTGTTCTTCAGCAAACTTTGTCTTCTTAACAGTCTAAGAATCACTGTCTTTGGCCTTTCTCTTCAAATCAGGATACCTTCATGCTTCTTCTTCAGAGTTCATTGGAATGAAATCTTTATCTTGTCTTTGAACTTTGTAGTAGATACTTTCAACTTTATCGTCAGGCATTCCTTTGATTTGATGTCTTTTCCAGCCACCAACATTGCAACAATAAGTCTTCATGTATGCAATAACTTGTGCTTTAGTTGGTTGCCTTGGTTTCTTTTGACCTTTTCTGACTGAACCAATTACCTCTTGAAGTGCTTGATTATTCTTCATCTGAATAAAGTCCTTTAACTGAGATGTTCTTTGTTCTTCAGTTAAAGATTTATCAGCTACAAGGTAAATTGTCTTCTTCTTGATTACTGGATCATGTGCAATCAAGAACTCTATTTCTTCTTCTGTAGGCACATATGAAAACTCTAGAGTCTTTTCTCTAAGAACTGTAGGTGGAACAGTGGAAATTGGATTAACATCCAGTGTATCAGTATCCTCCATTCTGTCCAGTCTTTTAGCCTCCATGAAGTCTGCAACTTCTTGTTCATCTAACATTTTCTTCTTTGCTTTTTCTTCTTCTCTGATCTTTTGAGCAACTTCAGCATCAAAAGCAATTTAAGCTTGTTCTTTCTTAGAAATCTTCCTTCCAGGTTGCTCTTCACTTTCCATAACTGCTTTACCTTTCTTCTTTTTGATTTCTTCCTCTGCAGTGGTAATCTGTTGATCATCAGTGGTAATTTCTTCTACAGTGGGAATGAAATCATCAGTGGTTGCAGTACTGAAAATTTCTTGCTCTAGTTGTTGTTCTTCTTGCTCAATAACCTCCTCTGTGCCTTTACTTGTAACATCTTCATCTCCAAAATATAGCTTCCTCCCTTTAGCTTCAGCACCTGTTTTCCTCCCCTTTTGGGAGAATTACCCAAATCTGCACTGAAATCTTCTGAATCACCATCAGGAGGTGAGGATGGAGATGATAGCACAATCTTTGTAGTTCTTCTTTGCTTTAACCCCTGCAATTCTTCCTTCAAGGTCTGAATCTCCTCCTTCAAAGATGTAATATCCTTGGCATGTTGCTCCTTAAGTTGTGCCAAGTCTTGTTCCAGAGATTTAACCTGCTTTGCTAATGTGTACAAATTTCCATCAATTCCATAGGTTGCCCACTGCCCTCAACACTTCCAACTGTGTAACCTGTTGGGAGAGGTGAATCATAGGGCATTGGTTCAGGTTCCTCCCTAGTTGGACTAGATTGAAGCCTGGAACCACCACTGCTTGTGCCTAAACCAAAAGGATCAGGTACATGATGTGTTCTAATGGGAGGAGTTGGTTGTTTTTGCCTCCTCTCATAGGTGTGAGAAACTGGTGGAGTATAATCAATGTGTGGAACAGTGATTATGGGTGTAGTTTGTACTTGTGAAATCTTTGCAAGCATTTGAGGAAAGAGAGGTGTAAAATCCATATTGTCATCTTTATTCATATTTTGAAAAACTTTAGGCTTAAGACAATGGATTTTATAAGTTCTTGGATGGGGTTGCAGTTGAAACTCATTTAGCACTGCTTGCACAAACCTTGGATACATTAAAAAATTTGTTGAACTCTTTACATTGCCAGTCATACTTGTAAAAATATATTTTGACCAGTTAAAAATCTTATCAGTGGCTAGACAAACCAAAGGGTAAGCCATGGTTGAACTAAATTGCTCATAAGATGTTTTCTTTGGACTAAGACAATGTAAAAGAGTATGTATCAAAAATCTCCAGTGGGGACAAAAACCACTCTTTTTAAATGTAGCCTTTTTATCAGTGGTATCATACCCCATGGATGATAAATTTTCATGTATTTCTGGCATAGGTAATGTGATGATACCATTGAGATCATCCAATTGGAGAACTCTCCTCAAAGATGCCTCAGTAACATCAATAATTACCCCATCCATAATGGCTCTTAGAGCATCCACTGTTTCATGTGTATCTCTATTCTCAAGTGTTATGGACTGAGCAGAAGTCCAAAACTGTTTGATTTGAGAGATATAGATTATGGGATTTAAAAGTAAAGCATACCTTATATGGGTAGTATTGAGAAAGTCCACAATCTGATGAAAAACAGGGCCACTCTTCTCGTTTGATTTTTCTAAGTAGGCCACTTGGTTGTGCTCATCTGCAAATTGTAATGGTGCCATAGAAACTTTTGATGAAAAAGATATTATGTCAGTAAGAATTGAAGGAATAACTAGCCAATTGAGACAAAAGATATATAGAGGTAGGGTTTAAGAGTTTTGTGCAAGAAAGATTATCTAAAGAAAGTATTTATCTTTGGGGGATAAATATTAAATAGGAAAGTAGATAATCTTCTAAAAAGTTACCCTATATATATGGAAAACAATTTTTCTACAACGGCTAGTAAAAAATTAGTTACTGACACAACAGTTGTAACGGCTAGATCAACAGTGGTAAAAATACTACTGTCAGTGGAAACTGTGAACTAGAAGTGGTAAGTTTTCACAAAAATTTGCAAAGAGCAGTGGTAAAGAAAAACATATAAAAATAGACTGCTCTTATCATAGTTTTTAGAAAACTACCAGCTATCAACGGATTTGATATGTCTTTACCATGAGCCGTTTGCTATGGACTAGCCAACTCTTAATCATAAAGAATATGGTGATTTGATAACCATATAGTTTTTGGTAAACTATCAACCATAAACGGATTTGATAAGTCTTTACCAGTAGCCGTTTGCTCTGGACTAGTTGATTCTTATGTGGATTAGACATGGTGAATCAATAACTTTGTTGTGTATCTCAGTTATACACCTTTTAAGATCAACTCCCATCTATGCTGCATAAAAGTTATTGAACAAGCAAAAACACAAGCACAAAAATATATACAAACTTATACAACAATGTTAGTACCCAGAGACTTCCACTCAACACCAAAGACCATTAGACACAAAAAGTTTATGGATTTAGCATTCCAATACTTGTTACCAAGTACTGAAATCTACCCACATCAAGTCTTTTTGTTAATAAATCAGTATAGTTGTCATCAATATGGATTTTGGCAACTTGAATTAGTCCTTTTTCATAACAGTCTCTTATGAAATGGTGTCTAATTTCAATATGTTTAGTCTTTGTGTGTTGAACTGGATTCTTAATAATGCAAATGGTACTGCTATTGTCAATATGAATGATGGTATTCATGAAATTGTACCCATAGTCCAAAAGTTGATTCTGAAGCCATAGAACTTGAGCACAGCAACTTGCAGCAGCCACATACTCTGCCTCAGTTGATGAATTAGCCACCATTGTTTGTTTCTTGCACTGCCATGACACTAATCTGTTGCCAAGAAATTGGCATCCACCTGTTGTAGATTTTCTATCCAAACTAGCTCTAGCATAGTCACTGATAACGTATAGTCCGCACTCGGGTCACGAACCCGACCAATGACCGCTACTAGCGAGCCCAGTACGACTGGGCTAACCCGGTAACGGTTTGGGCTCACGAAGGCCCAAACCCAAAGTTATTTATGGCTTGGGATATCGGATATCTCTTATTTTTGGAGATATGTATTCAATGACCGACTTAGGCGTGATACGCCGAAGGTTGGGGAACACGAAACCAATAAGGATTTCGTGTGTATATAAAGGGCATTCCAGCCCTCATTAAAAGGTACGATCTCAAACCCTAACTCTTCACAAAACCTTAAAACCGATTACTTACTCTCACGCCAGAGGATAATCGTGGGAGACAATCCCACGATAAGCCTAACGGTGTTTTTTGTTTACTTAGTGCACATGTCTCAAGCATCAAGATCTAATTGATACGAGAACCGGAGTCCAAACAAGGAACGCCCAACTTTTGTATCAACAAGTGGCGCCATCCATGGGACCAATCACTAAGAACTAGAATGACAAAGCACAGAAACCTAAGCCAGCGATCGCATAGCGACTTACAAGGGAAAAAACAGCAAAGTGGATCAGCCTCTAAGCAGGCCTCTGGAACAACCAGTACAACCAGAAACCAAGGGTCAGATCTGGTCTTCGCAACAGTGGAACCACGCACGGGGACAACCCATGCCGCTGCGACAACCACCAGCGCTGAGGTTCCACAACCCACCCTTCTTACCACTCCCCTGCAGTCGGTGCCAGAAACGAACCTCACAACCCCGCCAGGCGCACCTGAGCATAACAGGGTTTTAGAGGTGGAAACAAAAACCCTCGCGCTAGAAGGAGTCGCGCCTGAACTAGCGCCAAGTGACTTCGTGTCTCAAAACTATGAAACCTTGGTTGCCCTCATGCAAGAGGAGGCGAAAAAGAGGTTGAATCAGAACCTGCAGCACCGACTAAACTTCGACACGGAGTACAGACATCCCCATCGCGTCATCAGAAGGAGAGGCGCGGGAAGGATAGCCGTCGCCCCCCAGTGTTTACCAGGATCGGGAGGAGAGTTGAGAACAATGAAGCAGCTGACCTGCAGTATCTGGAAGAACACGAAGAGGACGGACGGCGTACCAATGTCCACGCTAGGCTTGGTAGCCGCAGGGTCCATGACAGACTTGGACGACGGCACTCCCCAAGTGAAAGCTCTTCAAGATCCGATTCTGAGGACAGTCGGCGCAAGCGCCGAAAGAGGGGAGGCTCGTCCTCTAGTGATTCCTCGGACAACGAGGATAGCGAAACAGGACACTGGAAGTCCAAGGAGAGATATCGCGACCGGGGGGAGGAAGATATGTCTCTTCCCTGGCGCCGCCAAAAGGTGGATGCGTTCACTCGGCGCATCAACGATTTCTCAGAAGATAAGAGAAGGCGTATGCCCGCCACTGTGAAAACCTATGATGGAACAGGTGATCCAGACGACCACCTAAATTTTTTTGAATCAGCTGCTACCATTGAAAATTGGCCACAACCTGTGTGGTGCCACATGTTCAATTCTACATTAGTGGGAAATGCGCGAAATTGGTTCAGTAAGCTTCCACGCAGAAGCATTGATGGCTTTGAAGAGTTGCGGAAGGCGTTTCGCCTGAACTTCACTCAAAGGAAGAAGTGCGCCAAAAACCCTGTCGAACTTGCCAGGGTAAAACAGCGCCAGGGGGAATCTACAAGCGCTTATGTGGAGCGCTACAAAGATGAGTGCATACATGTCAAGGCATTCCCTGAAATACTAAAAATCTCAGGATTCATGAACGGGATCAATAACCCAGAACTCATCAAAAAGTTGAACGACAAAGTCCCCCAAACCTTTGATGAACTAATGAAACGCACAAGGTCCTTTATCCAAGGAGAAGTTGCGGCAGCAATCAGCAAGAAAGGCTATTCAAACTATAGGTCACAAGAACAGCCTAGGAGACAATCCATTGACCAGAGTAGCAACCGCAACAGGAACTACCGCGGCCAGGGGAGCGGACGAGATAGTGACAAATATACCCCGCTAACCAAGACTCCAAAGGAGATATTCGCGGCGGCGCGAACTTCCCGAGGCCCTCACCAATGCGTACCCCAGAAGAGCGGCGCGTGGGAAATGGATACTGCGACTATCATGGACAAAAGGGCCACACCACCAATGAGTGCGTCCAATTGCGCCAACTAATTGATAAGCTAGTAAAAGAAGGCAGATTGGACCATCTAGTTAAGAACATCAAGGAAGGGAAAGATAAGCAAAAGAATGGGAACAAGAAAGAAGCACCAAAAGATAAGGCTGATACCATCTACATGATACAATCATGGCAGCGAATGACTAGGCAGAAGATCAGCCAAAAGTTTTCCCGTGGAAGCGAAATCTCTTTCCCCACCTTGACCGCGGACAACGCAGTGGTAGAACCGCTCACCATTGAAATCAATGCAGGGGGTCACGATATCCACCGCATGTATGTTGATGGAGGAGCATCCGCAGATATAATGCATGAACATTGTTTCAAGCGACTGCGACCTGAGATATGAAATCAATTAAGCCCGGTCATGACGTCGTTGACTGGTTTTACAAGAGAAAAGATATGGCCCATGGGGCAAATACACCTACTAGTCAATGTTGGTGATAAGGAACACTCCACGACACCCTGGATGAATTTTATGGTGATCAAATTCCCTTCGCCATACAATGGCATTATTAGAAGACCCGGGATATCAGCCTTGCGCGCAGTACCGTCTATAGCACATGGGATGCTCAAGTTCCCGGTAGAGGGAGGCATTGTTACTCTCTACAATACCACCGTACCACCTAGAGAATGTAACACGATTACATGTGAGGTGGCACACACTTCAGAACATCGCGTAACTAAAATATCAAACCTGAGGGTCGCAATTTATCCTGATTACCCAGAGCAAGAAATATCAATCGGGGGATCGCTGTCTGATAACGGCAAGGCAGCCGTGTGCGCAATCTTGCAAAAGAATCTGGATATCTTTGCATGGGAACCAAAGCACATGACCGGTGTACCACGCTCGATTACAGAACACAAGTTGATAATCCGACAAGGATACTCCCCAGTACGACAGAAAAAGCGCGGCCAGGCTCTAGAGCCACAAGCAATTCTGGCAGAAGTACATAAACTTGTGGATGCAGGTATCATGTGAGAAGTCTATTACCATGACTGGCTTTCCAACCCAGTGATGGTCAAGAAGAGTGACGGTAGTTGGCGGATATGCGTGGACTTCACGGATCTCAACAAAGCATGTCCACAAGACTGCTACCCACTACCAGAGATAGACTGGAAGATAGAATCTTTGTGTGGATACCCACTTAAATGCTTCTTGAATGCATACAAAGGATACCACCAAATCCAGATGGCTAACAAAGATGAAGAAAAAACAGCCTTCCATACAAGCCAAGGCGTCTATTGTTATACTAAGATGCCCTTTGGCTTGAAGAATGAGGTACCACCTACCAGCGATTGGTGGACAACGCATTTGAAAAGCAGGTGGGCCGCAACTTAGAGGTTTATGTTGATGACCTTGTCATAAAAAGCCATACGGAGGATGAATTGGTGCGCGACATTGAGGAAACATTTAAGATACTAAAAAAGATCAACATGAAGCTAAATCCCAAGAAATGCACTTGTGGCGCTACAGAAGGCATGTTCCTCGGATATTTGATAGAGCCTGATGGCATCAAACCGTGTCCAGAAAAAATGAAGGTTGTCATCCAACTCCCTTCACCACGCACGTTGAAAGAAGTCCAATCTCTAAAAGGAAAACTGGCCTGTTTGAATAGATTCTTGTCCAAATCAGCAGACAAGTCACTCCCTCTTCAAAACGCTCAAGAAGTTTACAAAAAAGGGATACTTTCGCTGGACTACGGAAGCAGAAGAAGCTTTCATACAGCTTAAACAACACTTAGCAGCGCTCCCCACGCTAGTCGCGCCCCGCCCAGGAGAATAATTAATTATGTACTTATTTGCGATTAATGGAGCAGTCAGCGCGGTGCTACTGACAGACAGGGATTCAGTACAAACACCGGTATACTTTGTAAGCAAAGCGCTCAAGAAAATGGAGGTTAACTATAGTGCAATGGAGAAGTTGGTCTTGGCATTAATATTCGCCGTCAAACGGCTGCGCAGGTACTTCTAGGCGCATCCAATAGCGGTGATCACAGATCAACCTATCAAGCAAATCATCTCAAAACCCGATGCATCGGGACGACTACAGAAGTGGAGTGTGTTGCTAGGTGAGCATAACATCTCCTCCAGACCACGTACTGCGGTTAAGGGGCAGATACTAGCAGACTTCATCATCGAAAAACCAGACACTGACGAGGCACCTTCACAAAGCAAGGTGGAACTGCAAGAACCATGGATCCTATTTACGGATGGATCTTCATGCGTAGACGGATCAGGCGCAGGCCTTATCCTCACGAGTCTAGAAGGAATGGAATTCACTTATGCACTGTGTTTTGAATTCACAGCCACAAACAACGAGGCAGAGTATGAAGCCTTGATTGCTGGATTATGCATTGCAGCTCAAATGGGCATACGCAACCTAAAAGCAAATGTGGATTCCCGTTTAGTAGCCAACCATGTGTTGGGCGAGTATGTGGCTAAAGAGGAAAACATGATTCAATACCTCGACAAGACGAAGTCCCTAATCTAGGGCTTTGACAGGTTTACCATCAAACAAGTTCCTAGAGGGGAAAACAGAAAGGCGGATGCACTGAGCAAGATTGCATCCACAAGCTTTGCGCACCTGTCAAAACAAGTATTGGTGGAAACTCTGAAGAGCAAGTCCATCTCGGAGATGGAGATATCCATGGTGATAGAGGAACAAGGTCCTACATGGATGACCCCAATCGTCGAGTTTATAAGCAAGGGCGTATTGCCCCAAGAGCAGAAGGACGCCCGACGAGTACGGCGCACATCACATAGGTTCGAACTTCGGGACGGTATACTATATCGGCGTTCATTTCTACAACCATGGCTTCGATGTGCCGGACCCCTTCAAGCAGGTTACGTACTCCGAGAGATCGACGCTGGTTCATGTAGTATGCACTCAGGACCACGGTCCATTATGGCGCGCGCTTTACGGTTAGGATACTATTGGCCTACGATGCACCGTGATGCGCGGGACTTAATAAGAAAGTGTGGCGACTGCCAAGTTCACAGACCTATTCCACGCCAACCACAACAGGAGCTAACACCTATTACGTCGCCATGACCATTCTATAAATGGGGTATCGACATTGCAGGCCCCTTCTCTGTTGTAGCAGGGGGATTGAAATTCCTTATAGTAGCTATAGGCTATTTCACTAAATGAATTGAGGCAAAGGCGGTCGTGACAATCACAGGTAACCAGGTAAAACGATTTGTTTGGGAAAATATCGTATGCCCTTTCGGATTACCTGGGGAAATCATCTCGGACAATGGAAAACAATTCTGTGACAACCCTTTCAAGGAATGGTGTGAGAAACTGAATATTGCACAACACTTCGCGTCAGTTAAACACCCACAAACAAATGGTTTGGTCAAGCGCGCAAATCGTAGTCTAGGTGAAGGAATTAAAGCACGCTTAGACAAACACAAAGGAAGGTGGGTAGAGGAACTATCGCATGTTTTGTGGGCGCACCGCACTTCAATCAAAATTAGCACGGGAGACACCCCCTTTTCTCTTGTCTATGGGACAGAAGCCGTCATACCAGCCGAAATTGGGATGCCAACTATTTGCACTGCCGAAGTTAATGTTACAACCAATGATGATGAATGGCGTATGGACTTGGGCCTGTTGGAAGAAAGGCGCGAGCGCGCAGCTATATGTGAGGCGAGAGCTAAGTCAAAAATGAAGGGATACTACGATGCTAAAGTTCGAAGCGTCTCATTCAGACCAGGCAACTTCGTATATCGCGCCAATGATGCGAGCCACGCAGAGGATACAGGAAAACTTGGACCGAAGTGGGAAGGACCTTATGAGGTCATTGAAGCATTAGGAAAAGGCGCGTACAAGCTGCTTGACATGGATGGTCGCGAGCTACCACGCACATGGAACATCTGCAATCTCAAACGATGCTATCTCTAGGAACGGCTACGGCCCAGCACACGGATACTCTCGCACTTTAGTATAGTGCTCGATAAATATCCGTGTATTTACATTCTGTTTTACTTAGGAAAATGTCTTTTTTCTTTTTACAAAAACTTGCAAGTATTAATAAAACGTCGCGGTTTCTAGCTAACTCCGCGACACATTTCCATTTGTTATTTACATAATATTTATGTTTCAACATTATTGTTATATTATCTTTTGTCTACATGGCGTGCATGCACTTACTAAACCCACGATGGTGCAAAGGATGAGTAAACCTACTAAATAACTCGTTGAGTAAGAGGGTTGCAAACCCATCAACATTGGATCATGCATCCTTGTTAAACACCTTATTTTCAAGACGTTGGAATAAGTTCAATGCGCATTCCACGATGGATGCGCAATAATGCATACTGTGCACATTTAACAAACTAGGAATCAAGACTCTTGACTCCTTGATATGATATTTACAGTACGCTGCATATCACACCATACACAATTATAATACAAGTACTTAGATACTATGTTTCCAGTACGATAGGTCATGACTTTCATACATGATTATGGACTTCATATATTCTTCGCGCTTATGTAACAGTTTGATACTTAGAAAACAAGTACGTTTTTTTATGCAAAGACAGATAACTGAGTACAAACATTATAAGTCGCAACCACATCAACACGCATTCAACAAAAGGAAAAATTTATTAAGGACAACGAATTCTTACAAAAGGATATTTACAAAGAAGATATAACCTACATACTATTACAACGCCTAAGGGATGAGCTCTCCACATGGCTTGCAGAGTCCCCAGCCTCTTTTAGCTTCTTCAACAAATCAAAATCTTGGCGTGATACCGTAGCAACAGTAACAGGTACCCCGTCAGATCTAGGAAGATGCGCTGCGCCAAGAACACACAGAATGGCCTTTCCCTTAACACCCTTCTTCTTTGCAAGCCTCGTAGCATGAGCTTCTAAGGATTCCTTCAAAGGAATTTCCTTCTTAAGTGCGAAAGGGTTCAAGATGTCGCGGGGGCGAGCAAAAATAGGCACCTGCAGCTGTGACTCACCAGGCTTCAAAAAATAGTCCGGCTGTACCTCTGCACCATCAGCACGGTGGTGAGCCAAAGTCAACCCCTCCATAATCAAGCCTATGGGATAGTCCTGGTCAAGCTCCAGTTGGGCAATATGAGGAAGCTCTAATATCTTCATCTTTTCCATTGCAGCAACGAGATCATCATAAGCATGATCATTATAACCAGGCACGTGGGCGGCAGGCACTTTCAGAAGACCACCCTCGAGATCATCATAAGCATGATCATTATCGCCTCAGCCTTGCCACGCGCCAGCGCGCACTGAACAACACCCCCGAAGGTGTCGGCTACCTCCCAGGACTCTAAAGTAGTGAGTGCAGCAAGGCGCAAACCGTGGCTAATGAGCCACATGCGCTCAGCAATGGAGGAAACAAGCTAGGGATACAGCTCCTCGTCATACTCAATACTGAGCTTGCGCAGCTTCATCTCCTGCTCCTTCAGCATTCCATCCACAGCTTCACGAAACTTTCCCAACCGAGAGAAGTGCTCATCCTTCCCCTTCTCCAAATGATTAACATCCCATATGCAAGAAGCCTTGTACTCTTCCAACGCGGCACGCTCCTAGCTTACTTGGGTCAGCAACGCCATCTTTTCCTCAGCAAGCTTCTGGGAATAAGAGCTCGCCGCCTCTACCTCAGCCTGGGCACTAGCCAAAACGTGCCTCTAGCAACACAATCTGTTCATCCTTCTGCGCGCTCTGGCTACTCTCCCTAACATACCTCGACTTTAGCTGCGCGACCAATGAAGCCTGGTGCGTAGCAACCAAACTAAGCTCCTCAACAAGTTGGTCCATTGGCACATCCCCAGCTGCCATTGGATCGGCGCTTTGGCTCTCGGGAATAGGAGGGTCAGTGTGCATAGGACTCGCCTTGGGATGCGACTCCACAGGCTCAGAAGTAAACCCAATGGCTTCAATATTGCACGCAAATAGAAATGAATTAATAACACAACCATAAAATGAGATAAGAGATTTGGCGACAATACTTACTTGGGGGGAGCAGTCTCATTTTAGCCGCGGGGGGGGGGGGGGGGAGCATCGTTTGATGACGACTCCACGTCAAGAATGACATGACATTTTTTCCTGGATGAGCTTGCGCCATCACCACCAAGCGCTCTCTTGCGCTTTAGCCCTTGGCCTGCCTCCTCTGTCTCTACATCGAGGTCTTCCATGCTCTCCGCTACATCTGTGTGTGACGGATCCACTAAAGGGGAAGGTACCCTAGGGTTGGGCACGCTTTGTAGAGGGGTCGCCTCCAGCACAACGGGTGAACCACCCCCAGATTCCTCCAGGTTCATCTCCAGGGTGCGCCCTGCGGTAGTATCCAAAATGGGGACTTCCCCTTCTCTCAGAGGGCGCACCCCCACAGTAACTTGGCGAGGCTTTGCCAAATGGACAACGCTGAACAAATCCATCTCTGCGCAGCAAGAAACAAATAAATACAAGAGTTATATAAAATACAAAGGTAAAAAGAAAGGCTCACACTAATAAAGCAAAGGAGTAGGAAGGACGAGCACACACCCTGGTCATCCGCGTCTAGGAAGGTTGGCACCTCGTCAGGACTATCGAATTAGTTGCGACTGATGCCCATGTGCACTAAAAATTCCTCCGGATAGGAATTGATGGGAATAAGATTGGCGTTTATCGTTTCCGCATCATCCGCGCTGTATGTTCCAGGGAGGGGGCGCTCATCCTTCGGTAGCGAACCCTGGGTATAGAAGCCGAAGTCCCAGGGGAACAACGCCTTATCCACCCAGAAAAATTTCTCTCTCCAATT
The DNA here is from genome assembly GCA_019973895.1 of Chrysanthemum seticuspe. Taxonomy (NCBI): domain Eukaryota; kingdom Viridiplantae; phylum Streptophyta; class Magnoliopsida; order Asterales; family Asteraceae; genus Chrysanthemum; species Chrysanthemum seticuspe. The sequence goes on along the minus strand of BPTQ01000007.1, from coordinate 66,787,633 downwards.
CCTAAGCGCGTCTAGTTTCTCAGTGTAACATTGCAGCCGTCCTGCGCGCTTAGCAAATGAAACCACGTCGTATGGTAAAAAGCGCGGAAGAGATAGATAGTGGGGTTAATCGCCAACAAACGGCAATTAACCTCGAAGTTTGTTATTTTTGCTGCACCTATACAGTACAGTTGGGATATGTGTAGGCGATAGTAATTTAATACGTCGCACAAGAATAAGGAGATGGGCATACGTTGATTCGCAAATTCGAAAAAACGCGTGTATACCCCTACTTTCCCTTCGGGGAAATCCGCTATCGACGCCTGCGCATCTGGAACTACCGGATGCAGCGCGAGCGGGATATAATAATCTGAAGTGAATTCACGAAGTTCGTCCTCGGTTATATCAGATGCAAAGTCACTTAAACCAAGAACCATGCTGAGGTTATGAATGTGCACGCGCTATTACGTTTAAAAATTTTCTGGGTTTCTTGGTTGATAGTTTGAGTTTTTTAACAATGGCGAAAATGATTTTTACTGTGATAATCACAGTAAAAGGGAGGCGGAAGTTTATATAGGGTTTTACATTCACGCGATGATCGACACGTGGACCCCACTATCTCTAAATGTGTGGATAGGATATGTTGACATGACACATTTTCCAGTTACTTTCCCACATTTTACGAGGCATATATTTGACCTAATTTGACTGGATGCACTGTATCTTTCTTTTAGGTGGACACCCTTTGACACTTCTTCGCTACGCCTTGAAGTATCTGTTGGCTACAGTTGTTAGTCTAGCATCCACAGGTTTGACCCTGCGCATACTAGACTGGGGGGACATGATGACGTATAGTCCACACTCGGGTCACGAACCCGACCAATGACCGCTACTAGCGAGCCCAGTACGACTGGGCTAACCCGGTAACGGTTTGGGCTCACGAAGGCCCAAACCCGAAGTTATTTATGGTTTGGGATATCGGATATCTCTTATTTTTGGAGATATGTATTCAATGACCGACTTAGGCGGGATACGCCGAAGGTTGGGGAACACGAAACCAATAAGGATTTCGTGTGTATATAAAGGGCATTCCAGCCCTCATTAAAAGGTACGATCTCAAACCCTAACTCTCCACAAAACCTTAAAACTGATTACTTACTCTCACGCCGGAGGATAATCGTGGGAGACAATCCCACGATAAGCCTAACGGTGTTTTCTGTTTACTTAGTGCGCAGGTCTCAAGCATCAAGATCTAATTGATACGAGAACCGGAGTCCAAACAAGGAACGACCAACTTTTGTATCAACAGTCACTATCTGAGTAAGTAACCAAATCTAGAGGAGATTCTCTAGGGTACCATAATCCCAGAGTGGGAAATGCTTTAAGATATCTGAAAATCTTCTTCACAACAGTCAAGTGAGAGAATCTGGGAGCGACTTGAAACCTTGCACATGCACACACTGCAAACATAATATATGGTCTAGATGATGTAAGATACATCAAAGAACTAATCATAGACCTGTACATGTGTACATCAACTGCTTCACCACTATTTTCCTTCAAGAGTTGATGTGTAGTCTTATCTGCAGGGGTGCTGGATGACTTTGCATCAGTGAACTTGAACTTCCTTAGTATCTCAGCCACATATTTATCTTGATTGATGAAAATACCATCTGGCCTTTGTTGTACTTGAAGTCCCAAAAAGAATGTGAGTTCACCCATAGAACTCATCTTGAATTCTTCCTTCATTAGCTTCTCAAATTCTTTGCACATCTCTATCTTTGTAGATCCAAAAATGATATCATCAACATATACCTGAACTAACAAGATATCATTCTTGTCTTTCTTGATGAACAAAGTTTGATCCACTCTGCCTCTATGAAACCCATTATCAAGTGGATAAGTAGTCAAGGTCTCATACCATTTTCTTGGTGCCTGATGCAAGCCATACAAATCTTTAACCACCCTATATACTTTGTTTGGATATTCAGGGTCTTCAAAGCCTGGAGGTTGTGACACATATACCTCCTCATCAATCTGCCCATATAGAAAAACACTCTTTACATCCATTTGATAGAATTTAAAGCCCATAAAGGATGCATAGGCTAAGAACAGCCTGATTGCTTCAATTCGTGCAACTGGGGCAAACACTTTTTCATAGTCAATACCCTCCTCCTGAGTGTATCCTTGAGCCACAAGCCTAGCTTTGTTTCTGATAACAATTCCTCTTTCATCCTTCTTATTTCTGAACACCCATTTAGTACCTATTACCTTCTTGCCAGAAGGTAAATCACAAAGCACCCAAACCTTTTGAAGCTTGAATTAGAGCAACTCTTCTTGCATTGCTTCCACCCAACTTTCATCTTCAAGTGCCTTGTATACATTCTTTGGCTCCATTTGTGACAGAAAGCACATAAAGAGACATTCATTCTTGCCTTCATGAGTATTAGATTCATATATTTCACTAATGAATCCATGAATATCAGGCAATTTTTTTTGTCTTCTAGTCTTCACTGGTGAATTGACAGCCCCAATCATATTTTCAAGAGGATGTGATTTATGAATTGAAGTATGGGGAGTCTGAGGAATTGCAATCTCATTTGGCATATTAGAGATTTCAACATCATTGGCTTGAGCTTCCTCTGTAACTGGAGTTGTAATTTTCACTTCTGGTGTTGCAGTGGAAAATTCTGGCCTAGCAGTGGAATCTGAATTTCCACTGCTTTTAGGATCTTCAGTGTTCATGTTGCTATCTTCTTCTTTACCAGAATCATTAGAAGGATGAGCATCTCTAGTCCTTGAAATATCATTATTGTATGCAAAGTCCCAAAGTGGCAAACTGAATTCATCTTTGATCTTCTGCTTGATCTTTGCTTGGTTCATCATCATCAAGAAACTCTTCTGAACCTGCAAAATCATAAGTAGATGTGCCTCTAGAGATAGGCACATAATTCATAGTATTGGTTAGAGTATCAAGATCAAACAGCCTTTCTGGACCAGTTCCTTTGACATTCACTTTATTCTCCAGGAACTCAACATGCATATTTTCTTCAATCTTTTGGGTTCTTAAGTTGAATACTCTGAAAGCTTTACTGACCATGGAATACCTAACAAAATACCCTTCATCAGCTTTTTCTTCAAATTTGCCCAGATAATCTATGGTATTGAGAATAGATACATGACATCCAAATGGTCTCATGAAGTCAAGGATAGGTGGTCTACCCCTAAATAACTCATAAGGTGTCTTGTTCTTTGTTTTTACCACTAAAACCCTGTTTTGCACATAACATGCAGTGTTAACTGCTTCAGCCTAAAAAGTGATTGGCAATTTTGAATTTGCCAGCATGGTTCTAGCAGCCTCTATAAGTGTCCTGTTCCTCATCTCAGCAACACCATTTTGTTGAGGAGTTCTAGCAACACTAAATTCTCTTTTAATACCTTTATCTCTGCAAAAATCATCCATTACTCTATTCTTAAACTCTGTCCCATTGTCACACCTGATGATTTTCACTTTGAAATCATATTGGTTTTCTACTTGTGTGATAAAGGTCTTAAGGATGCCATTTGTTTCATCCTTTGTATTAAGAAAGAAAACCCATGTAAACCTGCTGAAATCATCAGTTACAACAAGACAATACTTTTTAAGATTTAAGTTGCTCACATATGTAGGACCAAACAAGTCCATATGTAACATTTGTAGTGGGTGAGCAATAGAGTTAACCAACTTTGATCTGCAAGAAGCTCTGTGTTGTTTGCCTTTAAGACAAGCCACACAGGTTTGATCATTCTCAAATCTTTTCTGAGGCAAACCTCTTACCAAACCATCTTTGACAATCTTGTTAATGGTTTTGAAGTTAACATGACCAAGTCTTCTATGCCATAACATGGATTCATCCACTGTGGCCTTTGCAATCAAGCAAGAATAATCATCTTTAGCAACAATGTTGTTCATATCAAAGCTATATAAGTTGCCTTTTCTAGGAATCTTAAGAAGAATCTGACTTTCATCAGGCATCTTAAAATCCTTAGAGAGAACAAAACACATATCTTTGGTAAAAAGAACATTGTTATTCTTGTCACACATTTGTGACACACTAAAAAGATTATACTTAAGCTCTTTTACATAGTACACAGTTTCAAAGTCCAAGTTACCAGTTTTGATTATCCCTTTACCGGCAACTTTGCCATTAACTTCACCTCCAAAGCTGACATACTGTCCATCATAATGTTCAAAATTTGAGAGATAGGACTTGTTTCCAGTCATGTGCCTTGAACATGCACTATCTGTGTAGCCTTGATCTGATCTTTTTGTCCTTGGATGTTCCTGCACATAAAAGTAAAGAGTTAGTTTCTTTTGGGGACCCAAGCCATGATTGACTTGGATCTGCCTCGTGTATCAATATAGTTAAATCTATCAAATGTCATTGATATACCATTGGGATTGGTTGATGAGGTAATTCCTTTAGGTTTCCATTCCCAACGTGATGAGGCCTTCACAACATTGCCCATGTCCCCCTTTTCTTGTTTACAACCCTTGCAGTGGAAACTTTTGAATGAGCAGTGGAAACTGCTGGTTTGGTTTTAGGTACCCACAGTTGGTTATAATGAACCTTTTTATTATAAAAAGACCTTTTACCTGTTTGTGCAGATCTTGCAAAAGTTGTTTTGGGTTTTGCACTTGCAACAAGTGATTTAGGGTGAGCAGTGTTAACAGTTTTTGCAGTGGCAAAAGTTTTAAGACCACTTCTTAATTGAACTGCTCTTGGGATCATTTTACTGTGAGAATTAGGGTGTAAATTATTTTGAAATCTGTTAAACTCCATCCTTTTATTCCCATGGACTTCCCTTCTCTTAACATGATAGTCACAATAAGCATGTAAATGATCAAAACTACTACAGCTATAGCATGCTTTATTGTACATCACAAAATCACTACCTAGTTGTTGAGATTTAACATGATTCCAACTCCTCCGGTTACCCCTAGGAGCTATAGGCTTGTTCATATACATCTCAGCATACCTTACAGTTGATCTAGGTTTATTAGCTTGTTTCCTAGGTTCCTCTGTAACAGTATTAACAACTTTTGGGATAGAAGCCTCTACATTCTTTTTAGCATTCTCGACAACAACTGATGAGTCACTAGCACTTTCAAAAACATCAGTTTCATTCTTAACCTTTTCCTCACTTTTCACAAATGTGTCCTTTAGAGGACCATATTCATGTTGAAGTTCCTGAAAATCTTCTAAGCCTGTATGAGCTAAATCTATGCCTGGAGGTGATGGAACACCTCTTAGTGGTGGTGGAACAATATGATATCCCATACCTGACTTAGCTTTACTCATAATTTGAGCATTCCAAATTTTATCAATTGACTTAGACTGATAATAACAGGTGTCTACAGTTAAATTGACATTTTCATTTATCTTTTTAAGTTTTTCAAGCTCTTCTTGGTATGCCTCATTCACAACTGTCTTATGATCTACCTCTCTTCTAAGAAGAATCATATCATCATTATATTTTGACTCATTTTATCTATAGTGCTCTAGTTGTTTTTCTAATACAGCTATAGCTCTCCTAAGGTTTGACACAGTATAATTAGCAGTATACAACTCTTGTCTTTCATTAGAATATAGATCATTAAGCCTTTCAACTTCTCTAGCAGCCCTACATGTTTTAGAACAACTTTCAAAGTTTTGTACCTCAGAGTCAGAGAAAGCCATGAGAGCAAATTCAGTAGACATAAGAGCAGCATCTGAAGGTTCTTCCTCTTGTTCCTCAGCCATGAAACTCCAATCATAGCTCACACCATCAATTGCCAACATGGCCTTTGGTTCTTCCACAGTTGGTTCTTTCTTTTGCTTATACCAAGTAGACATGTTGTCCTTCATCCTTGGTCTTCTGCATTCCCTAGCAAAATGCCCCAACTTATGACAATTGAAACACTCTACTTTATTTTTATCAAAGCCTGCAGTTTCACCACCATTGATGTGAATAGGATTGCCAGTCTTCTTGTAGAATTTCCTAGCCCTCATGCTAAGAAGAGCTATTTGCCATTTAATATCCATCTCCTCCAAGCCATCTTCATCAATTTGCTCTATGTCTTCATGAGTTAATATAGAGCCATTAACTTGAGTTGAGATAAAATCATAAAAGGTCTCCAATACTAGCAATCTTTTTCTTTGAACCTGCAGTTGGAACACTAACATTACCAGTGGAAACAGTAGAACCAGCAGTGGCAATATCATCATCACAGTCATCTTCAGAATCATCACTGTCAACAGAGGTTGACATCAAAGCCAAGCTGCTTGAGCTTGTATCAAGTTTCCCAGCCTTCTTCAATCTTTGTTCAATTAGTTTGAAGTTGTTGTAAAGATCATTGAGCTTCATAGTTTCAATATCTGGTTTATTTTCCCAGACTGTAACATTAGTATGAAACTCTGAAGGCAAACTTCTTAGAAACTTTAAATTGAGCTCTTCCTTTTCTACCTCAATGCCAAACACAATCAGTTGTGTACAATCTTCTGGAGTTTGGTGAAGATGCTATCAAGAGAATCATTGCTTGAAGCAGAGAAGTTTTCATAACTTTGCTTCAACAATGTCTTTTGAGTCTTCTTTGTAGCATCATTACCACTAAACACTGAGCAAATCTCTTCAAAAAGTTCTTTAGTTGTATTGAACTTGCTAAATGCTATGATCTGGTCTCTAGGAAGAGTCATCAGCAACAAACTTATAGCCTTTAGATCATTCTTCTTCAGTGCTTTTTCAATATTAGTCTCAGGCACAGAAACTGTCACAACATCTGTGTCACCAACCTTCTGAGTACTAGTCACAGGCTTGAAAGAATCACCAGTTAAGATGATCTCCCATAGAGCATATTCTTGAATGAGAAAGTATTGCTCAATCATTATCCTCCACATCTCAAACTCATTAAGTTTGAGCTTAGGAAGTCTTAGAGTAGAAGCGTTGGACTGGTTGTTTTCCATCTCTATTGATTTGAGTGAGTAGGTTAAGCTTATTCCTTGGATCTTCTAAAACAAAATATCAGAACCTTCGCTCTGATACCACTTGATGGATCTGGACACACACCTTGTGTCAGTGATATTTTGTATTATATTAATAAGCACGCGGAATTTACTTAGTAATACTTAGAAGACGGATTATATGATGTATTGTAAATGAACACAGATTAAACACAAAACTAAGCTCCAATATTATTAATGAATAATACGAGTGATCTTGCTTATCACTAGGGTTACACCTTGAAGCTTATGTGAATGATAGTATGTAAGTTCTTTTTTAAGACAATGACCTAGGACCTCCTTTTATAGTACAAGGAGTCCTTTACAAGATAAGTATAAAGCTAACAATATAGAATATACACAAGATCTTTTCTATACTTATCTAAACACGTTTTCCTAACAATTAACTAATAGCAGTGGTAATAATGTGCCAGCAGTGGTAATACGTTTCCACTGCTAGTGCAATACTTAGCAGTGTCTTCCACAGCTATCAGTGGTAACAGATTATTCCTAACACATACTCACAAGTTTTGTAAGAAATTCCGATTTACACATCTGATGTTGAAAACTCATCATCTTATTAAAAAAAAAAGCAGTTATGTCATCAAGATTTTCTTCAAGGGCTAAAATATAAATGTGTTATCAAAGTATAAATGTGTATTGACTAAAATACCCTCGACTACAAAACAAAAATCAGACATTGACTTTGTCAAGGGACTAGTTTGGCATTAAAAACCCAAGTTTTGGTCCTGTGGCGATGATAATGCCCAGGTTTGTCCCAAAGCGAAGCGGATTGACAAGTTTAGGGACCAACCGTGTATTTTAGTCATTGTATTATTTATTTTCTCTCTCTAAATTCCCACCAATCATTTTTATAATGAACCAATCAAATCATTAGGTACATTTGTAGGCTTGATTAGTATGCACAACAATCATTTTTCTTAAAAAAAATAAGAATCAACTGTATAATAGTCCATAGTTTTTTATTACACGAAGTCACGAATGGTCCTTATTTTCTAGAATATGGACTAACAAAGAAAATAGTTTGAAGGGATTATTTATGCAAGTGTGATTTTGAGTGAACTACATGAATGAAACATGTAAGTTTTATAAGAAAAATAAAACATGTCATATAACACGACTGTTAATTTTAGCGCAATGCCTTATACTTGGGGTGGGGTGGAGTCATAGGGCTCGTGTTATAAAGCACCAGCCAACTAGTGGCGGAGATAGGAGGGGGCATGTTGGACACGTGTTCCTAGTAAAAAAATTTGTAGTTTAAATTTTTTAAAATATTTTTTTATTTTTGTAATTTGTCCATTTAACGAACCAATTTGTAGTGTAATTTTTAAAAATTATCAAAATTTGTCTTATCAACTATAACTTTCTAACTCCGCTCCTACGGCAAACCCTATAATGTTGCATACCTTATGCTCACAGCAACTGCTGAGCTAACATCAAACTCCACTTTTTTCACTTGAAAACGTAGCTAATAATTTGCCATAGCTAAAAACAAATTTCACATTTTTCACATGTTGCAAATTGGTTTGTCATCAATTAGGCGCGCTACTTAATGATTGAGTTCCTTTCTATTGACTACAGAATTTACAAGTCTTTAACTTTTGTTACCTGGCTAGTCATCAATTAGAGGCTACTTTATTATTAAGTTTCCTATCAACTAGAGTACTCTTGTTACCTAGCTAGTCATGGTTAACAATAACTCTACCCTTGTTATTGGCGGAACCCATGAAGTAACGCTCCGTTCTCAAGAAAAAAAATGAATGAAAGTGAAAGAAAGAGAAAGTAAAGTAAAAAAGACGAAGTAAAGTGACTTTCACCCCAAAAATGGAGTGAAAGTTTTATAACTAAAATATCACCACTTTACTTCACTTTACCTCACTTTACTTCCTAAAAAAAACTGGAGAACACAAACTTATTCACTTTCACTTTACTTCCTCCCTTTTACTCAACTTGAGAACACAGTGTAAAATGAATAAGAGTTTGGTGGGTAATATTTTTGCAAATTTAAGATTTAACTATTAGTCAATGTTTTCTTCACATACACTATTGTGCAAATTTTGTTCATACTAACAAGAACCTACAATGTAGGATTTGTTTAGACATAAGTGTTTTAACTTTTAAGTGTAAAAGATAGATGGTCACAGTGTTGCGCGATATACATCTCACACGTTGAGTATGAGGCTGTTGCTAAGACGGTTCACCAAGTTTTTGGATTGCGCCCATATATAAAGTTTTTGGATTGCGCCCAAGGCAAAAGTTCAATATAGAACCAAAATTTACCATAGATCCAATCAACCAATAATAGCCATTCATTTTTTTATTATGATAAACTTTCACCCTTTTTTAAAAAATTAAATATCTCGCAAACCGTTAATCGTTACGCGATAAAAATTATACCATCGTGACGAGAATTAAATTATCTTTCTATAGATATGCACTACTATATATTTTTAACAACTTTTTTTTTTTCAAAATTTCGGTCAACAAAAATCATATATGATTTGTGAAAATCATATATGATTCGATTTTTACGAATCACATATGATTTTTGAGAATCATATATGATTGTAAAAATCATATATGATTCGTAAAAATCGAATCATACATGATTTTTTAAAATCATATATGATTTTTTCGGACGGAATTTTTGAAAAAAAATGTTTGTCGAAAGTATATAACAATGCATATCTATAGAAAGATAATTTAATTCTCGTTATGATGGTGTATTTTTTGTACCTTGAAAATTTACCGTTTGCAAGATATGTTGTTTTAAAAAAAAAGGTGGAATATGATTTAAATAAAAAATGGATGGCTATGATTGGTCAATTGGTTCTATGACAAATATGAGTTCTACATGGATCTCAACTCTTGCGCCCATATATTTCTTACGCGGGTAGGGTGACCATTTTAAAAGAGGTTAGAATGGATCACATGAGTCCCAAACGTCAGCATAGGCCCATAGTCACTTTAAATAATATGAGTATAGTTTGGTCATTGTTACACTCACATTGAGATACACTATATCATGAATTCAATTCAAGAGCATGAAATTCTGGAAAAATAATTGAATACAAATAAGAATTACTAACTCGTTGAAGCTTTAAGCACTTCGCGTAAGTTTCTACACATTTACATAGCGGGGGGGGGGGGGGGGGGGGGGGGGGTTTCTATTGCAATTACAATGTGTATTCCTTGTTACAGAAGTTGCAAATTGGAGGATAATCGTTAGGACATTGCAGGCTCAAGAACCTTTGATACATTTGAGGTTTTTGTCTTCTCCTGTATGACTACATTATCTGCAATCTTAAGACCCGAGAGGGCAGTATTCAGTGACTCGGTTTCGTCTTTTCTAATGGTATTATCTACTGATGACTTTTCAGTTTCTTCCATGAGTTTATCCAACTCATCTTCGAGATCTTCATCAAATTCATCATATGACGAAATTGACCCTGAAAACCACACAATCCCATATTAGCAACCAGATATAAGGCTGAGCTTAATATGTTATACGTGATATAGAATTATATGCGACAAAAACCAAGTAAGATGAAGAAGTACCTATGACTTTATCTACTTGCTTCTGTGAATCAATTGTCTCATCAAGTTCATCTAAACAGTGCTGCACTTCTTCTATGGTGATCATCTTATCCTTCATTGCCTTTGTGCCACTTTTAATAGCTTCAAAAACCTGCCATCACAAAGTAACATATGAATACATGTGCAAAATGGTGGGATGGCAGTTTGGTTACGGGTCAAAAAGGGCACATATCAGAATTGGTCAAATGGGTCAGGTTGACACCCAAACATAGTTTGTCAGGTCTTATTTGTTCATGAATGACTAATGTGTTAATATGATTACAAAATCTACATTCTCACAATAATGATATTTTTTAATGGACGATTTAGGTCATATGCACTAACCCGTTCCCTTTTTTGGCTTAGTCGTTTGAGTTAAAACACATATCAGATTAACTTATTTGAGTCTTTTCAGATAAAAGAGATGAAAGAGTGGACAAACCTCTTTCGAATCTTCAGCATCTGCTATGGCTCTGAGGACTTCCTCTACTCGCCTTAAAAGCACATCACACTTTTCCCTACTTTCTGAAGATAACTTAAGTTCCCGTGCATGCCTCAATGCCTTAGCCTTGTTCCCAGATTTTAGACAAGCTAGAGCCGACAATTTGGACCTACAGATCACACAATTACAGACCATCTCTAAGATATTAAAACAAATTCAAATTTAGGCAACATAGATCTGTAGATATATAAGCGTTGTATAACAATATGAAAGGCTGTGATGAGAAATAAACTTAATTATCATTTAGATCAGTACTTTTGTATGCAACTTACGTATCAATTGCTAATTAAAGATCCGTTCGCTTAAAAAACTTTCAGCATATTGAGCAAAAGTAAAAGGCTATGCTTACTTGTCATGACGTTGATCGATCATATCCATTTGTAGCTGAAGTTTCTCTGCTGTCCATGTCAAGTGCAGAACATCGTAATCTGAACTTGTAGTACCAGATACTGCTCTCGAAGAAAGAGAGACTTTCACACCCTGTTATTGCAAATGACAAAGAATAAGTAATCACAAGTTGAAGTACACTTAGAACCAATGCAGCAATTGACAATGGAACATATGGTCCAATTTGGTAATTGTACTTTTTTATGTTCTAGCTTGGTAGTTATATAGTTACGACAATGAGCTAGTTTAGTAATTCAAGTTTTTGTATGCTGCAATTAACCTTGTTTACATCTATTTGGTCATTACTTTCTACGCTGTAATTACCAAACTAGCCTGTAAAAAGAAATTTAGCGACCAGATTCGCACATAAAAAGTATAACTATCGAATTAATATTAGACCATCTCAAATAGTACATAGGTATTTCATGAAACTTTCCCTAGGAATAAACTACTCTGTTCAACTTGATCTGCAGCAGTACCTCTATAAGATCGTTCCGTCTAACAGCAAGGTACTTAGCCTTCCCACATTTAGACAAATGGCTCAAAATGATTGAAGCTTCTTTCGACCCTCCACAAATCGCTTGGAATTTGCTCATCGTGATGATGCATGAAGAAGTCCAGTGATCGTCAGATAAAAGTTTAACAACTTCAGCAGATTTATCCTACATTTCGAAACAGTTAGATATTATTATCATCACAACATAATCAAGACGTGTTATTTTATTTAATGCATGGACATATTGTACTAGTGATGCTTATAGCTTACCTCTAAGAGTGTCTTTAGAATAAACTCGTCTTCTGATGGAAACGCTGATTTGGATAACGGAAGCAGATATCTTACTTTGTGAAATAACTGAGTGAGTTGACTACTTTTTGGGTCAACAAGATCTCCGCTGCTTATAAGGTCGCCGGCATTATACATCTCAAGCTGCGGATTAAAAACAAAACCCACGTAATGATAAATATTAAAGTAGACCAGAAACAGAAAAATAGTAACAGTGTGTTTGGCATTACGTTTTAAAAAAGTTAAGAGGGTGTTTGGAACTGCTTATGCTAATGCTTATCTGCTTATATTTTACAATCAATAAGCTCTTTCAAGTGTTTGTATAAAACTGTTTATCTGCTTATTTAGCAAATGAGCACTTCAAAACAAGTATGCCGACTGTATAAGCAGACAAGAAGATTAAGATAAGCAATCAATCTGCTTATTGCATTTTCAAGTCCACAAATAATATTGTAGTTTCTAGTGTTGTATGTATAACTAATATCATCGTTGTCAAATAATCAGTTTTAAACATTCAGTTTACTAATAAGTAACTGCTGCAACTGAACTAAAACTAACATGAGTCCCGCAAATACTAAGATAATCACTTTCAAAACGTAACGCCAAAAACCCGACAAAAGACCAAAGGGAGTAAAAAAGAAACTAACCAAAACATGGTCAATGCATAAAGGGATCAACCCACCTTGATTAAACCACACATTTTTAACCTTAAAAAAACACAACAACCAAACATTAATAAAATAATCCATAAAAAAAGGGTTTCATACAAAATGAAGATTAAGAATCGCACCACTGACCACAGAAGGGCGGATGATGAAGGTATTGAGATGTCGGGCAATTTTGATGATTAAGTCTTTCCAGAAATGGAAACGTGGTTCCCAATCAGACTTTTGACCGCTGAATGCTTTAAATCTTGCGTTTATCATTACCTCTGAATCCCAATCGGGGACTTGTTCAAGTATCAACTCTTTTACTTCTACTTCCATTTTTAGATAACAACTGCTGCAGATTTTTAGACTTGTTGAAGTGATGGAGAACACTTGTCCCTTGTGGATTTCTAACAAATTAAAAACCTATAAAATGGTAAAGATGAATTTTTATGGATTGTGGAAATATGATTTCACTAATTTTTGGTAGAAACGCGTATAAAAAATATGTGCCATGATTTGTAACTACAAAAATGCTAAGGGGATGTTTGTTTCGGCTTATATAGCCCGCTTATAGCTTATTTGGTCATAAGCTCACTTTTTGTGGCTTTTTTTTTTTTTTTTTTTTTTTTTTTTTTTTTTTTTTTTTTTTTTATGTATATAAGTTTATTATGATATAATAAGCTTATACAAGCCAAAAGGTTGAAAATAAGTAAAAAAAAAATGAGCTTACTTAACATACGCCCAGAACCAAATAAGCCATAAACCGGCTATATGAATCGAAACAAACACCCCCTAAAACCACTAGAACTTCTTCCTACAAAACATCCCAGAGGATCCTCTGGGATCCTAACAAATGTCAGTATAGACTATAATATTATTATTTGTTTAGAAGGATTTATAGGATGAAATAGTAAAAGTTTGTAACAAAGCTCTTGTAAATAATCTCTCAAATTTTACTTTGTTCAAATGATGGGCAAATATAAAAAGTTACTCACTCTAATTTAGATCAATTTGAAATTTAAATATCTAACTTTAAAAAAAAAAAAAAAAAAAAAAAATTAAAATAATGAAATGATTAATGAATGTGATATATCATTATTATTGAGCATTTAAAATTATGACTGATAACCTATTTCAAAAAGTCAAAAAATCTAACATTGCATGTAAAATTAAGTTCGAAAAAAAATAGTTTAGTACCTTAAATTTAAATCGACCTAAAGTAGAGTACCTTTTTATGCGATTTGCCCATTTTTTAAAGGTAAAATAATCATTTTACATGCACAAAATACACGCAAAGGTCGACATTTGAGAGCTTCGTATATTAATAGAAAAAAATGACTACACGGAACCACAAAAATTGACAAGTTATATGTATTTCCAAATCATTTGCCCATAATATATCGATTACTTTTTCTAATTTTCATTTGATATATCGTGATAATACTTGTTCCTACTTATATTTTTAGTAACATGATCTTGACAAATGTCATAATTGACGGTTTAGATGTAGATAGATAATAAGTTGAGAAAATACACATAATGCTCTTGTGTGGAAAAGAATAAGTATGCATATAATTTAAGAGGATATAGCAAAACTCATTTTTAAAGCATATTTAAGAAAATATGTTATTTTGGAGTTTGTTTATATGTGGAAATATGCAATAAGTTGTGTTGTTCCCCTAAAATATGGAAAATTTGAGGGCAATTCGACACACCAAGAATCTTGCTCATAATTTGAGATGATGGTTTAAACTTTCGAGATATGTTTGTTAAACTAGTGGTGACCATGATGAATACGTGTTTATTTAAGAAAAATATTTGAAATTAGCTGATTAGTGATTATAAAGTATAAAATGACAAAAGTTAAATGTTAACGCTAAAAGGTTCTTCAAGTAGCGTTTTTAAAATAAAAGGATAAAAAACAAAAAGCTAGACGCTAATTGCCAAACGAGCTTTCAATTTAGAACATTAAATGTTTAGCGTTAACCCTCTCAGATGCTCTTAAAAACTCCTTGACAAACAATACCATAAGCCTAACTTTTCCGCAAACAATAGCATATAACTAATGTAAAAAGCATAACTTGGTCAAACCGGGCACATACCCAAAACTGAATATTCAGTTTACTTAGTGCCAACTGCCAAGTACCCTGTTCAGATTTAGCAATTTTGTCCCGGCTTTTGCATACTTCTACTAAGATGTGGTTTCATCACTTTATGTCTATCCAGTTATCATACATGACCACAAACCTACACATTGCAACCAAATACAGTACCATCAATGCAATGATAATACCATCCGCATAGCATAATATTCTCGGTTCTTCAAAATGAACCAAGCTGCAACTGACCTCAGTTCCTTCAAATGAACCAAGGATCAAAAAGTAGTAATTATTCCTGAAATAAAGAACTTGAGCTCACAATTATTAAAAAAAAAAATAAAAATAAAAAAAAAAATAAAAAGAAAGTAACGAATGCAGGTAGTTAAACAAATCTGACATCGAGTGTTAATATCAAAGCATTGGCCACCATTTATTGAATGGCAAAATGGTCCTATTAAATACAATGAGTTACTTGGCTAATTCAACTTACAAAAAATAAAAAATAACAGATGAATCTTTTGTATCAAATTAACTATCTGTGATTTGACCGAATATATATGCATCAAGGGCAATTATTAACCCACTCACCATGTTTACTTATTACACTAAAACAGAGCCGCGTAGTGATGAATAAAACTAAGCTCAACATATCTAATCATCAAACTGATAACTTTCATATACTTTTAGCAAAATGTCACGACAAGGAACCACAGCCCCGATCTTGATACAAGCCAGGAAAGCACCAGCAAGCTTACGATGTAGACTATAGACCTCATCAGGTGGTGGTGTCAATCTGTGTCTCAGCATCGTTCCACCAATGTTAGAAAGACTTTGAGTTATATTATTAGCACGGAAATCATAACCCCCAGGTTTTGCAAATGGTAACCCGACTACGAAAGCAGCCTGAACGTGTGCCTCCAACATTATCTCCGATTCCTCCCCTGTCAGGAAACCAAGCCTTTGTGACATCTCGATTACACCTGCCCGGTCACAATTTGCACAAGCAACAACCTGATTCAGAATTTTCACTATAATAATTAGTATACTTTCTAATTATTTATAACCTTATGTCTAAAGCGACTCCCATAAACCATGAAAGGAAAAGCTCAAATGAGAAAAGCTATAGTTGGCCATTACCGCCCATTGCTGCTATTTGGGTTATGTTATACCTGTAACAAATCAACGGGTAGGATAAAAAGTATAGCTTAGAAGCAAATGGGTCGAAAGAGTCAAAAGTGACCCAAAGTGTATTTTGATTGCATATAACCTGCTAGATCGTTTTATTCAAAAGAGAACTTATATTTACTGAAATTTTTTATTTTGTAATCATATTACACAGGCTAATCATTTATAGAAGTTAAATTTATGGGGAAAAAAGGTTCTGCTTCAACCCAACCCAGCCAACTCCGAAACATAATACAAGTATACAACTAAACGTTTTGACCAAAACATATGTTGACTCTTACCCAACCCACCCTTATGGCCACTAATAGCCAGGAACAACAATGAGAAAAACTCACCATCCTCAAGTAATTATCAACAAAACGCTTAGGGTAACTTCGAGCTGCACCAAAGTCGATGAGATTTATCGTTCGTGTAGACTCATTGTACAAAAAATTGCCCCAGTTAGGATCAGTCTGCATTGAATAAAGTAAAAGAACAATATGAGAAACAAATATAATTTAACAATGTGACCTTGCATCTATAGGAAATGAATACAAAGTGCAGAAAGGACATGCCTGCATGAATCTGAAGACAAATAGTTCCATTAGTGTAAGCTCAAGCAACTTTTTCCCCACATAACTACGGGTCTCTTGATCCAGAAGTGCAACCTTATCGATAGGAATCCCTGTAGGAAGAAGAAAAATAAATAACTTTTTGTATATTTTTGGACTCTAAAATAATGCATCTTTAAAAACATATTATAATGTTTTTACCATGAATAAGTTCACTTGTAAGAACTTTTTTACTTGATAGTTCATCTACTACTGATGGAACATAAAACCCGTCTACATTAGATAACAATTCTCGGAACTTTTTTTGATTTGATGATTCCAACTCGTAGTCACATTCACGTGATAACTCTTCTTTTGCCACCTGTAAACGGTTTAAGATTCAATCATAAGTTGATCTTCATATTATTCTAAAAATCATACACTTCATACCATCGTTCGAGACATGTTGAAGTAGCATCATGGCATTAACATAATTTCTACTATTTAAATGTTTCTTTCTTCAATCTTACAACTTTACAAGTTTCTTTCTACAGGAACAAAAACATACAAATTTTACTTCATGAATTCCAAGATATTTTGATTTTCTATTCAAAGCTTTCCTAAAATGTGCTTTCTGATTCAAAAACTTGGTATTCATGTTTTACATATACTTTGCTATCCAGATACAATATTAACATTTAAAAGTTATAACTCAATCTACAAGCATAAAATGGTTTATTAACTTTTTCATAAATAAGAAAAATAAAACAAATCAATCACTCTATCATTTATGAAGATGCTTCAAGATTACAAACTTCAAAGGAATATAGTAAATACTTGCAACTTCTGCAGGACCAAACATATGAATAAATAGCGATTGAGAATTGATTCATTATAAATGTACTAGATGTCTAGATTATAACCTTTTTTATGTATTCGGCATTTTGCCCATATTCATTTTGTTTACATGTTTTAGCTTCTTACACTATTATAGATAACTCAGGGTGTTATTAAAATTCTTCATGTTTTAGATCACAAAAAGGTCCCGATAACAAACTTACCTTCATAGCTTTATCAAGATACAAACCCTCCGGAATCAGATTTGTATAATCCAGCAGCAGTTTTACGTTCTCAATATCACTCTCAATGCTATCCGCAACACCAGGATATTGTATTTTCATTGCCACTTGAAAATCATCCTTAGTGACAGCTTGGTGCACCTAAATCATTTCAAGCTATAAACACCAAAACTTGGGAACTTTATATAATAATGCATGTGTAACAGAATGAACGCGAATGATAGCAAATAAGATCTCAAAGACTCAAACTACGGGAAAAAAAAATCTTGTAACCAACATAACATTTAGAGCCTCTCAGTTGTCTAAGTTGATTAAGGATCCTAACAGAGCTGGTGACCAATTGATAAGTAAAAACAAGCCGAAATATTGAAAGAGTCCCTTAGATGTCGATGACAAGTGACTCTGTGCTTCAGTGTACTAGCATGTGTCCTAGATAAGTATGAACAAATAAATCAAATTTGACTATAAAATCACCTGGCCTATACTTGCAGCAGCGAGTGGTTCATAATCAAAGCTTTTCAACTTCGACGACCAGTCGGGGCCCAATTCAGCGCTCAAAACTTGATTGAGCTGGCTTCTTGGCATAACATCAGCACCTTGGCGCACAATATCCAGAGCAGCCAAGATCTACAAGAGATAAGAAATTAACAAATCAGAAAGAAAAAAATAATAATAATAATAAAAAAAAAAAAAAAAAAAAAAAAAAAAAAAAATCAGAATTAGAGTCACTTCAGATGAGTTAAACTATTGCGTTCCCCTACTTTTGCTCAAAATTTTACCCATTCACCGCATGTTTATTGTTGTGTTGTTTATCAAGTTGAAAGATACAAAAGAAACGTACCGGAGCAGGGACAAGAGATTCGTCTTGGATACTCAACATCTGTCCTATTTTTAGTGCTGCTCCACGCATCCTACACAGTGCAAGAGCCAGACGTTCTGCATTTTTATCAGATAAAAACGGCGAAAGAGCAGACTGCTTTCCTTGCGATTGACTCGGACCAAAGACAAGCCTCCTAGCAGATTCCTGTACAGTTCCCCAGGCGAGCCCAGCACCTAGGCCAGCAAACCTTAACAACTAAAGTTAGCAATCTAACCACAAGTCGGCTGGATCTTAATAATGGGAAGCATATCACACTGAACTTATATATGACATCTAAGTTTCAATTGTTAACCATTCAATTACAAAAGAAAGCAAAACCATTCCAAACATTGCAGGACATGTCATTAAAGAAAGCACAAAATACTATAGGATGAATACAAATAAGTAGTTATGTACTGTAGTAGTACAAAGCTCTAGGTAGTGACATCAGCAGCTTGGTGAATGGAAGAACTTTTGCTGTATACCACAAAACAATGAACTAAACAAAGAAATTAGAAGACAACATTATCAGCCCTATTCAACATATGCAAAAAAATCCACCAAGATGAACAAGAATGGCAATCCTAACACCAATATGCTAATCTCCAAAGTCATTATTTATTTATTTCACAGCTGCAAGTGGCTCGTCAGTCCTCCATTAATCCTTATAGATGAGATGAAAGAACAAGGGAAGTGTTTCGAGTAATAGACATGGCATTATTTAAATATTTTAACAGCAGCAATCATAAGATGCTGAAATTCCCTACTTTACACGCAATAATCAGCTGTCTAAAGTCCGTCACATAAGAAGACACGAACGTTATACCTTGTAATAGCAATGCAACTAAGATCCATACCTCCACATTTATGGTCCATTTTTGGCATGACATAAAGGCAAATCATTTCATCAGTATCAAATAGCGGTTGTATTAGCAACACGATCACTAAGGTTCATATGGTGTAGTAAACATAAAGGAGTTCTGTAAAGGCTCAAAGGAGGTTATACCTAAATACTGAGAGAGCGTTTACAAAGTGATTATCTACGGCTTCAAGGATTATAGTGTTAGAATGTACTTGTACAATTTGTAACACCTACTCTAAACTAAACCAATTACCCAAATGCGATCACTTAGCCCCTAAAAATCACTTTCTCAACACAAAGTCAAGTACGTCCTAATTTTAACATTATAAGATATAGCTTAACAAACAAGCTTAACTCACCCAATAGCTCTCGAGAACGGAGTAGACGGAACCTTCCTCTCCCTCCGTATCCTCTGCTTCGTCACTACAGGCGTCACATTCACATTCTCCTTCACATTTACACCTTTCACCTCTTCAACTGCCGCCACGTCACCACCACCACCCGCCACGTCAGCAACCGCACCAACACTCTCATTAACAGGTATAGGTAACGGTTTATCATTATCAACTGAAGAAGAAGAAGAAGAAGCTACCGTCGTACTATCATCAAAATAAACAACACTACTACTGTTACTGTTATTATTTTCGTCGCTAACTGCATTAGGTTTTGAAGGAGTGAAATTAGTAGTCTGGCCTTTGGTTAGACCGGATATATCGGTGACTGATAATACGGCTTGACGGATTAGCGACTGGACGTTTGGATCGCTCCGTCGTATGGCTTCTTTGGCTACTAGTGACAGTCCGTTTAACAGTTTTCCGATGTCTTTTGGTTTTAGCGACGACATTTGTGACGGTGTGGGAGGCTTTGGTGACGAATATTGAGGGGAAATGAGCGTCGTGTAGGGATATTGGCCAAGGATCGGTAGAGTGTTGCGCAAACTTGGTTTTTATGTTCCGTAATTGAATCTTGGGGTTTTACTACTTTTAAGCAATGTTTTGAAACCTGGGTTTGTGATCGACCCGGCCAAGACACCGGTTCAACCGCCGGGTCAACCCGGTTAGACCCGGTTTTATGCATATATCCAAAGATCTATTTCTAATTGTCCAAACATAATATCCAAACACTAGTTTTGCAGTGAAAAAAAAAGCAAAGAATCATTTTTCATGCTCTAAACAACAAATCAAAGGTGGACAAGGATATAAACCTGCATATTTTTCTAAACAACCATAAATGCTACGGGATTACATGTTTCATACTTCAAAAGGCATAAATCCTACGAGATTACAAGTTTCATACTTCTAAAGACATGCATCCTACGAGATTTACAAGTTTATTTTTTAAGGTTTAATATATTGTTGCCTTTCAAAAAAAAAAAAAAAAAAAAAAAAAAAAAAGAGATAAAAACCAAACCCGGGTCACTTAAAACCCGCCGGGTCTAAACGGTTGACCCGTTTTTTAAAACCCGGGTTTTTTTGACCCGTTTTTTTGTCCGGAACCGGTCCAACCGGTTAACCCGGCCGGGTCGACCCGGGTTTCAAAACATTGCTTTTAAGTCATGGTTTTGACTTTTATTAGTGTTTTGAGATGTCATGGCTGACTTTTATTTGGTTGGTTAGTGGGTATTGGTACATACATTACGCAACACTGTAATGCACAATATACAAAACAGTAATGCACAATTGTGATGTATGTATAAAAAAAATGATGTGAGTATCAACACCCTATTACAAACAAGGTTTTTAACCGAATCAGCAAGGGTTTCTTGCTAAAGAGAAAATGACAAAAGGAGCGACTGATTTAAGGCTTAGTATCTTCGGTTTCATCTTATAGGCTGACTTGCACTTGCATCACTCTAATAGGATTCCTTGTCATATCGTACAAATAAGGCATTAGAGAGCTCTTTTTCTTCCTTTATTCGCCGCAGGAAGAAATTCCAACTATGTTGCCTTCTAACGATAGGATTGGCAAGCGAACCGGATCTCATACGATTTTTGAT
This sequence comes from Chrysanthemum seticuspe, assembly GCA_019973895.1. Taxonomy (NCBI): domain Eukaryota; kingdom Viridiplantae; phylum Streptophyta; class Magnoliopsida; order Asterales; family Asteraceae; genus Chrysanthemum; species Chrysanthemum seticuspe. The sequence continues at coordinate 66,766,105 of BPTQ01000007.1, read as the reverse complement.
TTTTGCTGGTGTTTTTGGTTGAATCAGTGAATCGGCCGAGTGACTCGAGTTCTACTTCTTTTTTTTTTGTCTTTTTCTTTTTTTCCGAACAGAATGGTTATGTCCTGGTATTCATAACATGAGTGGGGTATCAAACTCATAAAATCAAGCATATTCTAAACTCACCAAGAAAGATGGGTTATATAACACCCTGAAACCGGGCTAAGCGTTTTATTACAAGAATGCCATTTGAATGGTTGACCATGACTTCTATAAGTTCAAAGGACTTACGGGATTGGTTAGTCAAACCCGATAGGCAAAAATATAAGTGATAAAGTTATGTAAACGGTTATAGAAAATATGACATGTCACATTTATAAGAAAAAGGTACTTAAGGGACCTAAGTTGCCAAGTGATAAACATGTTATAAAGTATGGTGTGGCCAAAATAGAAGGAATGAGACTTGAAGGACCTAATGTGCCAATTAGGCAAACATGCCACCTACATATGTTTGGATCCTTCTCCTTGTATCAATAGATTTTCCAGAAATTTAGGTGTGTATGTGTGTCGTGAAGTGAAAAAGGAGGGAAAATACAAGATGGTTTTGATGATCAAATTGACGAGGTTTAAGAGTTCCAATCCAAGATTAATGTACCTAGCAATGATCTTTGCAAGTAAGTAACCTCTAATTAGTGTTTAATTGATGATTGGAAGGTTAGGGTTTATGAACCCTAATTGGGGGAATTGGGTAAATGATGTTTGTAAGCTAAATTAAGAAGTTATGATGAATATGGGTTAATTATTATTGAAGTTAAGTTAATAAGTTAGTGGGATTAATTATCATATAATCATCATATGATTATGTGATAATCAGTAATGGTTAAAAAGGGGTTATGGTTATTATGGCCATGACATAGTTGATTAATTATGTGTTTATGTATATAGTGGTGTTGGCTTAAATGTCAAGTATGGAGAAGATGATGTACTTGATTTCACTAGCTTGGAATTAAGGTAAGTAAACCGGTTATAAGTTAATGTTATATGGATTTCAATGCATTATGTGTTATGTAATGTTTATGTTAAGGACATGGTATGACTTAAATGTTTGTGCATATGTGATATTGGGTAGTAAGGCTAGTTTGGCATAACTAGCAAATGAATGTTAGAATAGGAGGGCTTGACTAGGAAGTAAGTGGTGAAGCTTAGTGATTAATTAAGGTATGTCTTATGTTCAAATGTTGTAATGGATGAATGGTAATAATGTGTATTGTGTGATTGATGTATAATATTAAGTTATATCCGTTTTGCTTACTAAGCCTCGTGCTTACGGTTTAAGTGTTTAATGTTTTGTAGGTTGTGTATTGATGCTTGACTTGGACTAAGGTCTGAGGTTGGATTATGCGGAAGTTATAAGATGGTAAGAAGGTAGAGCTTAGGTAGATACCAAGCTCGTTTCAATGTTGTACCCCTGAGAGTCGTTAATGGTTTCGTAAACGTGTTGTCAAGTGTCAAAGCTTATGTCATGATTGTTATAGTATTTTGTTTGTCAAGTTGTATGTTATAGTAATGGGTTAAAGTTTAATATGCAAATGGGTCAAAACGGGTGTTTGGCATAACACCTATTACCTTGTAAAGTACATTTTCATGGATCTTTGAGACCACGAGTGTTATGAAAATGGAGAGTTATGTATGTAAATGATTTTTGGAAGTTTTCATGTGATGTCGTGTTCGGGAAGTTAGTTTTCCGGAATTTTTGCAAAAGTTCTTCCCTGAGCATAGATCTTAAGATCTATGCTCAATCCAGAAATTTTAAGTTTCTTTGATGAGCATAGATCTTAAGATCTATGCTCAGACCTGAAAGTTGATTTCAAGGAGTTTCTTTCCTGAGCATAGATCTTAAGATCTATGCTCAGCCCATAAAGTTGATTTCAAAGAGTTTCTTTCCTGAGCATAGATTTTAAGATCCATGCTCAGACCAGAATTTTGATGTTTGGCAGATTTTTTTCATTTTGTTTATTTTGTAGAAAATAAATCGTAAGTCGTTAGAGGTCGTGCCACCCGTCGTTTCGAAGGTAATTGAGTCTAGTTTCATATAAAAATACTTTCAAGGGTCGGTTTGTTACATAATTAAATCAGATTAATGATTTGTAACAGCGGGTCAGTTTTAAGTCAAGTCATTTCCGCGTTAAAGTTTTTAAATTTGAATATTTATGACGTGTCGTTCACGGGGTGTTACAACTTGGTATCAGAGCTTCGGTTTAAGTGAATTAGGTTTCCATTTAGGTTGCCTAGACTTAAACCACTATTAGAATGCGTTGAATGTAAGAATAAGTAATGTGTGGAAGTAAATGTTTAAGTTTGAAGCGAATTATGAGATAGGTTTTATGAACCTAAGTAGAGAATAATGCATGTGTTTTATAATGTTAATGTATATGTGATATAAGTCCGTGGAGGACTTGAAATGTTTAAGTGATTTGAATCACCGTGCACCTTGGTTAGTGCAGGTAATCGCTTTGTGATTCTAAGAACGTGTTTTAAAGAGTAATGGTAATGGAATGTCATTAAAATGGTAAGTGGTAATAGGGACGGGATAAAAGAGAAATAAAGTACTTGATGTTTAAAGTATAGAATGTTGTAATGATAGGTGAGCTAAAGTATAATGTGCGAAAGCAAGATAAGAATTGACACATTATTGTTAAGTGTCTATTAATTCGAGATGTATAAAATGAGACTAAGAAATGACAACGAGCAACGATGAGATAAAAACGGAATAGCTAATGAGCTAATGATTAAAGAAGAGACGAGTTGAGAATGTAAGTAAGAACGTAATGACATGTCTTGTAGTTAAACGTGATAAGTATGTATAAAGTTAAGACAATGACTTTGAATTATTATATCGTGGCTAATGTGTTCCATTAACGGCGATCATTTAAAATGAAATTCTCGATTGGTAAAACATGCATAAGATAAGTAAGAAGGAGAAACGAATAACGCTAAGGAATGTATTATTGAACTAACCTATGTAAGGTTAGATGTGGAAGAAGAGTCGTGTGGACTAACAGGGTAAGGAATGAAGACGATGTAAATGGTCAACAAGAGTTGACAAGTAAATAAGAAAGTAAGATATGTAAACACATAAAATGTGTAAATATGATAAGCAAGTGTCATTTCCTAATGATGCTTTCTTAAAACTAAATAACAGGAATGGAAATGTGAATGTGTGTTAAAATGATAATGACTTGGATCCAATGTTAAATGTGAAAGGTTAAAGGTAACTATCATATAACCAATGAGTTAATGCTAGTTAATAATGTTAATGATGGTATCCTTCGGGATGACCAAGTTAATGGTGGTATCTTTCGAGATTACCAAGTGAATAATGTTAATGATGGTATCCTTCGGGATGACCAAGTTAATGGTGGTATCCTTCGGGATGACCAAGCTAATGATGTTAATGATGGTATCCTTCAGGATGACCAAGCTAATGATGTGAATGGTGGTATCCTTCGGGATGACCAAGTTAATGATGTTAATGGTGGTATCCTTCGTGATGACCAAGCTAATGATGTTAATAAAGGTATAGATCCAATTCTGAAAAAGTTAAAAAGGTAATTTAAAGTGTTAAAAAGAGCTAAAAGAAAGAAAAGTTAAAATGTGTAATGAATAGGTACGAGTGTTGTGTTGGAAGCGTGTAAGTAGGACGACTTATGATTTCCTTAGTTAAATGGACTGGGACGCCTTTTCATTTAATTAAAGAAATTGTGAATCGTTGAACCATGAGTTTATGTTTCTTGATTTACATGGATTGGGACGCCTTTCCATGTAAATGAAGAAGTGTAAATGAGTGGGCTTATGTGTTCCCAACATGGCATGAGTAAGGTAGAAGGGGTAGAAAACGGATGCCTATAATTAATTTAAAGTCTTAAGAACTAAGATAAACGATATATAATTAGAATGCAACTTTAATTGAGACATTAAGTGAAACCAACCATTAGGTGTCTACAGTATAACTCGAAAAGATTAAGAAGGTAATGATGTTATAGCATGCCTTGAGGCGTGGTTCAAATGTGAGTAATGATGGAAATAGATGCTAATTAATATTAGCATTCTTATGAGTGAATGTGAAGGTATAAGTTAAAATTTGAATTTTGAAGTCAAAACGTTGAAACTTCTTATGAGACTCATAGTCTTTGACAAGAAATTTATTGTAAGAAATAGAGAAATTGAGACAATGTAATGTAAACGTTAACGAAGTAAGGGAATGACAAATGTAAGATGGGTTGATAATAGTTAATGATAAGTTATGAAAGTCAAAGTAATCCAATATTTCCCTAAGTAACCCTTAACACTTAGCGAAAATCCTTAAAAATGAAATAACGAAGATGAGGAATTATAGCAAAATTTTAAAGCGAAGAGTAGAATGAATATGGTAGAAATGAAAATGCTAAGTTGTATATGTTAACGTTTGACTTATGTAAAGTCAAAACGGCGTAAATTTCCTCAAGTGATACATAGTCCTTGATTTAAAAGTTAAGTGTAGTAAGTAAGAATGCAGTGTGATGGGAATGGGGTTGGAAAAATGATACAATGATTATAGTAAATGCGTCATGTTTGACATAATGACCTTAGTAAGAGTCATACGCTCTTAGAAAGTTAAATGAGAAGTAGAGTGGATTAAGGATTTTGATATGTATTACTTAATGTTGCAAGATCACATAGATCATTGCAACGGAATGTACGGATGATAAATGTACTTAATGCTAAGAATGGGGGCAAGAAGTGATCAAGTCAATGGTAGTTTAAATGAAAGATTTTGGGAACGAAATCTAAATAAGAGGGTAGAATTATAACACCCTGAAACCGGGCTAAGCGTTTTATTACAAGAATGTCATTTGAATGGTTGACCATGACTTCTATAAGTTCAAAGGACTTACGGGATTGGTTAGTCAAACCCGATAGGCAAAAATATAAGTGATAAAGTTATGTAAACGGTTATAGAAAATATGACATGTCACATTTATAAGAAAAAGGTACTTAAGGGACCTAAGTTGCCAAGTGATAAACATGTTATAAAGTATGGTGTGGCCAAAATAGAAGGAATGAGACTTGAAGGACCTAATGTGCCAATTAGGCAAACATGCCACCTACATATGTCTGGATCCTTCTCCTTGTATCAATAGATTTTCCAGAAATTTAGGTGTGTATGTGTGTGTCGTGAAGTGAAAAAGGAGGGAAAATACAAGATGGTTTTGATGATCAAATTGACGAGGTTTAAGAGTTCCAATCCAAGATTAATGTACCTAGCAATGATTTTTGCAAGTAAGTAACCTCTAATTAGTGTTTAATTGATGATTGGAAGGTTAGGGTTTATGAACCCTAATTGGGGGAATTGGGTAAATGATGTTTGTAAGCTAAATTAAGAAGTTATGATGAATATGGTTTAATTATTATTGAAGTTAAGTTAATAAGTTAGTGGGATTAATTATCATATAATCATCATATGATTATGTGATAATTAGTAATGGTTAAAAAGGGGTTATGGTTATTATGGCCATGACATAGTTGATTAATTATGTGTTTATGTCTATAGTGGTGTTGGCTTAAATGTCAAGTATGGAGAAGATGATGTACTTGATTTCACTAGCTTGGAATTACGGTAAGTAAACCGGTTATAAGTTAATGTTATATGGATTTCAATGCATTATGTGCTATGTAATGTTTATGTTAAGGACATGGTATGACTTAAATGTTTGTGCATATGTGATATTGGGTAGTAAGGCTAGTTTGGCATAACTAGCAAATGAATGTTAGAATATGAGGGCTTGACTAGGAAGTAAGTGGTGAAGCTTAGTGATTAATTAAGGTATGTCTTATGTTCAAATGTTGTAATGGGTGAATGGTAATAATGTGTATTGTGTGATTGATGTATAATATTAAGTTATATCCGTTTTGCTTACTAAGCCTCGTGCTTACGGTTTAAGTGTTTAATGTTTTGTAGGTTGTGTATTGATGCTTGACTTGGACTAAGGTCTAAGGTTGGATTATGCGGAAGTTATAAGATGGTAAGAAGGTAGAGCTTAGGTAGATACCAAGCTCGTTTCAATGTTGTACCCCTGAGAGTCGTTAATGGTTTCGTAAACGTGTTGTCAAGTGTCAAAGCTTATGTCATGATTGTTATAGTATTTTGGTTGTCAAGTTGTATGTTATAGTAATGGGTTAAAGTTTAATATGCAAATGGGTCAAAACGGGTGTTTGGCATAACACCTGTTACCTTGTAAAGTACATTTTCATGGATCTTTGAGACCACGAGTGTTATGAAAATGGAGAGTTATGTATGTAAATGATTTCTGGAAGTTTTCATGTGATGTCGTGTTCGGGAAGTTAGTTTTCCGGAATTTTTGCAAAAGTTCTTCCCTGAGCATAGATCTTAAGATCTATGCTCAATCCAGAAATTTTAAGTTTCTTTGATGAGCATAGATCTTAAGATCTATGCTCAGACCTGAAAGTTGATTTCAAGGAGTTTCAGCCCATAAAGTTGATTTCAAAGAGTTTCTTTCCTGAGCATAGATCTTAAGATCTATGCTCAGACCAGAATTTTGATGTTTGGCAGATTTTTGTCATTTTGTTTATTTTGTAGAAAATAAATCGTAAGTCGTTAGAGGTCGTGCCACCCGTCGTTTCGAAGGTAATTGAGTCTAGTTTCATATAAAAATACTTTCAAGGGTCGGTTTGTTACCTAATTAAATCAGTTTAATGATTTGTAACATTAAGTCAAGTCATTTCCGCGTTAAAGTTTTTAAATTTGAGTATTTATGACGTGTCGTTCACGGGGTGTTACAACTTGGTATCAGAGCTTCGGTTTAAGTGATATAGGTTTCCATTTAGGTTGCCTAGACTTAAACCACTATTAGAATGCGTTGAATGTAAGAATAAGTAATGTGTGGAAGTAAATGTTTAAGTTTGAAGCGAATTATGAGATAGGTTTTATGAACCTAAGTAGAGAATAATGCATGTGTTTTATAATGTTAATGTATATGTGATATAAGTCCGTGGAGGACTTGAAATGTTTAAGTGATTTGAATCACCGTGCACCTTGGTTAGTGCAGGTAATGTGATCATTTTATTACCTATTAAGTTAGGTAATGAAACTTTTTGGTCATGTGTAAATATCATCAATGTTACCGTTCATTTTCCACCTCATTTAAATACATTTAAATAAACTCCATGTCATTATTTTCCACGTGTTAACTTTAGGGTTAAGTTCATACAACACCTATCCCCCCAAATTCAACGAACCCCAATAATTGTAGTAATTCAGTTTCTTTTTGTCAAACCACGTCATCATCTTCACAAGACTTTATAAAAAGTCTCCACCACCATCCTCACAATTATAGTATGATTTCCGTTCTATTCTTTTAGAAAAAAAGAATAAATATAATTTGGTTATCTTGGGGATATTATAATAATATGGAAGAAGATTGATAATTGTTTTGAGATGAACGAAGATAGGATTCAAAAAAAGAAGATGAAGTTACAATAAATGACTGCTATTAGATTATATGGTATCATTCTACATTTTTGTCTAATAAACTTCTTACTCATATAAAAAAAATAACACGTATATTCCAGTTATTATCTCTCCTTATCTAAATTGTTAACTTTTTAATTTATCAAAATTTTGTAAGTAAAAAAATAAGTAAGAATGTCTAAGTAGAAATAAATATCGTTTCTTTTTCCAAATATAACTAGAATAGTTTTAACGATTAAGATAACACGTATTTCTACTACTTATAAAGAGTGTATGTGTTTTCTTGAAGGGTTAATGGTATCTAATAGCAACGTATTTATTTATTCGTTCGTATATCATATACGAACCAAAAAAAATACTACAATACCCATCCAACTTTCAAATTTTGTTTCATTATCATACTTTTTTGTCTGTTTTATGCGTTTTACTTACGTTTTCGCACGTTTTTTTTCCGTTTTAATACGTTTTCGTTTGTTTCTAAATGTTTTCGTCCGTTTTTTTTACTTTTTCATAAGTTTTTCCGTTTTTATACTTTTTTATCCGTTTATATACGTTTTCGTACCTTTTAATAGTTTTCGTCCATTTTTATACGTTTTCAAACCATTTTATATGTTTTCATATGCTTTTTATCCATTTTATACGCATTCTTACGTTTTTATCTATTGTGTTCGTTTTTATACGTTTTCGCCCGTTTTTATACTCTCTTTTATGTTTTTATCCATTTTTATACGTTTTTGTCTGTAAGAAAACGTATAAAATGTATAAAAACGGATGAAAATTATGAAACGGATGAAACTAGATAAAAACGTATAAAACCGGACTAAAACGTAAAACGGCTAAAAACATAAGAAAAATGGACCGAAAACATATAGAAACGGACGAAAACGTATAAAACGGATAAAAACGTAAGAAAAACGTATAAAAATGGACGAAAACGTATAAAAACAGAAGAAAGCGTACAAAAACGAATATAAACGTATGAAAATAGATAAAAACGTGTGAAAACATAAGAAAAACGTATAAACAGAAGAAAACGTATTAATAAAGGACGTGTTTTAAAAAAGGACGTGCTATAACAATACAAACACAAACAAGGCATGTTGTATAGGAGTTTCTTGAAAACATAGACGAGAAACACATTTCTCAATTACTGTATTCACTCTATGGTGGAACAATGCATGCGTTTGTATGAAATATTTCAAGAGTAGTTTTCAAACAAACTTGAACGCATATTGGCACTTAGCCGTTATTGCTTTTTTAGTTTTTTTTTTCTAAATGCAACGATGTGATGATTGGTTATGTTGATACATTGTAGTGGGTTGATTTGATTTTATGATTTTATGGCTTGTGCTTCAACAAAGAACTTGAATTTTGATGATTTTGAAATGAAAAGAGTAGGTAGCAAGTAAAATCTTTAATATGAAAAGAAGAAACTAATGAGCGTACGAGTTCCAAAACTAAGAATAGTTAAACATAATAAATATGATATGTAAGTTCATAAATATTTCTAACATCAAAACGAATTGAGATCCTTATGTTCAAAAGGTCATGTTGACCATATATAGAAGCAACAGTTAGAAGCAAGATAACTTATTACCAACATGACATCTCATGTTCACTTTGAACATGAGGATATCTTTCCCATCAAAAGATTGTCTAGTCATCATAAGATAATAACATAACATACCAACTGGATAGATATCAAATATATCGACCTTGGTAGTTCCACTTGACTTCCAGTTCCAAAGAGCAATCTCCCGTCCCACTAATAGAACCATAGCTGCAATCACCGCGTTGTGGCTTAAATTTGCAAGTGTCATTCATGATCACTTCCCTAGAATAATAATCTTCCAAGTATGCTTTGATTATTAGAGATCCTTTTGTTGGAACAGCCAACACAGATTGTACCAGCGGAATTTGGCTAGCCTTGAGAGTATAGGAAGACTTAGGTAGGAAGAGTAATGAATAGAAGCAATCTTTATTTATATATTCAGACTCGGACTGAGATTCTTCAAGAAAGTCGTCACCATAGTATGCAAGTATATAGCCACTAACTTCAAGACAAAGAGCATCCGATTTTGTTGCAAACTTGACCTCGAGTGCAGTGTCCACCGCATCTTTTAATAGGATGTAATACATGCTTGTACATCCATCCTCAACATTAACGGAAAGACAACCACACGCACCATCAGATTTCTTGTCCCAAAAATCTGAGAGGTCTATTGCTTTTCTGTCGTTACAAACCTGATGACACTCGTTCTTCATAGTGACATAGAGTTCCATATAAAGCTCAATGATGGAAGAGAATGATGTAAAGGGAATTGAATGACCAGAAGTGGAATGGCCAAGGTAAACAAGCTTCCCATTGATAATGTTTATGGGTTCATGGCAATCATACTTAAATAGAGGAACATGAGCGAAGTCGGGCTCAAAAAAGTGAGACCCGCCATCTGATAGGAGCCCAAGCTTATCTGATGCTGAGATGAGCCCAAAAAGCTTGCCTTCTTCAACAAACGCAAATGATGTTAGAGGTCTAGTACGAAAAGAAAGTAGCTCAAACCGGCAATTTCTGTATGGATACCTGAAGAAAATCAAAACAGCATCCACAAATTAAAACCAAAAAGTTGCAACTATAATAGTAACTACATTGTGTTGATCAGTAAACAAAAATCTTGCAATAGAGGTGGAGAGGGAACTGCTTGGATTTAAACAGTGGTACACCACTAAGTTATGCTAAGTCCTTGTCATGTATACAGTAGACATGAAAAACATTTGTGCAAGAAAGCGATTATAAATGCGCGAAACATCTTGAATTAATCTCTAAGCAATACCTTTTCAGAACATAATCTCTATTCCCTCAAATTATATTTCTTTATCCAAGCATTATTATGTAACAGTCGTATTATGTGTCAATAACAATTCTACTACATCACCTCTTCTGAAAAATACAATAATTAATCATCCTACATAAACCTCACCTTTCGCAACAACTAATTAATGTTGATTCAGTTCTAACTCAATACATCCAGATCCAAATTCCATAGCAAAAATAAAATTCCCTATATATACGTATATTCAACAACCCACGATAGGCAACAATTTAATGAAAAAACAAACTTCTTGATTTATTCAAAAATGAAGATGTTATTATCATTTTGGAAAAACACACAAACTACATACCCCACCAGCCATAATAGAAATTCTTATTTTGCACACAGAGGCGTTAAAAGATGGTTTATAATATCTAACATTATAGAAATCCAAATTTATATATAAAAATCTCAATTCTGAATGTCGGAGACCCAAACAAAACTATCTTTTAATAACTCAACGATTCATATGTAAATGTGCGGTGGAAAGTCACTAAAAGATGGTTTTTTAGCCAGTTTGGGTCATTTAATAGCCAAAAAACCATAAAACTAATCTCTCAAAACTGATTAAAAACTGATAAGTAATTTTGATTTTATTTTATATGTGATATTACAGTTACATACTAATGACCCAACCTTTAATGGAAAAGTACAATAGTCTAAACAAACAGCCATATAATTGACTTACATTGCATGAAATGAAATAAACTTCATATAGCAAATATCAATTATTTTTAATATGAAAACTGGTAGTTACCTAGCATTTGCATCCATTGGTCGTTCCACAGCAGGAAATAGTAATCTCGAAGGCAGTTGGGTCATTGATAACGCAAACAATGAGGATGTCTACACATAAAAGAAGTTAAAAACTGGTTATAAAATGTGGAATTGTGACTAACATTGACCGTAATAATTTTACTTGGGTTATTTAAACTTGACTTGGGTTTGAAAAATCCTTTTATACTTTAATTCTTCATAGTGAATTATTTAAACATGAATCGATTCAACAATATGTAAGTTAAAGAGTTTTATAGTTGCATAATACACCCGAATTTATATTAAAGAACCTAAACCCAAAAACATGAATAAATCTCAGATACTCCCTTTCAAACAAAGGAGTAAAACAATCCATGGTTTATAAGCAAAAGGTAGTCCCATATAAGAATCCCGGGAACAAACCCGACTAGAGAAACCAAATTAAAAAGAAAAAAAATATACTAGATAATTCATACCGGCGTGATCCCAAGAAGATGAAAGCATTTTTCCATAACCACAGAAGTTGCCTCATACAGCAATAATGTGCTTGGCGCCGCAACAGACCCATCCTGCCAAAACTTATAAAGTTACGCTAAATCCCAACAAAAATAATCATATGCCTTTCTAAAATTAAATTAGTTTCTTAGAAAATTGGCTCGATTTAAGAGAGCCTGAGAATAGATTCGATAAAACATTGGTAAGTAGATATTATGCTCTCTTCAGTAGACCTGCTAACTTAGCAATATTTTAATGACACATTTACCTTTTTGAAAATCAAATACTTTTCATAAAAGTTAACCTTGATTTAATAGAATCAGAAATTAAATTCAATATTGTATGTAAGTAAATATACCTTGCAGACACAGGAATGGTAAAGGTTAAATTTCTTAGCTAAATCATAAAGATATTCGCACAGGATGTGTGGCAAGACGGATAAACATGACTCTTCGAGAGCCTGGAAAAGAAAGTTAAAGTATTAATACGATAATATAATTTACACAATCATATTAACAAGATTATGAGAATCTATAAAAATCAAACTTTTCACTTCATTTTTTTCGTCTATGTTTGTGAAATATCTTCATTTAGGCAAGCAAATAATTATTTTATATTCAACCCAAATGTTTGTGCCAAGTTAGAAACTGAACTGGGTTTTTTAATTGGTATACAGTTTACTTATATGTTTCATTATTCTCAATTTTACTTATTCTAGTACGCTACACATCGTGTTGTATTGTTGCTTACCTATAAGCATGGGACTAGATAACTTATATTAACCATACATTAAAGAGCATATTAAAAGAAACTACAATGTTTTAGAAAAACCTAGGGAAATAAAACCAAATATTCACTTCAACTAGGGTCATGTATGTTGAAAGTAGTAAAAGTTCATTACGAGATTGTCTTACCTCAGTAAAATCGAGTAAATGCAATCCCAACATACGCTGCTCATCTTCCTCCCATCCTTCATCTTTCTCCAATATTAACTCTAAAGCCTGTCGCAAACATATATATCGGTTCTTAGTATTCAAGAAGAAAGCAATAAACTTGAGTCCGAGATGAAAAACTTGTAACATTGAAAGGAAGCAAAAATTCTGACCTTTAACTCACTTATGTCTTTGTGATAATAATCGGTAATTCTACGAATTTCAGCTTGTGTATTTAGCAAATATAGGAAAGTATTTCCCTATTTATCAATGAATTTGAGGAGATGATGAGAATACAATATAGAATAGCATGACATTAGTAATTCAAGAACACCATAAAAATACCTCTTCATTAAGCATCTCAATATCAAATGTGCAAACAGCCAACCGATGCTTCGTCAAGGATGTATACCTGTTAAGAACACAAAACGCAAAGCATTGAATATGAATAAGTACCAAAATTGACCTAAAAGTAGGGTATCTTATTTTATGAGACGGCAGAAATAGCTGTAAACTCCTTTTAATGTTTGTTAAAGTTAATTCGAAAACAATGTTATTATGTTTGTTAGTGTTTGGGTCAAAACGGGTTAAGAACAATTGGGTTGGACTTACAACCAAACACCCCGTTAAACACTTGTTAGTTATGTTAGTTATTTGGGCCGGTATGGCAGTTATGAAAACGGTTACTTCTGAAACATCACAACGTTTCATGAATGAAGGACATACCGATTCATAACCTATTTAAGATCGAGTCTAGGATGTTTGTAAACACAACGATTACTTTTATATATCAAGTCTTTGTTTTATACTTTTGTTCAATCATATTTGTTATCATAAACATCTCGTTTATATACGTTTTTGTCAAGTTCATATACACCATTGACATGGTGAATCATAAGGCCATTATGTCACGTAAATGGCTTGGTTTAGAACCTGTGAAACGAAGCCAACATTGGTACCAGAGCCCACGTTACGATTCATGGAACAAGCCATCGAGAGGAGAAGTTAAGGCCACGCTAAACAAGAACTTTTTACAAAGATGTGAACCATCTATTGTTCGAAAAGAAGAGGGAAAACAAAAGCTGTTATCCAATTTTGGAAAACAAGTTTTAAAGGATAAACTTAATGAAGTATTATCCTTTAACACTTCAAAATTAACCGCCCCTAGAAACTCTCAACCGTTCTCCACTTTCCAAGGAAAGATTGGCACAACTTCCAGAAAGGAAAAGCGATCTCGGTGTTATATGTGCAAAGGCAGAGGACACTTCTATTGGAACTGCACAACCAAAGAACACACCGGTTCTAAAGAAAACATGGAGAGCGAGGCATCGAAACAAGACATCTTCAATTGGCCATCGGAAAAGATTCATGTGGACACCGACTACATGATCAAGGGAACTGACAAAGGAAATTGGAACAATATCTGGTATGTGAGTACAACCGCTGTTAAACACATGACCCCTTCAAGATATATGTTCAAACGTATGGCAAACCAATTCAAGTTGGTTGGGAAAGACGAGAGGGTGAGAAGGTTTGTTATTGCCTACGGCATAGGAGAGGCAATCATTGATAACAAGGAAGAAGAAATTGTAATTCCCAGCGTACTATATACGCCTGAGATTACAATGAATGTTCTAAGTATGAAACAACTCGAGGATCAAGGGTTTATTGTGACTTGTAAAGACGGTACATGTCAAGTGAAGTACATGTTTGAAAAAGACGAAGAAACCGTAGACAAGGGAGATGAAGAGGCAATCCAGGCACATGAAGAATTCATGGAAGGGTACTACAAGTCACTTGATCCAAGCGAGGAATGTTCACTAGTAAGAGGGATGGAAGAACTCGAGATGAACAAAGAAGACAACCATGATTACATCGATGAAGAGTACATTAGTTTGAATGGTACGCTTTATCATCTTAAAATAAATACGTTTCAACGTTTCTTATCATTTTTAGATCTAGTCAAAATTGATAAGTTAGTCTTCAAGAACTGGAAAATCATGGGAGAAAAGTTTATAAGTTTGTTGGATTGGTTTTATCACGAGTACATGGGTATGGAAGCGTTGGGTGACTTACCACCAACAATAGGGATGGTTAGGATAGATTTACTTGCCTTATATAAGTTTGTAGACGATATGGGAGGATACATGAACGTATCCTTCAATGACTTATGGGGCGACATTGCACTTCCATTGGGTTTGGCACGAGAGAATGGACATGATGTTAAGGAATGCTACCGCGAGTATATAGCATTGGTAAAGGTGTACTATGAGGAAGCACGCAGGGCAGGGCATGGAGAACCACGGGATATGGTCGGAAATGAACCATGTGGGGATGCGGAGACTAGCGTGTACATGGAGGAAGCACAGGAAGGAAAGCCAAGGAAAAGAACCAAGCATGTCCATGGAGAGGTCAAGATGGAAGAAGATGTTGAAAGCTCGGCAAGTGATTATGGCAAGAAGAACGCAACCAGTGAAGATGATTTTGTCATCTTGGCGTGAAGGAAATGAACCATGAAGGCATTAACTTTACAAAATTACGGGGGAGATGTAAACTCCCTTTAATGTTTGTTAAAGTTAATTCGAAAACAATGTTATTATGTTTGTTAGTGTTTGGGTCAAAACGGGTTAAGAACAATTGGGTTGGACTTACAACCAAACACCCCGTTAAACACTTGTTAGTTATGTTAGTTATTTGGGCCGGTATGGCAGTTATGAAAACGGTTACTTCTGAAACATCACAACGTTTCATGAATGAAGGACATACCGATTCATAACCTATTTAAGATCGAGTCTAGGATGTTTGTAAACACAACGATTACTTTTATATATCAAGTCTTTGTTTTATACTTTTGTTCAATCATATTTGTTATCATAAACATCTCGTTTATATACGTTTTTGTCAAGTTCATATACACCATTGACATGGTGAATCATAAGGCCATTATGTCACGTAAATGGCTTGGTTTAGAACCTGTGAAACGAAGCCAACAATAGCAAGTGTGAACATTATTGCTAAATTCAATATATATATAATATAAAAGATTTAGGAAGTAAAATTCTGAATACAGAAAGTTCATAGAAAGTAACATTATTACTTGGATAATGAATGATGATAGGATAAGTACAATAAGGGATAAAAATCATGATAAAAGCATGAGAATCTCACCTGAAGACACAATCTAAAACTACTTCAGCGGTATACCCAAGCAACTTAGCAGCCTCTCCTGATAAGAAATTAAAAATAAAGTGGAATTTAGCCATTTTAAAATCAATCTCGTTGTAATATTTAATGTACTGATGATATGGGACATGTTTTATCTCTAATGGGTCAAGAAAACTAGAATCGAAACAGGTCAAACAAAATGAAAGCTTGACAGCTTTATGAAAGGGTTGTTGAATGATTTTTATAACAAATTAATTTTGGTATCACATTATTAATTCACGAAAATAAATAATGAACAAATGAACAATATCTGGTATACCTTGTTCCACCGCCACACAACGAGTTTTAGCTTTGTCTAACAAATTATCATCCAGTACAGAAGTGCAAGCCCGATATCCTGCATAACTTGTTCTGGGGGGTTGGTGCCTATCACTTGGGACCATCCACCCTTCATGTTTAGCAGCCTGGAAAAAATAATGGGTACTGAATTTCTCATCTTTATTTTAAACGCGTAATCAGTTAAGTTATATGCTGCTGTGTAAAGGTTACTTACAGCGAAGCACATTTCAATATACACCTGTTGCCGTACAGGAGTCAAATATATTATCCAATCTGCTTTTTGCTCGCAAAGTCCATTCCTACATATGACAGATGATTTGAAAGCCATTGTTTATAAAACATTGGTGAAACGTAAGAGTTTTTACAATAAGCATTTTCAATAAACTTAGCAAGTAAAGTACCACAAAGCAAAGATATCTTTATAAGCATTTTCGAAATCTCTTTTCGGAAGAATAAAAGGCACTTTTCCTTTTATCAGCACATATCCTTCTATTTCTTCATACGGAAACCATCTATCCAATACTTGAGCAAATATATCATCCCACTGAAATAAATGGAATTATATTAAACTCAAAAACTGCAAAATATGCCTATTTAATATCAAACATGCAATGTGGAAAATGTAATTTCATATAAAATATATATATAGACGTAAATATAGAAAGATTTAATACAACAAAGATTCAAACGATGACCGGTAATACGTACTCTTTTTTCAGAAAATGTGGGCAAGATCGAACGATGGCCGGTGGTCACATCCACTTTTGAATACTCTAAAATGCTCATTAGAGTGTATCTGATAGAGCATCTTCGAAACAAATCCTCATGCATTTCCTCATCCAACGAGGGATAGTCTAGTATTACCCTTTTCACATGAAGTTTTGGTGCCCATGTTTCTATACCATCTTTTAGCATCTTATGAATGCACTGCAAGGATTTATAAAGAATCTAAGTAAAAGCTTATTACATGGTTTCAACGAGTTGGAAAAAAATAAAAATAAAATAAAATAAAATAAAAATAAAAATAAAAAAAATAAAAAATAAAAAAAACCTTAGCAATCCATTTCCCTGATAGCTTTATAGTTACAACGCCAAGTTCATTTATGGAGGGTGTTTCCTTTATCATGTCTGATTCCAGATATAGTGCCTTGATTTTCTGTAATAATAAAATACCACAGGAAACATATAATTACAGTTAAAGAAACTCAAGTATATTCAAAAACCATGATTGACAAAAAATAAACATCACCTCCCCAACAAATACTGGTCCTTTTCTTTTTACTTGTAATGGTATTCCAGGGCAATTTAATAATTTGGTCCATATCCAGAAGGCATTTCGGCTGCCAATATTCAAAGAAAAAATTAAATGTATATGTTACGTACCAAAAAAAAGTAAAAACGCACAAATACCATAAGCAACATATACCATTCATAAAGACCATGCTTCCCTTTAAAAGTATATATTGTATGCTCTTGTTTTAAGTCAGCGTAACTATTTCCATCTCCAATGTCACTATGTTTCAGTGCACGTAGCTTTATATAGCTTTGAATATCTTCCAGTGTAGTTTCAAGTGGCTTTAAGATTTCTTCTTGAAGGCTCCATCTATTACGTTCCTGTATTACAAAAACAATGCCATCATCTTACTGTGTGAGTGTACATTTAAAAAATAAAATAAAAAAAGAGACATGATAACGTGTAGGTTAATAATAAACTTACATCAGGAGAAGTATCATCTGCAGTTGCTGTACGATGTGCCCACTTTAATCTCTTAAGTTCCTGTATTACAAAATGAGTGCCATCAGCTTAACTGTGTAATATCATATTTTTTTAATACAAACTAATAGACTTACATCAGGAGCTTCCCTTGGTGATATAGAAAGTTGCCAGTCTAAGAATCTATCATCTTCCTGTATTACAAAACACGTGCCATCATCTTAACTGTGTACATTTATATGTAAAAGAAAAACATGGTATTGTGTACATTAATGATAGACTTACGTCAGGATCAGGAACATCTACAATTGGTGTATATAAAAATTCTGCGTAGTCTAACCATCTCTCCCATTCCTGTATTACAAAACCAGTGCCGCCATCAGCCTAACTGCATAAATTCATATTAAAAAACATGATAATGCGTATGTTAATAATAGACTCACCTCAGGATTTGCCCTATTTTCTTCCGTAGAATATAACCACTTTCTAAATTTCTCACGTTCCTGTATTACAAAACAAGTGCTATCATCTTAACTGTGAGTGTGTATATATATAAACAAGATATTGTGTACAAAACTTACTTCAGAAGTTGATGTGACACGTATCCACTCCTGTATTACAAAACCAGTGCCATGTTTAAGTAAATTGATATATAGAAAAAAAGGGTAATCTGGAACATTGACAATAGACTTACAAATTCTTCTGGTATTTGTGTTGTAAGTGACATGTTTGTCGATGCAGAATGTGGCATTGTTGGTGTAGAAAGTAATAAAGGCTTAGCAATATCTTGTCCACTATGTTCATGTGGTAAACTCTGCAAGGCCATATTCTCCAAGGGTCTCAGGATTAAACCATCCAAATCGCGGCTCTCGTTTTCAGTTACTAGTTGTCTAATATTAGTTGGTGTAGAAGCTTTCATTATCACTGTATCGGTTATTTCAAGGGTCAGTTCCTTGTGTTCCTGTATTACAAAATACAATGCCATCATTGTAATTTATAAATGAATAAAAAAAAAAATGAACATGTGTAATATTGACGACCATCGTGAGGACCATATCGATGGTGAAGACAATAAGGTTTGACATCTATAACAAACACGTAAAGAACTAAGGTTACCAAAATAATACTAAAATAATAATTTCTTATACTGTAGTTTTTATCCAAAGTGAATCAGCAACATACCCACCCTCCTATGCTACAAGTTAATCAGCAACAGTCATTAAATTGAATATCTTGTATAAATTATGTTAGTTAGTTTATTAAAAAAAAAAAAAAAAGCATTATTAGTTACAATCGACTAAATTAAAAAAAAAAAAAAAAAAAAAAAAAGTTTTCTCACCGATAAATAAATTAGAAGATGTGAGTTCAGAGCTCTCAGAATTTCAGAATTAGCATGCATCGGACCAAGTTTTATAGGTTAACTTAGACTCCATTTAGGACAATCGGGCTGGATCAGGGCTTTGTTAAATAAACTAAGCCCAAAGTAGTTAACACTCGACTTAGCTCCTATTTTAACTTGTGTTGTTGTCATGTGGTGGCCAAATTGCATGTGTATTCGTGTTTGTGTTTTAGTGTCTGCTTTGGCTATTGCTCCTATTTTGACTTGTTGAATTCTTATGGAATTATGGTACATTTTTGCTTGTGTACTTGTGACTTTTTGACGTTATATGTCGGCCTATTTTGTTTTGTTTGAATAATATTCTACCTTCCTAAACAAAAACACCCCTATTTGGACTTTTGAACTAAATTCATTGTATATTAACCACGTAAATTTGCAAATTGTTTGTGTGTTTAGTTTGGCAACAAAAGGAATGCTGTTGTATTTTATATTCTTCATTTGATACTTGCAATAAAATATAAGATTACACTCGGTGTTATAATGCTTTTTTTCGACGTCATTTTGATTCAATTTGATGTTAATGAACAAGTTTACACCAACCAAAGACTTGCGTCAAAATAGTATCTGTGTGTGAGAAGTTAATTAATCAAATGATCGTGAATTTAAATCTTCCGGTTCGCTACTGTCAAAAAGAAAAAGAAAACGACAAGTTTGTAATTGGTGATTGCGTCTAAATATCTAAGACATGGATATTTTAAGAGTGTGAGTCTTTGTAAATGATAATACGAGACAGATTTTCAACTAATAACAAAAGTTTATGTTTTAGTTGTTCAAGTTTTATTAAACACATGTATGAAATGAGAAAAGTTTACCCAAAGAGTTAATTGCATTTTTGGTCCCTATGGTATGGCTAAATTGCAGATTTGGTCCTAAAACTTTAAAAGTGCATTGGACGTCCTCATTTTGAAGTCTTCATTGCATTTTTGGTCCTTGTGGTATAGCCAAATTGCAGACTTGGTCCCTGTGGTATGGCCAGATTGCAGATTTGGTCCCTAAAATTTAACGTCGTCTGGGCCCAAAGGACCAAAAATACAATGGAAACTTCGAAAATGGGGACGTCCAATGCACTTTCAAAGTTTTAGGGACTAAATCTGCAATTTGACCATACCACAGGGACCAAAAATGCATTAACTCTTATCTAAAGATATAACGAAGCAATCTTGGTCTTTCACATTTTTTTAAAAAATTAAATATCTCGCAGACCATTAATCGTTACGCGAAAATAATCATACAATCACGACGATAATTAAATCATCTATTTATAGAGGAGCACTTCTATATACTTTCGAGAAACTTTTTTTTAGACATTTTTTTGTAAGTGATGAAATTTATGTCTGAAGAAATTACATGTGATTTGCTATTTTCAAATCACATGTGATTTTTCAAGACGTAAATTTTAACACCAAAACAAAACTCGAAAAAAAAAAGTTCGTCGAAAGTATATCGAATTACCTGTCTACTAAAGATAAAAAAAATTCTCGTCACGATATTGTATTTTTCGTCACTTAATCTAAAATGATAGTTATAGAACCTGAAGGACCAATGTTGTAAATATAGCAGTTAGTTTGTTAGATGTTATAGTACCTTCCCTCTTATTTTAGTATTTAAACTCTCCTATGTATCTCATTTGATAACGAATGCAATAATAATCATTTCACTTTCTCCCAAATTACTTTCTGTTTATATGGTATCAGAGCACGCATTTTAGGTCAATGTTTACCCTTAAATTGAATCTAATACGTGCTCTATAACATCGTTTAATTGTTCTATCGATTTAAACTGCTTCAAATCTTGTTCCATAAGGTTTGAATTGGTTCCGTTCTTGATCTAGATTGAGCAATTAGGTGTTTTGGTGATTAAAACACAGTGTATTGAGGTATTAGATTGTGCGCTTGTTAATAATTGGGGATTTAAGTGATTAATTGTGAAATTAGGATTTCTGTTTGAAAATTAGGGTTTCTGCATAAAATTTGGGGATTCTTATTTAAAATTCATTAATGGCGGCTCTTAATACTAATTCAAATGGAAATGGTTCAAATACGTCAAATTCAGTCAATTCATTCAATGATCCTTTGTATATTGGTAATTCTGATCACCCAGGCATGGTTCTCACAAACACACCTTTTAATTGAAGCAATTTCTTATGATGAAGTCGTACTGTTAAGATGGCACTAGGAGCAAAGCTTAAAATAGGGTTTATTAATGGTACATGTGTGAGGCCAACTGTTGAGGGTAAGAATTTGAAAAAATGGATCAGATGTGATTATATGGTCACTTGTTAGATTCTGAATTCCATGGTTGGTGAGTTATATGAGGCATTTCTCTATGCACGGTCTGCTGTTGAACTGTGAAAAGAAATTGCTGAAAGATATGGCCAAAGAAATGGTCCTCTCATCATCAACTTCAAAGGTAATTATCCGATGTAAGTCAAGGTAATATGTCTATTGCAGCTTATTTTAATAAACTGAAAAGATGTTGGGATGAGTTGCACAACTTGAAATGGTGTTCGTGTTTGTTCTTGTGGGAAATGCAAGAGTGCTCATGTCATTTGGTTGAAAAAAGAGAGAGAATGAAGATTAAAATTGGTACAGTTTTTTATGAATCTCAATGATGGATATGAGTCTATGAGGAATCAGATAGATAGTCCAACCGATTGAGAAGCAAAAACATGTTACTAATTATGAATCTCAATAGATAGTCCAACCGATTGAGAAGCAAAAACATGTTACTAATCATGTGACTGAACAAATGGCATTCTTTGCTAATATGAGTCAAAACAAGAATTACAGGAAAGATGTGAAAGGAAGAAGTGAAGGGAGACAAGACGTGATAGGTTTTAAACACTAAAAAAATTGTGATCAGGATGGACACAGTGTTGAGCAATGCTTTGAGAAAATTGGGTATCCAGACTGGTATAAAAGATAAATAAGAAAAATGGGAAGTTTGCTGCTAATGTCATGGATTTTGGACAGGAAACTTCTTTTGACATGAGAGTTGAGAATGAGTTGCAGGGCAATCAATTTTATCCAGATGTGGATCAGAAGTTAGTTGTTGCAGCCTGTTAAGAGGTGTTTAAAATGTTCTAGGGCAAGAGTGATGGAAGGACTTTAGGGGTGCATCTACTTCAATGCATCATGCTGGTATGTCCCTTCATGTCAGAACCTTTGCTTTGTCATCACAGAGTAATGTGATGCACGTTTTACTGTCCAGGTTTTAATATTTATATTGTCTCGTTATACCTATAGTCTACCCTAATGCACTAACGGGCAGTGTACCCGGTCGTGTGTAGTGTAGTATTTGGTAAAACTGAGGTCGTCCCAAGAGCTATGTGTGTTGGATTATTACTAAGTTTAGGTGTCACAGTTTTTAATATGATTACGATAATTAATTAATTAACTACTAAAGCAAATAAAAGGCAAATGTTCAATCAATAGAGGAGAGTGGTGCTAACCTAGTTATTCATCCTAGCTAGTAATTTCTACGTCTAATTACTTTCAATTACTTTAGGTGGGGTCAAATTCGAGAGGACAACATTTGGTCAATTCGCCCTAACCTATCAGCAAAGATGCCATCACTGGAGAAGTCAGGTGTCCCTTCATAAGTCCAGTTGTTCCTGGTCCCCTAAGCTAAGTCATTAAGTACCGCTACATGCTAGATTTATAATAGTGAGTGCCCGGGCGTTAGCAACTTAAACACTCACCCCATAATTCTAAAGTTAATCCAAACGGTAGGTGATCAGTTGGTCAAATCGCACAAGTAGAAAGAGTCGTCAGTTGGTCATATCTTACCCTTCCCGTCTCAGTCTACTCACTTAGGGTGAGTTGGTCATATCTCCTAAGCAACTAGCCTCTACCGCCATTCAAAACTACCGAAACAAGGGTAGCTACCAATAAACTATGTATGCATACACTTAGAAATAATTATACGGAAGTAATGTAAACTCAAACAAAACAATTAAGGAATCATAACTAGGCCAGCACCAAGAGGTGCTTAGCCGCTCATATTAACCATACAAATCAATTCAATATTCAATGTTACGTAATACTCGAATCGAAAGTAAAGAAAATATAAAATGCTAATGCTTATCGTAGGGGAGGGATTTCTCCCTTAGAAACAGCTCCGTATGCTCCTCTAGACCTGCCTTTGGCTTCTTCCCACGTTCTTTGGTTGTGGTGTGTGAAATGGGATGCTTTGAAATGCTGGAAATCGTGGGGTATTTATAGGCCAGATCTGGGTTACGGCGTAACTAATAGAATAGTTACGCCGTAATCTTCTATTTCTTCATAATTTGCACTAGATCTGCTGGTTACGGCGTAACCTTAGAAGTAGTTACGCCGTATCTTCGATATTTCTTGGTTACGCCGGAGTTTATTCGATAGTTACGGCGTAGTTATCAGCGGCGTGGAACCTCATTTGACCTAATATAGTTACGTAGTAATCCTTTGGGAGAGTTACGCCGTAATCTTCTGATGAGTTGGCTTTCTGAGTCACGCTTAAGTTACGGCATAATGTGAGAGATGAGTTACTCCGTAACCTCTTCAAAGTCAGCATACTATGATAAATCTTTGATATTTCTCCAATTCCGCGTCTCTTTAGCTCCAATGCTCGTACTTTACCTAAAAGTGGAAAACAATGGAAAACAAGTGTAAATCCATATAAATGATATAAATTACAAGCATTATCGGGGGAAATTGACACTTTATATTCAGGATAATTTGACGTTATCAAATATCCCCCCACTTGAACTCTACTTGCCCTCAAGTAGACCTTATTAGATAGATTCCTAAAAAGATATTTCCCATTACCTGGAAAATATAAGTTTATAAATCCCTTATGCTAGAATAAAACAAAGCCGAACACCTCACGAAATGGGAACGAAACACTTAAATCTCTCAACTATTCTAAGTGTCAATTTCGGGGTGATCACTCAATCGCACAGTTATAGCATGTATTCTATCATAAGCTTGGCAGTTACACAAATCTCCACCACTAGAGCTAAGGGCTAAACAATTTTAGAAGGCAATATGGGTAGACACGACAAAGGTTAAGGGGGTCACTCGTCATTACTAACATGTCACGGCGAAGTGGACAAAATCAATGATACATGAACAAATCTATGGCCAAGACACCAAAGATTGCTCGCTGCATCACCTAGACATGCTTCATGACTAAAGGGTAGGATAAGACATGGGATATATAAATGGTGTAAAATAAAAAATCAAGCAGGTAGTCTAAATCTATAACCAAGTCATCACCACTTACCGTCCGCCCAAAGTTCAAGCTTTGAAGTCAAGAAACCGGATCATGAAGTGTCATTAGAGGACGTCATGATGGGCACAATACCTCTTCTCCAATAGTTGGCTCGCTAACCAACTCCAATCTTCGAATGTGACCGAGGTGGCCTCCTCGATACTAAATCTATATAAAGCTCATAACATAGTGCTTATAACATTACACTTTACAATAACATAACAACTTTTTTTTTTCAACATAACAGTAACAACTAAACATAATATCCCCCCACTTGAGATGAACAACGGGAATTCGGGGGGTCTTCAATGATCTTCAAGAATATGTCGTCGACGAAAGCGTGATTTCCGAACCTTCCACTTAAACCTTGAACTTAGGCAAATGATGACTTTTCAATCACAAATAAAGACTACAGGGTAGGCTAAGGTGTATAGGTGTATCGAAACAATGTATTGAGTTAACAAAATGAAAGGAATGGCTCAGATGGGTGTATCTAGGGGTATCTTGCACTAAAGGTGAGTGCAACAAAAGGGTTTCACGTGGGGGTCGAGAAGTCGAGGTGACTAATCGATAGAAAAACAATGGTAGGCTATTTGGGTGATAATCCTATAATATTGCCTTGTTAAACTGAAAGTCCAAATACATCAAGCTAACTCAACATACCTTGTCTATGGTCTCGAAATGATGCAAATGCCAAGTTCTAAAGTTTACAAGCTACCGGAACACTCATAATTTGGTGGATTTGGGGTAAAATATTGGAAACGGATAAGGCTAATCTCACCATATAATATCAAGGGTTGTATGTGCTCGGATAAGGTCTAATCTAGTTAGGTTAAGAAAAACATGTCAAAATTTTAAAAATGGCATACTTTTTCAAAATAAACTAGAAAAATGAGGGCAAAATAAAGTTCAAGAGATAATTCTACTCCCGTCCCCCCACTTGAATTGTACAAAGTCCCTTTTGTACTAAGCGTTAAATAAAGGTGAAGAGAAAGTAGAATTAGAGAGAGAACTTCCCTGAAATTTACTCCAAAAAGAAAGAAGGCCCACGAAAAAGAGACTTGCCTTCGTATAAGCATCCATGAGCAAACTTCAAACCCTGAAATCACACTACCGACAATCATAATTCTAAAAAAAAGAAAAAATGAAAAATGAAAAAAAAACCTAACTCACTTTCGTAGGAATCACGGTTGCATTTAGCATATGCAACAAGCCTTTTAAACCACTTGGTGTCCCAAGTGGACGAGTGAAGTCTCGTGAGGGTTTATAGGGAACTCACCCACAAAGTTCATTTAAAATACTAATACAAGGTTATTGTGTTTCAAAATGAAAGAAGTAAAGCAGAGGAAAGTTATGTCGTAACTCTTTGAAGGAGTTACGCCGTAAATAGCAAAACCTGACATATGTTGCAAAGCGTGTGGCTACGGCGTAACCACTGAGATGGTGTTACGCTGTAATTGGTAATGTATCAGAAATTCTGCTGCAAGGGGTTGGTTACGGCGTAACCACTGAGACGAGTTATGCCGTAACTCTAGTCAGATCAGCATGCTGCAGCAGCAATTACTCCAAGTTTCCTGTAAAAATGGTTAAAAACACAAAACCCTACATAAATGGAAATAAAACAAAAGAAAGTGATAACTCGGGTTGTCTCCTGAAAGAGCACTTTTCTTTATTTACGAGTCTTTAAGTTAGACTCAGAGCCTTGGGGCTTTATGGAGGCCTTTGGACTTAGCCAACTTCCTCAACTAGTTGGCGGCAATCATTCATCCATTTGATAAAAACTTTTTTTCTTGCAGTGTTACCGATGCTACATGTTCCAAATTTTTGTGAGAGCCACTCATTAAATAATATACATGACTTTCCCCACTCATCATCTTCAGCCATAAGACTGCTTGTTGTACTCATGCTCGATCTTTCACCATTAGTTATTGCATTAGTAAGACGATCGTTATTGTACTTGTATTTCAATTGTTTTACCAATTCCTTATTGATTTCTGAGTCTCCAAATCTTATTTTGTACCAATCTTCAAATGATAATTTCTCAAATTTAATATCATGTCTTTCAGCGTCGTGAGGGCATATCCATTCGTCCGTCTTTCCTTCACAGGATTCTCGAAAAAGATTACATGAGGGCCATGTTGTCACTGATTCGTTATCCTCGGTTAATATCGGATTGCAGAAATGTTTGTTTGGAATCGGAGCTTCCTTAATACCTTGGACCTGGATAGTCTTTTCCTGTTTCTGATTGCAACTATCAACATTTTCTCCATTATTATTAGTACTAGGATCATAATGTAGAGGTGGATCGAGTGATTGAACATTAACAACATCAACCTTATTTGAAATTTCTAATTTTGGTTTTAAATGCTCTTTCATACTGAAAGTTATTCATTCATTTTCAGTTCCCAAAGAAATTTGTTTTTCAAAAACCTTAATTTGAGCCCTACAAGTGGCCAGAAAAGGTCTTCCAACAATTAAGTTGTAAGTCTCCCGCTTTCCCATGTCAATAACCACAAAATTAGTGGGAAAAAAGAATTTTCCAATTTTAAGGAGCACATTATTTACTACTCCCCTTGGTACATCCTTAGAGGAATCAGCCATTTCTATCATCATTGTTGTTTCTTTTAAATTGGTAAGTTTTATTTTATCAAACAAAGTGGTAGAAATAAGGTTACCCCGGCCCCCAAATCAGCTAATGCGGGAATCTTAATATTACCGATAGTGCATGGAAGAAGAAAACTTTCCTGGTATTGTTGCTTCTCCGGAAGTTGGCTTGGCAGGACCTCGTCGTCTTCCGATTTATCATCTTCTTTAAGGTAGTTAATTCCGGACAGATCATTGGTGATAGAGGATGTTCACTGTTCTTTCTTCGCCTTATCTTGCGCAAATATGGCTTTGCAGGCAATAGCTTTGGCATTACTGGTCTCAAGGTTTTTAGCTAATTGCCCAATTTGTGTTTCGAGGTTTTTAATTGCAACATCTTGATTCCGCAGGTTCATGTTGGTGTCTTCTTTCACCTTGACCATCCATTCCTTGAGTTTATCTCCTTTTTTTTGTAGATTCTTCGATGTGCCTATGCATTATTTCTTCAAGGCTTGGTTTAGGTGGATTGTTGTTGATTCTTGTGTAGAATCCTGAGGACTTTTCTCGATATTTGGTCCTGTTATCATTGTATCCGTTGAAAGGACTCCCACTTCCATATTTTACTTCTTCGATCCTTTTAACTTCCTCGTTGGAGGAACATTCCTTAGTCGGTGGAGCTCCATTTCGTTCCACTTGAATGGAATGCACATTTTCCTTGAGCTTCTTCATGTCTCTTCTGAGACTTTCTAATTTGTTGTTTATTGCTGCAAGGCCTTCCATATTTCCATTCTTACTTCGGTTACTCCCCCCCCATTGTGCCATTTGTGAGAGTGGTCAGCCATCTTTTGAATAGTTTCCAAAGCCAATGTTGGAGTCATCCCAGGAATTGGCCCTTGAGAATCGATCATTTGTCTTGAAGAGATGTTCAGACCTTTGTAAAAGACGTTCACCTTTTGTTGGCTGTTGAGGTCGTGAGTAGGGCATTTGTATAATAAGTCGTTATACCTTTCCCATGCCTGGTACAACTTTTCATCACACTCTTGCTTGAGGTTATGGATTTCTTCTAATTGCTTAGCAGTCTTAGATGGGGGACAGTATCTCTGAATGAAATACTTTTTTAGGATAGGCCAGGTGTTGACTGTTCCGGCAGGTAATTGATCAACCCATCTTTTAGCAGCTCCCGTAAGAGAAATGGGGAATACCCGTGACATTACCACATCGTTTGAGACTCTAGGAATTTTGAATAGGCTGACAATGTATTCCACGTTGTCTATATGTTCATGAGCATCTTCGGTAATGCTTCCAGAGAAAGGATTTGCGCGTAATTCCCTCATGAATTGAGGTTTGATTTCGAATTGAGCATCTTCTGCGATAGCCAGCCTAACAATCCCTGGTCCTTGTTCTTCCCTTGTTAACGCTAAATATTCCTCAAGAGTGAGGTCATTAATATTAACAACTTCCATGGTACCTGAAAACTTGAATAGTGATCGTGAGAAATTGAGAAATTATTAAAAAAAAATGAAAGACTTAATAGCAATCCTAATATAACTCCCCGGCAGTGGCACCAAAAACTTAATGCAGGTTTTACTGTCCAGGTTTTAATATTTATATTGTCTCGTTATACCTATGGTCTACCCTAATGCACTAACGGGCAATGTACCCGGTCGTGTGTAGTGTAGTATTTGGTAAAATCGAGGTCGTCCCAAGAGCTATGTGTGTTAGATTATTACTAAGTCTAGGTGTCACAGTTTTTAATATGATTACGATAATTAATTAATTAACTACTAAAGCAAATAAAAAGCAAAGGTTCAATCAATAGAGGAGAGTGGTGTTAACCTAGTTATTCCTCCTAGCTAGTAATGTCTACGTCTAATTACTTCCAATTACTTCAGGTGGGGTCAAATTCGAGAGGACAACATTTGGTCAATTCGCCCTAACATATCAGCAAAGATGCCAGCACTGGAGAAGTCAGGCGTCCCTTCATAAGTTTAGTTGTTCCTGGTCCCCTAAGCCAAGTCATTAAGTACCGCTACATGCTAGATTATAATAGTGAGTGCCCGGGTGTTAGCAACTTAAACACTCACCCCATAATTCTTAAGTTCATCCAAATGGTAGGTGACCAGTTGGTCAAATCTTACAAGTAGAAAAGGTCGTCAGTTGGTCATATCTTACCCTTCCCGTCTCAGTCTACTCACTTAGGGTCAGTTGGTCATATCTCCTAAACAACTAGCCTCTACCGCCATTCAAAACTACCGAAACAATGGTAGCTACCAATAAACTATGCATGCATACACTTAGAAATAATTATACGGAAGTAATGTAAAAGCAAACAAAAAAAATTAAGGAATCATAACTAGGCCAGCACCAAGAGGTGCTTAGCTGCTCATATTAACCATACAAATCAATTCAATATTTAATGTTACGCAATACATGAATCGAAAGTAAAGAAAAGATAAAATGCTAATGCTTATCGTAGGGGAGTGATTTCTCTCTTGGAAACAGCTCTGTATGCTCTTCTAGACCTGCCTTTGGCTTCTTCCCATGTTCTTTGATTGTGGTGTGTGAAATGGGATGCTTTGAAATGCTGGAAATCATGGGGTATTTATAGGCCAGATCTGGGTTACGGCGTAACTAATAGAATAGTTACGCCGTAATCTTCTATTTCTTCGTAATTTGCACTAGATCTGCTGGTTACGGCGTAACCTTAGAAGTAGTTACGCCGTATCTTCGATATTTCTTGGTTACGCCGGAGTTTATTCAATAGTTACGGCGTAGTTATCAGCGACATGGAACCTCATTTGATCTAATATAGTTACGTCGTAATCCTTTGGGAGAGTTACGCCGTAATCTTCTGATGAGTTGGCTTTCTAAGTCACGCTTAAGTTACGGCGTAATGTGAGAGATGAGTTACGCCGTAACCTCTTCAAAGTCAGCATACTATGATAAATCTTTGATATTTCTCCAATTTCGCGTCTCTTTAGCTCCAATGCTCGTAATTTACCTGAAAGTGGAAAACAATGGAAACAAGCATAAATCTATAAATTACAAGCATTATCGGGGGAAATTGACACTTAATATTCAGGATAATTTGATGTTATCATAATGGTATTAGAATAAATGATTGGATTATTGATACTGGTGCATCTGATAATATGAGTCCTCATATCACACTATTTAATACTACTTTCATTCTTACAAAGCCTATAAATGTGCATTTACCTTATGGCACTTTTAAACTGGTTACTACAGCTAGACACATTCAATTAACACCATCTGTCATGTTGTTAGATGTGTTATATGTTCCTGAATTCAAGTTCAGCTTGCTCTCAGTTGGGAAATTCTCAATACTCAAAAATTATTTGCTCAATTCTTTCTATCTTATTGTGTCTTCAAGGACCTTTTAACTAAGAAAATTGTGGCTATTGGCAAGGGTTTCAGATGCATGTACACTTGCACTTCTTTGGATCCAACTCCTTCTCCATCTGATAAACGTGTTGTCAATTCAATCAATGTCTTTAATTTTCAACATTTTCCTGTTCTTAGTAATTTTGCTAAAAGTGTTGTAGATTTACAAACTATTCATGCTAGATTAGGACATTTGTCCATGTCTAAGATGATTCATTTGCATGATTTTGAATAAAACTGAGTTTACTTGTGATAGTTTTTTGCTTGCTAAATTTCATAGATAGCCTTTTCCCAAACACACAAGTTCTTCTTCGACTATCTTTGAGTTGATCCATGTGGATCTATGGGGGGCCATATAATGCACCTGCACTTAATGGGGCACACTACTTTTACACCATTGTTGATGATAAAAGCAAAGCCACTTGGACATACTTAGTTCATACAAAAGATTAGATCCTAGGAATTTTATCTACCTTTGTTAAGTATGCAGAAGTGCATTTTGATGCAAAGATCAAATTTCTTAGATCTGACAATGGGACTGAAATAGTGAATCAAAGGATGTTGGAGTTCTTGAGCAGCAAGGGTATTGTCCATCAGAGGTCTATGGCTTATACATCACAACAAAATGGGGTTGTAGAGAGAAAACATAGGCATTTGATAGAAACAGCCAGGGCACTTAGAATCCATGTCGGTTTGCCTAAAAAGTTTTGGGGAGTCTGTATACTTGCAGCCACCTATCTCATTAACAAAATGCCCATGAAACAGTTGTGTTAGAAGTCTCCTTATGATATTTTACGTGGAAAACCTCCTACTTATGATGCTCTTAAGACAATTGGTTGCTTATGTAATGCAACATCTTTAAAACCTCGCAAAGACAAATTTGATCCAAGAGGAATCAAATGTGTGTTCCTAGGATATCCACCAGGGTAAAAAGGGTGCAAAATATATAATTTACTTACTCATGAAGTCTTTCACAGCAGGGATGTATTGTTTATGGAAGACACGTTTTTATTTAAGGATCAAACTACCCAACCAACACCTGTCTTTCAAAAACCCATGGTAGCACCTGAAAGTGATGATCCAGATGATGATGTTTACCCTACTCAATACATTGCATGATCATGTTATTTTGCATGATACTATGCCTGTTTAAGAAGAACATATGGAATTCCTGTCACACAACACCTTGCTCCTTCTAATCTTGAAACACAACACACTGCCCCTACTCAACCTACATCCTCTGTACCTTTGAGAAGGTCTACTAGAAATACTATTGCACCAAAATGGCTTAAAAACTTTGTTGGTCCTAAGTCATCTGCTAAGTTAGTGCAACATCAACCAACTTACCCTTTATTTTCTAGTAAAGATTTTTCAAACACACCCAAAGACCACATAGCCTTTTTGGCTAATGTCTTTGATACTACTGAACAATATACATTTTCTCAAAAGTGTACCAATCCTAAATGGGTGACTGCTATGCACAAAGAACTTGATGCTTTGGAACAGAACAATACTTGGAAGGTCACTAGTTTGCCCATGAGTCATAAACCTATTACTTCTAAGTGGGTCTTCAAAATCAAGTATAAAGTTTATGGTACAGTGAATAAGTTCAAAGCAAGGCTTGTAATAAGGGGGTTTAATCAACAAGAAGGTTAGGATTACAAGCAAACCTTTTCACCAGTTGCTAAATTGGCAACAGTAAGGGTGCTCATTGCTATAGCCACAACAAAGGATTGACCTCTCTACCAATTAGATGTCAATAATTCATTTTAGCATGGATATATTGAGGAAGAGATTTACATGGTACCACCAGAAGGATACAACAAAGCTAAGCCAGGGCAAGTATGCAAGTTATTGAGATCCTTATATGGCTTTAAACAAGCATCAAGACAATGGAACCAAGAGTTGTCAAAGTTTCTATGTAGTTTGGGTTTTGAGCAATTCAAACATGACCATTCACTTTTTTTCAAAAACAAAGGTTCTATGTTTACAACAGCTTTGGTGTATGTGGATGACATCTTGATAACATGCAACTGTGTTGAAGACATTAATGCCACAAAATTGGCATTAGATCATAAATTTGCCATTAAATACCTTGGGTTGGCATAATATTTCTTGGGGATTGAAATTTGTAGAAATAAAAATGGCACTCATCTCTATCAAAGGAAGTACATTCTTGATCTACTACAAGATGCAAGTCTTACTGCTTGTAAACCTGCACCATCTCCTATGCCTACTCAGTTAAAACTTTCTGTTGATAAAGGGATTCCTTAAAAGGATGATGGTCATTATAGAAGATTAGTTGGGAGACTGTTGTATCTTACAATGGCAAGACCAGAAATTTCCAATGTAGTACAACACCCAAGTCAGTTTGTTTCATAACCAAAGTATACTCATTTGCATGCTGCACTGTATTTGCTCAAGTATTTTAAAGGAACAATTTCAAAGGGTTTGTTTTATCCTATGCGGTCTCAACTTAAAATTACAGGATTTTCTGATGCAGATTGGGCCAACTATCTTCTTGGGGCATTTTTTAGTCTCATGGAAGACCAAGAAACAAGTCACTGTTTCAAGATCTTCCACTGAGGCAGAATATAAAAGCATGGCTAGTACTACTTGTAAACTTTTGTGGCTAAGCTATCTTCTTAAGGATTTGGGCATTCATGTCACTTTTCACGTGACATTATTTTGTGATAACAAGTCTGCCCAAATGCTGGCTGCTAATCCATGTTTCCATGACAGATCAAATCATGTGGATATTGATTGTCATTTATAAAGGAAAACGTTCAAGATGGTTTTATTCAAACTATACATATTCCTTCACACTTGCAATTAGCAGATACCATGACAAAGACATTAAACAAACACTCTACTCTTGCTAGCAAGTTGGGTCTCTGTGATCCTCCACCTTGAGGGGGAATGAAGATTACACAAGTACAAGGTCTACAATGATAGTTATAGAACATGAAGGACCAATGTTGTAAATATAACAACTAGTTTGTTAGATGTTACTGTACCTTCCCTCTTATTTTTGTATTTAAACTCTCGTCTCCTCTGTATCTCATTTGATAACAAATGCGATAATAATCATTTCACTTTCTCACAAATTACTTTCCGTTCATAACGATTTACCATTTGTAAGATATATATGAAGAATATGAAATCCATACTCATCTCAACTCTGTATAAAATAGCGTGAGATATGTTATGTGTGTAAAAAGTTATCGCTCGAATAAAAAATAAAAATAATTATAAGATAGAAAAAATCTTAACACAAGCAAAAATAAATAAAAAAGCGCTAAAATAAATGAAAAACAAAAAATCACAGTGAGTATTTAAGATATACAAATAACCAAAAAATAAAAAAATATCATTGCAAGAGTAGTTTGAACATAACGATATCGAAGTAGTAGAATATTTTTCAAACTATATGAACCAACTGGCTTAGCTCAGTTGGTCACTTGCGCTTTTTCTAAAGCTTGGAAGAGGTTTTACCTAGAGTTCAAGTCTTGCAAGAGACAAAAAATTTCAGGTTTTCTTCCTAGTGTTAAACCGTGAGTTATAGGGGTTTCTCTTTGCGAGTCTCTCCTAGTAGTTCGGGTCCTGAGGCCTGTCCGTTTGAATGGTTTAACTCGGGAGTCGGATTTCAAGTGTGATGTCGTTCTAAATAAATAAATAAATAAAAATAAAAGTTTTTAAACTATATGGTAGAACAATATTTTTAATGTGACACATGACAAATCAACAACCACTCTAGCTTAATAAAGAGTAGTGATTGGGAGGCCTAAAAAATCATGCCTAAACTTATGCCTAAACCTGCGTGGCATCATCCTGATGGCTGCAGTCAGGGGACCCACTTTTTTACAAACCATCAGGATCATGCCACGTATGTTTAGGCATATCTTTAGACACATAATTAGGTCTTCAAATCATTTCCCCTTAATAAAATATGTACAAGATAATAAAAATAGCAGATGGTTTTCATGTGCTTTAATCGGGGAATATCTCTACTCTTGTTACATTTGGTAGAGACAAAATCTTGGTCGTTGCCACCAAAATTATTATTGTGATACCACCGTAATGCTTATGCTTCATCATTTAACTTTTCAAAAAGTCAATATTTTATAAAGCAGAAAATGATTTAACAAGTAGTGAATTGAATTGAGGCTGCACAGGACCCTGGCGACTTTCATTATATTTGTCATATCAGTTTTTTTTGGACGATTTACATACGACTTTGTGCCACAATAAAAGCGATCTTCATGTTTTATTTATTTATTTTTAACTTTTTTCAACAAACAAATTTTAATTTCATTACATTTTTTTTTATTTTCCTTCTTTTATAAAAGTCTTTACAAATAATATTTAAAGAAAAATTACAAAACAAAAATAAAATAATAATAATAATAATAACAATAATTAAATGTAACAGTTACCTCATAGCCCAAGGAGAAAATTCGAGGTTGGATTTCTAACTATAGATTGAAAGCTCGAGATGAGAATTCTAATCTTAAAGAGAATCTTAGAGTGATTGATGAGGCTATCGACAAGGGCAATAATTCGGTTGAGATGGGTCATAAACGGTTGGAGACTCTTAATAAGATTCAGAAGGTTAATAACACTCATATGTCGGAAACTGCTCAAAAGGCTAAAATTAAATGGATTGTCGAGGGAGATGAGAACTCGAAATTCTTTCACTGTATGTTAAATAAGAAGCGTAACCAAATGAGTATTAGAGGTGTTTTAGTAAATGGTTCATGGATCGAGGATCCAGTGAAGGTAAAACATGAATTCTTTGACCACTTTCGTAACAGATTTAATAAGCCATCTTCGAATCGTGCTTTGATTGATATAAGCTTTCCGAAAGTTTTATCGAATGACCAGTGTGAAGATTTGGAACGTATGGTTACCAAAGAAGAAGTAAAAAAGGCCGTTTGGGATTGCGGATGTGATAAATCTCCTGGTCCAGACGGTTTCTCGTTTAGCTTTTTTCGTCACTTCTGGGCAATGATCGAAAAAGACTTCTATGAGGCTGTTGATTGTTTCTTTAGGAATGGAGATATGCCGAACGGGTGCAATTCTAACTTTATTGCGTTGATTCCCAAAATTATTGACGCAAATAAGGTTAAAGACTTTCGTCCTATTAGCTTGATTGGGAGCCTATATAAGGTTATCGCTAAAATTTTGACTAATCGGCTTGTTCTTGTGATTGGAGATCTTGTTCATGAGGTCCAGTCGGCTTTTGTGTCGGATCGCCAAATATTAGATGGGCCGTTTATTCTTAACGAGGTGATTCAATGGTGTCGTAAAAAGAAAAAACAGTCTCTCATTTTTAAAGTGGATTTTGAAAAAGCCTACGACTCGGTTCGGTGGAATTTCCTTGATGACATCTTAAATAAATTTGGTTTCGGTAGTAAATGGAGAATGTGGATCCAAAGTTGTCTTCGCTCTTCTAGAGGGTCCATCCTTGTTAATGGGAGTACTACGGAGGAATTTCAGTTCTATAAAGGGCTTAAACAAGGAGATCCGTTATCTCCTTTTTTATTTATTCTCATTATGGAGAGCTTACATATATCCTTTCAACGCGTGGTGGACGGGGGTTTATATACGGGTATCAACCTAAATTCCAAGGTAAGTTTGTCTCATTTGTTTTATGCGGATGATGCAATTTTTATTGGTAAATGGAGTGATCTCAATATTGATACTCTTGTGAAAGTTTTGGATTGCTTCTATCGGGCTTCTGGTTTAAGAATTAATATGTGCAAGAGCAAGATTTTGGGTATTAATGTGGAGGATGGGAAGATTCAAAATGCGGCTTTTAAACTTGGATGCCTTGTTCTCAAGACTCCATTTACATATCTTGGTACGAAGGTTGGTGCAAACATGTCTAGGAAGGTAGCTTGGAAAGATGTGATAGATAAGGTGATGTCACGCTTGTCTAAATGGAAGATAAAAGTCCTTTCCATTGGAGGTAGGTTCACTCTTTTAAAATCCGTTATTGGATCGATGCCGATTTTTCATATGTCGATATTTAAAGCCCCTTCGTATGTTCTCAAATCTCTTGAATCCATTCGTAGTCGATTTTTTAATGGTCAAGATAATAAGTGTTGTAAAGCGTCATGGGTGAAGTGGGATAATGTGTTAACGTCTAAGGATAAAGGGGGTTTAGGGGTTTCAAGCTTATATGCGTTAAATAGAGGCCTCATGTTTAAATGGATTTGGCGCTTTTACTCCCAAAAATCTTCATTATGGTCTAGAGTTATCAAAGCTATCCATGGTGATGATGGTAAGCTCGCTGGGGATGTGACAGTTGGGGGACAAACTTGTTGGACGACGATTGTTAATGAGGCGAAACGTTTGAAAGAAAAGGGTATCAATGTGGAGGACTTGATTCGAGTCAAGCTGGGGAATGGAGATTCTT
Source organism: Chrysanthemum seticuspe (assembly GCA_019973895.1). Lineage (NCBI taxonomy): Eukaryota > Viridiplantae > Streptophyta > Magnoliopsida > Asterales > Asteraceae > Chrysanthemum > Chrysanthemum seticuspe. Next base: position 66,729,269 of record BPTQ01000007.1, on the reverse strand, counting down.
TGTTGTTTTGGGAAGATAAATGGTATATAGGTGGAAGAATTAAAGACCTTTTCCCGCGGTTATATGCCCTTGAGACGCTTAAAAAAGCGACAGTCCGAATGAAAATGTCGGGTCCAAACCTTGACGACTCTTTCAGAAGGAAAGTAAGAAGTGGAGCTGAAGAATCACAACTTAATTCGTTACTGGATATTTTGCAGGATACTAATTTGCTTCCTAGGGAAGACAGATATCAATGGTCGCTTGAGAGTGACGGGGAATTCTCGGTCTCTTCTATCCGCAAGCTTATTGATGGAAAGCGTTTTCAGGAGGTAGGTAGTTATACCAGGTGGGTCAAATCCGTTCCAAACAAGGTGAACATCACAGCATGGAAGATAAAAACTGATGCGTTGCCTTCGAGATTTAATCTCTCACGTCGAGGTATGGACATTGATTCCATAATGTGTCCCGTGTGTAATCAAGGTGTGGAGACTACGAGTCACTTATTTTTTGAATGTGTCATGGCTAAACAACTCATGCGCAAGGTAACATCTTGGTGGAATGTCGACTACGAGAATGTGAGATCTTACGAGGAATGGCGCACATGGATGGTGTCTATTCGGCTCCCAAATAAGCTGAAAAGTATGATGGAAGGTGTTTTCTATGGTTTATGGTGGTCAATCTGGAATTTCAGAAACAAGCTCCTGTTTGATAACAAGATCCCCAAGAAGGCGGTAATTCTTGATAATTTAGTGTCTTTGTCTTTTAATTGGTGTAAGTATAGATGTAAAGCATCGCTCAAATGGGTCGATTGGCTTAAGAACCCTTATCTTATTTCTGTTTGATCTAGCTCCTTGCTAGCTTAATAAATTGCCGTTCCAAAAAAAAAAATACAACAAACATTTAAAGAAATAATAATAATTAAAAAAAAAAAAAAAAAAAAAAAAAAAAAAAATACTGCACTTCATTTTCAACGTTCAACACACTGAAAACACACACACTACATACACAGTCACTTATTAAATGGAAAGTGGGATTGTTTTGTCTTTTAGTTTGTGTTTATTTCGATCGTGCAGAAGACCGAAATCAAAAAAAGAAAAATAAAAGAACCTTACTGTGCCAGCCTGAGACTTAAGATGGCAGCTTCGGCTAAGTTTAAAAATAATAATAATAAAAAAATAAATAATAATAATAATAAAAATAAATTTTCAAGTTAAGAATATTATACACGATGTTGTTTGGCGTGTTCACAAATCACCCATTGTTGAAGCTTATTTTTGCGATTTGTCATCGATTCCTTTGTTTGGATATCCCTGTTAGGTGATTAGTAAAGTTATAAAATACATTGGTTGTTGTCATTAATTAGTATATACTGTAACAAAATGTCATTGGAATATTTGTCATAGAACAATTCCTTATCATCTTCATGTCATGACTTTAGGAGAACTCTTGAAGTGTGACGATAGTAACTTGGGCCTAAGAGTATTGAAAATCACGTCCTGAATTTGAATCACGGTTCTTGAAACATATATTGTTGAAAAAAAGCTATTAAGTAAACGACCATTCACACTCTTGATCGAGTTCTGAAAACAATGTTTATGATATTATTAGTAAAGGACAAAAGTATAATTGTTCTATACATGAACTAATCCATCAAGCTTTTTGATAGGATTGCTTATGATATCATGCATTCACCTTTTAGGCTTTTATCATAGACTAATTATTTTAAGCACTCGCAATCTTTTTAATTCGACACAGCCGCCTCAACTGTCAAGTCTTTGTTTGCATATCAAAATTATTTATTAAAGTAGTCTAGTAATTAAAAATGGTAGATGCCTGTTGCGTGTGTTATACTACTTTTCTTTTACACTACTTTTCTTTTACACTAACTTATTATTGTTTGCTAATGACAATGAATCTAGAAATAATAAACATTTCATAACTAATATTATGTAGTTTACCGTCGAGGCACAACGTTGCATTCGATGAAAGCTAGAGAGAATAATGGACTAATTCAAGTGGGATAACAATTACTGCATGCTAAATCTTAAGTCTAACAAACTAATTCAAAAAGGAAGGAGGCCGCTGTACGTTGGGACCCAAAAGACTTGAGAGTCTAGTGTCCCTTTAAGCCACGAAGTCGGAGTAAAGTCAAATCATTTGAGAGATGTTATTCGTTGAGGCGAATGACCATGCATTAAGTTGTGCATGAATTGGTGGTGGAAAAATGTCACGAGTCAAATTATGAAGGGTCGGCTTCTATTTGGAAGCGTACCGAATGCGAGGGTTCATGGTTGGTCTTGTTAGAATACCTCAACGTTAAAGGTGTAGCACATGAGTTGAAGAATCTACATGGTACCACACTGGTAGGGAGTTAGGGCCGCTCCCCTGATAAATCCAACGCATGACGAAACCGCTGAACCTCTACCATAAGCGAGACAGATGACCGGTTCTTATAGAGTTAAGTACATCACTCGGCATCAAATGAATGACTCCATTCATTATCATGTAAACCAATTTTAACTACAAATATGTCACCGCGACACCTTTAAAAGCTACTCCATTAAGAGTCAATTATACCTCCAATCAACCAATTAATAAACGTAAAGGCTAGATTCTTATTCCTATTAGCTCTAGCTAGGTCGTTTAACAAATAGATCTTAAATCTTAAATCTTAAAGCTTAGATAATTAATAAAGCACATCTTATACATACCCTACTTACCAACTTTTACAAACTTGAATCAGACATATATAAATGTATTCCATTGCACTATATTCTCATGTCAATTATATAATTTTATTCACATGTCAATTTTAGCTCCAACCATGTGTGACTTAATAAATATCTACATGTACCGACTCGTGTGTGCATGCGCATATATATATTCACACCAAAACCATAGCCAATATAACACAATTACACACAACAACTTATAACACTAGCAAACACATACAACACTTCGAAATCTAATATAACATGGCATTTCAGACATTTTCCAGTGACCATAATGATCCTATCTCAGTCACTGATTGGGTGAACATGGAAGAACCTCTCTTGCCAGAGAATATCATCCAAGATGTTCATGACATCCTACATAGTTTTCCACCAGAAAAAATAACCAAAGACACGAGCTTAACGACCAACGGGGGCACATTGTCGCCCGGAAATAACTCAGTGGATGCAGTCCAACAAACCCAAGTGGCACCCGAAAGTGCTAAGAAAAAAAAGATGAAAACGTCAGCTCGTGGGAAGAACGCGCCAGCTGTGGATTGGACAAGGTACAAAGGAATAAGAAGGCGGCCGTGGGGGAAGTTTGCTGCCGAGGTGACAAATCCAAAGAAAAAGAGAACAAGAGTATGGCTTGGAACATTTGATACGCCAGAAGAAGCTGCACTGGCCTATGATAAAGCTGCTTTCGAGCTTTATGGGTCGAAAGCCAAGCTTAATTTTCCTCTTTTGATACGTGTTGAGGATCAAGTTACTAATGTGGCTGCTAAGGTATCCCAGTCTCTTGAGCTACCGAAGCATGTGCCATCTACATCCACATCATCCTCCACGTCAGTACGAAAACGAGAGAGAAAGAGACAAAAGAAAAATGAGGCGGACCCAGTGGTGGAGCCAACAACAACTACTACTAGCGGGTCCTTGGAGGATGCGGGTAGTGAGTGTGACTCTTTGTGGAATTTTGACTCAGATACACTAATACCTGAGAACTTTATGATCACAGGTGTGGGGGAGCCCGAGATTAGTGAGGCCGTGGAAGTGGTTGATCTCGACTTGAGTTGGGAATTTGATATGAATACACTAACATTTGAGCATCTTTTAGACGAAGGCGTGGCTGAACCGGCGTCTGCTGCCAGCATGGATGTGGCAGAGGACTTACCATGGGATGTTTTGTTGGATAATATAGTTGAGCCACCAATGACCACAGGTGAACAATTGGAGGTGGTTAGTACCAGTGATTCACCCTTGGAAATCGATATTGATACATCAATATTCGAGAATATGTTTGGAGAAGATATGGTTGAAGAATCAAGTATTGCGGCTAGTATCATGGCCGAGGAAAGTGGTGCTGATCATCACTGGCTATGGAATTACCAAATGGACATGGTAAACCCGCCCTCATATAGCTACGCCACCAGTATCACTGAGGAAGTAGTTTGGTGAACATATTTGTAAATTAAATAGATGGGTCTTGGTCTTAATTATGATTTTATGCCTATAAAGAATTTGTTTTGGCTTTGGTCATCAAATGACAACAGATTTGTAAAAGTTATGAATCATTGTTGATTTTTTATATGTTGTGTTGTCATTCTAATATCTGCAGATGTTCATGTTTATTAAACCATAAACGTCGACTTCTCTTTCTTGAGTTCATAATTCATGGTCTAGACATCATTTGGATCAGGACATGACTTGGTCTAGACATGGCACCAGGGAACAAGGGAATGCAGGAACTGTTGGTGGTAGATCTCAGAACAGGGTTAAGACAATCAGTAGCAACTGCAAGACCACTAGGTGGTTACCGGATATCACTTGGAATCGTGTAATCACTTTCCAAAGTAAACTATTCGACCCTAATGCCTGGGTATCACGAATATCTACTTGGGATAAGACCAAATGTATGTTATTGAATTAGGCACAAATCAATAACCCTTTCGCATATAAGTGTTTAGCTTTATGTTTGTTTCTCCTGATTTAAGTATGTTTCTCAGTATATTCATGCTGATGAAAACCATCTCTATTTATAGTAGAGAATACTCACTCCTAGTTAATGGACATTATGGATGATTAACGGCCAATTAATCACTCATAATAAGCCTCCATTATCATAGGAATAGTGGTTACATGACCAATTAAACGTGGTCATAAAGCAGTCATAACAGCCAATTGAATGAGTCAAAGCTGTTACAAATTAATCACTGCAACACTACCAGTAGGAACCATTACACTAGCAACAGGAACCATACACTACCAGCAGAAACCATCAGCAGGAACCATTACACTAGCAGCAGAAACCATAACACTACCAGTAGGAACCATCAGTTACTACACTAGCAGTAGTAACCAATACACTAGCAGTACAAACCACTATTGAGTCGAGTCAGGGTGTTCAAGGAACTCATGGGTGTACACTCCGTACCTCCTAACCCAAAACCAGGTGTGAACTAATCCCACAAGTGCACTAAATTTACCAACAATCCTCCTCAAATTTAGTTCACTTCCTTTTCAAGAAAAACAAACATCAAACAAAACATGTGCATAAACGAAAATATCCTGAGGATTGAATTTCCATCTTAGTACATTACACGTTCAAATATTCGAGAATCAGGGTGTTCTAAGAATTGAACCCTTCAACCCATTTAAATACATGAAGATAAAATACACACAAGTTTTCAAACACTTAAAAGCTCCTGACACTATACAAGCCATGTGTCCATATCCAAATTCATAAATGTTGTAAGAGCCAAAAGTCCAAAGCTCCCTGAAGCGGCAAAACTTCAACATTTACATAGGTGGTTCCTCTTTATTCATGCTCCTGCTTAGCACTTTTTCAAAGAAAATTAACCATTAAGAAGTAAAGACTTCATCCTCCTTTCAGCAGGTTCTGAGCACAACCTTGGGATGTAAATAAAACATGTGCTCCAGTCTATTGAATGTTCAGCTTTTCACATTGAACTCAGCTCCCAAGTTTCCTTAGGAGGGAGTTGGGTGTCCTAGCATTCAGTGACTAAGTTGGACTTAAACCCATCCCTTTAGCAGACTTTATAACCAAGTCTCTAGCCAAACCCTTCGTCAAGTGATCAGATAAATTTTGTTGAGATCTAACAAACTCTATAGATACCACCCCATTCATGATAAGCTCACGAATCATGCTATGTCTGACGCCTAAGTGTCTAGACTTGCCATTATACATCTGGCTATAAGCCTTAGCCAATGTAGCTGCACTATCACAACGGATAGAAATAGGTGCTATAGGTTTAGGCCACAATGGAATCTCAAGAAGCAAGTTTTTCAACCATTCAACTTCTTTACTAGCAGCTAAAGCCAAAGATCAACATGTCATCAACATATAGACAAATCATGACTCCTTTACCAGATTCATCAAATTTGCTATACACACATTTGTCAGCTTGGTTAAGAACATAACCACTAGACAAAGCCACTTTATCAAATTTTTGATGCCATTGCTTAGGTGCCTGCTTTAGTCCATAAAGAGACTTAATCAGTTTACACACCTTGTTTTCATTGCCAGGCAAGATGAAGCCCTGAGGTTGGTTCATATAAACCTCCTCATCCAATTCACCATTCAAGAAAGCTGTCTTCACATCCATCTGATGAATAATTAGATTGTGAATAGATTCCAAAGCAATCAGCAGTCTTATGGTACTGATACGAGCCACAGGGGCATAAGTATCAAAATAGTCTATCCCTGACTTTTGTTTAAAGCCCTGAATGACTAGTATAGCCTTGAACTTTTCAATAGTTCCATCTACCTTCATTTTCCTTTTGAAAATCCATTTGCAACCCAGAGGTTTGCAACCAGGTGGTAGATCAACCAACACCCAAGTGTTGTTGCCCATGATGGAATCCATCTCATCATTTATTGCTTCTTTCTAGAAAGCAATACTCTGGGACTTCATTGCTTCTTCAAATGTCTTGGGATCATCCTCAACAATGAAGCAATAGGAGTATTGGTCAGAGACTTCATCCCTTGTTCCTTCAATTAAGTATAATTGAAACTCATGTCCAAATGATTTTGGAGTCCTGACCCTTTTGCTCTTTCTGAGCATAGGTCCAGGTTGTTGAACCACAACCTCATCAGATTCCACTTATGGTTCTTCATCAGGGACCTCTGATACACCAGTGTCATGAGTTCCATTAGGAATCCTCTGACTTGGTCTAGGGACTGATGAGAATCTATTCTCATCAAAGTTTGCATCCCTTGATTCAATTATGGAGTTAACTGAAACATATTCATTAGGTTCAATAACATAGAACCTAAAAGCCTTGGAATGCTCAGCATATCCAACAAAGATGAAATCAATGCCTCTTTCACCCAAAGTTTTCAACTTTGGATCAGGGAGTCTTACAACAGCCCTACAACCCCAAACCCTGAGATAGTTCAGGTTGGGTTTCCTTTTAGTCCAGAGTTCATAAGGGGTAACATTGTTCCTTTTGTTGGGAACCCTATTTAATAAATAGCAAGCTGTTAACATAGCTTCACCCCAGAACCCTTGACTCAGTCCTGAATAGGACAACATGGAATTAACCATCTCCTTCAGCACCCTGTTTTTCCTTTCAGAAATACCATTTTGCTGAGGAGTATAAGGGGCAGTCGTTTCATGGATTATACCAACATACTAAAAATACAGAGTATCCATGTACTCACCTCCCCTATCAGTCCTTAATCTTTTGATAAAAGACCCAAGTTGTAATTCAACTTCAGTTTTAAACGCTTTGAATTTATCTAATGCTTCATCCTTGGAATGTAACAGAAAGACATAACAAAACCTAGAAGCCTCATCAATAAATGTCACAAAGTACTTCTTATTCCCCAAAGACGGAGTGGCATGCAAATCACACAGGTCACTGTGTATTAGCTCCAAGAGCTTAGTCTCACGACTAACACCCTGAAAAGGTTTCTTGGTTATCTTGGTCAACATGCAAGTTTTACACTTTTCAGTGTCCATGTCAAAAGCTGGGATTAACCCATCCTTAGACATATCTTGCATCCTTTTATAGTGTACATGGCCAAGTCTTGCATGCCATAGGGTAGAGTCAGTCAGGTCAGAGGTGGTCACAAAGGCTGAATTATCACTATCAGTGACAATATTCAGCCTAAACATTTGATTACACAAATAACCAAGACCAATAAAAACACCATGCATAGAAAGAACAAATTTATCAGACTCAATAACTTGTTTATATCCATGATTATTCAAAATACTACTTGAAACCAAGTTCTTCCTGGTATCAGGAACATGAATAACATTAAACAAAGTTACAATCTTTCCAGAACTAAAATTAAGATCTACACAACCACGACCATGCACCAAGGCTGTTGAATTATTTCCCATGTGAAGAATAGAACCATCATTCAGTGACTCATAAGTCTTGAACCAACTTCTATCTTTACACACATGAATTGTTGCACCAGAGTCAACCCACCACGCAACATCATCATCATCCTGCACATAATGAGATTCAGATACATATGTAACATAATAAATCTGAAAAGACTTATTAACCATATTCTGACCTTTCAGTGAGTTGGAAAAACCACCACTCCCTGAACCATTATTGCCTGATCCATTGGCTTTACCACCAGCCTTAACACCTTTACAATCCCTTTTAATGTGACCAGATTTGCCACATTTCCAACAAGTAAGTGGTTCCTTCTTGTTAGGATCTACCCTTGTGTTGTCATAATGTTTACGTTTGCCTTTGTTGTCATTGTACCTGGTGGAGTTGTTGTGCTCCACCATATTGACAACAGATGCACCAATAGCATTGCTACTCTTTGGCTTGTCATTATCCTGCACCTTGAGAGATTCCTCAATGCGCAGATGACTGCCCAACTCAACCAGAGTTAACTCCTCCTTCTTATGTTTCAAGATATGCTTGAAATCTTTCCAAGAAGGGGGAAGTTAGTCAATGACACAAGAGACTAAAATAGTCTCATCCATGTGCATATTGTGTTATGTAAACCTTCCAAGTATACCAAGAAGTTCATTGTATTATTCCATAACTGGTCTTGAATCAGTCATTTTGTAATTTGTGAAATTACTTACAAGGAACTTTTTACTTGATGCATCCTCAGCCATATATTTGGCATCCAAGGAATCCCACAATTCTTTGGAAGATTCAAAGTTATGATAAATATCAAACAGAGAATCAGACATACCATTGAGGATTAGACCTCTGCAAATGTAGTCATCATTCTCCCATTTGCTACTCCTCCTGATCTGCTCCACAGTAGCATCATCCCTATCATCAAGAATAGGAGTGGTTAGCACATACACCACACTCATGCTTGACAGCAAAGAGTGCATCTTCTTCTGCCATCTCCTGAAGTCCACCCCTTCAAACTTATCAAGCTTGGCAAAGTTTGAAGCCGTGTGTTTCATTGCAGCAGCACCCATTGATTATCATAAATAGTTTACTTTGATTGTTGGTGGTAGATCCCAGAACAAGGTTAAGACAATCAGTAGCAACTGCAAGACCACTAGGTGGTTACCGGATATCACTTGGAATCGTGTAATCACTTTCCAAAGTAAACTATTCGACCCTAATTCCTGGGTATCACGAATATCTACTTGGGATAAGACCAAATGTATGTTATTGAATTAGGCACAAATCAATAACCCTTTCGCATATAAGTGTTTAGCTTTATGTTTGTTTCTCCTGATTTCAGTATGTTTCTCAGTATATTCATGCTGATGAAAACCATCTTTATTTATAGTAGAGAATACTCACTCCTAGTTAATGGACATTATGGATGATTAACGACCAATTAATCACTCATAACAAGCCTCCATTATCATAGGAATAGTGGTTACATGACCAATTAAACGTGGTCATAAAGCAATCATAACAACCAATTGAATGAGTCAAAGCTGTTACAAATTAATTACTGCAACACTACCAGTAGGAACCATTACACTAGCAGCAGGAACCATACACTACCAGCAGGAACCATTACACTAGCAGCATGAACCATAACACTACCAGTAGGAACCATCAGTTACTACACTAGCAGTAGTAACCAATACACTAGCAGTACAAACCACTATTGAGTCGAGTCAGGGTGTTCAGAGACCTCATGGGTGTACACTCCATACCTCCTAACCCAAAACCAAGTGTGAACTAATCCCACAAGTGCACTAAATTTACCAACAGGAACTCCCCCACGGCACCTTCTATTCCCAATTTCCCACCGGAGCCGCTCAAGAAAGACTTTCCCCATCCATTGTCAAGGAAAACGTTGATGCACTCTGAACCATGATCAAGAAACTTGACCGTCGAGGCAAGGGAAAGGGCACTCCTAGGAGACTCCTCTGAGGGTCGGAAGACGAAGGACGAAGAAGCTCTCGAGGAAGCCCGTCGTGGGATAGGACGACAAGCTACTCTTCCGATGGAGCCTCTGAGATAGAAGGTATGAAAGGTTTATGAATATAAATTAATATACGTATGACCAGATTCGAACACGAGACTTCAGGATTGCACACGTTATGTATGAGAGTCAATGTTCGAATAATTAACATATAAAATATTATATTTAATTATTAAATCACAAAATAACGACTAACGGATGTTAGTACTTAATGGTAATTGACTAACGATCGTTAAATGTAAATTTAAGGGACTAGAGATGAAAATAGAAGTCGAGAAGGATCTAGAATCCTCTTGGATTACTATAACTGGTCGAATGGGGTTGTGAAACCCTATTCTACCCTAACTTGGTCACCAAGTTCACATTAGTATAAATACAAAGGCTTTGTGTTTATTCTAATTAATCTTGGATCACCAAAAAAACCCTAACTTCTCCTCTCTCCCTCTCTTTTGTCATAACCGGTCGAACGCCACTTCTCAAGGGGTTTTCGATTTGCTTGTGATAAAACAAAAGTGTTTTGGTTGTTTTGTGATTCAAGAAACTAGCTTTCCGCATTGAACCGTTAGTAATACATGTGTACAAGAACGAAGGACAAACACACTATTATTGTGGGTCGATTGGTGTGTTTGGTTGACTAACACAAACCCTAGTCGATTAGGGTTTAGGGTTTCTTGTTCAATTGATTCCTTGTTTCGCTAGGAATCACAAACGGTACACATGTTCTTTTATATTCGATTAATTAGTTTACAAGTATTGATCTTTACTCCTGCTACATGCTTTGATGATGTTTACTTGTTTTATATAATTGTTATGAATCATAATTCCCAACAGTGGCATAACGAGCCATTAATACTGTGTATTAATTACCGAAATACATAAAAGTTGAATCTTGATGATTATTACATGTTTTATGGTTTCTAGGGTTTTAAAAATTATAATCCCTAAATTTTTTATATAGGGTCGAATACCCTTTTATTATGAATTAGGTTTTAGTTTTTTGTAAAACTTGTAGAAACCCTAGAATTGCATGTAAATGTTTTATGTGAATAATTATGAATAATTGTTATGTGTCATGATTATATGCTTATCTTGGGATTATAATTGTTATGAGGAATCCATGGTAAAAGCATGCATGTTTTACCATGGCATGTTTTTACCATGGATTAATGTTTGTCTTATTAATTGTTAAGTGACTTCACATGAATTTTTTTTGATAAATCTTGAATTGGGGAAGACCTCAATTATATCTAATAAATCAATTACGTGTTATGTGATATATGATTAACTATGGATTACGCAATCGATTTGCCGATGTATGTGGCTCACTTGCCTTAGTAAGTGAAACCTAGTTAATATATGCATTATTCTTAAACCTAGAATTGATTATTAACGTTTTATCGAACAAATTATGCATTTGGTTATTTGTTTTACATATGTTAATTGTTAAGTTGTATGTACGTTATTTGAGTTGGTTAATTGCTTATTTGTTTATAAATATTGTTTGACATGATTGTAAGAAAAAGGGTAATTTTATGAAAAGAAAATTAACCGTACTAAATAATGGTGAAATTGGATTTGTATTTTAAGACTTAAATCTTGAACTTTTAGTCGATTGATGTGAATGTACCAAATAGTTAGAAAGGCTCACCCATTATGACAAACTGTGTGAGAGGTATAAGGTGGGTACACATTAAATTGTGACCTGAAAGTAGAAGGTTTTTAATACGCTTTGCGCTGACCCACTTCTCAGCTTCTTTGTGCGTCATAATGGAGCTACCTACGACTATTTATATTTGCGTCAAAATGGAGCTACCTATGACTATTTAAGGAAAAGTTGGTATATCCAATGCCTCGATCAAGACTTGGTTGATTTAATCTTAATAATTCAAAACTAATGAGTAATGGTTTTTTAAAATTTTATGATATGAATATGTGTGCATGCTTCTTCATACATATTTTTTGATTGCACATCAAAATTTTGTACCCTAAAATTTAAGTTTATGACATCTAATTATAAGGAACACTTGAAGTTGTGATTTATGTAATGTGAGATCTTAGCTAGATTGAAATGACAAGGTAAATCTCCATGTTGTGTGACACCTCAACTCGAATAAATTTGTAGTTTCTAAATTAGACAACTTAATTGAGTTAGTTAGTGAGATCTATGACTTAAGGCATAAGATGGGGTGAAACATGCTTACATTTGCATAAATGTTTGTCAAATTGTAAATCTCATAATTTCTAGGAATTGAAAAATGTTTGTCAATTATTACCTTGTTGAATACTTTCATCACTAGCAGATCAATTAATGTGGTGGAACTATGAAAATTTGGGTCCTAGTGTTAAGAAAATTTCTATGGTTAATATGAATATTTACCAAGGGTATTTTATTTTTCTTGAAAGGTTGAATTATCGAAAGTACTAACTTTTGAACTTTTTTCTGTAGAAATGGCTCAACCTGAAACCAACACACTAGGTTTGTCGTTCAAATCTATGTTTGAGCGAGAAAAATTGACTGGCAGCGCTAACTTCAATGACTGGTATAGGAAACTGAGACTTGTTTTGCGTGTTGCCAAAAGACTAGAATAATTGAATCAGCCTTGTCCTCCTGAACCGGCTGCTGATGCTACTCCTGCAATAAGAGCAGCATGACAAACTGAGTATGACAAGCCTAATGAGGTTTCCTGACTTATGCTTGGAAGTATGACTCCAAATATGCAAAAGCAGTTTGAGCATTACTTCCCTCATGACATGCTCATTGAACTCATTTGTTTGTTTGAGAAGCCTGCAGCTGTAGAATTGTATGATTTGATTGATGCTCTACACAGTTGCAAATAGGGGGATGATAAACCTGTGAGTGCCCATTGTTTGGAAATGATCAGTTACATGGACCAACTTTGGAGACTCAACTATCACTACCCGCAAGATATCCAAATTGGCCTAATTAACGGATCCTTGAATAAGGAGTTTGATGGTTTTGTGCGCAATTTCAATATGCATTGCACGGGGAAGACAGTTAGTGAGTTACATGAAATGCTCATTAACTATGAAAAGGGTTTGCCTAAAAAGCATCCTACACCTCATGTACTTGCTATTCAAGGGGGTATGATCACTAAGCCAAAACTGCAAGCGAACATGGGGAAAGGCAAACAAGTTGTTGTACCTAAACCCAAAATTTCCCCACCCAAAAAGAAAGAAAATCCAAAGAAGGATCAGGCTTGCCACCACTGCACTGAGGTAAGACATTGGAAGAGGAACTGTCCACTCTACCTCGATGAGTTGCGAGCAAAGAGGTATAAGAATGCTGGTAATATTGCTAGTACTTATGGTAACTTCTTTATGATAGAATTATTTGCATTTTCTCATAAAATAAATTCATGGGTATACGATACTGGATGTGGTATTCATATTTGTAATACACTTTAGGGACTTAGAGGTGTAAGGAAACTCGCCTATGGACAAAAATACCTGCACGTGGGTAATAGAGCACATGCAGCTGTTGAAGCTATAGGAAAGTTTGAATTAGTTTTGCCTTCGGGCTTACTACTGTTTTTGAACAATTGCCATTATGCACCTTCTATAATTGGAGGTGTTGTTTCTGTTTCCTTGTTGAAAGATATTGGTTTTATTCATATATTTACTGATTATTGAATTTCAGTTTCTTTAAATGGTGTTTTTTACTTTAATGCAATTCCAGTAAATGGTGTGTTTGAGATTGATATGCATGATAATGTGATTGATAAAAATAATTCTGTTTTTAGCATCAATAATAAAAGAATCAAAACTTATTGGATTCTTCATATCTTTGGCATTGTAGACTTGCTCACATAGGCAAGAAATGCATGCAAAAGCTGCAACATGATGGGCTTTTGCAAAATATCAATGATGAATCATTTGATAAATGCGAATCTTGCATATCTGGGAAGATGACAAAGAAATCTTTTGCAAATCGTTTAGAAAGGGCTTCTGATCTACTTGGTGTGATACATACTGATGTTTGTAGACCGCTAAGTTGCTAGCTACTTCTTAACCATTACTGATGATTTCAGTCGTTATGGTTATGTTTACTTGTTTAAACATAAACATGAAGTCTTTGAAACATTTAAGGTTTTCAAAATTGAAGTAGAATTGCAACTAGGAAAGAAAATTAAAGCTCTTCGATCTGATAGAGGTGGTGAATACCTAAGCCAAGAGTTTAAAGATTATCTTGTTGAGTGTAGGATTGTCCAGCAGCTCACATCTCCATATACTCCACAACAGAATGGTGTATCTAAGAGAAGAAATCGTACATTGTTAGACATGATGCGATCAATGTTTAATCTTACAACTCTTCCCTTATCGTTTTGGGATTATGCTTTAGAAACTGTTGTTCGCATTCTAAATATGGTTCCAACTAAGAAGGTTGATAAGATACCATATGAATTATGGTATGGAAAAGCTCCCAATTTAAAGGTCTGGAGTTGTGAGGCGTTTGTTAAACGTGACTCAACTGATAAACTCCAACAAAGATCTGTTAAGTGTATCTTTGTAGGATACCCAAAGGAAACAAGGGGTTACTACTTTTACTTTCCACCTATGGGGATTTCCTTGAAAGGGATCTCGTATCTCATGAATTCAGTGGAAGAGTGTATGATCTAGAAGATGATCAGGAAGATACATCACCTTCTGAAAACACTAGCCAACTTCAAGTAGAACCTAAAAGTCTGGGTCCTCCACCTGAAGTTGAAGTTGTGCCCATTCATAGGTCTGAAAGGACTATACGTGCTCCTTAACGTCTATGTCTTACGTAGAGGTTGAGGAAAATATGTTAGGGGATCTTGGTGAACCTTATAACTATAAAGCTGCTATAGTTGATCCTGAAAAGGATAAATGGCAAGTCGCAATGAATGGGGAAATGCAATCCATGAGAGATAATGAAGTTTGGATTGAAGTAGACCTTCCTCCCAATGCTAAATTCGTGGGAAGTAAGTGGCTCTTCAAGAAGAAAACTGACATGGATGGCAATGTAGACACCTATAAAGCTCATCTGGTAGCTAAAGGATTTACTCAAACCTTTGGGGTTGACTACGAGGAGACTTTTTCTCCTGTAGCAGACATTAGAGCTATTAGGATTCTTATAGCTATAGCAGCGTACTATAACTATGAGATTTGGTAGATGGATGTCAAAACCGCCTTCTTAAACGGTCGCCTAGATGAAGACATCTATATGGTGCAGCCTTAGGGATTTGTGAATCCAAAATTTCCAAACCGTGTATGCAAACTTCAAAGATCCATTTATGGATTGAAGCAAGCATCAAGGCAATGGAATAAGAGATTTGATGAGGAGATCAAGAAATTTGGTTTCACTCAGAATCTTGATGAGCCATGTGTATATCACAAAGCTAGTGGGAGTAATGTTACTTTCCTTATCCTATATGTTGATGACATATTGATCATGGAAAAAGACATTCCAAGTTTACAAGATGTTAAGTATTATCTTGGAAAGTGCTTTTCTATAAAGTATTTAGGAGAAGCATCATATATTCTAGGAATCAAGATCTACAGAGATAGATCAAGGCAGTTAATTGGATTAAGTCAAAGTACTTACATCGATAAGATATTGAAAAGATAAAATATGAAAAATTCCAAGAAGGGATATTTGTCGATGCAAGTAGAACGTGGCTTAAGTGAACTATGCGCTTCAAAACCTGCTGAGGTGGCACACATGAAAAAGGTTCCTTTTGCTTCAGCTATAGGATCTATCATGTATGCGGTAAGATGTACAAGTCCTGATATGGCGTTTTCACAAAAATTATCACCAGTCGATATCAACAGAATCCAGGTGAAAAGCATTAGCATGTTGTTAAAACATTCTTAAGTATCTAAGGGCTATGTTTCTAGTGTATGGTGGGAATCCAGATGCAGATTTGATGTTACAGGCTTTTGTGATGCATCTTTCCAAACTGATAAAGATGATAAGAATTCTCAGACAAGATATGTCTTTGTCGTTAATGGAGGAGCAGTAGACTAGAAGAGCGAGAAGCAAAGTACGACTGCGATGTCTATTACAGAAGCTGAGTACATAGCTGCTTCAGAAGCTGTGATGAAAGATGTTTAAATTTGGAAATTCATTTCGGACTTGGAGTTATGCCCTCAATTTAATTACCTATAAATGTATATTGTGACAATTCTGCTGCAATAACATTTGCCAATGAACTTGGAGTCATAAAGGGCACCAGCCATTTTCCTCAATGATATCACTATGTTCGAGAACAAATCGACATAGGAGAGATCAATCTACTCAAAGTTCACACGGATGACAATCTAGTTGATCCCTTCATAAATCCTTTATCTAAGGAAAAGCTTACTCACTGATAACGCTACATGCATCGTTTGGGGTCAAAGGAACTTCCTTTTCATCGAGCAAGTTTTTCAACACCCTAGGCAAGGAACCTAATCGTTGTAGTGTAGTATTAGGGTAAGCCACGAGTATTGATATCGTTCTCTAGGGGAATAGTGTCGTTAGGCTGAAGTGTATGTCGATTTAAGTTTAAAGGTGAGGGATGATTATTTTTGTATTTTTATATTTTATGAATTAATCTCGGTTTTGAAGGGGAGGGTGGAATTAGTTTCTAGTCAACTATGCCAAAAGGTACTAACTAAATTAGGGGTCTACCAGGAACGGGAAGCGTATCTACTTATGATGTATTACTCCTTTCTAGCTATCCAATTCTACCTACTGAATTGTCATGCCCTATTGATGGTTGAATTGTCACTTCCTTATTCTTAACGCGTTGTGTTTTCTAAGGTCATAAGGTGTGCATTCCCTAACTCTTTGAAGTCACCTTTAAGTGTAGTAAACGAAATCCACTAAGTCATTCATAAACTAACTTTGAGGTTATCTTTGGGTTTAGTTAACGAAATCCACTAAGTCATTCATAAACTATCAAAGATTTGTCAAGTATTAAACACAACGACTCCTAAGCCAATTACAATTAAGATAAGAGACAACCAATCAAACAAGAGACAGTAGGATGCAAGAATTATAAACTAAACCAATTAGACTCATTGAAATTATCACACCCCTAATGATGAAGATAGACACAAGCATCACTAAGAAATCAATAAGATCTAATTAATTACATACAAGTTTCATACAATCATAAGCAAACACTAGGTGAATTAGCCAAGCATAATTAATGAAGAGCAAGCAACAATTATGATAATTGAAGACATACCATAGGATTGGATTAACAAACAAACCATTACACGATGTTTATAGAGTGTTTGAAACCCTTTAAGTTGCTGGAAAAACACCTACCTAAACCCCTGAATCGGACTTAGGGTTTAGGGCTTACAAAAAGTGAAGTTATAATGTTATATTTATAGGCAGATTTTCTGTCGGCAAAGAGCGATGGCGTCACACCTAAAGAGTGACGGCGTCACAACCTCTTTTTCACCAAACTGTAGATTTTCTCGTTCCGGTCGCGTGGGCTTTTGAATCACCTAAATCCGAGTTCGTATGCAAAAGTTATGGCCAAAACAGTATCAGCTACTTCGCGCGCATGTTGCAGCTTGTGACGGCGTCACCTTATGCCTATGACGTCGTCACCTTATGCCTATGACGTCGTCGACTTTAGCCTCTGACGTCGTCTGGATCAAATCTAGGCCGTCTGAGTTGCGACGCCCTACTCTTTTAAAACCTGAAGCCGTCACTTGTAAATGAGCAATTTGGCTACTGAGCCGTCACAAAAGTTGTCTGACGGCGTCGCAGATAACACCTGACGCCGTCCCCTTCAGTTCCAGCAGCCTGAGTGTCTCTATTCTTGAATTTGGTCATTTTCTTCGTATATTCGCGCCTTTTCGTCCGAATAAGTGTCATTCCAGCATTTTGCCTTCAAGATACCTAAAAAGTGAAAAGGAACGATATTAAGTAATAACGGATACAAAAGTGATCAAATAAGGGCTTAAACGACCCCTCAAAAAGGTACATTTTAAAACCTTATCAAATATCCCTACACTTGGTATTTGCTTGTCCTCAAGCAAATGTGCTTTTAGCCAATTAATTTATAAGTTAGGGGTCATGAAGCATTGGTTTAGAACAATCCACAACACATATAAGCCCCGCAAAAGTCATAACAAGCACGGAAATTACATACTAGCACCTCACAAGGGGAGTTTGGATACTCACATCTCTCGGGTGTATATGAAATATAACAAGTTGGAAATGAAAGATAAACACTCATTAATCGGTCCTAGTACATAGATTACCATAGGCTTGAGACTAGATCAAACCTCCATCGCTTTGGCGTAAGCACCTAGGAAAGACTATCCAAGAGGTCTTTTAAAGGGTTGTAACGTTAGGCTTACGGTAGGGAAACAAAGGGTTTGGTGGGATAATCGATTTAGTGGTGGCAAGTCAAAAATCTTTATGTTACAAGCATGCGAAGAATGGCGTTGCTAAGCCAAGACTCGACACTCTAAACTCTAGATAACTGAAATAAACAAACATAAATTTAAAGATAGATGTAGGATGGTAGCCCCTATGTTTTTTCATTTTTTTTACACTTTTTTTTTTCTTTTCCTTTTTTTCTATTTTTTTTTCGATATTTTTTTCATACACTTTTATTCTACCATCCTCTACGATAACATCAAAATGATAGGGATTTATAGGCACATCCCTACACTTGAGTTTTTATTACTCTAACACTAAATATGACTCGAATTGAAAAGATCAAAACACTTGGAGTACATTATTATGCAAATAAAGGGAATTTGAATTTAACGTTCCCTTCTCGTCATCTCATAAAATTTAACTTTTCCCATGAGTCCCAATCGTCCCAAAACTGTGTACAAAGGATATGACTCGACTTAGCAACTTATGCAAGCAACTAGATAATTGAACTAAGGGTTTAGTGTGATAACAATAATGCACTAAAAGTGAGTGCATACAAGGTAGGCTAAGGCGATTTGGGTGTACATTTGAGGGTGGGGTGTAAACAATGTTCTTCATTGATATTCCGGAAAACCGAAACATCACGAGAACCGCCAAAAGGATAGGCTCTGAGGGGTTAACTAGGGGTATCGTGTACTAAAGATGAGTACAACGCAAAGGTGTGGGGGAATTACTCAACCGATGTGGAAGAAGTAATTGAATTACAGGTATCAAACAAGGGTTATCCTAATGCCTCTTATCATTTAGTTATTCCTAACTACACAAGTGTAGTCTTACTAGCGATCTCGGAATGCATCACAAAACAAGTTCTAGAATCTATTATACTACCGGTTCACACTCTAAGCATTAAAGATGAATGCTTTAATTCCTACTAATCTAAGGGTGATCCTCATATTTTGGGTGGAATTTAAGTGGTAAAGGGTTTTTTGTGCTAGTCATACAACTTCCTATCCATGAGACGCTTTATTAAGACTAATGGCCCACTCCTATATGTCATGAAAAATTGAAAATTTGGTGCCAAAATTACCCTAACCGACATTTTCTCATGGTTTATTACACAAATGAAATTGGACAAAGCAAATATTCAAGGATAAGCATAGTTTCAAAGTTCCCGTTTTATTTTCCCTCCCTACATTTAAACTGAACATTGTCCCCAATGTTCCCCAAAAGTATCAAAGTTATGATAATGGAAGGTAATTAAAAATGAAAGAAACTAGTACTCCCCTGATTAGCTTGGTAGGATCCGTATGAAGTGGTGGTTACATCTTTCTTCAAGAAGAATGTTTGCGTGAAAAGCTCCTTCTCATCTTATGTATTTTCTTCTTGATAAATTAAACCTGCACACTTGAAGAAAACAAACGACCCAACGCATCAAACCGAACAAAGAAAAATCACAACAAGATGTAATTCCAGACTTAAATAAGATATAATGCTTGTAGAATGGATGTTTGCAGATTTTCTAGAAAATTAAGACCTGGAAAATTCCAAAAATTTATAACTAGCACAGAAAACGAGAAAAAGTTAGAAGCTGTTTCTACTCCTCCTGACGCCGTCAGGTTGCGATCCTGACGCCGTCAGGTTATCATGACATAAACTGGTATGCGATTTTCTGGAAAATTTTTATCTTTAAAATCTGGAAAAATTTCATGCAAAACATCCATTATGACTCGATACAAGCATTTGACTCGAACAAACACACATGTATATCTTTTAAATAATTGTAATTCTCATGTTCACGTTTCTTTTGAAAACGTGTGTAATCCTCCCTACACTTATCCCTTATGTGAAATACCTTTATATGTAATTAAGACGAGGTTAAAGACAAAATAAAGCATTTTTACAAATTCAAACATGAGAATAAACAATCAATAAAAGATATACGACACACAAATAAAAATGAAAAACAAATACACATGGGTTGCCTCCCAAGAAGCGCTTGTTTTTGTTCGAGTCACGAGCCTGACTCTACCCTTATTTAACATATAAATGGGAAGTTTTCCCTACACTTAAGTTTAAGTGCGGGTGATAGTAGCGATTCACACCCTTAGGGTGGAAATATGCCACGTGAGGTGAAGGGGGTGTGTGAATGGCTTCCTTCATCCTAAAACTACCCGGACTAAATTGGTTGATGGGTGGGTCGGTTCCTCTTTTGTCTCCTAGATGTATATCTAAGGATGGAAGTAAAGATTGAGGTTCCGGTTCATCAACACTAGAAAATTCCCTAGAACTAAGAGTAAGACTGAGACTACATGTATTCAA
Organism: Chrysanthemum seticuspe; assembly: GCA_019973895.1. NCBI lineage: Eukaryota > Viridiplantae > Streptophyta > Magnoliopsida > Asterales > Asteraceae > Chrysanthemum > Chrysanthemum seticuspe. The sequence goes on along the minus strand of BPTQ01000007.1, from coordinate 66,708,481 downwards.
ACCTATATTCTCCAGTTGCGTTTGGTTCAAATGTTCTACCTCCATTGGGATTCCTAAAGTCTCTTCTACTACTTCCGGGTAAGTCACGTGTGGTGTGTATGCCTTAAAAGATGGTGGGACTTGTGGGATACCTTGTGGGTCTAGACTTTTTACCTTATCCTCAATCACATCTACATCATCTATATGCTCGTCATGTATTATTTCCTTAGGTCGTGATGAAACCAAATCTAGTAATTGATCCAGCTTATGGTTTAATGCTTGGTTGCTAACCATAATATTTTCACAAATTTGGTCAGTTCTCCTAAGGGCCTCACTAACAATAGTTTCTAAACATGGAGGTTGTTCACGAAAGTCTATCCTAGGCGAACGCTCATACGAAGCATAGGTTTCACTAGATGAGGTGTTTTGTGGGCTTGATGGAATGGTGAAACCCTCAAAAGGTTTATGGACTTGGTTACTTTCTTATAAACTGCATTAGTAATATCATAATTTTTTATGACAAAACTTAATCGCGGATATAGTGGATTCGCGTTCTCCATAGTGCTGAACGGAAGAGTCAATGGACAAGTTTTACGAACAAAGGCACAAAGAAGGGGGATAGACTACAAGGAAGCTAATAAAAATAAAAAATCTCACTTGATAGGAATCTTGTGAGTAGACCTAAATGAGATATAAATCAAGCCTAAGCAATAACTATTCCCCGGCAGCGGCGCCAAAAACTTGATAACGCTACACGCGTCGTTTGGGGTCAAAGGAACTTCCTTTTCGTCGAGCAAGTTTTTCAACACCCTAGGCAGTGAACCTAATCGTTGTAGTGTAGTATTAGGGTAAGCCACGGGTATTGATATCGTTCTCTAGGGGAATAGTGTCGTTAGGCTGAAGTGTATGTCGATTTAAGTCTAAAGGTGAGGGATGATTATTTTTGTATTTTTATATTTTATGAATTAATCTTGGTTTTGAAGGGGAGGGTGGAATTAGTTGCTAGTCAACTATCGCAAAAGGTACTAACTAAATTAGGGGTCTACCAGGAACGGGAAGCGTATCTACTTATGATGTATTACTCCTTGCTAACTATCCAATTCTACCTACTGAATTGTCACGCCCTATTGATGGTTGAATTGTCACTTCCTTATTCTTAACGCGTTGTGTTTTCTAAGGTCGTAAGGTGTGCATTCCCTAACTCTTTGAAGTCACCTTTAAGTGTAGTAAACGAAATCCACTAAGTCATTCATAAACTAACTTTGAGGTTATCTTTGGGTTTAGTAAATGAAATCCACTAAGTCATTCATAAACTATCAAAGATTTGTCAAGTATTAAACACAACGATAGCCTAGTCGCACTCCTAAGCCAATTACAATTAAGATAAGAGACAACCAATCAAATAAGAGACAGTAGGATGCAAGAATTATAAACTAAACCAATTAGACTCTTTGAAATTATCACACCCCTAATGATGAAGATAGACACAAGCATCACTAAGAAATCAATAAGATCTAATTAATTACATACAAGTTTCATACAATCATAAGCAAACACCAGGTGAATTAGCCAAGCATAATTAATGAAGAGCAAGCAACAATTATGATAATTGAAGACATACCATAGGATTGGATTAACAAACAAACCATTACACGATGTTTATAGAGTGTTTGCTGGAAAAACACCTACCTAAACCCCTGAATCGGACTTAGGGTTTAGGGCTTACAAAAAGTGAAGTTATAATGTTATATTTATAGGCAGATTTTCTGTCGGCAAAGAGCGACGGCGTCACACCTAAATAGTGATGGCGTCACAACGACTTTTTCACCAAACTTTATATTTTCTCGTTCCGGTCGCGTGGGCTTTTGAATCACCTAAATCCGAGTTCGTATGCAAAAGTTATGGCCAAAACAGTATCAGCTACTTCGCGTGCATGTTGCAGCTTGTGACGGCGTCACCTTATGCCTATGACGCCGTCGCCTTCAGTCTCTGACGCCGTCTGGATCAAATATAGGCCGTCTGAGTTGCGACACCCTACTCTTTTAAAACCTGAAGCCGTCACTTGTAAATGAGCAATTTGGCTACTGAGCCGTCACAAAAGTTGTCCGACGGCGTCGCAGATAACACCTGACGCCGTCCCCTTCAGTTCCAGCAGCCTGGGTGTCTCGATTCTTAACTTTGCTCATTTTCTTCGTATATTCGCGCCTTTTTGTCCGAATAAGTGTCATTCCAGCATTTTGCCTTCAAGATACCTAAAAAGTGAAAATGAACGATATTAAGTAATAACGGATACAAAAGTGATCAAATAAGGGCTTAAACGACCCCTCAAAAAGGTACATTTTAAAACCTTATCACTCACCATGCTGATGGGATAGGACTTCATTTAGCTAGTAGTTTCATGCAAATCTGTAATTAGTATTTGGATAAGGGATGTTATGAACAAATATTAAATGAATAACTTATGTTATTCTAAATAGTACATTGTCGATCAATGATGTGAGAATGTCATTGAATTAAGACAAATTTGAGTTTTGATAGAATATACTTAAGTATATTGATGCATGGGACATGTCAACTTCACATGATATTTAATTAATTAAATATAGGACATATCCCAACTTAACATGATTGTACTTTATGGATCCTTGTCATTAAATAAATTATGGATATTTATCCTCGGACTTGAGATACTAGACAACTGTTATGGATGTAGCACACTTGTGTGAAATAGTCTAACGCTATCCGTAACTGGTAGTAATAAGGGCTATTTTTATAAGTGTTGTAAAGTTCATGAGTTTTACTTGTAGTCAAGAGAATTTGTTTATTTGAATTTGTTTCAAAGCATAATTATATTGGGCCCCTCATAGGTTTGACAAGATGTTTGTATGGCTATACCCAAGATCTATCTGGAATACGTTCATATGATTTGGTAATCTGAATCAGATATAACGAGAAATAGAATATTAACTTCTGGAATTACTTGATCAATATCCATAGTTAATGTAGTATTAGTAGCAAAAGGATAAGTAGAATGATGAATCAATAAATGTTTTTTCCAGGAAACCACACTCGGTTCAATCAGGGGGCATTGGCGTGTCAAGCTAGACTAAACCAATGTCATTACTATATTAACAAATATCCAAGTGGGAGCTGAAAGGTTTATGGATATAAATTAATATACGTATGACTGGATTTGAACACGAGACTTCGGGATTTCACACATTACGTATGAGAGTCAATGTTCGAATAATTAATATATAAAATGTTATATTTAATTATTAAATCACTAAATAACGACTAACGGACATTAGTACTTAACGGTAATTGACTAACGATCATTAAATGTAAATTTAAAGGAGTAGAGATGAAAATAGAAGTCGAGAAGGATCTAGAATCCTCTTGGATTCCTATAACCGGTCGAATGGGGTTGTGAAACCCTATTCTACCCTAACTTGGTCACCAAGTTCACATTAGTATAAATACAAAGGCTTTGTGTTTATTCTAATTAATCTTGGATCACCAAAAGAACTTCTCCTCTCCATCTCTTTTGTTATAACCGGTCGAACACCACTTCTCAAGGGTTTTTCGATTTGCTTGTGATAAAACAAAAGTGTTTTGGTTGTTTTGTGATTCAAGAACCTAGCTTTTTGCATTAAATCGTTAGTAATATGTGTGTACAAGAATGAAGGACAAACACACTTGTTTTTGCATATTATTGTGGGTCGATTGGTGTGTTTGGTCGACTAACACAAACCCTAGTCGATTAGGGTTTAGGGTTTCTTGTTCAATTGATTCCTTGTTTCGCTAGGAATCACAGCGGTACGCATGTTCTTTTATATTCGGTAAATTAGTTTACAAGTATTGATCTTTACTTTTGCTGCATGCTTTGATGATTTTTACTTGTTTTATATAATTGTTATGAATCATAAAACCCAACAAAGTAGCCGAAGTAGGACTCGATGTGTTCACAAACACTGAAGGAGCATATCAAAGTGAAGGGATGCCCCCAAGGCTCCTTGATCAGTTTGGTCGAAAGTTCAGAGCAAATCAAAAACAAAGAGTATCAAAGGAAGTTCTAAGTCTCATTCCGTTAGATCCACTCGAAGGAAGCTAAGCTCGGGTTCGGAGGATGACAGTATCACCGGAGAAAGATCTAAGGATTTAAGCAAGCCATAAAAATCCCCGAAGCAACCCCTTTTACCTTCCGAATCACGCGCTTTGTGTATTATTGAAAAGTGAATTTTCCCTAAAACATTTGCATGTATGAGGGTAACAAGGATTCGAAGGATCACATCAGCATCTTCTAGGCAGTAGCAGAGTTGGAAGAATGCCCATTGCCAGTATGGTGTAATATGTTTTACCAAACCCTAAAGGGTGCGGGTAGAAAGTGGTATGATGATTTAGACCCACATAGTGTGGGGAGGTTTTAGGAGCTTAGCAGGAAGTTTTTGGAGGAACTCTCGTAGCAGAAGAGGTATACTAAGGATCCGATAGAAATTCATTGCATCAAGAGAAAGCCTAATAAGTTAATCCATGATTTCATGGATCGCTTCAAGGAATAAAACTCTTACATCAAGGGTCTTCCTCGGTGTTGAGGATATCGGCGTTTATGCATGGTCATGGACACCCGGAGCTTACCAAAAAGCTGAATGATAACATCCCTAAGACCGTCAATGAAATGTTTGAAAGAGTGAGTGATAAGGATTTAAAACGTACACTTTTAAAGGGTCATTTAAGCCCTTAATTGTCCACTTTTATATCCGTTACTGCTTAATTTCGTTCCTTTTCACTTTTTAGGTCTTTTGGAAGCAAAATGCTGGAATGATGCATTTTTGGACGAAAAGGATTGAATTCATGAAGAAAATGGCAAAGTCAAGATCGAAGCCACTCAAGCTACTGAAATTGCACCTGACGGCGTCCCAATCAAAGGGCGACGCCGTCCCTTTATACGAATTAAAATCTCTAACGTCTCAGTAGACTTTTTGCTAAAACACACCTGACGGCGTCAGGCTTTGAAGAGGAAGGGCGTCACAAAGACTTTTCATCTCAGACAGCCTAGATCCAGAATCAGACGACGTCCTTACTGAAGCCCGACGGTGTCACAACTACAACGTGACGCCGTCCCAACGATTACTTGGCCAAGACGAAAACCCTAATGACGGCGATCTGACGGCGTCCCACCTATAAGACGACGCCGTTGCAAGTGTAAAATTATATATATAAATCAAATTTTCAGAATTTTAAGAGGTAGACTTGTGGAGTAAAAACCCTAAACGTTTGTAGTCCGACTTGGACAGTATCTTAGGGTTCCCAAACCCTATTTTACATCAAGATAAGTGTTTTACTTCATTGATTTCATTATGTCTTCCATTGAATGTGTGTATGCTTGCGTATTTAACAAGTCCGGCTAAATTTCGTTTGTGTTTGCTTAGATCTATGAAACTTAGTTATTAATTATTGATTGGTTGTCTCTTATCTTAATTGTAATTGGCTTAGGAGTGTAATTAGGCCATCGTTGTGTTTAAATGCTTGAGTAATCTTTGTGAACCTTAGTTTATGAACCACTTATTGGATTCCATAGTCTAAACATCCAAAGATAATCTTAAAGTTAGTTTATGAATCATAGTGGATTTCGTAGGCAATAACCTTAAGGTAGTCTCAAAGAGTTAGGGAAAAAGGCACACCCTACGACTTTAGAAAACACAGCGCGTTAAGAATAAGGACGTGACAATTCAACCACCAATAAAAGATAACTAGGGAGTAATAGTATCTAGGTAGACACATTTTTAATCATCATACGAGCACACATCAATAGACATAAGACTACCCATAGTTTAGATAATTAGACAATAGAAGTAATCGGTAGAAGTACCACCCCCCAAATCCAAACCCCGAGATTTTACCCTTAGTTTTCTAAAAATATAAAAAAGATAAAAAAAAAAGAATTTCTATTCCTCTAGAGAACGATATCAATTCCCGAGGCTTACCCAATACTACACTACAACGATTAGGTTCACTGCCTAGGGTGTTGAAAAACTTGCTCGACGAAAAGGAAGTTCCTTTGACCCCGAACGCGCCTTGTACGCGCATCAGTGAGAGCTTTCATCAAAGGTCAGGTATTAACTGACACAATTAAAGTCAGGGGTAGCCCATACTGGAGAAAGGGTACATACAAGGTAGCATGGTCCGGTTCTAAGCAGGTTTTAGGAATCATGGCAATCAGAGAGGTTAAGGATGGAGTATGGGGATGTGTGCACCCAACTCTAACCCCAAGAAGGATATGTTCACACCCCTAATCAAGACTACGAAGGAAATCCTCAGCACGTAAAAATCAAACCTCCCTCCAGCCCCTCCGATGGTTGCTACCCCGGAGAGGGACAACATGAACAATTTTTGTGATTGTCACGAAGATCAGCGTCATAACATAAATGACTAGTACCATCTAAAGAAGTAGATCGAAGAAGCGATTTCCGCCGGCAAATTGGCTCATCTATTGAAGGATATTCATCAGGGAGTTTAAAAGAATGAAGGGGATGCTAAAGGGAAAGGAAACGTGATCAATATGGTGAGGTCCTATGGCTGCCGAAAGAGGCCCAATGAAAGAATGGAGCATTGGATGGATAATGAAATAGTGTTCCCTTTTTTGCCCTAATACCGTTTGTGGATTCTTTGATAATGGTGGACGCTCTCATAGAAGGCTTTAGGGTCCGGAGAATATATATGTTGATGCAAGTAGTTCAACAAAGCTCATGTATGAGCATTGATTTAGGAATTTACACTACCTGACGAGGTCAAGGCTGAATGAATTTAGAATTCCTCTAGCAGGCGTCTCTAGGGAAGTTAATTACCCGTTAGGAGCTATTAAACTAAAAGTCACCATGGGGGAACATGGTAGGACAAGGACTGTGTTGATGGAATTTGTATTAGTAAAATGTATGTTTCCTTATAATGTCATATTTGAAATATATGGAATAAAGACCTTGGGAGTAGTAGCCTCCACCATTCACTCGATGATCAAGTTCCCAACTTTGAAGGGAGTAGCAATTGTGTTTACTAGTATGGAGACTCTCTGAGAATGCAGACAAATAGAAGAAACGCAAAGTGAAATCCAACACACATGAGTAACCGTGCCAAGTGTTCAGACGATTCCGGAGGCAGTCAGTCTGGTGGGTCATCAGGCTCCGGTGGAGGATCAAGCTCGAAACGATGGTAAGGAGGTGATCCGGTCTTCCAGTGTCAAGAAAGTAGTAGTGAATGATCAATATCTGGAGCATCTTGTCACTATTGTTGGAAGCCTGACTCCCGAATGCAATCAAAAGTTGATTTAGACTTTCAGGAAGAATGTGGATGTGTTTGCATAGACTCCGGCAGATATGACGGTCATCACCCATTCAATAAATGACCATCGTTTGAACACCTACCCTCATATTGAACTGAGGTTCAGAAGAAAAGGATTCTTGCTCCAGAGCGAAGGAAAGTTATGACTGATGAAGTGAACGAGTATATACGCACATGAATTTTTAAACAAGTGCAATGCCCAAGCTGGGTTGCTAACCCAATTCTGGTAAAGAAGAGGGATTGTTCTGGAGCCGGTCTTATTTTGATAGCCCCAGATGATGTATAATACACATATGCACTACGATTGAACTTCTCTGACTCCAACAACAAGGATGAGTAAGAAGCTCTCTTAGCTGGGCTAAGGATAGCAACGGAGGTGTGAGTTAAGGACTTGCATGCCTTAAGGCGCAGGATGTAAGCATGAAAAAGTATAGGGAAAAATTTATTGAATTGGTGGCATCATTCAGTAGGTTTTGGATCATCCACATTCCTCGTTCACAATATCAGAAGGTTGATCCCTTGATTAACCAATAACAATCAAAACGTGTATCATTTGATGCGATAATAAATGTTTTTTTTAATGGTGTACTAAAAAAGTAGCATTGATGCAAGATAAGTGTTGTTGATTGGTGTACTAAAAAGTATCATTGTTTAAAAGGTTGATAATATAGATTATTTGCTAATGTAATACCCTAGTTGATGTCCTTTTAGTTATCAAGTCAATCTCATTTGTTTAATTGACAACTTATATACTATTGGTTGATTGAAATCTTTGATTTCTCAGATCATATTGAGAATAATCAAAAGTTGTGATATATTAGTAGTTCTGAAAACATCGCTAAATAAGTTATGAGTACACAATGTTTATGATATTATACTATATAACATTTGTTGAAGTAGAGCTTTAGAGCCGGTACTGTTGCGAAGCCGTCGGCTAGAAGGGTGGCTGCAGGGAGGAGGATGGCTCGGGTTTATTATGGAGCCGTGGTTCAAGCCGGCACTATTCACACATCGATCCGAGCCGAGCCAGGCCATCGAATAAGAGGACTAAAAAAATAGTTCATTGTTCTCGATGTTTTTCTCAGTGGGCTTTACACTAAGTTGCCACTTAATTTTTTAGTTTAGTTGCATGTTTAATACTTGTTTTCCACTATCAATATGATTAACAATATATATTAAACATAGAAAGTTCGGTGGTTTCCAAAAATAATGTGCTATCCATCTTGCCATGCAGTCTCCATCTTGCCATTGGCAAAAAGAATTTTGAAGCTTCCTTTAGAGTACTTTTAGGTTACGAGTATGTTTAAACAACTTTTTTATGCTTCTTCAATATGGGTGTAGTTTGGAATTTCGATTGTTTGATGTTTTGTATGTAATTAGGGGTTAGAGAAGGTGAAATTGAGTATGTGGTTTGGAAGGTGTAACTATATAATTTACTTCAAGTGTTTGATGCTTTCTTTGTTGCAACTTTTTAGTTTATTAGTGCATTAGGTGTGTTATGTTCATGTAGTCATGGTTTACAAAAAGGGAAATTGAGTAAGTTTACTTCAATTGTTTGATGTTTTGTTTGTTGCAGCTTTTAGATTGTTAGTGCATTAGGTGTGCCATGTTCATGTAATTAGAGGTTAGAGAGAGTGGAACTTATTGTTAAACTGTATCACAAAATATATGGTGTATGAAGTTGTTATTGGTGTGAATGTGCTTTCTTTTAACCATAGCCGGTTGTTGTCACATATTGTTCATGTAGTTGTTGAGTGTCTCGTTTTTACATGTTTTCTGTACGAATATTAAATGCATGGTTGTTTTAGGATTTAGGTTTATACTCTATTTTTGGATTTTGGTTGTTTTAATCTTCATGTCTAATAGGCTCATGTTAGTTTGTCTGATGTTTGTTTTGGAAATTGATGTTTTGCAACGTTGTATAAACTTATGATGATTACAAGGGTCCTTCGAGAATCAAATATCGCAAGAGTTGTTGACACATTTGGGACGCGTCGAATAGTTAGCGGAAAATCCTTCAGAAGCCATGTTTTGGATAACCATTCACTAAATCAGAGTCATTGTGCAAGTTCCAAAAAAAGAAAAATGGAGGATGGTCCTCGACCTTATCTAGAGCAAAATCTCCTGAAGGACTAAAATTACTTTTCAAACAGAAAAAATGTAGCTGCCAAATATTCCAAAAAATATGGTTTATAAAGATTTCTTAACAAAAAGATAAACAACAAAAGTTTCTTTGTAGTTAGGTTCTTATTCACTCCATCGTTGAACTGATATAGGGTTTTTATATGAGATACTAAACTGATATGATGATGCAATATGGTAATTCTATGACGTATCTTTTGGGAGTGAGACTTGCGAAAAGGTTTATTTATGAAAGGCGTTGTTTGAATGATATTTGTTTTTGTCATGCTATTGTTACTGCCTTTGTTGCCAATGTTGTTGTTGTGTACTAAATTTTCTCTATATAATCTTGTCATTAGAAGGGCACAAAACAATATTGGACATCATAAACCTGGGGATCGAAACAAAATCTTAGAAGCCAAAGGTTACCGTAGATGGATAGCCCGAAACGTTCCAAAGCCATAACTGATTGCCTATTGTTGTATATTGCTTGACAAAGAGGTACATTTGATGAATTTAAATATGCAACAACTATATGAACTGTTAATATCTGTTTTATGATGTTAATGCGCATAGGGCAATGCCATACAATCAAATATGAATCCCAATGACATTGAGTACTTCAATTCAATCCTCGAACTTGGTTCAGCCTACATAATTACATATTTTAGTTGCGAAGCAACTAGCAGGTGGCAGCAGAATCTTAAGAACAAAATGAGTCTCAGATTTGGAAGATACACCAAGTTTGAAAACATATCAGCAGCTAATTTTACAAATCATTTCTTCACATTTTTCTGTTATAATCAGCTCAACTACAAGATACCTCAGCCAAACGGCCAAACTAAAATCCAACATCTGGTTTAGACAGGTAATGCTATATTGTTCTTCTTTTGTAGACAAAACATCTAACTTTAATTTTCTTTATGTTCACTGATGAGGTTGAAAAACATGCATTTTTAAGGGGTCATTTAAGCTCTAAACTCGTACATATTTGATCAATTATTACCCTAAATCGTTTCTTTTCGAGTTTTAGGTGCTTTGGAAGCGAATGTCGAAAAAGAGCGAGTTTTTGGCTTATTTTGACAAGAAAATGAAGAAAACGACCAAGTCAAGAAAATGTCCCTGAAAAGGGGGTAGGCCAACGTCACAAATACAATGTGACGCCGTCACTTGAAGTGCAACGATGATTACCAAGTTATAATTTTATCAAGTGACGCTTTAGACGATAGCGACGGTCTAGAGCTGACGGCGTCATGACCAGCGAAGTGAAGAGTGACGGCATCACAACCCCTATGGTGACGTTGTCACAACTAAGTCGGTGCAGTTTATGAAACCCTAATAACGGCGAGCTGACGGCGTCACACTTGTAAAGTGATGCCGACACAGTTGTAATACTATATATATTTGTTGTATGATTTTCATTATGTGTGACACGTATTGGTAAGAATTTGGAGAGACCTTTTGGTGGACGAATTTCACAGATCTTGTAAGGGTTTTTAGCCCCCGAACTCCATGTTTTATTAAAGATAAGTTATTCCTCTTTAATCATTCAATATGTCTATGTGTTGTTTGATTATATGTGTATCTCCTCTTCTATTTAACATATTTGGCTAAATTATCTAGTGTTTGCCTAGGATTGAATGAAACCTAGTTATTCATTATTGATTGTCGTCTCTTGTTTAATTAGTTGTATCACGTTAGGAGTAGGAAAACTGGCTTTATCATTAGTATATTTAGCTTGAATGTCCGACTAAAATTTTCTTCACTAGAGTGCACTAGTTGTTTTTGTTCGTTGTATTTATTGCGTAAATTGCGAATTATTGACATTAAGAAGTCTTAACGAGACTGTGTAATTGCGGATTAATGACATTAGGATTTCTTAACGAGACCAGTATATTCATAGAGTTAGAGAATTCGGCACCATCCTAGAACCAATATTAAGGAATACAACGCGCTAATTAAAACAATGACATGACAATTCGACTAATCAATAAGAGATAACTAGGGAGTAAGAAAATTCTAAGTAAACACCTTTACTTATCATAAGAGTTTATCATTTTACTTTTCCGCATAATTAGTTTAATTTAGTTTTAATTAGTTTAATTAGTAGTTAAAAACTAAACTCTTCAAACCCCGAGAATTTTACTTGCTTTCTTAAAAATATGAAAAATACCACACAAAAAAAAACATCCCTTACCTTTAAACCTAATTCATCATACACTTCAGCCTTCACAAGACTATTCCCCTAGAGAACGATCAATCTCCCGTGTCTTGCCTATACTACACTACAACGGTTAGGTACACTGCCTACGAAGATTGTAAAACTTAGTGGTTTTGCAAAGTTTCGTATCAACTTTTTGGAGCCGCTGCTATTAGTAGTTTAGGTTTCGATTTCTATCTCATTTAAGTCTATTCACTAGATTCTTATCAAGTGAGATTATCCTTTTTATTTTTTTATTAGCTTTCTCGTAGTCTATCTTTTCTTTGTGATTTTGTTCGTAAAACTTTTCATCTACTATTCCATTTGCCATTATGTAGAATGTGAATCCACCATACAACTTACCACATATTTTACACACTTCACTAAAAAATGATGTCTTGATCTTCCGACAATATCATAATAAACCTTTCTACGATGCATGGACTCATTTCAAATATTTACTCCAAAAAGTCCTTTATCAGGATTTCGAATTATTGACTCCACTTCAAATCTTTTATAGTCGCATCGATCACTATACCCAAAGAGGCTTGACTCTATAACAGAGGGCGAACTTTGGGAATTTGGTGCTTAAGATGCATCGAAAACCTTTGAGATCCACGCCTAAATCAAAAGTGGAACATAGGACCCCAAAAAACAAAATGGACCGATTTTCAATTTGGAAGACTCGATCAGAAAGTTTGTTTAAGAATGAGATGGCTAGAGTGAAGATACCTAGGTGCATGATAGGGGTAGACTTTTCCAAAATACATGATAAGAACATAGGTGACTTAGATACGATGGAGAATGAGGTTAGAAATTCAAGCCCACTAAGTACCCCACAAGTCCTACCATCATTTGAGGAACACCCACCACCCATAACTTACCCAGAAGAAGTAGAAGAGACTATAAGAACCCCAATGTATGTTGAACCTTTGGAACAAACACAACTAGAGGAAATATGTTTGAATACTTGTAGTCATAACCTTTCTTTTAGTTCTAGGGAAGTTCCTAGTTTTGATGAGCCAGAGCCTCAACCAAAACCATTACCCAATTTTCCATCCATAGATTTGAATCTAGGAATTTAAATATACCCCAATGCACCCATCAAACTAAATAGCTCGGGTAGCTTTAGCATGAAGGTAGTAGACTCTAAGCCATCTGAAGTAGAAGCTAACATAGGGATGAAACATAACCTTGCATTCCCACATCACCCATTCATGCATGATTATAAGAAATATTATGGGTTCAAACTGGGTTTATTAGGTCAAGATGGATCCTTAACTAAGAATCACTTGAAGTTGATTGAAAATGATCCTTTTTTAGGAGAAAATTTTGATTTACTGATTGGCCCAAATGAATTAGGTAAGGTTATAATGAAAGAAGCACACCCTTTTAAGCATATAATTCAACCACCAACCTCTCATCATATTGCTCCCTTCCACCGGAATGATATGTATCGCTACTATCATCCGCACTTGAGCTTAAGTGTAGGAAAAACTTTCCCCTTATCCATTAAATAAGGGTAGAGTCATGCTCGCGACTCGAACAAAAATAAGTGCTTCGTACGAGGCAACCCATATTTAATTGTTTGATGTTCTTAATTTTATTTATTTTTTTATGTCATATATGTTTCATTATAATTGTTTAATTCTCATGTTTCGAATAATTTTTGAAAATACTTTTTTTTAACCTCGTCTTAATTACATATAAAGGTATTTTACAAAAAGATAAGCATAGGGAAGTTCATATTTGTTTAAAAGAACGAAATTCGAACATGAAAATTTACAATTCATGATGAGCATATATTTGATTGTATATGTGTGTTTGTTTGAGTCAAATGCTTGTATCGAGTTACAATGAATGGTTTACAAAAAATTCCAGTTTTTAAAAGTTAGATTTTTCCAAAAATTTTCCAGGAAACAAAACGAAATAATCTGTCAGGTCCATCTTGACGGTGTTAGGATTAACACCTGACGACGTCAGGTACTATAGCAACAGTTTATGGATTTTGTTTTTCTGCCAAAACTTAATTTTTGAAATTCCAAAATTTTTAAATTTCCAGAGATTTCTGTAAACATTTATTTTGCAAGAATTAAATCTTATTCACTTTCTAGGATTTAATTTTATTATATATAGTGTTTACAGCTGATTTTATGCGAGGTTCCATGTTCTTTTTCTTAAAGATTTACAGGTTATATTGGAAGAGAAGCATATTATTGGACAATCTTATCTTCTTGGAAGAGTTGACCATATATCCGTTTTTCATTCATACTGCGCTAACTAGGGGAGTTCTAGTTTTTTTATCTCTTTTATTTTTTCCATTATCATATTTTTTGTACTTTTTAAGAACATTAGGGACGATGTTCAATTTAGGTGTAGGGAGGGTAAAGAGGGACACCTTAGAAACTAGTCACTCATTTGCTATTTGTTTTGTTTTCTAGTAATTGTGTAATAAACCAAAAGAAATACTTGTAAAGGTAATTTTAGCACCAAATTTTTAAAAAAAAATTATGACATTTACAAGTGAAACTTTAGTCTTAATAAAGCGTCTCATGGATAGGAGTTATATAGCTAGCACAAAAACCCTACCACTCAAAAATTTCTACTCCAAAAATGTGAGGTTCGCCTTTAGATATTTAGGAAAAAGCATTCACCTTTAATGCTTATGAGTGTACCGGTAGTATATAGATTCCAGAACTTGGTTAGTGATGCATCCCGAGATCGCTGGTGTGATTGCATTCGTGTGATTAGAATTGACTAAATGATAAGAGGCATTAGGATAACCATTGTTTTAAACCTGTTTATATAATTACGTTGGCTTCATTGGTCAAGTAATTACCCCACACCCTTGTTATGTACTAATTTTTAGTACAAGATACCCCTAGTTAACCCCTCTGAGCCTATCGTTTTCGCGGTTCTCGTGATATTTCGGCGGATTCCAAAATATTATTGAAGAATATTGAATACAATCCACCCCCAAATGTTACATCCAAATCGCCTTAGCCTTCCTTGTATATGCTCATTTTTAGTGCATTATTGTTACAACATATATGATAAACCCTTATTTACTTGTCTAATTGATTACATGGTTGGTAAGTCGAATCATATCTTGTAAATACAGTTTTGAGACGATTGGGACTCATGGTTTGGAGTAATGGGGAAGAAAGTCATAATTATTACCCACTCCCCATATGTGCATTAATGTTTAAGTACTCCATGTTTAATGATCTTCTTAATTTGGTTCATTAGTTAGTTTTTATTTATTTAAAGTTTAAGTGTAGGGATGCAACTATAAATCCTTTGATGTATTATTTTGCGGATGGTAGGGCAAAAAAAATTAAGAAAGAAAGAAAAAGAAGAAAAGAAAAATAAAAATATACGGACTACCATCGCGCCTTTTATTTTCGTTTGATTCAAGAAAGAGTCAAGAAAAACATTAAAAAAAATAGTTTGAGTTAGTATGTTCTTGGCATAACAACGCCACTTTGTACATGTAACTAACTTAGATAATTAGCTTGCCACCAGTAAAATCCCTATATCTACAAACCCGTATTTTTCATACCCTTACACCTAACTTTACAACCCTTTAAAAGTCTTCTTTGATAGTTTATCCTAGGTGCTTACGCCAAAGCGGTGAACGTTTGATCCTTTATCAAGCCTATTGTAATCTATGTGCTATGACAGGTAGAGAGTATTTTATTTTCTTTTTTCCATACATGTTATACAACTTATACACCCGAGAGATGTGAGAATCCAAACACTTTATTGTAAGATGCTAATATATAATTTTCGTGCTAATTATGACTATTGAGGAATGAGTAGTGTTGTAAATTATTTTTAAACCAGTGCTAAATGCACCCTAACTTGTAAACTGATTAGGATAAAAGCACATTTGCTTGAGGATAAGCAAATCCTAAGTGTAGGGATATTTGATGAGGTTGAAAAACATGCATTTTTAAGGGGTCATTTATAACATCCCGCGATTTTCCAGATATTTATTTTTCAAAGAAATTCGTCGGTTTCTCATTTACGAACTTCCTGAGCTCATGTGACGTGAAAACGAGAAAGTTATCTCGCGAAACGTGGAAATTAGACACAATGCGTACCGGCACAATTGTAATCTCGTTAAAAGATTCTATTTGATCATTAATTCTATTGGTGAGAACGTAGTCAAATAAATACCCATTTTTATTAGAAAAATGATTTCAAAAATATTGGCGCAAGTTTCGTGGTCTCACGAGAAATCTTGATAACCGAAACGAGCTCGAGAAGTGTTATCGTGAAAGATTGGGGCAATTAGCACAACCAGCCCCTCCATTTTAATACCAAACGCACCCTTAACTTGGAGAATTGACACCTTTAGTCCCCCTTGGGGTATATAAACGTCCCAACCCACTCATTCTCACACTCTTACACACACACTTCTCTCTCATCCCTCTCTCTAAAAATCCGGTCACCGGAAAACCTGTCCGATCGTCTTCTCCGGCGAGATTCCGGCCACGCGCCGTCACCATATTACACCAACTATACCATTCAATAGATCGTCTCATCGTGGTTCTTTTGACATACTACACGCGCCATAAAAAGCAAAAACGCGCCGTAGATCTTGAAAACAAGATTCGAAATATCTAGGGTTTCTAGCCTAAAACGAGTATTAAAGATGCTAGGTCGTTGGGGTCACCACCGAGAGCCAGCCACCTTCTCTTGCTGCTGCCGTTGTAAAATTGATGATGTTTACGGGTTTGAATCGGGTTAGGGTGGAGACTAGTCACGAATAGAGTTAATCTTTTGGGGTTTTGGTCAGTGTATTGGCTCGTGTTTCATCACCTCGTTTCGCCTCATCTCTTTTTCCGTATCTCACCCCATTCTTTTCTTGTGGTAAGTCGAATCGTAAAACTTAACTTTTATCCCTTTTTGCTTCAAAAACCAATTCTGGATTGGTTGTGTTAATGTTTTTCGTGGACAAAAAAAAAAGATTTAAAATGGTTTTGAGTATGTTTCGTGTGGTGACTCAATGGTAAAAACTAAGTTACAAAAATTATTATATTTTTTTTGAAACAATTCGTATGGCAGTTTAATGAAATCAAGTTAGGGTATAAGTTTCGTGGCTATAAAAATGAGTATACAACGTTTCGTGACTGTATCGTGTGGTAATATGAACTGATTCAAGTGGTGTTTGGATTATTTGGATGTAGTCCTGGTCGGGTCATAAAACCCGTTTGGGTTCCGAGTTGACTCAGTGAGTCACGGTGTCAAAACCCGTATGAGTTTCAGGTACGGTTGGTATGGATTTGCTTATTTTATGTTGTTTGAGCTTCTATTGATCTTTTTACAATGTCCAGTTATTGTAGTATCCGATTCGTATAGTGTTTTGTTTTCGGTAAAGGGATAACCGAGAGAGAGTATCAGCATTTGTTTGTGTTTATTCGAGTATAACTATTCTTAGTTGCGATTTGCAGTAACAAAAGATGTCAATTAGGTTCAGTTGGATATAAAGAAAAATAAAAGAAGAGATTACATTTGGTTGTGTTATAATGTGTTAGTTTGGTTTTGGTAACGCAAGCCGAGAGGGGGATTTGTTTGGTCACGGCTATGTTTTGTTTTAAGTTGGTTAGAAAAAGTTGAGGTGTGTTTGGTTATAAAACAATGCGAGTGTGTCTATTTTATTATGATGTAGCGTATTGTGTCTATAAAGTAGTCGATGTGTGTTAAATAATTCCGGTCATTGAATATTCAAAACTAAGGGGATTAGTCGGTTTGACACTTGTGACGATTGGTACGTTTCGGTAACTCGTGGTTGACACTTGCTATTGAACTTTACGTATTGGACTTAAATCGGACTATTTGGACTCGAGACGGAGGTGATAAATTAGACTCTACTCGTATGGACCAATATATGAGATGAAACTAATGATAAGTGGCAAAACAATAACTAATACATAATCTAAAAATTTGATTAACTACTAAAACTATTTAGTTAAGTTATTATTGAAACGGGTTGGAGTAATTAACTAGAACACATGTTTAATTATAAATCTGATGGGATATATTGTTTTAAAAATCAAGTTTTCATTAAAGTCTATTAACACGGAAATATTGTATAAACGGACGCATTATATCGGAATTTATAAAAACTTATTAAACTTATACTTCTATTTGAAAATCCTTTTATTTATATAAAACCCAACAATTTTATAAAAATTATGAAACGTTATTATAATTAGAGTTTCTTATAAAGTCTAATTGACTTTTCTAAACTATCTAGAGTTTCTTATAAATGCCTAAGGCTCAACCATTTGCTTGTTTTATTGCTAGATGATTCTTACTTGTTTAGTTCCTTTATATATGTTTTATGCTTTGGTGTGTGTTCTTGAGTCTTGGTCAAAACTACTTGACTATTCTTATAATGTATGGGGATATACATTACGCTTTAGTGTGAATTATATTTGGCGTGAGTTACTTGTCGAGTCTATGTTTTCATACCACCACACGAAACGTTAACACCAAACTTTTCTTTCGAGAACGACACTAAACTTTTTATAAGATATCGATACTAAAAATCCACGAAAACTAAAACACCTATCTTTAGAAAACCTCTTTACTTTACGATACGTATACTGAGATGAACCATATACTAGTAGGTTGTACCGATGACGTGCCTTCGCGCCTGTATTCTTGACATCGTTGTGCGTTGATAGCTTGTGATAATGTTGTGTCACATTTCTGTATACTAGTCGTGCTAGTATCGATCCTTGCATTGCTTCGGACTAAGGTGAGTTCATAGCCCCACTTTTACTCTATTAACTGTTTTATAAACTCCTTGGGGGAGAATACATGCTACTACTGCTTTTATGATCACAATTGCTTGAAAACTGTTTGCTGTTCACTTGATATTATGACTCTGCCTAAGTTGTTTGCCAAAAGTCCCCTACATCATGAACCATTAATCACTTGCGAGTGAACGCAAATATCGTGGATAGTACTATGGGAACTGACGACCCCGACTCAGTTATCGGAAATAACCGGGGCGCACTATATTTGGTATCTCTATGTAATTGGCTATTACATCTCAGAGGGGCAATTTTATTTACTTACACCAGTAATTTAGGTGTATGCAGTTAGTTTGGTGTCATGAGCTTAGTGCAATAATATCAACTACCTTTTATGGGCGTATAACAACGTAGCCCATCTTATCTTAAACTTGAAAATCTTGTGATCAACTGCTTATTTACAAAACCTATGGATTCACTCAACCATTGTGTTGACTTTTTAGCATGTATTTTCAGGATGAAAAGGCGATAGCTAACTCTGGAGGCGCTTGGGCATTTGCATGGCATGGTCATAGATGACTCTGATTTACAAATGGGGACCACATTTTATTAATGGGCCATTTTTCCCGCAACGAATCAACCTTTGTAAACTCTATTTTATTTCAATAAATGAAATCTTTTACGAAAAAGCTATTATTTTTCACTTGTGTTATGATCCAACTGAGTAGCATCCCAAAAACCTTTTCTTCCGCTGCAAACCATTTTTGGGGGTGTTACAGTTGGTATCAGAGACAGGTTATAGAGAACTAGGAAATTTTCAAAACCTAGGCTATAACCACTTTTACAAAACTTAATCCTATGACCGTCACATGCCTGCCTGCCAAGCTGAATGCCTCACTTATGACTCGTTGAAGTCATCTTTGATAAGATTTGTGTTTTATTACTGACAACTTAACCTCACTATTAGCTATGATTGCTTTACTTATACGTATGTTTACGTAACATCGCGCTACGCCTTCTCCCCCACATAAATGAAATAATTGTTAAATCTTTCATACCAAACTTTCAAGTCATTAGGACATGTTACTAGTATAACTAAGCTAAGCATTGCAAGATTCATTGAACCTCGGGTGAATATAGCTTGATCACCTATATTCAACCAGGGACAGTGGGACATAGCCTGATCACCTATGTCCGACTCAGAGGTGAATGTTGCAATACCGAAAGTAGTTATAATAGTGGTATGTCCACTTGACCTCCTGTTTGACTTCTAAAAATGGTAAAATCTTCATGTGTGTTCATCATAAGAGTTATAAAAGTTTACTTCTACGCATCACGCACTGACGTCACAACATTTTCTCGCTACGATACTTTTCTCCTAAGTGGAACACCTTTCTCATTACTACGCCCTCTAAACCGACCATTTTACACTACTACCTTACGCCTCCGCGTCTACATCTTACTAGCAACGTGCATGGAGATTTGCCTGGCAGATGATGCACACTACCACTTCGCACAAGGACACCACAATGATCCATGTTGAAATGAACCATTTTACGCCACCACTTCGCGCCCTCCGTGCCTACGTTATGTATGAGATTTGCTGAACAGATTATACATAACCGACGAAATGTTGCATGATGCGAGTTAATGATTTTAAGTACCATTTAGACTTGCTTAGCACATTACGCGCGACTAACTAAAATTTTATTTACCGCACGACATTACGCTATGTCTAGATTATATTTTTGGGTCGCTACTATACTATGTCTTCTGTTTCGTATCTCATTAACTTATCGTCTTCATTGACCATTAAACCACTATTACGAAGTCGTTGCAACCCACGTATCCATCATCCCATCCTATTACCATTCTCTTAGACGTTGGGACCGAAGTCATCTCGTCACCCATTGCGGTAACAATGTCATCTCTACCCCCAAAACTCGTACGATGAACCAGATTTTTTTTCCCCTAGCCGTCCTGGGAACAACACACCTCGACATTTACAAAGGGAACCCTTCGCTAAAAATAAATAATAAATGAACGACTAAAAGATCTAAAAATATACCAAGAGTCAACTTGCAACTCAAGCCACTTTTCTAGAAACAGATCCCTAATCTTCCACTCATCCATTTGAAATATTAACTGTCCGTCCTACTACCCTCTTATGAAATAATAAACTTTGTCGTTGTCTAACGCAAACTGCTTTCAACTATTCTACCGACTATCTCATGGTCATTTTCCAAAAAGCCCTACTACTGTGCCATTAAACAAAAAAAAAATTCACAACCTTACTCATACTTCATAAACAATGACCTTATTAATGCTTTGCTAACTATTTTCTATAGAGTAATAAACCGATTAATTACCTTACTACTAATTTATGAAACAACAAACAATTACGATATCAATTTGTAAACTATATTACAAATTTTTCCTACAAGTTATATTACGGTCTTATAAACTATTTTACCCTTTTAGTGAGTTGTTTTAGCCACTGTTTGATTTAAAACCATAAAACTTGGTACTCTTACCTCACAAACCATTTAGCCTTTACCGTACTAAGTATTTTACTACCACCCTATTAATTGAACTACGAAATCTTCTTCTATTGGACAAACAATAAATTGTTTTCTTATAAGCTATTTTACAAATTATTTCACGAGTTATCTTACAACCTGAATTGTTGTATTACCAAAATATCACAAGGTTAATTACAATTTTACTACTACCCTATAAATAATAAATAAATCGTTTTCTATTACCTTGTAAGCTGTTTTAACAATCACCTTACTAAGTGTTGCTTTAACACAAAACCGCAAACTACGATTTATCTAAATAGAAATATTTTCTTCTTACTCAATAAAGTGGTTCTACGAACCATTTCATAAACTTTACTGCAATTTCCTCATAAACTATTTACTCCCTTAAAAACACTCTAACTTGGAACCGATTCCATGTTGTCGCTTAAAACCTTGTTTAACAAGTTTTCATTTCAAAAGCTGAAATTTAGCAACTTTTGTTCCACAAGTCGTTTCACATCAAGTTTCTAGTAATCACTCCAAGAGCCATGAGAACAGGTCTTGGTATGAGTATTGGATACCATCCATATACTGTTGGCTTGAGTGAAAGAATTATTTAAAGGACATGTTGCGTATCTGCGTGATCGATTTTGACACTTGTTGGGATAGACACCTCCCATTGGTCGAAATCTCATATAACCATAGCCACGTTGTACGAGGTACTTCATGGTTGAAAATTTTCGCTCAAAAATTTCGTCGGATTCAAGTGGGAAGTACCCAACTTGCTATCCTGAAACTATTCATGAATCTGCCGAGAGATTGTTAAATCAAAAGCAGAATGCAAACTGCTCACGATCATCAGAAAAGCTACGATGAATGAATGACCTAAATCTTTGAGACTCCATGATTGGAGACGAAGCTATGCTAAAAATCTCACCATGGATTGTGTGATACGTTTAGTAAACGTGGAAAGTTTAATCTTTGTTGTGTTGATCCTTGTTAAGACTCTTGCTAGAGTTAGACTAGTGGCTTAGAGCCTCGAGCTACCATCCGAACTTAGCTGTTCATGACGTTTTTATGTGCGTAATCAGAGGTAATGCCTCATGTTGAAAACGATTATTGTCTTTGCTGGAAGATATCCATATCGACGAACGCCTAAGTTGTGTTGAGGAACCTATCGAAAGCGTGAACCGTGAAGTCAAATGACCTGAGCAAAGTCGCTTTCCTATTGTTACTGATCGGTGGAAACTCTAAGAAACATCTCGAATTCGCGTGAGAACGTGAAAGTTGAATCTTGAGAAAGTATCTATACCTCTTTTCAAATCTAAGGGATAACTCGAATTAAATCGCGAGGACGCGATTCCGTTAAGGAGGGAAGTCTATAACATCCCGCGATTTTCCATATATTTATTTTTCAAAGAAATTCGTCGGTTTCTCATTTACGAACTTCCTGAGCTCATGTGACGTGAAAACGAGAAAGTTATCTCGCGAAACGTGGAAATTAGACACAATGCGTACCGGCACAATTGTAATCTCGTTAAAAGATTCTATTTGATCATTAATTCTATTGGTGAGAACGTAGTCAAATAAATACCCATTTTTATTAGAAAAATGATTTCAAAAATATTGGCGCAAGTTTCGTGGTCTCACGAGAAATCTTGATAACCGAAACGAGCTCGAGAAGTGTTATCGTGAAAGATTGGGGCAATTAGCACAACCAGCCCCTCCATTTTAATACCAAACGCACCCTTAACTTGGAGAATTGACACCTTTAGTCCCCCTTGGGGTATATAAACGTCCCAACCCACTCATTCTCACACTCTTACACACACACTTCTCTCTCATCCCTCTCTCTAAAAATCCGGTCACCGGAAAACCTGTCCGATCGTCTTCTCCGGCGAGATTCCGGCCACGCGCCGTCACCATATTACACCAACTATACCATTTAATAGATCGTCTCATCGTGGTTCTTTTGACATACTACACGCGCCATAAAAAGCAAAAACGCGCCGTAGATCTTGAAAACAAGATTCGAAATATCTAGGGTTTCTAGCCTAAAACGAGTATTAAAGATGCTAGGTCGTTGGGGTCACCACCGAGAGCCAGCCACCTTCTCTTGCTGCTGCCGTTGTAAAATTGATGATGTTTACGGGTTTGAATCGGGTTAGGGTGGAGACTAGTCACGAATAGAGTTAATCTTTTAGGGTTTTGGTCAGTGTATTGGCTCGTGTTTCATCACCTCGTTTCGCCTCATCTCTTTTTCCGTATCTCACCCCATTCTTTTCTTGTGGTAAGTCGAATCGTAAAACTTAACTTTTATCCCTTTTTGCTTCAAAAACCAATTCTGGATTGGTTGTGTTAATGTTTTTCGTGGACAAAAAAAAAAGATTTAAAATGGTTTTGAGTATGTTTCGTGTGGTGACTCAATGGTAAAAACTAAGTTACAAACATTATTATATTTTTTTTTGAAACAATTCGTATGGCAGTTTAATGAAATCAAGTTAGGGTATAAGTTTCGTGGCTATAAAAATGAGTATACAACGTTTCGTGACTGTATCGTGTGGTAATATGAACTGATTCAAGTGGTGTTTGGATTATTTGGATGTAGTCCTGGTCGGGTCATAAAACCCGTTTGGGTTCCGAGTTGACTCAGTGAGTCACGGTGTCAAAACCCGTATGAGTTTCAGGTACGGTTGGTATGGATTTGCTTATTTTATGTTGTTTGAGCTTCTATTGATCTTTTTACAATGTCCAGTTATTGTAGTATCCGATTCGTATAGTGTTTTGTTTTCGGTAAAGGGATAACCGAGAGAGAGTATCAGCATTTGTTTGTGTTTATTCGAGTATAACTATTCTTAGTTGCGATTTGCAGTAACAAAAGATGTCAATTAGGTTCAGTTGGATATAAAGAAAAATAAAAGAAGAGATTACATTTGGTTGTGTTATAATGTGTTAGTTTGGTTTTGGTAACGCAAGCCGAGAGGGGGATTTGTTTGGTCACGGCTATGTTTTGTTTTAAGTTGGTTAGAAAAAGTTGAGGTGTGTTTGGTTATAAAACAATGCGAGTGTGTCTATTTTATTATGATGTAGCGTATTGTGTCTATAAAGTAGTCGATGTGTGTTAAATAATTCCGGTCATTGAATATTCAAAACTAAGGGGATTAGTCGGTTTGACACTTGTGACGATTGGTACGTTTCGGTAACTCGTGGTTGACACTTGCTATTGAACTTTACGTATTGGACTTAAATCGGACTATTTGGACTCAAGACGGAGGTGATAAATTAGACTCTACTCGTATGGACCAATATATGAGATGAAACTAATGATAAGTGGCAAAACAATAACTAATACATAATCTAAAAATTTGATTAACTACTAAAACTATTTAGTTAAGTTATTATTGAAACGGGTTGGAGTAATTAACTAGAACACATGTTTAATTATAAATCTGATGGGATATATTGTTTTAAAAATCAAGTTTTCATTAAAGTCTATTAACACGGAAATATTGTATAAACGGACGCATTATATCGGAATTTATAAAAACTTATTAAACTTATACTTCTATTTGAAAATCCTTTTATTTATATAAAACCCAACAATTTTATAAAAATTATGAAACGTTATTATAATTAGAGTTTCTTATAAAGTCTAATTGACTTTTCTAAACTATCTAGAGTTTCTTATAAATGCCTAAGGCTCAACCATTTGCTTGTTTTATTGCTAGATGATTCTTACTTGTTTAGTTCCTTTATATATGTTTTATGCTTTGGTGTGTGTTCTTGAGTCTTGGTCAAAACTACTTGACTATTCTTATAATGTATGGGGATATACATTACGCTTTAGTGTGAATTATATTTGGCGTGAGTTACTTGTCGAGTCTATGTTTTCATACCACCACACGAAACGTTAACACCAAACTTTTCTTTCGAGAACGACACTAAACTTTTTATAAGATATCGATACTAAAAATCCACGAAAACTAAAACACCTATCTTTAGAAAACCTCTTTACTTTACGATACGTATACTGAGATGAACCATATACTAGTAGGTTGTACCGATGACGTGCCTTCGCGCCTGTATTCTTGACATCGTTGTGCGTTGATAGCTTGTGATAATGTTGTGTCACATTTCTGTATACTAGTCGTGCTAGTATCGATCCTTGCATTGCTTCGGACTAAGGTGAGTTCATAGCCCCACTTTTACTCTATTAACTGTTTTATAAACTCCTTGGGGGAGAATACATGCTACTACTGCTTTTATGATCACAATTGCTTGAAAACTGTTTGCTGTTCACTTGATATTATGACTCTGCCTAAGTTGTTTGCCAAAAGTCCCCTACATCATGAACCATTAATCACTTGCGAGTGAACGCAAATATCGTGGATAGTACTATGGGAACTGACGACCCCGACTCGGTTATCGGAAATAACCGGGGCGCACTATATTTGGTATCTCTATGTAATTGGCTATTACATCTCAGAGGGGCAATTTTATTTACTTACACCAGTAATTTAGGTGTATGCAGTTAGTTTGGTGTCATGAGCTTAGTGCAATAATATCAACTACCTTTTATGGGCGTATAACAACGTAGCCCATCTTATCTTAAACTTGAAAATCTTGTGATCAACTGCTTATTTACAAAACCTATGGATTCACTCAACCATTGTGTTGACTTTTTAGCATGTATTTTCAGGATGAAAAGGCGATAGCTAACTCTGGAGGCGCTTGGGCATTTGCATGGCATGGTCATAGATGACTCTGATTTACAAATGGGGACCACATTTTATTAATGGGCCATTTTTCCCGCAACGAATCAACCTTTGTAAACTCTATTTTATTTCAATAAATGAAATCTTTTACGAAAAAGCTATTATTTTTCACTTGTGTTATGATCCAACTGAGTAGCATCCCAAAAACCTTTTCTTCCGCTGCAAACCATTTTTGGGGGTGTTACATCATTTAACCTCTAAACTCGTACATATTTGATCAATTATTACCCTAAATCATTTCTTTTCGAGTTTTAGGTACTTTGAAACTGAATGTCAGAAAAAGGGCGAGTTTTTGGCTTATTTGGACAAGAAAATGAAGAAAACGACCAAGTCAAGAAAATGTCCCTGAAAAGGAGGTGGGACGGTGTCACAAATACAACGTGACACCATCACTTGAAGTGCAACGATGATTACCCAGTTATAATTTTATCAAGTGACGCTTAAGACGATGGCGACGGTCTAGAGCTGATGGCGTCATAACCAGATAAGTGAAGAGCGACGGCATCACAACCCCTAAGGTGACGCCGACACAACCACTAAGGTGACGCCGTCATGACCAGAGAAGTCGGTACAGTTTATGAGACCCTAAATATGGAGACCTGACGGCGTCACACTTTTAAAGTGACGTCATCACAATTGTAATACTATATATATTTTTCGCATGATTTTCATTATGTGTGACACGTATTGGTAAGAATTTGGAGAGACCTTTTGGTGGACGAATTTTATAGATCTTGTAAGTTTTTTTAGCTCCCGAACTCCATGTTTTATAAAAGATAAGTTATTCCTCTTTAATCATTCAATATGTCTATGTGTTGTTTGATTATATGTGTATCTTCTCTTCTATTTAACATGTTTGGCTAAATTATCTAGTGTTTGCCTAGGATTTAATGAAACATAGTTATTAATTATTGATTGTCGTTTCTTGTTTAATTACTTATATCGCGTTAGGAGTAGGAAAATTGGCTTTATCATTAGTATATTATCTTGAATGACCGACTAAATGCTTCGTCACTAGAGTGCACTAGTTATTTTTATTCGTTGTATTTATTGCGTGAATTGCGGTTGTTGAAATTAAGAAGTCTTAACGAGACTGCGTAATTGCGGATTGGTGACATCAGGATTTCTTAACGAGACCATTATATTCATAGAGTTAGGGAATTCGACACCACCCTACAACCAATATTAAGGAATACAACGCGCTAATTAAAACAAGGACGTAACAATTCGACTAATCAATAAGAGATATTTAGGGAGTAAGTAAATTCTAAGTAAATACCTTTACTTATCATAAGAGTTTATCACTTTACTTTTCTGCATAATTAGTTTAATTTAATTTTAATTAGTAGTTAAAAAGCAAACTCTTCAAACCCCGAGAATTTTACTTGCTTTCTAAAAAATATATAAAATACAAAAAGAATCATCTCTCACCTTTAGACCTAATTCGTCAAACACTTCAGCCTTCACAACGCTATTCCCCTAAAGAATGATCAATCCCTCGTGTCTTGCCTATACTACACTACAACGGTTGGGTACACTGCCTAGGAGGATTGTAAAACTTAGTAGTTTTGCAAAATTTCGCATCGTTCACAGACTATATAGGTTGTGTTAGTTCAGTGGGAGAACTACTTATTTCCGAAGATCCCAATAAAAATCAAATTGTAAGAAGAAAGGTTGACATCGAAAATTTGGAGTAAGTAACTTCATATACCCAACAACTTTATCATGAAAATAAGCAACACATCATTATCTCTAAATCTGCTAAAATTCTCACATGAACATTGGAAATATCATCGAGTTTACGATGTGGGATGACATGGCACGAGAGTTTGATAAGTGCTCGCTTGAAATGATGGAGAGTCCCGTCATTATCATTGTCAACTCATGCCGAGTGTCGCGATACAGAGGTACTCACTTAACACTTAAAGTAATCTAAGAACATTTTCTACTTGAGAGAAGTATGCACTTATAGCGTTAACTGTTAACATTATAGACATACAGTTATTGGCTACACTGGCAACTCACTACTACTTCAATCCGGATATCCAAAAAGCCGAGCTATCTTGAGCTGAGTAAGTAACATACATCATAATCGCCTAATAAATTTTTATCAACAATTTAGGGGATATAATTTGGCTATTCACATATGAATATGAAACATATACATGCAAAATTACAACTAGAACCTGCTTCTTGAGGCCTTCAAATACCGTTATGAAGATCGAGAGAAAAAGAAGCTAAGGAACATATATTCCTTAGTATTGCTACTTCAACAAAACCCATATAGCTACAAGGATAGTTCCTATTAATATCATGAAACAAAGAATCCCTAAACTTATATCACAACCTTTTTCTTATTTAACTGTTTAGTCCAAAAATATTAAGGAGTGTTTGGCATTGTATTTTAGAGAATAAATAATACTTAGGTTTTCTTATGGTTATAGGGTGTCAGATTCACATGTGAAGGAACAATAATTAATGTCAACAGATCTAGAGGCTTGTATTACACATCATGCACCGAATGTATGAGAAAGGTTAGGAATGATAATGATGTATAGGAGTGCGTAGATCATGGACCCTAATCAGATCCCACCTATAGGTAACATCCTAACAAACCACATGACATATTGAGTAAAAAAATCTAATACTCGCATTTTGAATATCGATGTTAAACATAAAGGTACAATTTCAAAGCCTTTGTTTCAGATCAAACAGCAACAAAAATGTCCACTTTCTTCACCCCAGGTGTAGATGCCATCACTAGACATGAATGTCCCAAATTGGTTTAAATGCTTAAAACACCCGATCCCCAACAAATTCCAACAAAGATACTGGCAATCGAAGAGAAGAAGCATACATTCCAATTTCATTTCAATAACTCAAGCAAAATAGGAATAGTTGATTTCACTCTAGATGATGTGTTGGCTAAAACCACCAAAGCTCAGGGAACAAACAAAACACCAAAAGACCCTACATGTTAGAACCCTTAGGTTAATATTTACTACTTTAAAATAATTGCAATTCTTTGCTAATTCTTAACACATGTTAGTTCTTATACAGTCTCACATACACCACCATCATCAGATTCAGCTAAGGTCGAAGATACAGGAAAAACAATCCTCATAGGTGAAACCAGGACCAGATATGTAAAAAGGCCACTTTTTCCAAGCTCAACAACCAAATCAAGGTAAAAGAAAGCGGATTAGCAATCTCTTTTGTAATCCTTCTACATTGGTAGGTTTTCATAAGGAATTAAATTTATTTAGAGTTGGATGTTTTCTTTTGGGGTTTGGAATAGCCATATGGAGCTTGGGTTTGAAGATGTAGGTGATGATGATGATCCGACTTTTCATTTTATTTATTAAGACTTTGTTCTAAATCTCATGTACTTGAAATTGTGTCGTGTTGTGTTTATGCTACTCAAGACTTTCATATCGTGTTAAATTATGCGTGGAAAGGTGAATCTGTGTAAACATCTGATTAGGTAGATAAGTATGTAGGGTGTATTGATTAGGTGTTATGTGTTTTGGAGATTAAAACTTTATGTATTTTGGAAAGAATTTATGTTTAACAGCTAATGGCATTAGGGCTTTTAGAGTTATGTGCAGATGCAATATGTTTAATAGCTAAGGACATTGAGTTCTATAGAATATGTAAAGTCATATATTTTGTAACTAATAACTGATGAATCAAGTGCGCATGGTGTAAATATAAGTGGGGCAGCCAATGGGTGAAAAATGAGTATTTCTTATTGTGTGCATTTCACTCGAGATAATCTTTTTGCGAAAACCATAAACATTTTACCATATCATTTCAGTATTCTCTTAATAATACACTTTACAATTTGAATATACACTTGCATATGCATTTTGATTTTTAAGGTTCATGAGTGTTGGCCTAATTGCAAATAATTTTGTCGTTTTAAGTAGCGTCTGAATCGGCTTAAAAACTTTAGTTTAATGTTTCCTTAAATCATCTACAATGCCGCAAAAGTGCATTTTTAAACAATCTTTTGGTATGCGTCTTAAAGGGCATTTTAAGGCGTGTTTGGTGCTACTAAAAACTAACGCCCATATAACTTCAGCAATTGACTCTTAAGTACAACTAATAAATCAGTTTGAGGGAAGCTAATTATAAAATTATTGCACAAAACATGACCTAAATTTAGTTTAATGTTTCCTTAAATCATCTACAATACCGCAAAAGTGCATTTTTAAATAAGCTTTTGGTATGCGTCTTAAAGGGCATTTTAAGGCGTGTTTGGCGCTACTAAAAACTAACGCCCATATAACTTGAGCAATTGACTCTTAAGTACAACTAATAAATCAGTTTGAGGGAAGCTGATTATATTATTGCACAAAACACGACCTAATTTTAACAATGTAACTTATTTCAAAAACCACTAAAAATATAGTCAAATCCAAAAAAAATAGCAACAAAATATGAATAACTCAACATATTCGACCTTAGGTGCTGATTTAAGGAGGCAAAGTGGTCTAACCTATATGAAGAATGTTGTTGCCCAAAACGATGGGTTCCAAGTGGTACAACACCGTAATACTAAAGGTAAGAAACATTCTAAGCCAATGGGTTTTAAACCTAATACATTTGTGTATCGTCCTTTACCTATCCCCAGTGGGTATGGAAAGTCAAAGAAGTATGGAAGTGAGGTAAAAAATGGGGCCATGACTCTGAAAAAAGATACCAGTAATATGGCCTCGAGCTCTAGTAGTAAGGGACTCGCGAATATGGATGGTATAAACATGGTTACTCTCAAAAATTCGTTTGAGGTTTTGAAGGAAAATGATAATATTTTTGAGAATATGGGTACTTCAAATGCTGGAAACATTGGTAATAATGTTAAGGATATGAAAAAGGACGTGGAATAGAGTGATAGTGATATTGATGTGGTTTTCAATGAGACTGCTCAATTCATGGCCAGTGGATGTGCAAGTGATGCAAGTTTATATGAATTTGATTATTATGACATCTATGACACTTATGATCTTCAAGGTTTAACAAAAGAACAATTGGCAATTTTTGATGTGATGGATATTAATCTTGGTGGAGCTTAAGTCGGACTAAGCTTGGTGGAGCTTATGTCGGAAAACGTCACTACTTGAGTATTGAATCGGATTCTGTAAGCTGAGTACTTCAATGTCTTGCTCGTGACCTCTTGGTACGGTGAAAGAGGTTCCTACATTGTTGTTTTGCACAAGTGGGCGTCTGAAGCGATTATGTGCAAAGGCACAACGAACCTTTCACCCCTTGTCTTCACAGAAATGCCGAATGGTCACACTGGTGCGCACTAAACAAAACACGCAAGAGGAAACGAGAAACAAGCTGCGAAATTAAATGGAAATGAAAAGGAAATGAAAATATGGTAGTATTCTCATTGAGCGGTGATAACATCACATAGTCCTGAATATTAAGTGTCAATTTCCCCCGATAATGCTCGTATTTTATATCATTTATATGGATTTATACTTGTTTTCCTTTATATATCACTTTCAGATAAATTACAAGCATTGGAGCTAATGAGACACGGATTTGGAGATTTTCTTAGAGATTTATGATAGTATGCCCACTGTGATGAAGCTACGACGTAACTCCATCTCTCACATTATGCCGTAGCTAGCGCGTGACTCAGAAGACCAACTCAGCATTCAATTACGGCGTAACTCCTAACTAAGGATTACGCCGTAACCAATTAGGTCAAAGAATGTTCCACGCCGCCATCAGATTCACCATAACTCCTTCCAATGATTACGGTGTAATCATACCAATTGTAACCCGTATTGAAGATACGGCATACACCATTCCATGTGTTACGCCGTAACTAGCTTACCGAGAGCATAATTATGGATTTGTTAAGGTTACGGCGTAACTCTCAACTTAAGTTACGCCATAACTAGATCGTGCCTATAAATACAAGCCCTAATTTTTGCATTTCACATCATTCACTCCACACCAAAAAGCAGAGAACGTCAAGAGGGGGCCAAAGGCATATCTTGAAGAGCATACGGAGCCATCTCCAAGGGAGAAATCACTCCCTAACAATAAGCATTAGCGATTATTTTATCTTTTACTTTCGATTCATGTATTTCGTTATGTTAAACATTGAATCTTTGGTTTCTTTTAATATGATCGGCTAAGCACCTTTGGTGCTAGCCTAGTTAAGATTCCTTAATTGTTTTGTTTATGTTTACATGCTTCCGTATAATTATTTCTAGTGTATGCATGAATAGTTCATTTGTAGCTACCCTAGCTTCGGTAGTTTTGAATGGAGGTATGGTCTAGTTGCTTAGGAGAATTGACCAATTGACCTTAAGTAGGTAGATTGAGTGGGAAAGGTAAGAATTGACCAACTGACGACCCTTCTTCACTTGTGCGAACTGACCAAATGATCACTTGCCGTTTGGATGAACTTAAGAAGTTAGGGATGAGTGTCTAAGATGCTAGCGCCCAGGCACTCATTGTTACGAATCTTGCATGTAGAGGAACTTAATGACTTAGCTTAGGGGACTAAAAACAACTGGACTTTCAAGGGTAGTAGCTTGATCTCCGGTGGAAGCCTTTGCTAATAGATTAGGACGAACTGACCAAATGTTGTCCTAGTGACTTAAACCCCCACTTGAATCAATTGGAAGTAGTTAGACGTGAACATAACATGATAGGATGAGTAACTAGGTTAGCACACTTTACCTCTATTGATCACAACCTCTATCTTATTTACTTGCTTTCATTTCTTGTTTTCTAGTTAATTAATCATTTCAATTCTAAAAACAATTAAAACCAGTGACACCTAGACTTAATTAGAATCCGCTCACATAGCTCTTGGGACGACCTCGGTTTTACTGATTACTACACTACACACGACCGGGTACACTGCCCGTGAGTGCAAAAGGTGGACCATAGGTAAATGAGATACTATAAATATTAAAACCTGGTCATAAAACCTGCATCAAGTTTTTAGCGCCGCTGCCGGGGAATTATAATAGGATTTTTGTTAAGTCTTTTACTTTTGTTTTATTTTGAATTTTATTTTTTTCTCAAAATTTCTTTTTAAGTTTCAGGTGCCATGGAAGTTATAAACATTGATGACCACACTCTTGAGGAATACTTGGCATTGACTAGGGACAAACAAGGGTCAGGGGTCGTTAGGCCGGCCATCGCCGAAGATGCTCAGTTCGAAATTAAACCACAATTTATGAGGGAGCTTCGTGCAAATCCCTTCTCCGGAAGCATTGCCGATGATGCTTACGAACACGTGGATAACGTGGAATACATTGTCAGCTTATTTAAAATTCCAAGAGTTTTGAACGATGTTGTCATGTTGCGTGTGTTCCCTATTTCACTCACTGGAGCTTCTAAAAGATGGGTTGATAGAGTACCAGCCGGGACCATTAATACTTGGCCCCTCCTAAAAAAGTACTTCATTCAAAAGTACTGTCCTCCATCTAGGACAGCAAAGCAACTCGAAGAAATCCATAATTTCAAAGCAGGAGGGCGATGAAATGTTGTACCAAGCCTGGGAAAGATACAACGAATTCCTGTACAAGTGCCCTACTCATGACCTTAATAGCCAACAAAAGGTGAATGTCTTCTACAAAGTTCTAAACATCTCCTCGAGACAAATGATCGATTCACAGGGGCCAATACCTGGAATGACTCCCACAAGGGCTTTAGAAACTATTCAAAGGATGGCTGACCACTCTCATAAGTAGCACAATGGAGAAAGCAATAGAAGTATAAGTGGGAGTGCGGAAGGCCTTGCAGTTATAAATAACAAACTCGAGAGTCTTGGTAGAGACATGAAGAAGCTAAAGGAAAATGTGCACTCCATACAAGTTGGTTGCAATAAATGCGATGGCACTCACCCTGCCAAGGAGTGCCCGGTTAAAGAAGAAGTCAAGAGGATTGAAGAGGTGAAATATGGGAATGGTAGGCCATTCAACAGATATAATGGAAATGGAGCTAAATACCGTGAAAGATCCCCAGGATACTTGTTGGAATCACTCCTAAACCATAATCAAGTGTTAGTAATTAATATGTAATAGTTAGCTTTATTATGGCCTTTATGTTAGTTATTAGCCTTAAGCTTATGTAGAAGGCCCATGAGCTTAGGCCCAATCCCATTAATGAAAGGATGGAAACTAGGAGTGTTGCCCTAGCTTTCCTCCTATAAATACTCTTGTAAACCTTCATTTGAAGGTTGGTTGTTCAAGTTTTTCTCTCATTCACATCCTACGCCTAAACCGTCTTTATTATCGTGTGTGTGTGTGTTAGATCTTGTTCAATCGCCTTAACCTCTTTCTATATTACTTGTGTTTGTAAAACTAGTGACCTAACAATGGTATCAATCGCCTACTAGTTGGGTGAACGTATTGTTTGAAGTGAGTTTTGGTCTCACGCATAACGTACGGTACCATATCTTCGGTTAGCTTAAAAACGCATTTTTTACACTTTTTAATCCAAGATTCTTGTACTTTCAATGTTATAAGGTGTTAAACTAACGTTTTTTGGCAAAAAGTTTGGAACTTTATGCGTGGATCATTGTTTTTGAACTTGTTTTTATTCGTGGGTGTAGTTCTACGCGTAACTGTTTTAGAAGGTTTGGTTCATCAAATTTCACATTTTTGTGTTATTTGGTGATCTTGAAGCTATTTCATCACACAAAAACTGGTTTAGAAACATCTTTGAGCATAATCAAATTTACGAGTAAACCTACGCGTAGTGAAACCCTAAAACTACGCGTAAGTATTTCCTTGGTTTGATCTTCGTTTTCGTGGTTTACTCCGTGTTTTCTTGCTTGGATAAGCCTGAAAATACGTCAACTTTGGATATCTTTTGCACTGTGAAGTGTAAAAGATCACTTGGGATAAAACCCTAAAATTACGCATAAGCATAAGCTTACGCGTAGAAATCCTACGCATAAGATTTTTCTTACGCCTAAGCCTAGTCTTACGCATAAGATAATCCTACGCCTAACTTTCTACGCATAACTTTTGTCTACGCATAACTTTAGAGTATTTTTCCTTACTTACGCGTAAGCTAAATTCTACGCGTAACTTTGGTGTTTTTACGCATAAGTGCTGCTTGGCTATTGTGATTTCTACGCCTAAGGATACTTCTTCATCAAAGGTTCATTCGACTACAAAGATCCATTTTTACCAACACAAGTTTTCAACATGTCTCAACCACCATACTCTAACTATTTCCCTTACACTTATCCTCAACGACAACAACAACTAAGTCCACAACATCAACAATGGAATTAACAACAAGCAATTTATCAACAACAATTTAATCAACAACATACTCCACAACTTGGTGCAATTCCTCCACCACAAATGGTTCAAACACCGCCAAGTCTTCAAGTTCAACCCTACACAAATGACTTCAATCAACATCCATCAAGGAACACTATGAAGGAACCCACTTGATTTGCAAAGATGTGTGAAGCTTTAAGCAGCCAACAATCAATTCATGAGGCTGGATCACTTGATAGACCTCCAATGCTCACTCCAGGAAACTACGATCAATGGGTGATAAGGTTCTTTAGGTTTTGTGATCTGAAGAAGCCACATGGAAATTTCTTAAATAAGGTTATCTTGGAAGGTCCATTTGAGATGCCTACTGTCATTGTACCCGGAGATCCTACTGCTATTCCACCAAGAGATGAACAAACAAACATTGCTACTGTTGCAGATCTAAATCCAACTGAACTTCTACACTATGAAGCTAATGAGCTAGCAATGCAATATATCCTTTTAGGATTACCTAACCCAATTCTTCGAAGTGTTGATGCTCAAAAGACTGCAAAGGAAATGTGGGACCATATTCATCTTCTTATGGAAGGATCAGTACTCAATCAGGAGGATTTGGAATCCAAAATTTACCTGGCTTATGAACACTTCATGATTGAACCTGGAGAGACACTAGAGTCTTATCATCATCGATTTTCAGACATCATCAATGATTTGGATAAACACAACATCATCATGCCAAGAATTGCAGTGAATACTAAGTTCCTGAGTAGTCTTGGTCCTGAATGGGAGAAGTATGTCATTTTTCTCCGTCAAGCGAAGAATATGCATCATTCTACATATGGATTGTTGTACGATTACTTGAAGCCTCATGAAAAGGAAGTTGATCGGGAAAGGATTCTCCGTGCACAAATTGCTCAACCTACACATCCGGAAAATCAACAACTTGCCTTATATGCTCAACAAAGTTACCCTCCTCAACAAGCAACTCAACCAACTGCCTCAGTCACACCAAACGATCAATCACAACAACCTCAACAAAATCAATTGGTTCCTTACAACAACAACAATGATCAAGCACTTCATAGTCAAACTAATGAGGAATCCGATCCGTTCGAAGCATTGCAACAGGGATTTGTTATGATTGCTAATGCTTTTAGCCGTTATACCAACAAATCCAACAATCGTATTCGTTCCTCATCCAATACACAAAATCAGGCTGTTGTGAACAATGGATATATACACAAAGACTAAAGCAAACAGTAGTTATAGATGGCAGAAATGGATATATAACACACTAGGATTTAAATGGATGCCTAAAATTATTAATGTGTGTATGTCTCATATACCTGCTTCGGAACCCCCTAACATTTCGGGTTCCACATCTACTTCTATTCCATCTGTGTCGTCTGTGTGTAATGCAGGTGATACAGATCATTCTCTGGATTGTTGATAGCGGATGTTCCCGACACATGACAGGCAATCTTAAACTGTTATCAAACTTTATTGCAAAGTTCATTGGCACTGTCAGGTTCGGGAATGATCACTTCGCAGCTATCATGGGCTACGGAGATTATGTCAATGGGAACATCGAAATCAGCAGGGTTTACTATGTGGAAGGCCTCGGTCATAATCTGTTTTCAGTAGGTCAGGTTTGTGATGGAGATTTGGAGGTTGCTTTCAGGGAGAAAACTTGTTTCATTCGTGATCTACAAGGAAATGACCTTATGTCTGGCTTGCGTAATTCTAGTCTCTACACTATCTCTATGCAAGACATGGTTGCTTCATCTCCCATCTGCTTACTTTCAAAGGCAACATCAACAAAATCCTGGCTATGGCACCGTCGTCTCTCACATCTAAATTTTCAAACCATCACCAATCTTGCTCGACACAAACTAGTTGAAGGTCTCCCACGATTCCGGTATTCAAAAGATCACCTTTGCTCAGCCTGTGAACAAGGGAAAAGCACTCGTGCTCATTTTCCTTCAAAGGTGGAACACAGCTCTCATCATGTGCTTCATCTTCTTCACATGGATTTGTGTGGCCCGATGCGCATGCAAACGATCAAGGGCAAATGCTACATCTTAGTAATTGTTGATGACTACTCACGATGGACTTGGGTCTACTTTCTTCGAAGCAAAGACCAAGCTCCACAAATGATCATCACCTTTCTCACGAAAATACAGGTTCAGCTCCGCAACACCGTCAGACTAATCAGAACAGACAAAGGAACTGAATTTGTTAACCAAACCCTTCGTGAATTCTATGAGAAAGTGGGAATTCAGCATCAAACATCTATTGCACGTACACCAGAACAAAACGGAGTTGTTGAAAGACGAAATCGAACGTTAGTGGAAGCTGCAAGAACAATGTTAATCAATGCTAAACTTCCAGATTACTTGTGGGCAGAAGCCGTATCTACTGCATGCTATACTCAAAACCGTTCTATGATCACAAAACGCCACAACAAAACACCTTTCGAGCTTGTCCACAACCATAAACCGAATCTCAAACACTTTCATGTATTTGGATCCCTTTGCTATCCAAATAATGATCGTGATGATTTTGGAAAGCTCAAGCCAAAGCTGACATTGGAGTCTTTATTGGATATTGTGAGAATTCTAAAGGTTACCGGATCTGGAATCGTCGTACAAAACAGGTGATGGAAACGATTCATGCTCATTTTGATGAACTCACGGAGATGGCTTCTGAGTATAACAACTTAGAACCCGGTTACAACCGTTTAAACTTCCCTCAACCCCCATCATCAGCTGAACAAAGCCCCCAGCTCACTCGTCAACAAATGGAAAGGTTATTTGCTCCTCTGTTCAGTGACGATATTGATGAACGTGCTCCATGTGTATCCGTTGTTTCCGCTGCACAACCTGATAATATTCCTATACCTGATACACCTGCTACAACAACTACTGTTGAAGATGCACCTACACCAGTTGACTCCAACACAACAGTTGAACACATCGCTTCCAACAATGATGAACCACCTGATGATATTCTGAATGAAGTACCCCCACCTGCAGATTTTGATTCAAATGCATTCTTTAACCCGTTTGCTAATGACACTGCTGCACCTGATGTCGCGGAATCATCAACAAACCATTTGAATCCTCAGAATCTGCACAATGTATACCAACATCAACCCTCTACACATCGATGGACAAAAGACCATCCTCTGGCTAATATTATTGGCAACCCGAATCAACCAGTCGTTACGAGACAACGTCTTCACACAGATGGTGAACACTGCATTTATGCACTCACTGTCTGCCAATCTGAGCCTAAAAACATTAAAGACGCAATGACAAAAGACAACTGGATTGAATCCATGCAAGAAGAACTCAACCAATTCAAACGTCTTGAAGTATGGGAACTGGTTGAAAGACCAACAGGGGTCTACGTCATTGGTTTCAAATGGATTTGGAAAAACAAATTGGATGCTGAAGGGAACGTAATCCGAAACAAGTCACGTCTAGTTGCTAAGGGTTATCGTCAGGAAGAAGGAATAGACTTTGAAGAATCTTTTGTTCCGGTTGCTCGTCTTGAGGCTGTTCGGATATTTCTCGCGTTCGCGGCTCATATGAATATGACGGTCTTTCAGATGGATGTCAAAACTGCGTTTCTCAACGGACAACTGAAAGAAACGGTTTATGTCAGCCAACCCGAAGGATTCGTTGATCCAGAGTTCCCGAACCATGTCTACAAACTGAACAAAGCTCTGTATGGTCTCAAACAAGCCCCTCGGGCATGGTACGATAAGCTATCATCTTTCCTCATTGCTAATAATTTCACCAAAGGCTCGGTTGACCCAACTCTTTTTATACAATATCACGGGGCACATATCTTAATTGTTCAAATTTACGTGGATGACATCATTTTTGGGTCTACACATAAAAAGTTTTCAACCGCTTTTGCAAAACTAATGAAGAAAAATTTTGAAATGTCCATGATGGGTGAACTTACATTCTTTCTAGGATTACAAGTTCATCAATCACCCCGTGGTATTTTCTTGAGTCAGTCCAAATATGCCCTTGAATTGTTAAACAAATTTGGAATGAAAACCTGTGATACTTATGCCACACCAATGACTCATACCAAGAAGCTAGACGCTGATTTACATGGGAAATTAGTTGACCCTACCAAATACCGAAGTATTATTGGGTCTCTCATGTATCTAACAGCTAGCAGACCTGATATTGTCTTTGCCGTTTATCTATGCTCCCGTTATCAGTCGCGACCAACTGAAACCCACCTCTCTGAGGCTAAAAGAATCCTCCGATACATCAAGGGAACCATTAACTTGGGGATCTGGTATCCGAAGGATTCTGGTTTTGAACTAATCGCTTTTTCAGACGCTGACCACGCAGGATGCTTAGACTCAAGGAAAAGTACTTCAGGAGCACTACAATTTCTTGGTGATAAACTAGTGTCTTGGCAATCAAAGAAGCAGGATTGTACATCGCTGTCATCTACCGAAGCAGAATATGTAGCCATGTCCGCGTGTTGTGCTCAAGTCATATGGATGAGAACACAACTCAAAGACTATGGTTACGTATTTGACAGAATCCCGATGTACTGCGACAATCGGAGTGCCATTGCGATCTCGTGCAACTCAGTTCAGCACTCGAAATCAAAGCACATCGATCTACGCTATCATTTCATCAAGGACCACGTGGAACAGGGTACCGTTGAATTATACTTCGTGGGTACAGAATACCAATTGGCATATCTTCTCACCAAAGCCTTGCCTCCCGCTAGGTTTAATGAGTTGGTCCACCGGATTGGTATGAGGTGTTTGACTCAAGAGGAATTGGATGACCTCTTAAAACAGTCTTAAAAACCTGTCAAACACCAAAACATCTTTTGTAAATAAATTTCAAAAACAAAATACAAAAATATAAAATCTTATAAAACAACAAAAATATTCTTCTAATCTAATTTTTTCTTTCAACATGGCAAGTACATTTCTTCCGTCAACACTTTAATCTTTCAAAATTCAGTATTTTTCCGATCAAGTGTTGAGGGGGAGAAAATAAATCACTTAACTGTCTCAAAACATCTGTGTACTTGCATGTTATCTTATCCCGGTTGTTTCTCTTATCAATGGTGGTAAAATTTCTGGTTCAATGACACTCCTCGGACTAAAATTTATAACATTTCATTATTTCTTAAGTCGAGGGGGAGTGTCGTCAAAGTTATTTCTTAAAATCTTTGTTTGGTAACCAAAATGGAAGTTAAATTGCTTTGTTTGAAAAAGGAAAAGGTGGAGGGACCAAAACTGTCAAAATGATAAAGTTACTTTTAATAAAAACATCTTCCACCTAACTTCCACTTCACATTTATTACTCTTAACCTAACATATCCCACGCATACAAATCATTCAAGAAATCCGTGTTTTGGATCATCAATTTGTAAGTTGTTTTATGATCTTAACGTGTTTACAAACATTGGTTTTGATTTTTATACAAATCCAACGGTCAAATTGTTGTCTATGTTTGATTTGGTGTTCTTACGCATATGTGTATGAACACCTAATCAAGAATGGGTGTTTGTGATTAAAAAGATAGTGTCAAAATGCTTTAATAACATCAATGATACCTTTTCTATCATCAAAACGAACCCAGAAACACGAATTGTTTGGTTTTCAAAATTAGGGTTTATGCGTGATTTTGGGTGTTTTCAAATGTGTATGTTTCTGGTCAAAAAGATTGTTGTGTTATGTTTATATGATGTTGAATTGATGATATCCAGGTTCTATAACAACCCAAAAACACTGATTTACTCAGAATTAGGAATTAGGGTTTAAAGTTCTAAAGTTAGGGTATTTTTGATTCATCATGAATTGAGTGTTAAAACTTGGTTATTAGACTCTTATAACATCTAAGACCTACCAGAAAAAGTTTGGTGCAATTTCCATGGTTAGAAATCTTATGCGTAATTCATAACCCTTAGGGTTTTGACCTACGCGTATGACTTTCTACGCGTAAACGTTAAACAAGCTTTCATGCCATGATTTGATGTTAGAATGAATATATGTGTTAAGATTGATGTTATGATGTTTTATTTCAGGCTTGCTACTCGTAAAAACTCAGAATCAAGGTCATTGAATCTCTACGCATAAGGATTACCTTACGCGTAGGCAGTTATGCGTAAGAGAAATCCTACGCGTAACTACTACGCATAAGGTTCTACAATGGGACTACACGTATCCTGTGAAGGAAATGCGTAAACAGTGATTCTACGCATAAGTTCTACTCTTACGAGTAAGCCTTACGCGTAAAGTCTTTATACGCCTACGCGTAAGCCCTACGCATAAGGTCCCCTTTTCCTACGCGTAACATTTCTTACGCGTAAGTAAGGATCCTACGCATAAGCCTACGCCTACGCATATACTTCTTCTGTTTACGCGTGACTTTGCCAATTCTACGCTTAAGCCTTGATTGACCTTCATTATGAATTGTTACGTGTACAAACTTGTTAATAAACTAATCATATCATCACGAAACCAATAATGTCACTAATAAACTTAAACGTTTGATATGTTGTGAACAATAAGTGATAACATAAACTTTAAAACTTAAAGTTAACTAACTCACGAAACATTTCACGACGTCATTGGACTATTGGACAAACAAGTGACTTAGGACTCGTAACAATCATTGACACTGTACATTCATTAACCAGATAATAAGACCTTCTGTTGACTAACATTATGTCTTTCGATATGTTGGTTCTTTTGGCTAATGTAATTTCAGATCACGACATGGCTGCTCAAATGAATGTAGATGCACCTGAGGTTCTCACTATTGCTGATATCTTCCCAAATGGCTATCCGAGAAAGATTGGAAAGAATAACCTTAGGGTTGACTTTGAAACCCTCACATGCTCAAAATCTTCTTGTCTCATTGCTGTGGATATTCTAAGGAATCATCCCTACCAGAACATGCTCTCACACTCTGCTACAGTACCAGAAATCTACATTCAGCAATTCTGGAATTCTATGCAGAGGATCACTGGTCAAAGTGCAGTGAATGTGACACTTAATCACAAACAAGTCACCATCACTCATGCAGACTTACGGGCTGTTCTTCTCATTCCTGAAATCGAGCCAACTGACTTCTTTGCCACACCTACTGAGGAGACAGTTCTTCAATTCCTGATAGATATTGGCTATGATGAAGCTTCAGGAATTGCTACTAAGCACTCTCATGTGGAGCTTAAGAACATTCCTCAACCGTGGAGAACCCTCTACCTCATCATCACCAAATCGGTCTCTGGTCGTGATAGTGGCTATGAGCATCCCAAGCTCATGGAACTACAAATCTTCTGCTCATTAATCAACAAAAAGGACATCGAAATCGAAGCACTGTTATGGGAAGATATGATGTCATTTCATAAGAAACTTGGCTCAAAGATTCCCTATGTCAGATACACAAAGTTGTTGATCCAGAGAGCACTTGGACTTAATCCCGATATTCCACAGAGGCTCAATGACCCAGACAATCACGATATGTTGACTGAACCTACCCTATCTGTCAGAATCAAGGAATCGTCAACAAAGAAACAGGGTGCCGTGCTGCCTGATCACCTTCTATCTAAAGAACTCAAGAAGCTTGAAACGTACAAAAGGTATCTAGTAGCAGTAAAAGAAGGCAAAGTTGGTCATCTTGATGAAAAACCTTCAGGAACTCCTACTCGGAGAACCAGAAGAGGAAGTGCTGGAAGTGCAGTAAGTTCTGAAAGTCAAAGGAAGTTTCCCAAAAGGAATCCTCCTCGCAAAAGGATTGTTCCCGTAAAGGAAGCTGAACCCATTCCCACACCTGAACCGCAAAGAAAGCTTAAGGACGAAAGCTCTGAAGGTACTGAATCAGAAGAAGAGATTACATACTCTGAAACTGCAAAGGATGACAATCCTTCAGTACCAAAACCTCCAAGTCCTCAAGCTGATAAAGGAAAAGGAAAGACTCCTGCACTTGTGCCCTATGATGAGAGCTCTGAAGAAGAAGAATAGCTACTGGATCAATCCTACAGGAAGACGGTTAAATTCGTTAGTCACCTTCAAAAAGCTGAAGAATTTGCAAAAGACCAAATGGGTGGACCCGGAGGATCAAGTGGTGCTGCCCACTCTTCACCAGATCCTGATACGGTTAATCAACCCGATAAGGGATCTGGTGCCACCACTCTTGTGCAACAACAAAAGCTTGTGGAGGATACTATCGAATATGACTTTGAGAAATCTGAAACTGAGAAGTCTGAGAAAGATAAAGATGCCGATTATGACAAGTTACTTCTGGAAAGTCCTACACGCTCACAGAAGGAAACTTCTGAACCGCCCAAGGACCCCGAGTCTCCTCATGTCTCTTCCTCATCAGATTCATCATCTCACTCCTCACCACCACCATCAAAGAGATCAACCAAATCATCATCCAAATCTGTGAAGAAACCACCTCGATCTTGGATTTCTCAGACACATGAAAGAATTGTGAAAGCTGTCAAACAAGTCAAAATGAAAGACATGTTATACAGGAAGCTAAACTTTCTCAATAAACAAATATGGTTAGGGACGGATTGGCATATAGGTTGAAGGACATACGTCAAAAGATTGGGTCTCCTAAGCTATGGAATTCTCAGGATCGCAGGGATGTGAGGAGGATCATCAGAATGATTGATGAAAGGTTGTTTCGAAGGGATCAGTTCAGAACGATGGAAAGCTTTGTTGGTGGTCGATCCAGGATCAACATCACCGGCTATCAACGCCCTGTTCGCACTCCTGGCGACATCACTAGACTTCCTGGTACCCCTTGATTTGGTTCTTTCATTATAAATTTGGATGTGTGATTTAATATGTCTATGCCTTGTGCACACATAACAATGTACAACCCGTTCTTGTCAAGAAAGGACCCTGTGGTACGCTTCAGTGCCACAATC
This sequence comes from Chrysanthemum seticuspe, assembly GCA_019973895.1. Lineage (NCBI taxonomy): Eukaryota > Viridiplantae > Streptophyta > Magnoliopsida > Asterales > Asteraceae > Chrysanthemum > Chrysanthemum seticuspe. The sequence goes on along the minus strand of BPTQ01000007.1, from coordinate 66,664,564 downwards.
CTTATAAAAGGAGCGAAAGCTTCTTACTTTTGAGTAAAACCTATCAAACCTTTCACTTTTCAAGGTTTTGCTCAAAAGAACAAGTACTTCCCCGTATGATCTTCAAAACCTCAACCGTTTATATCACTAGTTGAGGGGGAGTATTTGAATTAAAACTTTGTTCACAAATTGTTCATAGTGGTCATCTTCCCGCAACACTCGAAATGGTCATATTTATTCTCAACCGTTCAAAAATAACATTTTATATGCCATTTTTGAGGGGGAGAAAATTGTGTGATAAGAAATATGTTGTGCAAAATGCAAATGAATCTGTGTACTTCAGACTTAACTAATGAATTGACGATACTAAACTGTTAGTAACTCGAAAAGACTTGTCTTGGACGGGTAATAATTTCAAGCTAGTTCGCTAGTAATGTAAACGTGTCTCGCAAAGGACTTGTCCAAGTAGAAAGTACCATTCGAGATACTCTTGGTAGACATGTACTCTGACGGGTATGACAACCTTTCGAGGTTTGTCTACACCTTCAAGGTAGTTATTAGAGCTAGTTGTCACCTAAAAGCTGACAATGTAACTCTTTAACTATACAACGTAACCGTGTCTCGCGGGGGATTGTCTATCTCCAGTGGATCAATTCAAAATGTGCGCGCTCTTTCCTCACTGTGCATTTAAACCGTTAAAACTCTTAAGCACATGTGGAGGGGGAGTATTTATGCAAAATCCTATCTCTCACAGTGGTTCAAACATGATTTTCATTTACAAACCCTTTGAGAGATTCTTCACAACTGTGGTTTTAATGGCAACATAGGTTAGTCATGGAGTTATAAGGTGACTAAGGTTAGGAATAACCGTCCTATGATCCGCCAGAGCCGGAGGGATCTACCCAAGGACATCACAAATAGTTAGTACTTAGAAGTCCTTAGGTATGATTATGAAAAGGAGAAAATGAGAATCAGAGAAAGAAGGAGTTGAAGAATTAAAAAGAAATGCAAAGAAAAGGGTGAAAAGAAATAGCCCTCCAAATTATTCAACTTAGGGCAGACACCGGGTTCAATTCATATGCTACTGGTTGTCACTTAGTGACACCGGTATTGAAGATTAAAAGTCGTCATGGACCCAGTGACGCATGCACTAAACCTTCTTAGCCACTCAAGTTTCTCTCAACAGAAGCTTGTTTCATTCTCACAGGGAACCCTACGTAAACTATTGGCTTTCTCTTAGAGATCGCTGGTATTGAAAAAGGAGACCCTCTCCCTAGTCTCCGCTCAGGAAAACCAAAAAGCACTATTGAGTCTAGAGCCACGAGATTCATCAAAAGATCTCTTAGGAACACTTGACATTTTATCACTTGACGTTCAACAATAAGAATTTCAGTGGTACATTATCGAGTCCTTCACAGATCTTAGCAATCTGTCGAGAACGTTTATGAGAGGTTCACATCTGTGATCCTCATTGATTGAATGGAAACTCCTGCCAGGATCAACATCAAACAGCCCTGACAGCAGGTCACTTCGGTAACTCCCCGTGGATTACGCGGAGTGTGTCTCAAACGGTCTACAGTCATGAGGTGATGCTTCGGTGTACCTCAGCGATTCATCTGAACTGTAGATGTACTTCGGTACATCGCGTTATCTCACTTATGGGACTCCAGTTCAGGAACGGCCTTTGTAAGAATTAGAGTTGTGTTTTCACACTATGCTGTTAACACTCTCGAAGTTCAAACTTGTAAGTGTCGGAACCTGCTTATTACTAACCGTTTGAAACGTTTTCTTCTTATGGAAGCTCCGGAGCGGGATGATCGTGTTGATTCTTCTCATGCTCACGCCAACATCATCACCAATGGAAGTTCTATTCAAAAGCAACACAACAGTCAAAATGATTCTTTGTCAAACCAAAGAATCTACAAAGTTAAAGACTTAAAGAACTTCATCAGTATTGACTTCCAACGTCAAAGAGCGTGTGAGCATGTTGAAGAATGACGTGGAGACACTGGAGCAGCGAAGCAGACCTGAGGCAGACTTGATGCAGATTACAACATACTATCACTTTCACCACAAAGAACAATGATCAAAGAACAAAGTTAAAGATGACGTCAAAGCATAACTGTTCAAAGACAACTATCTCTCTACACTGGGGAGATTGTTCGAATCAAGGCAATTCTTCTCACAAGAAAGAAAAATGTCAGAAGACGTCAGAGCTACTATTACCTCAACGCCTTCACCATTCATCACCAACACTTGAGGGGGAGATTGTTAGAATCACTCCTAAACCATAATCAAGTGTTAGTAATTAATATGTAATAGTTAGCTTTATTATGGCCTTTATGTTTGTTATTAGCCTTAAGCTTATGTAGAAGGCCCATGAGCTTAGGCCCAAGCCCATTAATGAAAGGATGGAAACTAGGAGTGTTGCCCTAGCTTTCCTCCTATAAATACTCTTGTAAACCTTCATTTGAAGGTTGGTTGTTCAAGTTTTTCTCTCATTCACATCCTACGCCTAAACCGTCTTTATTATCGTGTGTGTGTGTGTGTTAGATCTTGTTCAATCGCCTTAACCTCTTTCTATATTACTTGTGTTTGTAAAACTAGTGACCTAACAATACTATACAAGAATCAACAATAACCATCCTAAACTGAGCCTTAAAGAGTTGGTGCATAAACACATCGAGGAATCTACTAGAAAAAATGACAGATTCAAAGAATGGATGGTCAAGGTGAAAGAAGACACATATATGAACTTACGGAATCAGGAGGCCGCAATTAAAAACCTTGAGACCCAAATTGGGCAACTGGCTAAAAATATCGGGACCAGGAATGATAAAGCTATTGCGTGCAAGGCCATATTTGCACAAGACAAGCCGGAGGAAGAACAACACACCTCTACTGTCACTAATGACCTTTGTGGGATTAACTACTTAAGAGAATATGACAAATCTGAAGATGACGAAAACCTGCCAAGCCAACTTCCTGAAAAGAAACTCTATCAAGAAAGTTTTCTATTGTCGTGCACTATCGGTAACTTAAAAATTCCCGCTTTAGCTGATTTGGGGGTTATGGTAAATCTTATTTCCACTTCATTGTTTAATACCTTAAAACTTACCAATTTAAAAGAAACAACAATGATGAATGAAATGGCTGATTCTTTTAAAACTATACCTCGGGGGTTGTTGATAATATTCTTCGAAAAATTGGCAAATTCCTTTTTCCTACTGATCTTGTGGTTATTGATATGGGCAAACGAGAGCATTACAACTTAATTGTTGGAAGGCCTTTTCTAGCCACTTGTCACGCTCATATAAAAGTTTTTGAAAAACAAATTTCTTTAGGAACTGAAGGGGAACGAATTACTTTTAACATGAATGAACAATTGAATCCTCGATTGGAATTTTCAAAAAAGGTTGACGTTGTCAATGTCCCATTACTTGACCCACCTTTATGCTATGACCTAGGGACTAACAATTGTAAGCAAGAGGTTGAAAGTTGTAAACAGGAACAGGGAACAAGTGATCCAATTAGGGGCACCGAAGAAGCTCCAGACCTTATCAAGCATTGTTGCATCCCTATAATGGCGGAACATGATGGATCTATGGAAGCATGGCCCACGTGTAACGCTTTTCACGATTATTGTAATGGGGATATGAAGGTAGAAGAATGGACGTGCCCCCACGAGATTGAGAGACACGACATAAAGTTTGGGAATCTGTCCTTTGAAGATTGGTACAAAGTGAGATTTGGGGACTCGAACATCAATACAGGTTTGATCAAACAACTAAAACGCGATTACAATGAATATCATCTTCTATATACGAAGACCGCTGATAAAAGGTCAACCATGAGTGCCACCATTGATAATAATAATTCTATAATTGAAGAAAACGACTATGGAAAGTCGTGTCTATCATTCAATGAATGGCTTTTGCAAAAATTTGATACATGCAGCGTCGGCAACACAGTCAGAAAAAGAGTTTTTGCCAAATGGATGAATGATTGCCGCCAAGAAACAGAAGAAGTTGGCCAAGTTTGAAGGCCACCGTAAAGCCCCATGGCTTTGAGTCTAACTTAAAGACTCAGTAATAAAGAAAAGTGCTTTTTCGGGAGACAACCCGAATTATCCTTTTTATTTCTTTTATTTCTATTTTTGTTGGGTTTTGTGTTTTTAATAAATTTTGCAGGAAATTAGAGAAGAATTCACAAGTAACTTGAACGGGGACCAGACCTGTCCATCAGTTACGGCGTAACACACCACCATGGTTACGCCGTAACACATCATCAGTAGCGATTCTCTCCAAACATTAATTACGGTGTAATACCATCCCATGGTTACGCCGTAGCTACTCTCAAGTAGCGACTGCCAGGTTTTTCCATAATTATGGCGTAACTCCTTTAATGGGTTACGACGTAACTATCCTACAGTTCTAATTCTTTCTATAATCACACAATAACCTTGTACTAATTGTTAAATGAACTTTGTGGGTATGTTCCCGGTAAGCCCTCACGAGACTACACTCGTCCACTTGGGATACCAAGTGGTTTAAAAGGCTTTTTGCAAATGCTAAATGTAACCGTGATTTCTACGAAAATGAGTTAGATTTCTTTTTGTTTTTGTTTTTCTTTTTAGAATTATGCTTGTTGGTTAGTATGATTTCAAGGAATGAAGTTTGCTCGTGGATGCTTAAGCGCAGGCACAATTATCTTCATGGGCCTTTTTTCTTTTTGGAGTGAATTTCGGGGAAGTTCTTACTCTATTTCTACTTTCTCTTCACCTTTATTTAACGTTTAGTACAAAAGGGACTTTGTACATTTCAAGTGGGGGACGGGAGTAGAATTATCTCTTGAACTTTATTGCCCTCGTTTTTCTAGTTTATTTTGAAAAATTATGCCATTTTTAAAATTTTGACATGTTTTTATTGACCTAACTAGATTAGACCTTAGCCGAGCACATTATAACCCTTGATATTATATGGTGAGATTAGCCTTATCCGTTTCTAGTTATTTACCCAAATCCACCAAATTATGAGTGTGTCGGTAGCTTGTAAACTTTAGAACTTGGCCTTTGCATCATTTCGAGACCATAGACGAGGTATGTTGAGTTCGCTTAATGTATATGGAATAATCAGTTTAAGAAGGCAATATTATAGTATTATCACCCAAATAGCCTATCCTTGTGTGTCTATCGATTAGTCACCTCGACTTTTCGACCCCCATGTTAAACCCTTTTGTTGCACTCATCTTTAATGCAACATACCCCTAGATACACCCATCTGAGCCATTTTTTCATTTTGTTCACCCAATATATATTGTTTCGTTACACCCATTCACCTTAGCCTACCGTCTAGTCATAATTTGTGATCGGGAAGTCATTGTTTGCCTAAGTTCAAGGTTCAAGTAGAGAGGTTAGGAAATCACGCTTTCGTCAAAGACTTATATTGGAAGATCATTGAAGACCCCTCAGATTCTCGTATTATGTTCATCTCAAGTGGGGGGATGTTATGTTTAGTTATGAATATATATATATATATATATATATATATATAGTTGTAGTTATTTGTTTATTGTAAAGTGCAATGTTATAAGCACTATATTTAGAGCTCATCAAAGATTTAGTATCAAGGAGGCCACCTCGGTCACATTTGAAGAATTGAATTGGTAATTGCGCCAACAGTTGAAGAACATGTAATGTGCCCATCATGACGTCCGCTAATGGCACATTTACATGGTATATCATGATCCATTTTCTTAGCCTTAAAACTTTAACTTTGGATGAACGGTAAGCGATGATGACTTGGTTATAGGTTAGGACTATTTGCTTTTTTATTTTTACTTTACACCAATTATATCCCATGTCTTATCCTACCCTTTAGTCATGAAGCATGTCTAGGTGATGAAGCGGGCAATCTTTGGTGTCTTGGCCATGGATTTGGTCATGTATCATTGATTTTGTCCACTTTTCCGTGACATGTTAGTAATGAAAATTCACCCTTAACCCATGTCGTGTCTACCCATATTGCCTTCAAGAATTGTTTAGTCCTTAACTCTAGTGGTGGAGATTTGTGTAACCGCCAAGCTTATGATATAATACATGCTACGACTGTGCTTTGAGTGATAATCCTAAAATTGACACTTAGACTAGTTGAGAGAATTTGAGTGTTTTGTTCCCATTTCGTGAGGTGTTCGACTTTGATTTATTCTAGCATAAGGGATTTTTAAATACACATCTTCCAGGTAATGGGGGATATCTTTTTAGGAATTTTTCTAATAAGGTCTATTTTAGGGCAAATAGAGTTCAAGTAGGGGATATTTGATAACATCAAATAGTCCTGAATATTAGTGTCAATTTCCCCCAATAATGCTCGTATTTTATATCATTTATATGGATCTACGCTTATTTTCCCTTATATTTCACTTTCAGATAAATTACGAGCATTGGAGCTAATGAGACACGGATTTGGAGATTTTCTTAGAGATTTATGGTAGTATGCCCAGTGTGAAGAAGCTACGACGTAACTCCATCTCTCACATTACGTTGTAGCTAGCGCGTGACTCAGAAGACCAACTCAGCATTCAATTACGGCGTAACTCCCAACTAAGGATTACGCCGTAACCAATTAGGTCAAAGAATGTTCCACGCCGCCATCAGATACGCCGTAACTCCTTCCAATGATTACGGTGTAATCATACCAATTGTAACATGTATTGAAGATATGGCATAAACCATTCCATGTGTTACGCCGTACCCAGCTTACCGAGAGCATAATTATGGAATTGTTAAGGTTACGGCGTAACTCTCAACTTAAGTTACGCCGTAACTAGATCATGCCTATAAATACAAGCCTTAATTTCTGCATTTAACATCATTCACTCCACACCAAAAAGCAGAGAATGTCAAGATGGGTCCAAAGGCAGATCTTGAAGAGCATACGCAGCCATCTCCAAGGGAAAAATCACTCCCTAACGATAAGCATTAGCGATTATTTTATCTTTTACTTTCGATTCATGTTCCATTATGTTAAACATTGAATCTTTGGTTTCTTTTAATATGATCGGCTAAGCACCTTTGGTGCTAGCCTAGTTATGATTCCTTAATTGTTTTGTTTACGTTTACATGCTTCCGTATAATTGTTTCTAGTGTATGCATGCATAGTTCGTTGGTACCTACCCTAGCTTCGGTACTTTTGAATGGCGGTAGTTTCTAGTTGCTTAGGAGAATTGACTAACTGACCCTAAGTAGGTAGATTGAGTGGGAAGGGTAAGAATTGACCAACTGACGACCCTTCTTCGCATATGCGAACTGACCAAATGATCACCTGCCGTTTGGATGAATTTAAGAAGTTAGGGATGAGTGTCTAAGATGCTAGCGCCCAGGCACTCATTGTTACGAATCTTGCATGTAGAGGAACTTAATGACTTGGCTTATGGGACTAAAAACAACTGGACTTTCAAGGGTAGTAGCTTGATCTCCGGTGGAAGCCTTTGCTGATAGATTAGGACGAACTGACCAAATGTTGTCCTAGCGACTTAAACCCCCACTTGAATCAATTGGAAGTAGTTAGACGTGAATATAACATGATAGGATGAGTAACTAGGTTAGCACACTTTACCTCTATTGATCACAACCTCTATCTTATTTACTTGCTTTCATTTCTTGTTTTCTAGTTAATTAATCATTTCAATTCTAAGAACAATTAAACCCAGTGACACCTAGACTTAATTAGAATCCGCTCACATAGCTCTTGGGACGACCTCGGTTTTACTGATTACTACACTACACATGACCGGGTACACTGCCCGTGAGTGCATAAGGTGGACCATAGGTAAACGAGACACTATAAATATTAAAACCTGGTCAGAAAACCTGCATCAAGGGGTAAAACGATAATTATTCAGAGCGTATATATTTATCCAGGATAGATATATTAAGTAAATAAAATGAAAAACCAAACCCTAAGGGGTTTTGGTAGACCGAATCCCTAATGGGGGATTAAGTTTGACAATTTTTCAAACCTATGTACTTAAAGATAATTAAGCGGAATCCTAATTGTTCTAGAATACTCCTTGGTGCCCTATAAATACCAAGGCATCCTAGAAACAATTATTCACTCCTCTCCTAACCCTAAAACCAAATCTCTCTTTCCCTCTCTTAAATTTGGTCAATCTTAGGGTTTAACAAACCCTAAGTCGACTAGTCGACTTACCCAGTTTTGTACTCTCCTAACTTGCATAGGTTCGAAGCCCTAGTTCTACCTGTGCGATACTGGTGGATACCTAATGCAACTTGGGTGGTGATCATCCCAAGAAACCCTTTGGGTAGATTGATCAAGGAAGCATCAAGAAGAAAAGGCAATTTCGTGCACGCAACTGGTTGCAGACAAGATTAGAAGCTCACATATTGCAGGAACAAGTAATTTTGTAAACACCCTTAATACGTGTTTAGGTTTAGGTTATATCCCTAATTAGGATATCTTGGTATTAGGGTTTGGTGTGCATGGCTTTTATGTGTTTATTTCATTATCTGTAACACCCTAACTATGAATTCAGCTTCTTCTGTTGTTAATCTTGTAATGAATATGTCCTCCACGTCATCCACAGGAGCTACTTGATTAGTACTTCATAGGAAATTTTTGAAGTTATGGAAAAATTGGTCTACAATATCCTCACCACAATATCTAACGCCATTTTCATCACAAATACTATCCACTTTGCTCATATTTCTCTTCCCCCTTATAAGTTTATGGAAATAGGCACTATTCTTATCTCCTTCTTTCAGCCATTCCACCTTAGCTTGCTAGTATAAAAGTTTCTCTTCATCAAGAATTACCTCATTAAACTTCCTTAGAGTATCAATTTCCATTTCTTTCAATAGAAGATTTGATGGATTTCTATCAACTTGACTTTGCAATTGCTTCAATTGGTCTCTTAGAAGGTTAAATTTGTTGTGAAGATTCTCATTTTGCCAATTCATATTATTCATAAATGATTTGAGATACTTTAGCTTTTTAATAACTATATACATACTGCATCCCTAAACATCCATTTTCCATCCCTTCTCCACAGTCTCCTTAAATTCAGGTTTGTCCACCAAGTAGTTTACAAAACTAAAGGATTTTTCCTTCTTATCAATTCCATTTGGAAAAATCATAACAGCATGACTATGGTCAGAATTCACATATGGAAGAAATACTGAGTGAGCATTATTGTACTTCTGAAGCAGTTGATCATTGACCATAACTCTATCTAGTTCTTTCATAACACATGTAGTAGGCATAGAAGGGGACTTGATCCATGTATAAAAAAACAAGTGCTTACAAGATCAGATACCTTAATCTCTTGAACATAATCATGGAATTCATTCATCTCAGTATTAGCATAAGACCCCCCCCCCCATGTGAGTGTTCCCTAACTTGCAGAGTTATTGAAGTCCCCAAGTAGACACCATGGTTTTCCTTTAGTAAATATCATGTTCATCTCCAAATCTTTCCATAGTAATTTTCTTTCACTAAAAGAGTTTGATGCATACACAAAACTACAGAAGAACTTCATACCTTCATTAATAGTCTCAATCAGGCACAAGATAGACTGTTTAGACATGTTGATTACCATGACATTGTCAGAGTTTTATTCCATCCCAGCATAATTTTGCAACCTTTATCACTATACACCATGTTAGATACCCAATTCCAGTTACCAAATACTATATCTCCAATCTCTTGAAACTTTGGAGATTTGATACCTGATTCAATTACAGCAAAGACATGCAAATTTTCTTCCCTTATTAAATTATTTACTTCATTCTATTTGGATTGATTACTCAACCCTCTAATATTCCAGGCACATGTCTTCAAAGGAACATTTCCATTTTGATCCATTTTTAACTATAGTACATTGGCGCCCCTTTTATTCTGCCATCCACTTCATTAGCTACTAAAAATTGAGCAGTTTCAGAATAGTCCTCATATACATCCTCTATCTCCAAAATATTATCAGCCTTCTTGTTAATCTCGTATATTTTCTCTCAACTGTCTTTGAAGTACCTAATCATTGCATCAGATCATTTACAAGACTCATTTATGGTAGGCTGTCGTTTTTTACTTATGAATGAATCAACAATTTCCTTATACTTTTGATGAGTTTCACTCTGCTCTACATTCACCTCCACCTCATACATAATTAAATATTTTTTAGCACTTCTTTCAATGCATCCAGAACTTCATTATTCGCATTCCATTTCTTAGGAGTACCCTTATCACACTCTACATTGTCTAATTTTCTTTCATTTTCTGTCTTCTTCTCCTCTCATCTTTATCACTAGGTTTCCTCTGCTTTTCCTTGAATTCCAGTTCTTTTTCCCATATTTTTGTTCCATTTACCCCTTCCTCCTTGCTTTTGAGCAATATTGTTTTCAATAGGTTATGCATTAGTGTTTTTGTTTAGCCCAATTAGCTTATTCCTTCCATATTTGACCTGAATAAATCCTTCATCGTCAATATTTCCTTTATCACTATTCTTAATATTTCCTGGTGTTTTTCTTCAGATAACTAATCTTCATTTCTTGGTCTCACCTTACATCCAGACCAGTTATGGCCAAACTTTCCACAGTGGTTGCATACAGCAGGCTTCCAATCATATTTCACATTAACAAAATTCACTTTAGTTTGCATCATATTTTCTCCTCTATAGACTATTTCAATTTTCTACTGGAAACCTTTTTTAGCATTGACTTCCACTAAAACTCTAGCATATCCCAATCTTCCCTTACCATTATGACACATGTTTGCAGTCATTGCATCCATGATCAATGGTTTCCCTATTCTTATTGCAAGTGTGTTGATTCCGGTGGTAGTCAAAGCCACCAATGGAACATTGTATAAGTTGACCTACAATGGAATTGTATGAGGCTCAGTTTTGCTCATATTTACATCGAGATCCCCTTTTTACACTATTAATGGTTTACTATTAACAAGACATGTCCCATTGATGTGCTATTTCATCCTACTTTTAATATTTATAAAACTGAGATAAACTAGGATAAACACATGCTAACGGGCAGAGAACCCGATCAGATGACGTAAACCCTTAGGTAAATCCGAGTGTCTTCCCAAGAGAGTTATGACCTTGAAAGAACTAAGATGATTAGAAGTATCATGATTTAATATTGATATGATAAGATATGTTGGGTTCAGTCCCAGATAGATCTTATGAGCCTAGAAAGAGTATAGCTATCCTGTGTAATCACAAGACAACTATGGAGAACCTTTGAAAGAATTGTATTCACGCAGAAAATAAATATAATACTCAAGAAGACGATAAACACCAATAACTTGATCCTCTATGGATCTATATTAATTCACTATTATTGTTATTGAAACACGTCCATAAAACCCTAGCCACTAGTTTCTTTTATAGTACAAGAAACCCTAACTTTGCAGCTTGATAATCACGTAAAAGATATGCACTATCTATTCCTATTTTAACTCATGCATATCGTAACTAATAAACTAATAAAGCGGAAACTACATATCCGCAGAAACAAAACAACTATCAGATGAAACTGCACTATCCGCAGAAACCTCACTATCAGCAGAAACTATACTACTATCAGCAGGAACCTTATCAGCAGGAACCCACTTTTACATGATTCCTAACAATCCTCCCCTAAACTTGAATTTGACTCTGTTAACTTCAAGTTTCTAGATAGATCTTCACCATGCAAGAGGATTGAGTAAACCAGCAACTGAAACCATAGTAAGCACCAGCAGAACATCTAGAACCACCAGAGACAACAATGAAGTCCAAGATCCCATCAGCAACTCCTAGAACAGCAGCATCAGGAACCAGTAGCATCAGTAACCAGAGTAGTTTTGATAAGCCTTTACCAAGTAGCTACTCACGCTTGGGCTAGCTGGTTCTTGAGTGGAATCATGACATCACCCTGGTAAACCAGTGACCAGTCCAACACTTAGAACGTGAATCAATGGTGTGTTGGAATACCCTAATGGTTTTTGGCAAACCATCACAGCCATCAACGGATTTGACTTGTCTTTACCTGAAGCCGTTTAACTCAGGACTAGTCATGGTGTTCCACTGCCTTTACCACAAGCCATGAACTTGTGGGCTAGCCAACTCTTCATCTGTGAGGACATGGTGAGTTGAGCACCATACAACTTATTGGCAAGTTGTCAACCATCCAACGGATTTGACATCTCTTTACCAGAGCCGTTTGCTCATGGAGTAGCCAATGTTTGTGTGTAAGACCAGGGTACATTGATAACCCTCTGATTTTTAGTTAATCAGCAACTCTCAACAGATTTGAGAATACTTACTAGCGTTGTACCCCCTGAGTAACTTAACCTTTTGTCACTAAGACCATGGTGAGTTAAGAACCATATAGGGAACCCAAATGTATAACATGATCCTCAAAGATAAAAGTTAGAAAAACAGACACTAGATACAAGTTTTTTTTTTTTTTTTTTTTTAACACCAAAAGAAAAGATAATAAATGAAACATTTACAAAAGGAAGAAAATATACATATAACAACATACCACCTATCAATTGGAAGAATTAGCAGAAGCAGCAAGGAGCTTATCCTTCAACCTTTTAACCAGTTGCTCTGCATTAGTCATGTCATTCCCAACTGGAGCACTAGAAAATATCAACTTATTTGATAGCATTTGCTACATTAAGCTCACAGAGAGTGGATAATTCAAATCAGTAAACATATAGAGATACACTCCCTCCCATGTCTGCACCACATGAACATGGGATAAAGGATAAAATGTCCACTGATAAACCTACCAGTCATGTTGACCTTCCCAAACTCTAAATCCTTTACCATCTGGAAATACTGAATCAAACAAAACTTGAAGATCCCCAATAAGAACAACCCAGCATCAGGAGCATCATGAGACTCAAAATATGTAGAGACCATACCATACAACCTAAAGAGATCATCTCTATCCATAAAATTTAGAATCTCTGTCAGAAATGTAAAGTGCCGAACTGAGCCATCCTGCCGATGAACAAAGTTGAAATATCCTAGACCACCAAGTCCTGTTGGTGTAAGCTCCCATCTATCCAGCCTAGACCAAACCACTACCTCCTCATCCAAATCATTCTCCTCAAAATCTTTGATGAAGGAATGCTCTGAGGCCTGAAGATCAAGTGGCCTAGACTTCCTTTTCTTAACAATAATCTTCTTTCTACCACCAGGTGTGGAGGAAGGAGAAGATACATTAGACTCTGGGATATAGGAAGCATGCACTTTGGAAGTTGGAGAAGGAATCTCAAGAGCAAGGAAAACCACTTGGCGCTCAGAAGAAACCTCACCAATTGCTTCAGCAGAAACATCCTTTGTCTCAGTTGATGGCACAATAGAAGGAACACCTTCAGAAGGAACACCTTCAGAAGAAACACCTTCAGGGGGAACACCCTGAGAGGTATCAGCAGGTGGCTCAAGAGGTGTAGATTGCTCCTTAGCAGAGGCTTCAGCAGAAATACCACCATCAGAAGCATCATTAAACCTCACTCTCTTAACCTCAGAACCTTCCAAAGAGGGCTGATGTCTCTTCATTCTTTGAAAAGGATTAATTACCATCCTTTTTCAACTGATCTAAGATCTTATTATATTCCTTCACCAACACTTCATCTGAAAAAGTTTTTACATATGCCATACTCCATCTAGTGGAGTAAACTGCTGAACTCATATTCTTAACAATCTCCCTCATATGTAATCTCTGTTGAGCTTGAGTAGGAGGTTTGTCCCGTTTTGCTTTAGCTTTTCTTTCTGCATCAGCTTTCTTTCTCCTATTGGACAATTCCTTCAGGTCAGCAACAAAGTTTTCTGAGTCAAAAGCACCTCCTAAGATGGATTGAGCAAGAGACATGTCTGAAGAAGCTCCAGTCACAATTGAATTCCATGTAGCATCAGTGAAATTCAAAGTTAAATCATCCAACTCTTTCATTCTCTCAGGTGTGAGTGTAGGAGCTGTGTAGGCTAAAAATTTTGCATTAAAGGTTGCCTGAGCTTGTTCAGCTACTACTCTGTCACTCATGGAAATTTCATGTTGCTTGAATAATCTTTCCTGTTCAGCCTTATCAACACCAAGATCCACCTCCTTTTTAATCACTTTACCGTTTCCCTTATCATCCTGAGAAGCAGGCATGGGTTCATCCTCAACAGTGGCATCTATTGGATAAGAGGGAATAGACTGAGAAGCTTCAGAAGCAACTGTAGACTGATCAGCAGCAACAGATGTATTAGCAGCAGCAAAGGTAGACTTGTCAGCATGAGCTGTAGACTCCTTTTCCTCACCTTTCTTCTCAGTAGCAGCAAGTTCTGGAGGAATATCAACATTATCAGCAGCACCAGAAGGTTCAGAGGAATCCATCACTCTTGGCTGAAGAGTCATTTAACATAGATAACTCCTCTTTCTCCTCTGTCTCCTCTGAAACACTTGTACTGCTGGATCCTTTGGAGGTTGAGTCTTTCTGAGTGACACAGATGCTAGAACATGAAGGGCCTCAAGATCAATATTAACCCTCTCATGTCCCTGTTCCTCCTCATCATCAGACACCACAAATCTACTCCTCCTCCTATCCAACCTCACCTCTAAATCCGTCACCCTCTTCAATAACTTCACCATAACACCACTCAAAGTGTGCTTAGTCTCCTTAAGCTCTTCCTTTGATTCCTTAAGCTGGAGCTCCAAATCATCAACCTTCTTAGCATACTTGTGGATCAAACTAGACATATTCATTAGCATATTAGGATCCTCAGCTCCACCAACAGGAATACCTGTGGTTTAAGGAGCTTCATTGGACCTAGGAGGAGACATATGAAAATCAGCACCAAAAGTGATGTCTTCCTCAAAACTATGTCTAGGTGGACTGGGAGGTTGAACAAAAGGCTGAGTAGGATTAACCTCATTCCCAACAGGAGTTTGTTCTTGTGATGTAGAGGCAATCACTGGCTCCTCAAGAGCAACAGACCTTGGTGAAGGTGGGGCATCAAGTTGAGGTGAAGGTGGAGGTTGTGGGTCATCAGTGGCAACTAATGCAGAGGCATCAGCAGCAACATTGACACCAGGCAATATAGTGGGTAGCAGGGGTCTATGTTCTCCAGCAAAATTAGTTTTCATTGTGGCAAATAACTTAACAGTTAATTTAGTGATGACCCTTGGAGTTTTATCTAAGGTCTCAATGCTTAAAATCATTTGTAAAAATCTAGGATACATCATAAATTTATGTTTGGTATCCTTTATATTCTTAAGCATTTCCTCAAAAATATATCTTGAAAAATTATACTGTCTACCATGGGCAAGCATATTATAGCATTTGCAATTGAACTGGAGAACTGATCCCAACCACCAGATTTGGGACTAAGGCATTGAAGCAGGGTATGGACTAAAAACCTCCACTTAGGGCAAAACTTATTTTTATACCAGATGATTTTCCCATCATAGGAATACCCTAAGCTGGTTAAACCAGTAATGAGTGTTTTTATATCATTCTCAAAGAGACCACCAGCATCATCAAATTGCAACTGAGTCCTAATAAGGAACTCAGTTATCACATACTCTCTTCCATCAATGGTGGCCATTATCTCCTTAGCAGAACCAGTGAGAGATCGATCATGAGCAGTGGCCCAGAATTGCTTGACAAGAGAGTCATAAACAATTGATGGAGAGTGAGTAAGAGCATACCTGATCTTGGAGCGCAAGAGAAAATAAATCATAGAGTCATATATGTCGCTCCCTTTGGTATGATCCAGAAATGCAATTTTGTTGTGGTCGACTTTGTAATCAAGAGATGCCATAGATGAAAGAATTGATGAGCAGGATTCAAAATCAGAGGGAATTGTGTAATTAGGTTGTGGGATACTACTGATTGACTATTTAGATAAGTTTCCCAAAATAGCTGTTTAAATTGACACAAGATTCAGAACCAATCTTTGACCAATCTAGAGTTTAAATAAATCCCAAATTAAATCCCTAAATTACACTAAAACCAGCAGCAATGAAAAGTCAACCAGCGGAAACCAACCAGTCAAACGGCAGAAACCAATTAACCTTTGTCCATAGTAAGTCATCCAAAGCTATCAGCAGAATCCACAACTCATCAGCAAAAACAATCACAGTATCAGCAGCAATGAAAAGGGAATCAAATCAAATCTTTGACCCATAATAGCGCCTTAACTGTCTTCAATCAGAACTTTTAGCGATACAAATTCCAACCATCAATATATACCATACCTTCTACCGATCTAAGATTCCAAAGAGCCTATAAAACCAACCCCTTACAGCAGCAACCATACAAATAAAACACATAACCCTAAGCACCAAAATCAAACAGATAACCATGAGCAATTCTCCAAACCACCCAATTGAACTATCATCATCTTATAGTGAACCAAACTGGCTGAACTACTTCCCTCCTGGAGCTTCCAATAGTATCACCTACATCTCAAGAGAGCCTCCTAGCAGATCACCATTTTACTACACTTCTTCAGAAGAAGATGTTCCCAATCCTCCTCCACAGAATGAGGTTGAAGTATCCAGTGCTAAACTCAATGCCATGAATGAAGACAATGATGATGAGGTCAATGACCCATCCTACAGGCCACGTAACTACAGGCCACTCATTGTTGCTCCTCTTGTTGTTCTTCCCCCAGGACCTTCAGTTCCAAACCCCCAACCATCCTCATCCAACCCCACCAAGAGAACCACTGTGATGGGGCTTGTTGCAGCCCCAGTGTGGGAATGGATGGACAGGCGAGGAAAAGAGAATCATAGGATGCCAGAGTGGGGAAACAAGAGGCCAGAGAGGAGGCCTTGAAGATTAAAGCTATGGTCTGGAGGAGTGTTGGGTCTGAAGGAATGTTGAGTCTTGCTTGTTATGTTCTGAATCTGTAATGATGTCACTGCATCTCTGAATACAGTGTTTTTAATGAATAAAATCTTTTACTCTTGTCCTTTTGTTATCTGTTTCCACTGATTGTTTATTTGATACTTGGACTGCAAGAGGGTTAGTAGAACACAAAACATACAATACAAATATATATACATATAATATATACAAACTATACATAAAAATATACAACATAAAGACCTCCTCTTAAATCAGAATCCTCCCCTTAGGCCATAATCCTCCCCTCAAACACAACAATCATGGGTTGATCATGCCTATATGGACAACCAAAAATCGAAATCTTGGACCATCAAAAGCCTTTGTTAACAAATCAGCAACATTTTCATCTGTATGAATTTTAACCACTTGAATAAGGTGTTTTCATTAGCATCTCTGATAAAGTGGTGTCTAATTTCTATGTGCTTAGTTCTTTGATGAAAAACAGGATTTTTAACAATGCATATTGTACTTTGGTTGTCTATAAAGTTTTTAGTGTTCATAAAATTGAACCCATAATCCAATAATTGGTTTTGAATCCAAAGTACCTGACCACAACAACTAGCAGCAGCAACATATTCAGCCTCAGTAGAAGATGTGGCCACTATTGTCTGCTTTTTGCATTGCCAGGAGATTAATCTCCTTCCCAAGAACTGACAACCCCCAGTAGTAGACTTTCGATCAAAGTTGGCACCAGCATAATCACTGTCACTATAAGCTTCCAACTCAAATGGAGATTCTCTAGGATACAAAAGACCCAATTTAGGTTGGCCTTTGAGATACTTGAAAATCTTCTTGACTTGAGTCAAATGGGAAGTCAAAGGAGTGACTTGATGCCTAGAACACGCACTGACTGCAAACATTATGTCAGACCTAGAGGCAGTCAAATACATGAGAGAACCAATCATTGGTATCAGAGCCATGGTTATTGTGTTGTTTATGATGATTTATATGGTTTTGTACACGGTTCGGTTTATGCGGGTTGTTTGGTTTTGTTGCGGTTTGATCCAAGGTTATTGTGGTTTTGATGATTTTTTTGTGGTTTTGTATTGTGTTTAAGCTGTTGGTGTACTAGTTTCATTGGCTGGTAAATTACATCTGTTGTGGTCAAACGAATATTACACATGTGTTTTTTTATTAAAGTCTTATGGTCTATGAATATTACATCTGTTTTGGTGTCATGTGTTTGTCAAAACTGCAGTCATGTAACTACTCATTATCTTGGTCCTTTTTATGATTAATTCTGTATTTTTTGTTAAGGTTATGGATGGTCATAACTGGTCAAGTTTTTATGGTCAAAACTGGGTCGAAACAAGTTTTTCTGGGTTTATATATGAATATGGTCGGAAAAGTTGTCGGAAAAACTCATCGGAAAACTCATATATTCATGCTAGCGAGTTGGGTCATTCTTCCTAGCGACTTGTGTCAAGCATAGTGGCGACTTGTATTTACAAGTTGTCTATATTCGTTGAATCCAAAGTAGCGACTTATCAAATTCTATTTGGTCAATAAGTCAATGGCGATTTGAGTAATGAAATTGTTAGCGAGTTGATAATTGAAGACAGTAGCGACTTACTTTGAAAAAAAAAAAAAAAATATATCGTGGCGACTTGGTTTGGAAAATAATGGCTAGCGACTTGGCTACTTGTTATTTAACAAGTAGCGACTTGTGACTAAAAGGGTTAGCAACTTGGCTATACACTAGCGACTTGACACCATTGACCTAGCGAATTAGACAGAAAAGATGATGAAGAGTGTGACTTATGACCAATTTACAAGGACCAAGATACTCATCAAGACCACAGTTGGATCTATCATCTTTCAACCATACACCAAGACTCATCTAGCGACTTGCCTTTCAAAGTAGAGATGAAGAAAGAACAACCCTCGACCACATCAGAAATCATATACCAAACACCGACTCATTCAACGTCATAAAACCATCATTTCAAATCATCTCTAACTCATCCTACAACTACTCTCAACAATATCTAGTACTCAAAACTAAGTATTATGTACAAAGATCTCAGAAATTTCTTCGTGTCTCTCAATGAAATATTAAGACTCCAAGGTCTTTGACACGAAAGTTTTCATACATCATCGATCATTACATACTCGTTAAAGTACTATCCGAATCTTAAAAGTTTAAGATACTAACAAGGATGTTAGCTCCGTTTCTTTGGTTCGTTCATAAGTTAATGATCTCAGTTTCTCCTTATCGTGGGTTAATGATTTCTCATGACCTTTTCAGATCCATATCACCACAAAGGAATACATCATTGATCTTAAAAGTTTTTTTATTCGAATCAAAAATTAAAAGTAAATAACAACGATGTTATTTCTTGTGATTTAATTCGTTGCTTAAATGAAAAACATAACTCGACTCAAATTAATCAAGATCTCAGTCTTATTTTCGTGGATTTAAATGGTTACTCCAACGAATGGCCATCACACGAAAACTCTACCATCATCAATCAATTTTTGTTGAAGTCAAGCTCCAATTGATATGCGAATCTCTAAGAAAGATTATAACAAGAATGTTATATCTTGTCTTTGATTCGGTTAAGACTCACAAACAAGAAGGGTCAAATTTTATACCTACCTGAGTCTCATCCATGGACCTTGAAACCGTTGGTCTGTTCTCGATGCCAATCACTTCCTCTAGCCATCCCTGTGGCGAGGACATCATGAATGTACTAAAGAATTCGTGGGCAGATCTGGTTGTTTATGAAGGTGTTTGTTTGATGCGTTTGAGTCTGAAAGGATTAAGCATTGAGGGTGATGTCTTGTTTTAATCAGTGTGGTAAGAGGACTATCAGAAGAGGAGGGAGGCGGTTGAAAGAGTTGATGTGTTTTAGGTTTTGGATTATGACCTAAAAATTAAGATATGTCACTTTTATAAACCCGGACATAATGTGAGATAATGGATCAGGTCTCGTTAACTGAATTGGACTGGACTTCCTGATTTGGTTCGTGGACTGGATTTGTGTTGTTGGGCTTTATCTTATTTACCGAATATGGGCTGACATTGTGTCAACCAGGAATGGAAATGTTTCATGTGTACAGCGATTGAAATGGGGTTACAAAATTGATTGTCCAATGCGTTTTTAATACAAAATTAGTATTGGTACAATGTATTGTATTGTTGGTATGGTAAATTTCTCGGAGGACACAAATTCACGGCTTGAGCTTAATATTTGATAAAAGGATTATTGAAGTTGATGTCGGTCAGATGGGCTTCTCAACATAAGATCGGATTTATGAGATTTGGATTGATGAGATTTGTTGAAGCTATTTGATGATGTGAATTTGATGTGATTGGGTATGATGATGAGATCTAATGACGTGATTTGATGTGGCATGAGGTTTGATATCTTGGTTTATACATTTTCACGGTGGATAATTGTTCACGGCATGAATTAATGGTTAAACAAAGATGACGACAGGTTGTTTGGACGGTATTTCTTATTTGGATTTGAAGTATGGTTTTCTGGGCGCGTTTACTTATTTCGTCTTCTTTCTTTCTACCATTCCGCGAAGATGACTTGTTTGGGCGTTTATTGAGGGTGATAAAGACTTGGCTATTTAATTACGGTTGTGATTCTTTCTCGCTTGACCCACAACGTAATTATCACTTCGGTGTCTCACGCAGTTGAGAATACGTCAAGAGGTTTTTGTACATTGGGTGCACCGTTTCTTTTTCACGAGGATTAGTACAAGTTTAAGTAACAAATCCGGGGAATGTTACGTCTTGTTCAAGTTTGGCATATCGGGTCTATTTCTCCATGTGGTCACTACAATAGCCGACAGAATGCGTGATTGATGTATCTACGAAAGTGTTTAATTGGATGGTTGATGATGGTGTTGATGTTGATTATGAACCGTTGATGAACCGCAGCACGTTCCCCTAAAACAGATATTCACTGAAACCAAAGTCGTCATAACACATTCAAGCTGACATTGTTTACGGTTTTGTCTTGATTTTGTAAAATCCCGCGAAAGAACCTATTTCTCGGTTTAAATCATAGACTTGTAAAATCCCGTGACAATGGAAACATCCCGGTATTAGTAAAGTGCATTTCCGGATCTATCTTACGGTTTATTCTTGGTTTTGTAAAATCCCGCGAAAGAAACTATTTCTCGGTTTAAACCATAGAGTTGTAAAATCCCGTAATGATGGAACCATCTTGGAGAAGAGAAAGTGTAATTCTGGATCTTTTGATGCTGGTGCCACGGTTTCTGCTTCAAAGAAGGGATAAAAGGGTGTACTTCATGAATTGGATGTGTGTTTGGATATTCGTCATGGCGGTTTGGCTACTTCAAAGTTTTACGGGGTTATGCTCATTAAACCATGGTCGGAATGAAACCATTATCATAGTTCACTTCAAATGTCAAATAAGGCTAGATTTGAGCAGTTCAGAAGATGTGACAACGGCGTTAATTCAGTATTATTTATTTGAGGTTGAAGTGAATTATCACGGGCGAGTGTACTTAGCATCTGAAGGTATCGGGGATGGATGGATGAAGATTCTTCAGGATCCTTGTTCGAGCTTATTATCAAAAATGAAGACTTGGAAATCTAGTTATTGTTGGGTGACTTTTACCTCTTCTTTTACCACTTGGGGGAATTGGGCTCTTATCACCTCAAAATAACTATCACTTAAAGGAGTTACGTTGTAGTGCTCAGTGTCACATTCAATTGTGGATTTTCAAGAGGTAATGTACGTCTATTACTTGATGGTTGGTTGGTTGAAGAGTATAGAGTACTTAGAGATTCAAAGGGGCATGAATTCTCGACACCGCTCTTTGTTACTTATGTGCAAGTTTAAGTCACGAGTTCGGGTTAGTTTACTTCAGGGTCAAATTCATCATATTGGGTTTTCTCCATCAGTTGTCACGACAAAGAGCCTACAGAATGATAATGAGGTTGATTACATGTTTTGCCAAGAGATTGAAAAGAGAGAGATTATGACGTATGAACACAACAGTTCATGCCTCGTTCTCTAAAGAAAAGAAATGTGTACGTTTCAGTGCGCATTATCTTATAAAGAAGAGAAATCTTCTTATCACGTATAAACACATCAGTTCATGCCTCGTTCCTCAAAGAAAAGAAAAGTGTACGTGTCAGTGCGCTTTATCTTCTGAAGAAGAGAAATCTTCTCTATTATGACCATTCTCATCAACATGCTTCATACTTTTTCCATGCGCTTCAGTCATCAAGTGAACCGGGCTACTGTTGATTGTTTTCTGATTCCACTTTCTCAACTATAATGAAGATGGCGACATCTCGTGCTGATTTTGCGGGAGAGAAGTGTGAATAGAACATTCGGATGATTTTCACTTATTTAGTCAAGAATGGCATCTCCGTATGCAATTCTTGAGGGGGAGAAGAAGTGTGAATTTTTTGCATTGCTGATTGATATTTGAGAATTTAAATGGTCATACGGCTCGAAACTCATGTAAGAATCGAGCTTCTTATTATCGGGTAATCTTCACATGGAGTTTCTTTCTTCTAAGAGCCGTTGGTTGACATCTTCACTCGGATTGATGAGTTTATCGACAAAGTGCTTCCGGTTAATGCTTCACGTATACATCAACATGATGATTCCGAACAATCTCTCTGTTCTTGTTTGATGTGATTGGTAGTTTGGTGTTACCATCTTGTGTGTTCGTTGCGGCCTGATTGCTGTTTTTCTTGATGAACATCTTTCTGTTCTTGTTTGATTGGGAGAGATTTTAGTTAAGGGGATTTGCAAGATGTAAGTTAATTGGGATGCTTTTTGGTGGGATGCTTTTTGGTGTGAGTTGAAGATGTTAACTATCTATTCCCCAACTGCACAATCTTGAAGAAGGTCGAGTCTACAGTCTGTTCTACATTTTCTGCTACATGTTAGAAGACTAAAGACGAGTTGCATTTAACGATCTAAAGACTTCTTCTTAATCTGGGCATTTATCAAACAGATTGTCGGTTTAGGGGAGAGCACTAATTGGGAGAAAGTTATAAGTCAAATTCAATTCCCAATTAGACTTGCTCATATTCTTTAGCAGCGACTGCTCAAGACGTTGATATTGACTATTGTTGGACATTTGACTCAAGTTGATTACTTCGGAGTTAATCATTTATCACTTATTTGAGATTGAAGTTGACTTTCACAAAGGCGTGTTCTTATTCGATAACTTGCTCGGGCTTAAGAATTTGAGTTGAAGACTTGGTTTATCTAGTTACCAGCAGTCGAGGTGGATGGTTGAAGACCTGGTTAACTATCACTATTAGGAGTTACTTTGTTTTACTCAGTGTCACACGCATATGACGGTGTGGATAATCGCAAGAGGTGTTAATATCTCATACTTTGTTTGGGTAGTGAGTACTTAGAGATTTGCTTGAAGCATAAATTCTCTGCACCGTTCTTCCATCATTAGGTGCAAGCTTAAGATACAAATGTGGGGAAGTTGACTTCAGTTTCAAGTAGGGTATATCGGTTTTTCTTCTTCAGTGGTCACTTCAAATTGTCTACATAAGGGTTGATATAAATAGTCAGAGAGAGTCTTCAGCAAGTTGATTCTCACAGAGAATTCAAGTGTTCTTCTCAACAAATTTCTAGTATACGGGCTTACAATGAGTTGCTGATTCTGAAGTGTCAAAACCAACAAGGCGTAAGGAGACTCACATATAAACACAAAGCGAGTAAACTTGATGAACTTAACTCTTCTAAACTGAAGACATCCCGGGAAGACAAATGTTAGTACCGCAGAGAAACTCAAGGTTTGACTCATGGCGAGTAAACTTGATGAGCTTAATACTTCTAAGTGATTGAAGATATCCCGGGAAAACAATTGTCATGACCGCAGAGAAACTCAAGGTTTTACTCATCAAGGCTTTTTGTGTTATTATTCCAACTACGTGGGGGAAGTGATGTTAGAGAAAGTCTCTGAAGATAACAGAGGTACACTAGTATGTGGTGATTTCGATGGTGTCGCAAGGATCAGGGGAGAGAGATTGTGTACATTGGGGATGCTCAGCTATTTCACTTGAGTGCTTAATCAGTGATTCAGAGATATAATCACTTATTCCGGTGTTGACATCCGCAGAGATTGTCACCCGCAGAGATAATCAGTGACTTGGTCTGCTTCTTCAATGTTATCAGTTATTCATTCCTTGTGTATTGGTATACTTCGGATACTTGATCTTCATACACATTCATCAGGGACGAAAGATGTGAACATAGGGGAGGTGTTCTACATTACCCTCTTGATATGTATTCGGGAGAGTTCTTGGATATTGGTGTACTTCGGGTTCTTGAGCTTCATACACGTTCATCAGGGAAGAAAAATGTGAACATGGGAAGGTGTTCTTCATTCCCCTCATGAAGTGTATTTGGGAGAGTTCTTGAGCATTATACTAAGAGACTGACTGCATCTTTTCAACTACACGGGGGAAGTGTTCTCTTGACACCTTTTGGAATGGATCGTTTCAGACTTCAGTAGAAAGGAAATTTGAGAAGAGGTATTCAAATGTGGGATGATACGTTGCTGTTCTTCTACTTGATGATATAACCCCGAACGGAGAACCTCGATTATCGTTCTTTTAATGGAGCAGCGGGATTTATGATTATGGTGTGCATCTCTGTGCACCTGGCTAAGGAAAGCTTGAAATAGAGCTTCGAATCTGCTCATCCAAAGGATTTTCGGTTTGGGGGGAAGCTGCCAGAGTCTCACTTTCAGATGGTTCAATTTCTTTCTTCGATTCAAGAGCCCTGGAAGCTTTGGTGGTGAATGTTTAAGAGTTGATGACTTCTATCTTCTACGACGTGCTGCTCGATATCCTTATCTCGGTACTCGTATCATCATCTTCTTAACTATATCATCTATTCTATTCTTGTATATATTTTTCAGAAAAGCAAAATACAAAAATATAAAACCAGCAAAACCAAATACAAAAATAGAAAACCAACAAAAAGAAAATAGAAAAATATAAAACCAACAAAAACCCATAAAAATCAGAAAATTTGAAAATTTCCAAAAATATGTTTTCCCTAGACATGTCTTCTGGTATCGATAACATCTACGGTCTTAGAAATGTCATTCAATAATGGCACGGGACCATAGATGAAGTTCGAGCAGGAGGTGTAAATATTCTTTTCCAATACATGTCCCGTGCTTAAACAATGGCTTGCTATTATTTCAGATAGCAACCCGTTTTTTAAAGAAGGAAAGTGCTACGCTTAAACTATTTTCAAATATTCCGTGCACTTTTCCTAAATACATTGAGGAAAGTATGTCGAAGGACTGCTGTTCCTACACAAATGTTTTTCCGTCTAAAATTCTTCAGAAAAATATTTGTTGTATTTCAAAATGGTGGTAAAATGAGTTGCTTGATAAATCAATCAGGATCAGAGTTTTTCGTATTAATTCGCAAAAACTCAATCGATGACTTCAGCACTTTTAAAACTTTTCAAGAAAAAGAGTCATTGATTGAGGGGGAGAATGTTTTCAAATTTATATCATCTAACGGACTTTCTTAATTATCCTACGTGCTTAATTAAAAATGATAATTGCCTGTGTCGAAGGACTAGGAATTTAGGATATGATTGTTAGGTTTAGATGATTAGAGTTTGATTAACACATAAACCCCATGCCTTATATGATCTGATTGTTATGTTGAATTGACTTTAATTAGTCGATTGCTGTTATGGGTGATGTCGACCACCATATATCTGTATGTGTGTTCACTAACGTATGCAGGTATATTGGTTATAAGAATGTTCCCGATCCGGATCCCACAATTGAAGATGATTGGATGCCGCAAGAAAAGGGTAACGATATCTTGGGTTGACAAATGAAGAAACGGAGCTTAACTGGACTTCAATGGAGAGTTGGCATGAAATGAAACGTAAGAGGTCTCACTGCATCAGCAGATGGTTTTCTTCTAAGTGATTGAAGAAACGGAGCTTAATTTGACCTCAGTTGGCATTCAAAATGCAACGTAAGAAGAAGTCTCACTGCATCAGCAGACGGTTTTTCTTCCAAACCCTACAGCAACAACAACAAAAGCTTCTCAACCACCTAACGTATCTTTGTGCAGGATACCATTTTTAAACAATTTTGAATAATTTAATTAAATTGTTTTGAAAATGGAAAATATTGTTTTGAAAATATAATTGGACTAATTTTTGAAAATCACCGGACTTCATGTTATCAAAACCTTAGTCACTCAATTATTGACTTCTGTCATGGATTGAGGGGGAGAGTGATTTATAATAAAATATTTTCAAACGATGTTTCTTCACAAAAGTTCCGTTTTGTACAACAAAAAGTGGTGATTTAAAGATTTAATGTTATGTCATGGTATGATTTTTTCTTTAGAATCAAGGTCTTTCAAAATGAAATCTTTTCTGTTCTTGTTTGATTGTGAAATTGTTTTGTTTTACTTAAAAGATCTCTTAAAAACTATCATACCTGACACTAACAATCTTTAATGTCTTAAAATGGTCCATATCTGTCATCTTTCAAAATTGAATCTTGCCACCTAGGGAGGCCAAGACCGCCTAGCACCCTTGATTATGGATTGGATTGGTAGGAATATTGTGGTACGTATTTCATTTAACCAGCCAGAAAACCATGTCAAGTAAGAAGGAATTTTGGTTAACTTTTTAGTAAACCTTTTTGTTAGTTCCATGAACACTATGCTCTAGTTTCGTAAAACATGGAATTATCAAAACTAGTAAATCTTTACGAGGGGGAGTTGTATACGTATACTATATTTTAACAAACCGTGTACCTCCGTTCTCAAGAAACTTTATTAAAGAAACTTTATTAAAGAACTAGTGTTAAAGCATGCTTTTTCGGTAAACTAAAAGAACCATTTTAAGAGGGGGAGTTATACACGTATTCTAAAAAACTTTAGTAAAAATAGTGTATCTCCGTTCTCAAGAAAACTTCGTGTAGGTGTTAGTGTTTTAGGTAATTCTTTGGTAAATTTTGTGTTAGTTCCATTGTGAAAACATGGAGCTACCAAAACGAGGGGGAGTTATACACGAAGTTCTAAGCTTTCGCAAATCGTGTATACTCTCTCGTCGGACGTGTTGACTTAGTTTTGCTAGTTGAAAATAGTTTAAAGTAATAATTTAGTGTTTAAGAGGGGGCTAGTTTTTATAGTTTAGGAAACTCTAAAACCTAGGGTTCACTAAATTAATCCAAATCTTTTGTACCCTCTTTTACACCGGAACAAATTTATGAGTAGACCAAAAACCTATTTAGGAGGAGGAGTTGTACACGTAATACATATAACTTTAGCAAACCGTGTACCTCCGTCCTCACGGAAATTTCCTGATTTTGGTTAAGGTAAATTTTGTCTAAACTCTAAATTTTGTGCTAGAGATGGGGCTAGTCTTTATAGTTTGGTAAACTCTAAACACTAGGGTTGACTAAATTTAGTAAATATTTTAAAACCCCTTTCTGCACCGTTCTAAGTTAAAACTTTCTACTGTCTATACCTGGTAAAATTCTGTAATTTCTAACAATCACAGTCCATACTATCAAAAATTCTCTAGAAAATTCATTTTGTTTTGTTAAAGTGTTAGTTTGTTCTTGTCTTTTCTAAAGTAAAACTTTCTGGAACTAAGATTTCTTTTTTAGTATGGTACTGTATTGTAATTTAGAAATTTAGTGGTGAAAAACAACATGTTTTGCCTTGAAAACACTTCTTTGTAGCAAACTTTTATAAAATAATATTTAGTGAGAGGGGGAGTTAGGTACTGTCTTCAGTTATTAACTCACTGATTCCAAAACTATTGTACTTCAGGCCACTAAAAGTTTTTAATCAGGTTAATATAAAAGTTTTGTTATAAAAGGTAAAAGTTTTGTTAAATTAATTTAATAAGTTTTAACAAATTTTTACCATAGGACGTGTTTCTATGCAATCCACCAACTCTTCGAAAACAACAACAACGACATCCCAAACCTTCTTTTTGGCAGACGACTACGTCACTCTGAAGAAGAATGCAACGTAAAACTTACGGTTGACTCCAGTTTAATTCGAGGCAAAGAAGTTAGTGAATCTTCTTTTGGTAGACGACTACGTCACTCTGGAGAATGCAAAGTAAAGTACGGTTGAGAGGTAACTTCAGGTCAATTCGAGGCAAAGAAGTAAACAGTTGGGTTCTATAGCAATGGGAAAAGAACGCCGTAGGTTAGTAGAAGTTAACACCCTAGGCCTAGCCCTTGTAAGAATATTGGTTATATGGACGTATGCAATCACTTGTGTGTATGTCTATATACCACCAGCTGTAGTGGGTATTGTCGTTAGCTGATTAATTTCAGTTAAGTTGTATTGTTAGTCTAGTATATTCCGTACCCCAAATACACAATTAGTTTGAGATTAGTAGATTTGGATTGTTAGTATAGGATTTAAGGATCAGGAAGCTGTGTCCGTTAATAGTAAAAATTAATTCGTGCATCCTATTAATTCTTTCAGGCAATCTACTATATTTAAACTTTTGTAAGAGGGGGAGTTAGTTACTGAGAAAAAGAACTTTTCAAAATTTTCACGACTTCAGTAGCTAACTCAAAAACGCTTAATTATGCTTTTTGAGACTAGGACTAACTAAATAGTTCGTTGAGTAAAATGGTGGTAAAACTTTATGTTGTTTATAAAAAGACTTCTTAAAATCTGCCTTTTTGTAAACACATCCTTGTCGTCAGGAAGCTGTATGAAAGGAGTTACATAAATCCTTTTCACG